>CM026171.1:3711643-4911643 GCA_014825975.1 Bombus haemorrhoidalis
TCCCAGCTTCCGCCGTCCTTCCAATTTTTGTCGCTTTCCGAGCTTCCGCCGCTCTTCCAATTTTTGTCGCTTTCCGAGCTTCCTCCCTTCTTCCATTTTTCTCTGTTTTCCGAGCTTCCACCGTTATTCCACTTTGCGGCGTTTTCCGAATTTCCGCCGTTATTCCATTTCTCGCCGCTTTCTGAGCTTCCGCCGGTTTCTAATTCCGCTGATTTTGTGCCTCCGTCGACTTTTGAGCTTTCTTTTTCACTTGACGATTTAGAAGCCGAGGAGCTTTGCGATGCTTCTTCCTTTTTCTCCACTTGGGAACTCTTCGATCTGGAACTTTCTGCAGACGCATCCCCTTCCTTTTTAGCTTCTATATTCAAGCCTGCGATCGCTATCTGCACGCAGACGAATACTGCCAACAACAACAACGTGATCTTCATGGTTAGCTGTTTCTTTTTCGGACTGCTGCAGTACGGTGACGAAGTCGTTGCTTTTATACTTGAATGAAAATTAAACATCGACACCTGCAATTGCGAATATTTCTTTCCGCAGACTTATTTTTATTTTCGTTTATTTTCTTTGTGCGATATGATGGATGTCAATTTCCAATGTGGCCATAGGTATTGAGATTCGTTCGCGGAAGCTCTCGTAATTAGCGTATCCTACTGTATTTTTACAACTTGTCAAAAGCTTTGTGGTTTATTCAAGTTAATGTTGTTTCGAATTTTGAAATATCCCAATTATACTTGCTTTGTTATTCTGCGCAAAGGATATTTTAATGCTTAAATGTTTTATATTTACATATAACGAAACGCAAAGTAGACGAGTTACGTGTAATAACAAATTATGTCTGTTCGTTTGGCATTTAGCTAGAACGTTATTTTCACTTAATTATTCATTAATGTTGTTGTTATAATATTTTTAGAACAAGATACAAAAGTTTCGTTTTATTATTATATCATTTTTGAACGTTACAGTCAAAGTTAAGAAACATCGAGATATCAGAGCAACATGGTAATAAATAAAGAAAAAATGTTATTGAATATAAAAATACTTACGTAAATTATGTAAATTATTTTTATTATATTAATGACACTTGTTTAAATATTTTTACTATTGTACGCAAGTAACTTGTTCTGAGAAAACGTATTAAAGACGTATTAAGAAGACACATATATGACTTTAGTATACATAATTAAAGACGATTTATTGCAAATTTTATATATTTGTTTCAAACAGTATTAAATAAAATATCAGCTCAGAAATGAAAGGAGGGATATTTGACAAGTGAAAGCAACGTTGGTTACATCTTGAGAAAAACACATGAATGGAAATTTTTATTGTTCCACAGAATAGAAGTTCAATTTTTTAGTTCGTTTTTTATTAATTATTCATGCTTTTCCGTTCTTTATTTATGCATTCCAAAATCAACTGGTATCTTAAGAAAATTTTTTAACAATTTATTAGTCTAAATACTTCATTCAGAGTGTTATATATAAAGAATTGTCTTCAAATCATCGAAATCCTTATGTACAATATTTACAAATCAAAGAAATATAATTAAAACAAATTGATTTTATAAAAAGGAGGATAATCTTTAATTTAGCAATAAATGTAAAGCTTTTTGAGAAGATTAAAACATTGCAAGATTATTGAATAAGAAATGTACAATTGGAACAAATCCCATTGAAGGTAATAAAATATAAATAAATTTTATTGTAAAATAACGTTGAAAATATTATCGAAATATGTTGCCAAGAAATAAAAAAATTCCAATTTTTTTTCGTTCTGTATGTAGCTTTGTTTCCCATATTATTTTCCAGATATCATATTTATCAGTTTAACAGGTGTTATGACACGGTGACGTATTACTGAATCACAATATGTTCAGCTGTTGAAAATAACGACCGAAACGTGAAATAAAATAAATATATCAAGAAAAACTTTTTTATTTGGTTGCTACTATGCCACTGTATTTTATTAGTTACTGTTTTTAATATACAGATTGCGTTGCCACCAAATTATCTCTTTGTAGCTAACAATTATTAATTCTTAAATTTTGCATCGAAATAAAAACTGCAGTTAATTACAATCGTTTCTTACGTAAGCGAAAGAAATTGTATTTTAGAAGATTAACTATATTTTATTCTTATTTAACAAGATTTAATGGGAAATAAAATGAAAGTCTAATGCTTGGAAATATTCCGTCATTCATACAGTTTCTGATGAAATGAAAAAATTGACGACATAGTTTTGCAGAATTATTACTTTTATTTATTTCACCGCATATGTACTTACATGTATAAATGAAATATAATAAATGTCTGATCATTAAACAATAAACATTAAACATTAAATTATAGAATAAAAATATAAAAGAACACAATTCGTTTCTTTAAATATTCATCTATATTAACAAAGATAAAAAAAGATTAAAATATAATTGTTCAGTTATTTGTTACCTAATATTGCCCTGCAAAAATTTCTTACAGCAATAAACACTTCTTATCTTTTTAAGAAGTTTCATATGCACTATCTTGTATCTGACATACCGACTATATCGCGTATAGATAATCAATAAAGTATATGGATAAACGAGCTATAACAGAAGGATAAATATTATGAAAAAAGAAAAATCACAAAATAATGGAATTTCCTGTTAATTATTCCATTCTTCGATATAAAATAGACATCTGTTTTAGAATGAATTTAATAAGGTCAATTGATATCGCTTGATTTGTTTTGAAAGTCTTCGACGAGCCGTATGTCAGGGCCGACGTATTCAATGTAACAGTAGCAATTGGATGGAAATCGGAATTGCTGATAGCTGTACGAGCCACCCTTCTGAAGTCCTAGGAGTTGATTATGAACGTACCTTTGTTTACATACGGTTATGTAACCTCTTGCGAACCCATTTATCGAGCTACAGCGTTTGCCTTCGTTGCTATAAAAAAATAACGATTTAAGGATCGTTTTAATGATATAAAATATTTTAATAAAATAAATATAGACTATATATATATATATATATAAGAAGATGACACAAACATTTAACAAATTTATTATATAATTTAATTTAATATAACAAATTTATTTATAAAATTATGAAAAGTTTAATAACCAATCGATAAGATCCTGACATACTCTTACAAATCTTTACCTTTACCTTTACTCTAATTACAATTAGGAATGCGCGCACTTTAGATTGAGGACCACTAATCTAAAATATTTAACGATAAAATTGACAACGATGATATATTAGTTATTGCTGCTTGTATCGTCCAATCTGTTCAAATATTCTTCTTCCTACGTATATAGGTAGCAGTAATATAGATACAAAAAGCTGCTGGTATTTTATGACGCGAAACAAACAGAACCGATAGGGGTTAATTTCTTTCATATAGACAATGTATGTATTTTACATACACGCATTTTTCTATGTGTACCCCCTGTACCACATCATCAGTGTTAAGGACGTACGACCATTCGTTATTTATATTTTCCGCCGTTTTTGGAAAGATAATTTTTTCCTGAAATTAATTTGGTAGATATAGATAGAAATCAAGTACTAAACTATACGTACTTACGATTGACTGACAGAGTTTCGTTCCATATTCTGAGTACATCGGTAGAGTGGGTTTAAGTGGTTCTACCTAAAAGTAAAATCAACAAAATTTGAAAAATAAAATGCAACGTATCTATCATTTACAGATATTATATATAAATATGTCATAAAAAAGTGAAAGAACGAAGTAATCTATAAATTGATTAATAAAAATATGAAATTGGAGAAAAAAGATTGAATATTAGGAGAAGAACATGATAAGTCGCATTTCCTATCTTCTACAGGAAAGCAACTTTAAAATTCAGTTCTCAGTTAGTACCATACTTATTACCAAAATTGTCTTTTCATTTTGGCTTTACATGTATCTTTTTAAATTCGCTTTAAAATTGTAAAAATATCAGAATTTTTTAATTCCTTGTCATAATGTTAAAATACTGTCCGTTTTAATATTTATGTTTTTGGCTTCCATAAAGCTTTTTCAATTTATCAGCTATTTCTAAAAGATCTTTGAATCTAACAAATTATTTTGATTTCCAATTATATCGTATTTAAATTGTCCTTTTTAATTAGCCGTTTTAAAAATGAGTGACAATAAAATGAGAAAATCGACACATATATACATACTTATCGTGTTTTCTTCCTATGATCTTCCATTAGAAAATGAAAATACTTTTATAAAAATTAATACTAACCATATCGAGATTACTATAATTTTTAAGAAGTGAATGTTTGTTAATTATTTTCTTCACCACATCAAAGGGATAATTCGTAACATTCTCGCAGAAGGTTTGTCCTTTACAAGAAGGTATTGTTTCATTTTGCCATTGAGTATCACTGTGGACGTTGTTGAAGACCTTTCAAAAGATACGATTCGTTAAGATCCTAATGTTTCTGATACTTTCAATAAAAAATGGAAAGAAATATTTAACCGTGTGTCTTGATATATTGAGATACTCCTTACAAATTTTCCTTCTTTCTAATATTATGAAACTTTCGGTTGATTCGGAATTAATTATTGAGATGCGTACCTTGAAATTTATTAAAATTTCTACGTATCAATCTTCGATAAATAATTTCTTCTATATTTATTTTTATATATCAGATTTCCAATATACTCAAGTTCGTTCAAAAAAGCTACCGTTCTTTTCATAATATCAAAAGATATAGAGGAGGTGTCCTGGAAAATCCTTTTCAAATACAGTTGACAGATTGTCTTCTTTGTTGTTGGTAGATTGCGTTAATACATATTTTCAACTTTCAACACGAAGGATTCTCATAAGATACACGAGAAATAAAGAAAACGAACGTAAAATAATTATTATCTTTAATTCAAATGGTATCTAATCTCGTCGAGACTCAGGGCTTCGAGCTACTCTGTAATCAAAAGCTGACGTTTCCTTTGAGACTTCTGACAAGTCTGTGGACCACTATCAGTCAACTGCAAAGACGGTCGTTGGTTTAAGTTCTACGACTAGTTTATCGTTTCAGCGTATTGTTTCAAACAACGGCCTTCTAATCAAACTATCCGATAAATGAATTTCGTTTAATCTTCATTTGGGTTAACGCGATTATTCGGCTTCAAGCTTGAAAATGGTTAAATGGTTAATTCAAAGATTACTGTATTATCTTTGCTACAGTCCTTGAATTACTCTCATTCTTGTTTTATCAAGCAGAAAAGCTTAGAAATATATTTTATGTATTTTACTTGTATTTTATTTATGTATGAACTGTTATTTCGTAGATTTTAAGAAAAAACATTAACAAAATATTGGAACAAAAATTTATGCATGCCGATAACGATTCATTCGTATTTTTTTAAACTTAAGACAGTTGTTTAGTAACAGAAAAACACTATTTAGTCGAAACTATTACAAATATTATTACTACAATTAAATCCAAAATATCAGACCTCATAGTATCAGATTTACAATTGATAAAATTCGTATAATTTAGAACCTAATATTTTTAGTCTTTGAGAGAAATTGTTTTTTTTTATTAATTATTAATGATAGAAACACGCTTCTTCGGATGGTTTTGCAAAAAAGAGACAATGGATTAAAATGCGAGAATAGTTTTATCCAGAATAAATATATTAATTAATTACTTACAGCGTGAAAAATTTATCATTCAGAACCGAATAAAAATTATTTCTTATATTATTGAATTTCTTAAACTCATTGAATGCTTTTGTAAAAAAGATATCAAAAGTCAAATGCTAAGTTAAATAGTAACTTATTAAAATATAATTAAAACTTTTTCATATTACTTACCACTAACAAACCGATTGCAACATTGAATACAAAAATTATGCTTTGATATTCCTTCATCGTGTCTCAGTGATCAATGTTCCACACTGCGATAACAGCTTGTTCCTTTTTCCTAAATGATTTCTTTTCTTCCTTTTTCGCTAGAACAAGATATTTTAATTTCAATGACAATTTCACTAACTTCAACTATGTATATTTGCAATTAATTTTGAATAACTTATTCACGAGGGAGAGTAGTAGATGTTCGAATGATAATTGTCAATTTCACTAATCTAAGGGATGTTTTTCTTCGAACGATGACAAGATTTCGAAAGTTTCTAATTTCCGGCTATTGAGATAAGGTTCACGAATACGTTATATCACTCGGACGAGAACGGTCTTGACTGTTGACTCGATCTTGACTTGATCGAGCGTTTAACAAGGCCAAAGGTCCAATAGCATGCTTGCTCGCTTATTCATGCACTTCCGTGCGCGTGAATCGCGGGAGACGCTTAATGAGAAAAGGATGAGCGATACCTGGACGAACGTGAAGCTTCGAATCAATTAGGCAAAGATCGCGAAATTCTTCTAGATGGTCCTCGACCGATACGAGTAGCTAATGATCCTTCGCAAGTAACAGACGTTTATAGTACGCTCGGTTACTGAGAACACGATGAACGTGTATAATGAAAGCATCGCCACTATCGCTGAAAAGAAGTCATTGTAAATGTTAATGTTTCGACTCAAAAATATTCTTCTGAAAAGTAGTGGAAATAGTGCGAAACTATACGTCATAAAATTACTCACGAAAATCCTCACGTTTTTTCTTCTTTCGGATGAAACATTCGACTTGCGCACGACTCGACAAGGTGTGTTTTTAGTCTAGTCACTAGACTCTGGTGTAAACAACGTCTGGTGATCGTCAGTGTCAAGAAACTAGTACCTCGAACGACTTCTTAATGACTGATTCCGAGGTTTTATACGATCATATCGTGAAAAAATATTTCTCGTTCCCAATTCGAGCATTCTCTTACATTTTTAGCGGAGAACTTTCCAGGTCGATAGCGTTATTTCTGTGGCAAACTGAACATATGATAATTAGTCCCGTACATACTTAAATTATAGGAAAATTTCAATGAATATTTTACTTCGAAAAACAAGTTACGCACTACTACAAAAATTCGTCGTGTATAAGCACTCTGGATAGTTTCGTCATGCCGTTCGTATTTATATGACAATTCCGATTTTTTCCATCAAGTTTTATCGATAAATTTTATTGATCGCGATATCAGCGATATATGGCCGTTTCATTGCCGATGAAGTTTCGATAATACTTACTGCTGGCAAATTGAATTTAACGAAATCGTCTTACAAGGCACGCCTAACGAAAGATTGATTGAGTTTCAGCGGATCTAATTATTCGACCGCGAGAAAGCCTCGATAATCCTTTCTGAACTATCGTTTCCCGTCAAAAATGGATAGCGAGGATCAAACGTGTTCTTTGTTTTCTGTTTTACTTCAATATCACGTATTTTTGAAAGGAAATATTCTATTAATTTAACATTTTTTAATTTTGTACTTATTTATCACAAAGTTGTAGAAATAATTTTCAATACGATATTATAATATTACTGTATAATACACGCTATAAATATATTTGAAAATAAAATTTAGATTTTTTAGTGAAACGATGTGTCCGCAAATAAAAGGCATCGCATTTTCAATATTGAATATTGAAATAGAGAAATTGATGGAAATTGAATTCGTATCGTTCCTGAGCTTAAAAAGAATTATCCAAAAATAATAGGTATTCTCCGAGTTTACATTCTCGTGAAATTAATACTATTGGGTTGGCAACTAAATGATTGCGGATCTTGTCATTAGATGGTATTGACAAAATCCGCAATTATTTAGTTGCCAACCCAATATATTCCTCAATTTTCTCATTTGTAGTAACTAGATCTAAATTCAGTAATAGACTTCTTGTATGGCCATGTGAATACTTAATGCGATACCTTTACCATGTAGCATCAAAATGATCTCTGATGAATGTACAATGTACGTAATATCGTAGGAATATTATAGGGGTGTAGGGGTACTATTACATAGAGATAAATATGCCACTGACGCTTCTTAATTCTTCTTCGTTGTATTAGAACTTTCTTTAAACAAGTATAAATTACACGTCTACGACATATCGATAAATTATAAATTCGATTTAATATTAGGTGAATTTCTTTCCAATGCAAAAAGAATAGATTAACGTCATCGTGAAATCTTGTTTGATTCCACTAAAAAATAAAACGATCTGGCCAAAGGTGAACTTTTGACGAAGATACTCCATTGTCAGTTCGAGTATTTACGAACCACTGTGAACTTCCGGTTAGAGATCTGCGGTCAGTGCGGTTACTATCAAAGAATTAATCAAACTGATTGCTTAACGAATCAATAACGATGGTACCATTGCAAATCCTGTCATTAATCGATTGAAATTGCTATCTGTTTAAAATGAATTTTCTAATTAAATTTATTAATATACTCTTTTACATATATATATACATATATACAAATTTTACAACTTGTTAGCATTACATGCTACATCTTACTGCTATTTTACTGATTTATGCTTTTTCGTTATTCTTTTTTGCTACTTCTGATAATACATATTATGTACAGTGGCACATGAAAGTATCTGAACACTTATAGAAATTTGCTCTCAACATATTATGTTGTTATTCAAATATTTTTGTGAGTCACTGTATGTATTTTATCGAGAATGAAATATTGTAGTTAAAAAAATGGTAATTCTTCACTTTTTTCCTAACAGTAGAATTTTTATCGTGAAATTTACGTTATCTTTCTTTGCTGATTTTTTGCGTCAGGATTTATCTGTACCTGGATTATGGGTCGTTTGCATTTGGAATATATTCTGATTCAAAGCTATTTTCTTTATCGTAATCTTTCTCGGGATTTTCGAGACTGCCCTCATCATTCTCAAGAATAACGTAGTAGCAGGTCGTTGCCTCGAGTGGTCGTTCTCCGACGTTTTCCATATCTTGCTCGCCTTCCTTCAATTCCGAGAATTCGCGTTCTGGATACTCTAGCATCCAGATTCTAGTACCACCTACGTGATAAGCGGTTAAAGCTTCCGTTGGCCATTCCGGACCAGGTGTCTGTCTCGATTTTTCTTTACCTGAAAATCAAAGTGAATAATGTTTGAATAAGCTAACTGTGTACAAACTTGCACTAGCCTTATTATAAATAATAATGGAGATATAACGATATTATTAGTAAGTAAATATTTTACGTTTTCTTGGCATGTAATACGAAAATTTGAAGAGGGATATTTGGAAAAATGTTTCTTTTCCAAAATACATATAATTTTTATGCGACTTAATTTGAAAATATTCCGTTTAATTCAATTAAATATATTAGAACTATTTAGACTATTAAATTTTCGATCTACTAAATTATCTCACCTTTACCGTCTTTTTCTTTATCTTTATCTTTGTGCTTTCTTTCACTTGGTTTTTCCTTAATACGTTGGCTTTCAGTTACTTCCTCCACTTCATCTTCGTTGTTATACGTTTCCTCCTTCGGAACAGATTCTGTTTTTCTATCTGCATCATTCTTGAACGAATTATCTTCGCTCGATTCAATCTCGGATTTTACAGTCTCCTCTTCGATTTCATCATCTGTACTTTCCATTGTACCTGGAAAAGTACTTTCGTCTTGTCTCGGATTTCTTTCGACTTGATCCTCGTAATAACAATTTTCAACACCTGTTTCATCTCTTTTCACAATTTCATCGTCCTCCTCATTCTTTGTATCTTCAACTTCAATAATTTGCAACATAGATCTAACCTTGTATCTGTTACTACTGATTTTCCAATAATTCTTCTCAGTAGCCTTTGACGCTTCAGTGATCATGAAAATATTCGTAAGCCGAAAGCTACGATTTCCATATTTGGAAAATGGCTGTTCTATCTGCGTCTTTATATCTTCATTTCCATTAGTAAATTGATTAATCAGAAATTCAGGACAAGCATCCTCTCTCTGAGGAATGTTTCGTTTAAATCGATTCTGCTCCTCTTCGAATTCTGTCTGCGATTCTTCATGACCCTTCGTAAATGCACTTTCAGTCCATTCGTGTTCTTTAAGGTGCAGTCCACTGATCTTTGTTTTCTGCTCTTTATCTGGACTGAACGGTAAGCAAAGTTTTCCCGTCACTAAACCTTCAGCTTGTTCTTCCAAAGGTTTTGACTTTAAAACATTCAAACATATCTTCGTTGTGTCTTTTACTTTTAACCGTTCTTCGTGTTCTTCTTCTTCCTCTTCTTCCTCATGAGACTGTGTCACGATTTTTCTCACACTGGTCTCTTTTATAGGTTCCGCTACTGTTGTTTCTCGAATTTCAATCGTCGTTTTCTCCGTAGGTGGTACCTGCGAGAAAGATGGCGTCGTACGCATTGGTTCTTCATAATAGGGCTCCGTGGTGAAATTTCTGAATGAAATTTCTTCCCCTCTCGCTAATTTCTCCTCCATTTCTTTTATTCTTTTCTCGAATTCTTCTTTCTCCTTCTGAAACTTCTTCTCTCTTTCTAATAATTTTTTCTCTCGCATCTCCAGCCATTTCTCTTTCTCAGAATACTTCTTCTTCAAGTCTTCAACTTCTGCCTCGAGTTCATCTTTTGTCGTCATTGCAGGATTTATTGTCATTTCTGGTTTCATTGGAGCAACATCAGTTTGGGGGACCGTAGCATTAACCGAAGGCGTTGCTTTGGGTAAAACTAACGGTTCTCCAGTGACACGTTCAGTTCCTATTTTTGAGGAAGACTTGGTTTCGTAAGCGGTTTTCATTTCTTTTTGCTTTTGGAAGATTTCGTGCATTCGTCTTGCCTTATTCATTTCCCATTCTTTCTCTGCTCTATCCTGCTCTTTCTCTCTATCTATAATTATTTCCGCAGTTTGTTCTAATTGTTTCAGTTCTTTTATTAACTCTTCTTTCTCTTCCTCTTGACGTTGTTTCTTTTGTTCTTGATTCGTCGTATGTGTCACCATAGGTGTTGTTAATTCAGGAGAAATAGGTAGCTTGCTAACTTTTTCTTTAGTAATATTCGATATCGTTGTAAAAGTTATGGGTATGAGTGTTGTAACTTTCGCCGGTCTCGTAATATTTTTTTCTAAATAATCGACTGGCAAGTATTCCGTAGTGTATTTCAAAGTTGGAGGCAGCGTATACATCAAAGTAGTGATATTAGACTTTTCAGTTATTTCTATCTCAATGGATTCTTTTGTCGTTGTTTCAATAGCTGGACTTTTTAATGTTGTTTCCTCAATAAATAATGGAGTCAAAGTAGTAGATACAATTTCAGGAATAGTCACAAAGGGAGTTGTAATATTCAGTTCTTCTTTGATAATTGTAACTTCTATTCGTATAATTTCTTTCGTGGGTGTTTCAATTTTTGCCGTCGTCGTTGTTATATTCTCTTCTATATAGTCGTACCAGGGTGGACTCACTGTCTCTTCTTCTTCTTCCTCCTCCCCCTCTTCCTCCTCTTCTTCGTATTCTTCTGTAGGAACTGTTTCTTCATATATTTCATATATTTCTTCTTCGGTCGTTGTAATGATAGGGGGTACGAATGTTGTTATAGCAAATTCAGTCGTTTTAGCTGTTACTACAGTCAACTCAGTTGTCAAAATTTCGATTGTTTCATGTACATAAGGGCTAGTAATATTTACTTCCCAATGACCCGTTATCGGCGACAAGGCCTCCGTTAATTCTACAAATGCTGGTACCTCGGTTGTAACAGGATATTTTACTGTAATAGTTGTCTCGGTAGTGACAAGAATTGGAATTTTTTCAGTTGTCAGCATCGGTGTTTCAGTGGTACTGGGAAGGGTCTCTGTAGTGACATTAATGACTTCGATTGCAGGCGAGGTAATTTCAACTTCAACAGCAAATGTTGTTTCAGTTGTCTCGGTAGTAATAGGAATTGGAGCCGTTTCAGTTGTTGTAACTACAGGTGTTTCAGTGGTAATGGAAAAGGTCTCTGTGGTGATATTTGTGACTTCGACTGTGGGCAAGGCAGTTTCAATTTCGACGGCAAATGTTGTCTCAGTGGTCTCTGTAGTAACAGGAATTGGAATTGTTTCAGTTGTTGTTGCCACAGGTATTTCAGTGGTAGTGGGCACGGACTCTGTAGTGACATTTGTGACTTCGACTGCAGGTGAGGTAATTTCAACTTTAACAACAAACGTTGTCTCTGTACTGACAGGAATTGGAATCGTCTCAGTTGTAGTCAACATCGGCGTTTCAGTGGTAATGGGCAGGGACTCTGTGGTGACATTTGTGACTTCGACTGTAGGCGAAGTAATTTCAACTTCAACAGCAAATGTTGTTTCAGCTGTCTCTGTAGTGACAGGAATTGGAATCGTCTCAGTTGTAATCACAGGTGTTTCAGTGGTAATGGGCACGGTCTCTGTGGTGATATTTGTGACTTCGACTATGGGCGAGGTAATTTCAACTTCAACGGCAAATGTTGTTTCAGTTGTCTCTGTAGTGACAGGAATTGGAATCGTCTCAGTTGTAGTCAACATCGGCGTTTCAGTGGTAATGGGCAGGGACTCTGTGGTGACATTTGTGACTTCGACTGTAGGCGAAGTAATTTCAACTTCAAATGTTGTTTCAGTTGTCTCGGTAGTAATAGGAATTGGAGCCGTTTCAGTTGTTGTAATCACAGGTGTTTCAGTGGTAATGGGCACGGTCTCTGTGGTGATATTTGTGACTTCGACTGTGGGCGAGGTAATTTCAACTTCAACAGCAAATGTTGTTTCAGCTGTCTCTGTAGTGACAGGAATTGGAATCGTCTCGGTAGTAATAGGAATTGGAGCCGTTTCAGTTGTTGTAATCACAGGTGTTTCAGTGGTAATGGGCACGGTCTCTGTGGTGATATTTGTGACTTTGACTATGGGCGAGGTAATTTCAACTTCAACGGCAAATGTTGTTTCAGTTGTCTCGGTAGTAATAGGAATTGGAGCCGTTTCAGTTGTTGTAATCACAGGTGTTTCAGTGGTAATGGGCACGGTCTCTGTGGTGATATTTGTGACTTCGACTATGGGCGAGGTAATTTCAACTTCAACGGCAAATGTTGTTTCAGGTGTCTCTGTAGTGACAGGAATTGGAATCGTCTCAGTTGTAGTCAACATCGGCGTTTCAGTGGTAATGGGCAGGGACTCTGTGGTGACATTTGTGACTTCGACTGTAGGCGAAGTAATTTCAACTTCAACAGCAAATGTTGTTTCAGCTGTCTCTGTAGTGACAGGAATTGGAATCGTCTCAGTTGTTGTAATCACAGGTGTTTCAGTGGTAATAGGCACGGTCTCTGTGGTGATATTTGTGACTTTGACTATGGGCGAAGTAATTTCAACTTCAACAGCAAATGTTGTTTCAGCTGTCTCTGTAGTGACAGGAATTGGAATCGTCTCAGTTGTAGTCAACATCGGCGTTTCAGTGGTAATGGGCAGGGACTCTGTGGTGACATTTGTGACTTCGACTGTAGGCGAAGTAATTTCAACTTCAACAGCAAATGTTGTTTCAATTGTCTCTGTAGTAATAGGAATTGGAGCCGTTTCAGTTGTTGTAATCACAGGTGTTTCAGTGGTAATGGGCACGGTCTCTGTGGTGATATTTGTGACTTTGACTGTAGGTGAGGTAATTTCAACTTCAAATGTTGTTTCAGTTGTCTCGGTAGTAATAGGAATTGGAGCCGTTTCAGTTGTTGTAATCACAGGTGTTTCAGTGGTAATGGGCACAGTCTCTGTGGTGATATTTGTGACTTCGACTATGGGCGATGTAATTTCAACTTCAACGGCAAATGTTGTTTCAGTTGTCTCTGTAGTGACAGGAATTGGAATCGTCTCAGTTGTAGTCAACATCGGCGTTTCAGTGGTAATGGGCAGGGACTCTGTGGTGACATTTGTGACTTCGACTGTAGGCGAAGTAATTTCAACTTCAACAGCAAATGTTGTTTCAGTTGTCTCGGTAGTAATAGGAATTGGAGCCGTTTCAGTTGTTGTAATCACAGGTGTTTCAGTGGTGGTTGGCACGGACTCTGTGGTGACATTTGTGACTTCGACTGTAGGTGAGGTAATTTCAACTTCAAATGTTGTTTCAGTTGTCTCGGTAGTAATAGGAATTGGAGCCGTTTCAGTTGTTGTTGCCACAGGTATTTCAGTGGTGGTGGGCACGGACTCTGTGGTGACATTTGTGACTTCGACTGTAGGCGAAGTAATTTCAGCTTCAACAGCAAATGTTGTTTCAGTTGTCGTCAGCATAGGTGTTTCAGTGGTAATGGGCAGGGTCTTTGTGGTGACATTTGTGACTTCTACTGTAGGCGAGGTAATTTCGACTTTCACAGCATATGTTGATTCAGTTGTCTCAGTAGTTACAGGAATTGGAATCATTTCCGTTATTGTTGTCGATGGCATTTCAGTAGTGATAAATGGTGTTTTTGTAGTAATGTTGGTAACTTCGGTCGTAGGAAACGTAAACTGTATCGTAATAGAGGAGGTGGTTTCGGTTATTACCGTCGTGACGGTGGTTGGTACTGTTGTTGCTGTTACAGGAATTTCAACTGTGATAGTTTCAGTTGTAATATATTGTGTTTCTGTGGTAATATTTGTAACTTGAGTAGTTGGCAAAGTAATTGCAGGAACAGTTGATGGAAGAATGGTTATTACAGTTGTTACAATGACAGGCGTTGTCTCTACTGTTACAATAGTAGATTTAGTTGTAGTACTTTCCGTAGTAATGTATGGGGTTGTAATATTTGTAGTTTTAGTAATTGGCGTTGTGATTTCAACTAAAACATGGAAAGTCGTTTCAATTTCAGTAGTGGGTGATATTGTAATGATTTCTAGTGTTGTGATAGGTATAGTTGTTTTTATTGATGTTGTGGTTACATAAATTGCGGTGATACTTTCAGTCGCTGTTGGAACTATTTCTGTAGTAATACCCTCAGTTGTAATTGATAAAATTTCTGTAGCTGTACTCTTTGTAGTAACCGGTAAAAGTAATCTGGTAGTGGTCTCAAGCGCAGTAGTAGTATTCTCAGTGATAGGCCTCTCAGTAGTGAGCCATACACTTTCCGTGGTAATGACTGTACTTTCAGTAGGAGTAATTTTAGTGGTAGGTAATTTCGTAGTTGTAACCTTTAACATCGTGGTAAATTCTGAAGTTATCATAGTTGTTTCTCTTGCACTTGCTGTCGTAAATGCTGTTCTTATAATTGTTGCAATTGGTGCAGTCGTGATTTTATACCACGACATAGAAGTAGATGTTATAATTAGTAATTTCGTGGTTTCTTCGTACTCGTACCATTCTGGCTTTGCAGTTTCCTCCTCTTCTTCTTCTTCTTCTTTATATTCTTCTTCATATTCTAATTCATGATACGTTTCGAGCATACTAACAAGTTCAGTTACTGGCAATGTCTCTTCAGATGGTGTTGTAAGCACAAATGTCTCCATTGGCGTAGCCTACATAGATAGTTTAAAATCGTTACATGAACTAACTCTAATATTTGAAGTAAACATACCAAAGGTTTCATTATAAAAATATAATAAACGATTGCCCTTCTAATTCCTTTATTTCGGATATTGGACGTCTTAGAAGTAAAATAAAGTTCTTGTCCAACTTACTATATCAGTTGTATTGAATAATGTTATAACTTCTGATGCGGTCGGCAATGGAGGAAGAGAAAAAATTGTAGTAGATGGAAATACAAAAATCTCGGAAGTGTCATACAACTCTGTGGTAAATTCTAACAATGTTCCCGTTGTTAGTGGTATTTCCATAACGGATGTAACACCTTCAGTAGTAAATTCTACCGTTGGTGTTTCAGGTTCAGATATTGTTGTCAATGTTATTGGGACCGATGAAATTAAGATCTCAGAAATAAATTCCGCAGTTGCAGAAACTGAAAATTCAATTAGAATTTCAGAGACACTCCATTCGAAAGTTGTAAAAACGTAAAAGATGTAACTATTAACATACTAGTAATTATTACAGTAGTAGAAGCTTCGGGAACGATTGTGGTAGTAACAACGGTTTCTACCGTAGTTATTTCTACATATGTTGGAGGTAATAACGAGGTAGTAGTAGTGACGGAAGTTGTAACTGTCTGAATCCAGGGTGTCGAAGTAATAGTAGTTTTTTCTATAGTTGTTTCCACACTTGTAGGAGGTGACGGTGTAACTCTAGTCCTGAAGGGCGTACTAGTTGTCTCAATCCATGATGTAGTAGTAACAACAGTTTCCTCTATACTCGTTACAATAGATGTAGGCGGCGACGGTGTAGCTGTAGTCGTGATGGGAGTGCTAGTTGTCCAAATCCAGGGTGTTGTAGTAACAGAAGTTTCTTCTATAGTCGTCTCCACACTCGTAGGAGGAATCGGCGTGGCTGTAGTAGTGACGGTAGCACTTGTCGTCTCAATCCAGGGTGTTGTGGTAACAGTTATTTCCCCTATGGTCGTTACAACAGTTGTTGAAGGCGACGGTGTAGCTGTAGTCGTGACGGTAGTACTAGTTGTCTCAATCCAGGGTGTCGTAGTAACAGCAGTTACTTCTGTAGTTGTTTCCACACTTGTAGGAGGTGACGGTGTAGCTGTAGTCGTAAGTGCAGTACTAGTTGTCTCAATCCACGATGTAGTAGTAACAACAGTTTCCTCTATAGTCGTTTCAACAGTTGTAGGCGGCGACGGTGTAGCTGGAGTCGTGACGGGAGTGCTAGTTGTTCCAATCCAGGGTGTTGTAGTAACAGTAGTTACTTCTGTAGTTGTTTCCACACTTGTAGGAGGTGACGGTATAGCTGTAGTTGTGAGCGGTGTGGTTGCCATCTCAATCCTCGGTGTTGTAGTAACAACACTTTCCTCTATAGTTGTTTCAACAGTTGTAGGCGGCGACGGTGTAGCTGTAGTCGTAACGGGAGTACCAGTTGTAACAATCCAGGGTGCTGTAGTATCAACAATTTCCGCTATAGTCGTTTCAAAAGTTGTAGGCGGCGACGGTGTAGCTGGAGTCTTAACGGGAGTGCTAGTTGTACCAATCCAGGGTGCTGTAGCAACAACAATTTCCGCTATAGTCGTTTCAACAGTTGTAGGCGGCAACGGTGTAGCTGGAGTCTTAAGGGCAGTACTAGTTGTCTCAATCCACGATGTAGTAGTAACAACAGTTTCCTCTATAGTCGTTTCAACAGTTGTAGGCGGCGACGGTGTAGCTGTAGTCGTGACGGGAGTGCTAGTTGTCGCAATCCAGGGTGTTGTAATAACAGCAGTTACTTCTGTAGTTGTTTCCACACTTGTAGGAGGTGACGGTGTTGCTGTAGTCTCAAGGGCGGTACTAGTTGTCTCAATCCACGATGTAGTAGTAACAACAGTTTCCTCTATAGTTNGTTTCAACAATTGTAGGCGGCGACGGTGTGGCTGTAGTCGTAAGGGCACTACTAGTTGTCTCAATCCATGATGTAGTAGTAACAACAGTTTCCTCTATAGTCGTTTCAACAGTTGTAGGCGGCGACGGTGTAGCTGTAGTCGTAACGGGAGTGATAGTTGTACCAATCCAGGGTGCTGTAGTAACAACAGTTTCCGCTATAGTCGTTTCAACAGTTGTAGGCGGCGACGGTATAGCTGTAGTCGTGGCGGGAGTGCTAGTTGTCGCAATCCAGGGTGTTGTAATAACAGCAGTTACTTCTGTAGTTGTTTCCACACTTGTACGAGGTGACGGTGTTGCTGTAGTCTCAAGGGCGGTACTAGTTGTCTCAATCCACGATGTAGTAGTAACAACAGTTTCCTCTATAGTTGTTTCAACAATTGTAGGCGGCGACGGTGTGGCTGTAGTCGTAAGGGCACTACTAGTTGTCTCAATCCATGATGTAGTAGTAACAACAGTTTCCTCTATAGTCGGTTCAACAGTTGTAGACGGCGACGGTGTAGCTGTAGTCGTAACGGGAGTGATAGTTGTACCAATCCAGGGTGCTGTAGTAACAACAGTTTCCGCTATAGCCGTTTCAAAAGTTGTAGGCGGCGACGGTATAGCTGTAGTCGTGGCGGGAGTGCTAGTTGTCGCAATCCAGGGTGTTGTAATAACAGCAGTTACTTCTGTAGTTGTTTCCACACTTGTAGGAGGTGACGGTATAGCTGTAGTCGTAAGTGCAGTACTAGTTGTCTCAATCCACGATGTAGTAGTAACAAGAGTTTCCTCTATAGTCGTTTCAACAGTTGTAGGAGGCGACGGCGTAGCTGTAATCGTGACGGGAGTGCTAGTTGTCGCAATCCAGGGTGTTGTAGTAACAGTTGTTTCTTCTACAGTCGTCTCCACACTTGTAGGAGGTGACGGTGTAGCTGTAGTCGTAAGTGCAGTACTAGTTGTCTCAATCCACGATGTAGTAATAACAACAGTTTCCTCTATAGTAGTTTCAACAGTTGTAGGCGGCGACGGCGTAGCTGTAGTCATGACGGGAGTGCTAGTTGTCGCAATCCAGGGTGTTGTAATAACAGCAGTTACTTCTGTAGTTGTTTCCACACTTGCAGGAGGTGACGGTGTTGCTGTAGTCTCAAGGGCGGTACTAGTTGTCTCAATCCACGATGTAGTAGTAACAACAGTTTCCTCTGTAGTTGTTTCAACAATTGTAGGCGGCGACGGTGTGGCTGTAGTTGTAAGGGCACTACTAGTTGTCTCAATCCATGATGTAGTAGTAACAACAGTTTCCTCTATAGTCGTTTCAACTGTTGTAGGAGGTGACGGTGTAGCTGTAGTCGTAAGTGCAGTACTAGTTGTCTCAATCCACGATGTAGTAGTAACAACAGTTTCCTCTATAGTAGTTTCAACAGTTGTAGGCGGCGACGGCGTAGCTGTAGTCATGACGGGAGTGCTAGTTGTCGCAATCCAGGGTGTTGTAATAACAGCAGTTACTTCTGTAGTTGTTTCCACACTTGTAGGAGGTGACGGTGTTGCTGTAGTCTTAAGGGCGGTACTAGTTGTCTCAATCCACGATGTAGTAGTAACAACAGTTTCCTCTATAGTCGTTTCAACAGTTGTAGGCGGCGACGGCGTAGCTGTAGTCGTGACGGGAGTGCTAGTTGTCGCAATCCAGGGTGTTGTAATAACAGCAGTTACTTCTNGTAGTTGTTTCCACACTTGTAGGAGGTGACGGTGTTGCTGTAGTCTCAAGGGCGGTACTAGTTGTCTCAATCCACGATGTAGTAGTAACAACAGTTTCCTCTGTAGTTGTTTCAACAATTGTAGGCGGCGACGGTGTGGCTGTAGTTGTAAGGGCACTACTAGTTGTCTCAATCCATGATGTAGTAGTAACAACAGTTTTCTCTATAGCCGTTTCAACAGTTGTAGGCGGCGACGGTGTAGCTGTAGTCGTGGCGGGAGTGCTAGTTGTCGCAATCCAGGGTGTTGTAATAACAGCAGTTACTTCTGTAGTTGTTTCCACACTTGTAGGAGGTGACGGTGTTGCTGTAGTCTCAAGGGCGGTACTAGTTGTCTCAATCCACGATGTAGTAGTAACAACAGTTTCCTCTATAGTTGTTTCAACAATTGTAGGCGGCGACGGTGTAGCTGTAGTCGTAAGTGCAGTACTAGTTGTCTCAATCCACGATGTAGTAGTAACAACAGTTTCCTCAGTCGTTTCAACAGTTGTAGGCGGCGACGGTATAGCTGTAGTCGTTGCGGGAGTGCTAGTTGTCGCAATCCAGGGTGTTGTAATAACAGCAGTTACTTCTGTAGTTCGTTCCACACTTGTAGGAGGTGACGGTGTAGCTGTAGTCGTAAGTGCAGTACTAGTTGTTTCAATCCACGATGTAGTAGTAACAACAGTTTCCTCTATAGTCGTTTCAACAGTTGTAGGCGGCGACGGCGTAGCTGTAGTCGTGACGGGAGTGCTAGTTGTCGCAATCCAGGGTGTTGTAGTAATAGTTATTTCCTCTATAGTCGTTTCAACAGTTGCTGAAGGGGACGGTGTAGCTGTAGTCATGACGGGAGTGCTAGTTGTCTCAATCAACAGTGTAGTAGTAACTTCTGTTTCCTCTATTGTCGTTTCAGCAGTTGTAGGTGTCGACGGTGTAGCTGGAGTCGTGACGGAAGTGCTAGTTATTCCAATCCAGGGTGTTGTGATAACAGCAGTTACTTCTGTAGTTCGTTCCACACTTGTAGGAGGTGACGGTGTAGCTGTAGTCGTAAGTGCAGTACTAGTTGTCTCTATCCACGATGTAGTAGTAACAACAGTTTCCTCTATAGTCGTTTCAACAGTTGTAGGCGGCGACGGCGTAGCTGTAGTCGTGACGCGAGTGCTAGTTGTCGCAATCCAGGGTGTTGTAATAACAGCAGTTACTTCTGTAGTTGTTTCCACACTTGTAGGAGGTGACGGTGTAGCTGTAGTCGTAAGTGCAGTACTAGTTGTCTCAATCCACGATGTAGTAGTAACAACAGTTTCCTCTATAGTCGTTTCAACAGTTCTTGAAGGCGACGGTGTAGCTGTAGTCATGACGGGAGTGCTAATTGTGTCAATCAACAGTGTAGTAGTAACTTCTATTTCCTCTATTGTCGTTTCAACAGTTGTAGGCGGCGACGGTGTAGCTGGAGTCGTGACGGGAGTGCTAGTTGTTCCAATCCAGGGTGTTGTAGTAACAGTAGTTACTTCTGTAGTTGTTTCCACACTTGTAGGAGGTGACGGTATAGCTGTAGTTGTGAGCGGTGTGGTTGCCATCTCAATCCTCGGTGTTGTAGTAACAATAGTTTCCTCAATAGTTGTTTCAACAATTGTAGGCGGCGACGGTGTGGCTGTAGTCGTAAGGGCACTACTAGTTGTCTCAATCCATGATGTAGTAGTAACAACAGTTTCCTGTATAGTCGTTTCAACAGTTGTAGGCGGCGACGGTGTAACTGTAGTCGTAACGGGAGTGATAGTTGTACCAATCCAGGGTGCTGTAGTAACAACAGTTTTCGCTATAGTCGTTTCAACAGTTGTAGGCGGCGACGGTATAGCTGTAGTCGTGGCGGGAGTGCCAGTTGTTCCAATCCAGGGTGTTGTAGTAACAGTAGTTTCTTCTGTAGTTGTTTCCACACTCGTAGGAGTAGTCTGCGTAGCTGAAGTAGTGACGGTAGCACTTGTCATCTCAATCCAGTGTGTTGTAGTAACAGTAGATTTCTCCACAGTTATCTCTACTGTTGCAGGAGTCGACAGTGTAGTAATCATGACGGCAGTGGTTGGTGTCTCAATCCAGGGTGTTGTAGCAACAGTAGGTACTCCTGTAGTCGCTTCCACAGTTGCAATAGGCGACGGTGTGGCAATAGGCGTGACAGTTGTGGTTGCCGTCTCAATCCACGGTGTTGTAGTAATAACAGTTTCCTCAATAGTTGGTTCAACAGTTGTAGGCAGCGACGCTGTAGCTGTGGTCATGACGGGAGCGCTAGTTGTCTCAATCAACAGTGTAGTAATAACTGCTGTTTCCTCTATAGTCGTTTCAACAGTTGTAGGCGGCGACGGCGTAGCTGTAGTCGTGACGGGAGTGCTAGTTGTCGCAATCCAGGGTGTTGTAATAACAGCAGCTACTTCTGTAGTTGTTTCCACACTTGTAGGAGGTGACGGTGTTGCTGTAGTCTCAAGGGCGGTACTAGTTGTCTCAATCCACGATGTAGTAGTAACGACAGTTTCCTCTATAGTCGTTTCAACAGTTGCTGAAGGCGACGGTGTAGCTGTAGTCATGGCGGGAGTGCTAGTTGTCTCAATCAACAGTGTAGTAGTAACTACTGTTTCCTCTATAGTCGTTTCAAGTATTGTAGGCGGCGACGGTGTCGCTGTAGTCGTGACGGAAGTGCTAGTTGTCTCAATCCAGGATGTTGTAGTATCAGCAGTTACTTCTGTAGTTGTTTCCGCACTTGTTGGAGGTGACGGTGTAGCTGTTGTCGTAAGGGCAGCACTAGTTATCTCAATCCGCGATGTAGTAGTCACAACAGTTTCTTCTATAGTCGTCTCCACACTCATAGGAGGAAATGGCGTTGCTGTAGTAATGACGGTAGCACTTGTCGTCTCAATCCAGGGTGTTGTAGTAACAGTTATTTCCTGTATAGTCGTTTCAACAGTTGTTGAAGGCGGCGGTGTAGTTGTAGTCATGGCGGGAGTGCTAGTTGTCTCTATCAACAGTGTAGTGGTTTCTACTGTTTCCTCTATAGTCGTTTCAGCAGTTGTAGGCGGCGTCGGTGTAGCTGGAGTCGTGACGGGTGTGCTAGTTGTCTCAATCCAGAGTGTTGTAGTAACAATAGTTTCTTCCGTAGTGGTTTTAGCCATTGTTGTTGGCAACGTTATGACAGTGGTATATAAGGGAATGGTAGTTGTTATGTCGCGTAAGAGTGTCGTTGCAATAGTTTGTTCTTTTATAGTGGTTTCCACTGTCGGCATTTTAATAGTTACGTGAGTAATAGTTGTCGTTTCAAGTGTCGATGTCGTTGCAATTATAGTTTCTTCCGTAGTAGTCTTTTTCACAGTTGTTGGTTGGAAGGTTGTGGTTGTCGTTGGTAATGGTATTGTAATATCAGTAATTTCATGCATAGTAGTTTCCACAGTTTTCGATGGCGACATTCTCGTTGGAGTAATATTGAACTTGATAGGAGTTGTTTCAAACACTGGCGACGGCATCGTAGTTATGCTTGTAATGGGGATGTTCTCTATCGTATATGACGTTGTACGTGTAGTTATTTGTGATTCGTACAGGCTGATTGCTTCTTTCGGCGTTATTGCCATTGTTCCAATATAATCATCATATCCGTGCCATGTAGAAGTTCCTTTAGTACTTTCTTCCTCATACGCACCATACGTATCTATAATAGACACGGTTGCAGTTCCTATTTGATCTAACCAACTCAAAGTTGTCTGTAACTTATCTATTTCGCTTTGGTGTTCAGTGTTATAAGTTAACTGAGATTCAATATCCGATTTGGTCGTATATAGCAGCTCCATAATATTCGAATACGCTTGGATTTCTTTTTCATAAATATTCGTTGTTTTCTCACCTATGTCTTTTCTATTTCTAATATTCCTTTTTCTCCTTTTCTTAACGAAAGCTGTAGTTTTCTTAGGGATCAAATGTAATCTCAATATTTGATATAGATTTACATTTTGGCTTGTGGAGGGTGAGCCGGATGTCGTTTCATTGATAATTCGTTGCGCCTGCGATGCTTCTACCAATCTCGGCAATAAATGCGTTTTATTCCATTGATCTTCTAACTTAAAATATTCGTCGATCGAAGAATTCTGATTCAGTTTTTTCCGCTTGCCACGAAAGAACGAGTTTAACCATCTTCTTGCCCTTTTTGTTCTTTCACGATCGTCTCTTAAATTCGATTCATGATTGACCGGAATCGATTTCAGATTCCTGACAAGCCGATGGTGTGGCTTTCTATAAGTACTTATAGTTGAAAAATCGGCGCAAAATCGGGGATGAATATAATCTGTGAAAGGATAAGGATAACTGACTTCGTGATTCTTCATAGGAACAGACTTCGATTTGTACCGTGTCCCTTCGATATTTACTAAATCTAAATCGTTCTTAGATGATATCCGAATGAAATTTTTTTCTACTGTACTGCTATTGTTCCGTAAATTAATATTTCTCCGCCATTGTTCGAGGATCGCTGATAAATCGGTACACTCAGCATGATACGTGTTCATTCGTTCGTTATTTACTATAATATCTTCTTGCAATATTTTCACTGTTTCCGTAGCATAAAAATTAACGTTCTATAATCAACATTCTATAATTAATATTCTTAGTGACAGTAGCGATTCGATCGTGACAGTAATCTTTAACAGCTATTGCCAATTGGTTATGATCGTGATGTATTAAGTATTCTCGAAATTACCAAATAAGAAATTATAACAATTTATTTTGTTAAATATTAATGTCAATGCTTTTGAATTGTTCGACGAAACTTTTTGCATGTACTTACAATATTATCTTCCATTATAATAGCTCTATTGTTACTGTTACTGTAAACGGGATGGTTATCAATATTTTCAGTGATGTCGACAGTTGCACGTACTTTCTCTGCTGCTATTGTCATGTACATCGCAATCAACTTACAAATCACAATGAGAAATATATTTTGCATAGCGTCATATCACGCACGTTCATTGATATTCTCGCACTTTTCTAACGCATGCTTATCAATCCTGTCGCGTATCATCGTGTCAAACGAACTGTCACGCGAACGTAGTATTGTAAGTAATTTCATTATGGTATAGTTCGACCGCGTGTGCTATCGATTATTTTCGATTTCTGAATAAATTAGTTTCGTTGCATGTATCGATACGCTTCTAAAAATGATACACAGTCCATGATACGATATGTAGTAGCGATTTTCAACGAACGATAAAAAATTGAATGGTATGTGAGATAATAGGAAATATTTTTCTATTGCTATTTAAATTATTCTCATTCGAGTAACGAGCAATTAAGATTAATAATAGAGAGCTTATATAATAAAAAACAAAAGTGACATTTACCTTTAATCGTGTTTCGATGTCAATACGAATGGCATCGGTTAATGACAATTATTTGTGCTACTTTTCATCGTTCAATGTGTTTGAACTTTTTTAAATATTTAACATATATTAGTATATGTACAGATATATCAATTAATCCTTGCTTCTATTTAATGCAAGCTATGCTATGATATTGGAGTCCATTTTTTCGTGCACGAATCTAACGCTAACATGCGGTTCGTCAATTTACATCTTGATAAGACACTCTTACGCTCAGTATTCGAAATTATTAACACATGTTGCGTGTGCCTGTGCCAGTATCGCTATGATTGGTTCTCGATCATTGATCGTTCTTGTGTACAAACTTTTCTTTAAGGATTATAGTAAGTAGCTTGTCAATTTCGTGTATTGTTTTACAATCAATTAATCGAAAATCAATAAATTTGTATTTTTCAGCGTTCGATCCGTTTATGATGCAGCTGGAAGAAGAAAGGAACAAAGAGCGATTTAATATTATAGACGAGATCTTTCGAACCTTGAGCATGGCCGGCTTAATTTATTCTTTGTACTCCTGTCATGGATATTACGCGCTCGGTGCCTGTGTTGTAACTAGCTTATCAATTTTAGACTTGTTCAAACTGTACAGAATAAAGAAGAAACAGACAGAGGTAGTT
Organism: Bombus haemorrhoidalis; assembly: GCA_014825975.1. Classification (NCBI taxonomy): domain Eukaryota; kingdom Metazoa; phylum Arthropoda; class Insecta; order Hymenoptera; family Apidae; genus Bombus; species Bombus haemorrhoidalis. The sequence continues at coordinate 3,736,661 of CM026171.1, forward strand.
TCATAAAATATTACGCGAAATTTCTTCAGCAATTTAAAGGTTCGCATTAACTCGTCGTTTGAAAAATTCCATACTGCGGTTCCACGATGGATTTTATTTGAAAGATACAGTGATCTTAAATATATCTTTTTAAAATAAAAGATTGCAGGTTATATGTAAAGTATATTTCAAGATTGAACCATTGGAATTTTAATTGCAGGAAATGGAAATGTCGCGTTTCTACGATAATTCAAGTGAAACGAAAGCAACCTACGAATCAAGGCTTAACATATTCAATTGGGTAATTCTTGGTGGAAGTTTCGCGTAAGTGCAGCAGTTTTCTCTAATTGTAAATTAATTATAAATTATATTATTACACTGTTTAATGTATATAAATTAACAATTAATTCAGAGTTCTCGACATGATATTCAGGTACATGGTAGGTAATAATTACGCTGTAGTAGCAAATTATCCTCTGCTGCTGGCGAATTGGGCGCTATCTCCGGAAGGATTTTATCAAGGATGGACCATGCGACGTACCATTAACGATTACTTGATGGCGACTTACGTCATGTGCATGACGGAAGCTTTACGACAAGCTGACACGTCATAAAAATGTATCTCTCTCTCTCTCTCTCTGTTCCTTCCTGCTTAATTTACATATACATTTATTGCAATGTATATATTTCTTGTAATTATTTAAAATGTTGCTACGTTGTATATGAAATTAATAATTCCTTTCTCTTTCAGTTTAATCATTTTTTCAGAGTTATATAGAGACAATACGAAGCTAACCCGCGAGATTCATCCGCGAGACTGCTGCTTTGCTCCAGTTTCCTCGTGTCATCGTGAATAAAGTACGCTAGGCGAGCAAGCGAGGGGAATTTTTCGACAAAGTTATTCAATATGCGTCCAAACGAAGTGAGATAAAATTTGTGAGCATCTTTAATCTTGCCAAAAAACCGACAAATCGAGCTCGCCTCGAGGTGAGACTGAACTCGTTCCAAATCTGTCTCGTATTATCTGTATATACCTTTGAAATCGCGTATTTTTTTTTAAGACACACAATAGTATTTTTTTAATGAAATTCAAAACAGGCAATTTTTATTCATAATTTCAAAATGATCGTTAATCATTGTAAAATATTCTCTACGAATTTTGTGTATATTTTAAATTGTTACCTGACGTGAATACAAAATTCTAACCAATTAATCGTTTCTCATGTTTTATAAGAAATCATTATTAAACTTATGGAGAATAACTGTAGAAATTTAGAAACCTTAGCAAACTTTATAAGATAAATCTATTTTATCATAAGAAATAAAATTTGCCATGTGATCAATAATTTTGAACACTTTTATGATTTCATTTATCCCATATCCATCTTCCACTTTTAAATCATCAACCAAAGATACATGTATATGTAGTATGTAATTTATTGAAGTACAGGAAAGAATGTAGAATTGCGCTATGTAAGAAGAACAATTGGATGAAATGTGTTCGAAGTTGAGTACTGATTGTTCGAATTTTATTTCGTTTATACCAACACGATTTTTCTACAGGCTTAACGTTACACGTACGCACGCGATATGTACAAAAAGAATTGTATATCTATTAAATACAATAAGTATATTTATATAAACGGCGGTATATCACGTTTACAAGAACGAAAGAAGTGTAAGCGTTGTCGTCGTTGTGATTACTGTCACACTCGTTTGATACGACACCAGCTAACAGGGCTATTACGTTCAATTAACACCTAAACAGAGAATTATTCTCTAAAACCGTTTAATCATCGTACAGCAGTAGCTGTACTAACAAATATCGTTATTCACCGATCAGTTCATTTATCTTAAATATCTAAGCGCGAATAAAAAAAAGAAATAAAATAAAAAGAATAAAAATAAAGACAAAAAACGTTTTCTTCCTCAGGACTGTCTTTAACTCGTTCAAGTTTAACGAATATTTATATCTAATTCTATTAAAGTCCCTGACTTATTATATTTAAATTTCTAGTTTCTATTCTTATATAATTTGTTTTTCTTTTGTTCTTCGTTGTTCTTTACCGTTCAGAGAAGAAGGGAACTTCGTTCACTTTTTTCTTCGAATAAATAGATAAAGAGTTTAAAGACGGCCCTGTTCCATTTCACTTCATCATAAATTAGTCTACTCGGAGGCAGTCTTTTCGTACTTTTCTATTCGCTCTTACGTCATATAGAGTCAGATAATTAACAGACAATTGCTAGACGAAGCGCTTAAATGCGTGATAATATTATAATTTAAATGGGAATCGATTTTATTGCTTGTAATGTTCAGCAAAGGAGGCGTAGCCATTTCTCGTTTCTCGTGAAACGTATGCGATGGTTATCGTCGTTCATCATCTAACAAATATTTTTATATAAGGATATAAAGTAAAAAAATTCGTCAGTTTTAATATTTTCCAACGATTACGTACGTCCGTGAAGAATTTGTTCGAATTACGTTCATTCGTATTAATTAAATATTGGTATTCGCATCTCTCCACGTGCTCTGACCTAGATTGTGAAGTCTGAGGCTACTTCCGGTATTTTCGTCAGGTTCATAGGCTGAATTCGTGTGACCAGCGTGTCCTTCGAACACGTCTTTTACAGAAATCTGACTGCTTCTCGAGGGACGACCTTGTATTCCTAAAGGATTGCCTGCCACACCGTAAATGTTATTGGCTCCTAACGTTTGCATCTGCGACTTCCTCCTCATCGCCATTATGCTGTTCCTGCGCCCCTCAAATGCCTTAAAAGCCTTTGCAGATCTTCTAGTCGACATGTTCCTCGGCAGACCTAAATTGAAACATTACTCAACGAATATTCTCATCCTAAAATCGAGGTATTACTAGCATAATTTCCTTAATATATTACACGGCATATTTTTAAATTGCTGCAGAGACAGAAACATATGGAAATATTAAAATATATATATATATACAACAAATAATAAAACATTTGTATATATAAAAGTATGTAAATAAAAGTATACACATAATCGAAAAATATTCATGTATCTATTATAAACTGAGATATTGTTCTGTTTAAGATCAGATTTGGATACGTTCTACTTGATATAAGAAACAAAAAAATAAGAAAACTAAAATAAATAATTATATTACAATTTCATTTTTCTTCATTTCTTTCTCTAATTTCAATTTGGTCTTGCACTCATGAAACGAAGTTTCAGATCGCAAACGAGTATTAAGTACTTAGTTTCCTTTTTCATTTCTTGCATCTTTGTATTTATAAGAAGGTCGTAAAGTATTTCGCGATTCAAGTTTCCAATCCATCAGCTTCTTATGATAAATGCAAAAATTTCGCACAAACATCTTACACACCATTGCCTTCTGACATACTGAAGAATCGCTGTCTAAAAGCGACATCAAGCGTATTGATCGCCTGCGTTTTTCTTCGGCTTTTTTCAAGATTTCTTATGGTTTTCCTTCTGCCCGGGCCGCTGCCACTGCCTTCCTCGTAGTCACCCTCCATACCGTCTAATCTTTGCAAATCCCTGACTATTTCCACCGCGTGTTTTGATAATAACGCTTCTTCCGATAAATCCTTCGTCTGGCGAATTAAACAGAAAAGATTTAAAAACGATTATACCACGATTACAATCATAGATTGTATTAAAATTTGTATCAAAGACTATAATTATTCGGCATTTTATCAAATCGTTATTTAACTGTAACATTATGAAAATGAGAATAAAAAAGAAAAAATAAAATGGAAAATTGTATAGGAGATATTACTAATTACTAATAGGAAAGAATGACGTGAATAATGTGAGCAATGAAAATCTTTGATACTAACTAATTGTAGTAAAATTTTATCACCAACAATTGTAGATAACACTCACCTTCTTGCAGCAGTACCAATCTAAGCTGGTGCTGGCTAGAATATGAGCGAACGTGCCAAATCGATGGAACAGCATCGCGGTGAATTGAATAACTAATATCAATGCGAAGAAGAACACGAACACCAAACCGATAGGCTCGAGTTGTAGGTACTCCTTCGTAATGTGTACCTACGAAATACGTTTATTGTTAGAGAAGACATTAAGAAATTAGCCGTAATACAAGCTAAAATATAAATAAAGTCGCAAACAGAGAACATATAAAACGATTCACAATTGTTACAATTTTCATTAATGTGTATTTCGTTGTTACCTCATTACGAATATATATGTATAGCGAACTAAAAATCATAGTGATGTATGTCAAGATTTTGAAAATTTGAATTCAATCACATATTCTCGATTCTTAAGGATATCATCCCTTTAGGTTCTTAATAATTAAATTACATTTAAATTGAGGATTTTTATGCATCTATGGGTAATTTAAATAAAAAATAATGTACAGAATAAATATAATATACAAGAATATACGAAATATCCAAATCAGGCTACTTATAATATCATAAGTGTGTTTATAATATTGAAAGGACGAAAGAAATTTCTATTTTTTTAATATTTTTTAATATTTAATATTTTTTAATATTTAACGTTCACACAAATTTAAACGTGCACGAACATCCACAATCTAATTATAACTTTATTTTTTACTGCGATAAGTTTTCATGACTCGATGAAGCATAATGAGTCTTTTTTAATAATAAACACGGAACACTATTTTAATGCAAAATAGCGGAATTAACGTATAGCTCTATGATTCTCAGGCCTCCATATACTTTTTAGCCACTTACACGGTAAAATACAAAATGTAATTATGACTGGCAATTCGTAATGAAATAACAATTATTAATTTCCTGAACGTACATAGAGATAGCTGTTAGGAAGCAAGTGCTTAATAAAAATTCTGTCACGCTTTCCAATTTTTTAATCTTAATTTCAAAGAATATTTCTATTAAATAGCGTTGAAAAATATTTATTGAAAAATTTGTGAAGGTACTAATTGAAAAATTTCTATCGTTCCATTTTTCAATCATTTTTATGTCAGCTATTCGTTCGTACGATCAGGATCACCGCGGGAAATACAGTTTAAAAATCATTTTTCGAGACACATATGTATACACACATAAGCCACCGTTTAGTTACATTGACGGTAACTCGTTAGTGGTGCTCCTCTGCTGCCATACCTAGCAGTGCGTTATCAAAATTAGACACATAAAAAAACGTGAAAATCTGCTTAACAAATTCTCCCTCGTTCGTATTCAACCAGGTGAGCGGAAAAAAATGAGACATGTTCAAAGGTGCTCTTTCGACTCTTTCGTGACCAACAAATCGTGCACGTGCTACTGTCCATTAAAAGACAGGAAAGAAAACTTCTAACTCGAGCCTTGGGAAAATAGACAATCACGAGAGAGCCAAAAGGTGTGTAGAAGCTAAGAGAACTCTCTGAAAAATAATTAGGAAAATTATAAGAATTTTATTTAATTGAATAAAAGATAATATTAGAATGTTACTCAAATTCAAAAATATTGTTTCTATTCAACGCTTTACTTATTAGAATTCTTTTCAATTTAATTTTCCAATATGATTTACAAAAGTATACGCATGTAATCTATTAATATTCAAAATAGAAGTAACGTGTGACTTTACATTTGTTCTCTGAACTTCGACAGCGTTAATCAAGAAGAATATCGATGTTAGTCAAGATGGAAACTTGATGGTGCGAATGATCTGAGTGATCACGCTCGATGGCCATATATGGTACTAGAAGAAAGTAGACGTACACATAACGAGGAAGGATAATGGGATTTGAAATAACAAGGCATCGATGTTATTTGTGACTTAGCTAACTAGTTTCGAGTCAGTTGATTGATAGTGCCCCCAGCTTTTCCATACGCTTCGGGAGTACCTGTGCAAACATGTTAATGGTAACTCGCCACGTGCTCATGATCCACGTTATTGACAAAACACAGACATGTCCCAGCAAGTGCAACATTATCACCGGGTATACCATTTCCAGCGTGCTCCGATGCTCACTATTGAACTGCGATCCCTTTCTCTGTATACTACTTGTGTCGTTTTTTTTTCATGATTTTTAGCAATTTCTTTGTTCCTCTTCGAGAAAAAATGAAAATTCATTTTTATATTTCTTGAATTCGAAGTTTGTTTCCGTATTTCTTGGACGCAGAATTCATTCAGTCAATTCCAACGCTTGAATTTCGATTAGACTGCGTTGGATTCAGATAAAGGAAAATTTTTTAAAAGAAATAAGAATTTTTAGACAGAAATTGAATTTAATTATAAATACTGAATGCAAATATTTTATTTTATTCAAATTTTTTATTAAAGAAGTGTTTAATTTTAGGGCGATGAAAAATATTAAATCGATCATATGTGAATAATAGAACCAGAAATTGCTAAATATCTAAATTGACAAAAGAAGCAGCTGACGAAGTAAATACTCTATGCCTGAAATCTAAACTAGAGAAGGCAAGGGAGAAAATATTAAAAGTATAGCAACCGCAAGCTCGATTCTATATAGAAGCTATCTATATAGAACGTATCTAAAATTACACTAAAAGAAAAAATGGTATCTCTGAAATGAGAATGAAACAATCGTTTTAAAAAACGAAGGATCCACGCTCGAATTTCAATCTGACGATTCAATCGACCCTTTCTCTTCTTCCTCTACGTGACTCCGTCCTCGCGCAAAATTGTTCGATTCTGACTCATTGCCGCTATCAAATCGATAAATAACGACGAATGTAAATTGAAGATTTTGAATATGTATCAAAGTCACACGTGTAATTAATATATTCGTGTTTTAATTCGCATAATTTTTAATATACGCGTATGTGTATACTAAAAACTACAGATTAGAACAGGAAAATATTAATTGTATGGGTACGTGCGTATTAAAAACTACGTGGATTGGAAATAATTTAACTGCACTCTTATTCGTATATTTAAAGACGCGTAAAATAGAGGCCCCTAATTTAAACATCATTGTCAGAAAAGTGGAAACATAGGAATAAAACGAGAAGAAAGAAAATGGAGAGAAAATAGAAAAGATAAAATTCGAGCAACGGAGCACACGGATGTGTTAGTCTCCCGAGGCATCAGTGAGACAGCATCTCTGTTTTTCGTTTAGAACACTACCAGATACCTCCGAGGTCTCTTCGATGAAGGTGATATTCGTCTTGACGCCGAGTGGCCAGACAACGTGCAGCTGATCTTTGTTCAGCTGGAGCAAGAATACGATCAGAACGAACAACGCATTGAACATAAAAAACGCGAACACGCTCTTGTTCCGCAGCTCAATTAGGTCGGCGGCAATGCGAGTCTGTCGTGGACCAGGGAAGAAACAAAAGAAAAAGCACAAATTAGCAAAGATATGAAGAAAAATACGCTCCGTCCGGTCGATCGTTGATCCATCGGCTCCTTTCGGGGGATGATTCTCTCCGTGATCATTTAGGTCTTCAAGCACATTCTCATCCTCTAAAAAGCTTCTTAACAAGCGATAAGGAAAAATATAAAAATCGCTACTACAAGTTTTTGCTGCAAAACAATTTGAATGCTTAACTTGAATCATCGTGTACAAATTTTGTATACTTTTAAATTATCTTTCTTTTTTGCTTTTTCCTGTCGTTTTACGAAAATATTTTCTTCCATTATGATATTTATTATTATATATACCACTCCTTTCATTTGTGTTTTTGATCGATATATTTTTAATTGCTCGAATCTAGTATTTTGGGTAAAGTATACGCTTTTAGCATTTGAAATGTTTTGCTACAAGAAGCTAAACAAAGAATTAATAAGACGGCTATATAGCTCGTGGGATAGATCCTACTAATTATCTATATTATTTTTTTTTTGTTTGCTGTTTTAGGGGAAAGGGGATATGATTTAAGAAGCAGGACAACACGACGTGGACGGAGCGGTCTTTACCTCCTGGGAGTGATCATCATAGGTGATGTTTGTCTTGATACCAAAGGGCCACTTCACGTGCAACAAATCTTTGTTTAATTGCAGCAGAAAGACGATCAGGACGAAGAGGGCGTTCATCATGAAAAACGCGAAAACGCTCTGGTCACGTAGGTCCTTTAGATCTTTGGCGATTCGTGCCTGACGCAAGTAGCATGGATCGATTATTTATATTCTTCGATTATTGACAAATTTAAACAACCGTTATTTCGTACATATAATTATTAATCGTTTACTCTTTCAGTTATTTCCAGTAAGATTTCTTTAGATTTTTTAGATTTTATCGCAAAGTATTTTTCATTTTTTTATCTTGATCTAGCAAAGTTCCAAAATTTTTTAAAATCTTAAAATACTGTATAAAAATACTGTAAAAAAAATACTGTAAAAATAATCGATTAAGAAATTTAAAAAAATGTTGAAACAGTTATTTTCATTCTATTATTCACGAAGTTATTTGATTCAAATATTTTACGGAATTTTTTAGTTGTATATTTCGCAATTTCTAAATAATATCTATCTCTTTTTAGTCTATTTTGAATTCGTTGAATTTTACACGAGAGATACTGAAATAAATAAAATAGAATTAATAGTTCTACGATCGAGCAACATCCTCGACGCTAGTTACACATATTCAATTAACAAATAATACTAAAAACTTGACTGATAACGATATACATACATAAATGATAAAATGACAAATTCTACGATTTCATAAATAATTTGTAAGTCCTACGCACAATAAGTACTTCGGAAACTTTTTTTTATCCAAAACAATTACTCTAAACAAAAACAACAACAAAATTTGAAAAATATAAATTTAAGTCAAGTATAGAAGAAAGAAAAGATAGACAAAAAGATAGATCTCAAATTTTAAGAAACTTTAAGAAATAAAAAAAGACAAAAACTTCGAATGACTACAGTTTAATTGAAACTTCTTACCTTTTCTGCCTTGTCCTCGTCTATAGGATACAGATACTTCTCTAGAAGATCCTTCCAAAATAATTCCTCCTGCAGCGACAGGACATCGATTTCACCTTTTTTGAGTCCTTCGTCGCTCAGCCAGTAAGGTCTGCTTAGGAAGTTGTTAGCTTCGCGATTCCCTTCCGTATTCTGACTAGTCACCGTCTCAGCTTCGCTATGACAATCCTGATCCTCTGCTGGATCTTCGCCAATGGCCCCTAAATGATCGGCTGTTCGAGAACCTACAGAGGATGCACGACGTCGACTTGTCACCCCATGAGGATCCACGGCTCTGATAAATAGATTTATATTAAATTCAAGTTGAGTATAATCGTCGGTATTACTTCAAAGATCTCATTATTTGAAATTAGAAAAGCTTTGCTTTGTTAAAAGATACTTCTGGCTTGAGCTCTGAAATTTTCGATGCAGAAAATGCAAAAAAAAAATGCATTTTATACGACTTTTTATTACGTCTAATTCAGCATCATGCTAGTGATATTATATTTAGTTTAGTATAATAGATTATATTTAACCGGTAGAACCAGATGACAAGGATTATGTAAAATAAATCATAATAAGCCATAATCATAGATCACTCGAGAGATCTCATTTGAAATTTCATTAAAAATTCATTTCAACTCGTCGTATAAATTGAAATTGATTGTTTAGTTTTGCATGTTAATAGATATGATGGAAATTTAATTACTACTATTATGGTTATAGTAAGGCAATTAATAAAAAATAAAAGAATATTAAGTGAAAGATATTTTTAGAATAATGTAAAATTAAAAAACCTTTCGATAACTTCCAGGCGTTTGCTAACTTGCTCCAAAGATTCAGCAATAGCGACCAATTGCTGTTTCTCATTCGAGGTCTGTCCATGAGTGCAGAACATGCACTTGAACAATCCTGACAAAGAAATTTCTATCGATCCTTCTTCGTCGTCGTTCGAGCCTACGCCACTTTGAAGAAATCCTAACAGAGATTTCTGTTTCGCTTTCCGTTTTGCTTCCTCGGCTTCCTTTTTCTCTTGTTCAAGTTCCTATCGATTCAGCGAGAAATATGTAACGTATTTTAATTTTGATCATATACATGAAAGATAAGTATATAAACGCTATTATAGTAAATACTGTTTCTAAAGAAATATATGAGACAGCAAATGTATTAAAAAATTATTAATTGCAGGTTATTAATTTATTAGTTGTGATTATCGTTATATTTACAAACGTAATATCAAATACTAGAAAGCATTACATCTTGAAACAAATTTTTCAGTCGAACGTTCATTGGAAATTCAAATACATTTCACTCATGTTGCTTTTCACTCCTGAATTATTAATATATGAATGGAAAAATTATTGAGAGAGAGAGAGAGAGAGAGGGCTTGATATAAGTTCTGAAGAAGGCAATGATTTATAGTATTATACGTCCGCGCAAATTAAAAAGACATATGCTTCAAATAAATCCTTTTAAAATTTTAAATTATTTTATTTTTCGAAGAAAAGGAAAGAAGCATTTACGTCATCCATTTGAAAAATCAAAATCGATAAAATGTTTCGAACGTTGTACAAATTAAATTGTTTCTTCGCTGTTTCTATATAATTTCTTAGATAGTTTCTCGATAGAAACTGTTCTTACAGAATCTAATTTTGTAATCCCACCTGAGCAATACTGAGCATCTATCCAATATAGTGCATTTACATAGTTTAGTCGAATTAAGTGGATTTACTCGCGCAGTTTACTCTATTGCCATATATATCTACGTAAAATACATAGATCTAATAGTGAGATTTAGCTGTAATATAGATATCAGTCATACTGACATACTGGCGGATTTGAATTTAATAATTTAATTCTTGTGATAGGAATCACTATTATGAGCCAATAATTTTCAAATGGATTTTGTTAAAGCTTGATAAGTTAGATAAGTCTAACTTCTGTTTGCTTCAAGGTGCATAATTATTAATGGTACTTGATAAAATAACAGAAAAGAAGAGCATGATTAAAAGTAGAGTCGATTATTCAATTAAGATTGAGCTGATAATTACCGCAGCAGTTTTCTTAGTCTTCACCTCTCTCGTACCCCATGTGATGTTGTTCAGATTACAGATCGAATAAAAGATAAGCAACACGTACATCGATGGGACGGTGATGAAGTATATGACGCTGTATAGTAAGCAATACATTTCTTCGGGGTGCAATAGTGCGGTTATTATCATCTGAGATATTACTAAAAATAAGAATATCGCGGATGGCGACATTATCCCATCCTGAACGATGTTAATCGCAGTCCCAACGATCACGGCAATCATCACCATGCCGTACAGAGTACTTATTATCGCCGCCACAAAAACCTAGCACACCGTTGTTATTATTAGCAGTTATCGATGCTCACGCGTGTAAACCAATTTTTGTTTGATCTTATATAAAATAGTGGTAATACGTTGAGGATACTGGGATAACCTTTCTGAATCTAATTCATACTAATCTTAGCCATAATAATTTTTTTACGCTATACGTTTATACGTATACTATTTTTTTTTTTTCATTTATTATATATTGCTACCAATAATTGATAAACGAATCTTTTTCCAACTGGCCAAGAAACATTCAGTTCTAAAAGTGTTAAGTATCGAATTCTTGAATTAAAATTCTCGTATCCTCAGCACAATGCCACTCTCAGTATCTGCGTCATTATAAACAAGTTAGAACGTACACATGCAGACAAAAAAGCTTGTAGCTCGCGTGAAATTGTCTAAAAGCACTTGCCATTTTGATTTACCACCACCACATGTTTCCTACGATGGTTTTACAGAATAATGGTAAATGTACAATCCCTCAAAATTGACAAACATGATCTAACCAAATACTATCCAGTTAGTTGAACAAGGGGAAGAAAGAGAAGAGAAAGTGTCCGGTAAAGGCAATACAAAGGAACGAACCTTTTTGGTTTTTTTCACTTGGACCTCACGAGTTCCCCACGAGACGACGTTCAAGTTTATAATCGAATAGAGGATCAAAAGAAGGTACATCGAAGGGATTGAAAGGAGGTATATTATACCAGGAACAATACACCAAAACTCTTGAGGATGTAAACAGGCGGCTATGAAAAAGGAGCTGGATAATGATATTAAAAATATCGCGGAAGGTGAACCGATACCATCCTCCCCAAGTTGGAGGGCCGTACCTACGATCACAGCCATCATTATCATCGCGTATCCTGTCGACAATATCTGCGCGCACAGAAGCTGAAAGACAACAACACGAAAAAAAAAAAAGAATTGCAAGAACAATCAAAGCGACAAATATTTGAAGAGCAGGTAGAAGGAACATGACAGGACACTTTATCACTGATCTCTTAATCTCACCAAGATCTCGACAACTTCTCAAATTTTCTGAAAATATGTTGGCAATAAAAGATATTTACACGCGTCCTCATTGTTCAATGAAGTACTTGTTTATCCGATTCTATATATTTTTTCTCTTTTTGTAATCTCCATGTGTAGTTTGTCTCTATCGATCATTCGTAGTCATATGAAAGTATTACTAAGTGATACGAAATTGGACATACTTGGACGTAATTAACTAGCATGAAAATGCTATAATAAATACCAAGGTGTACAAATGACATTTACAGCCATTGTACGTGATCTCATAACGAATTAAAGAGACAACTTTGGTAACGTACGATTAATTGTTGAATTTTCAAATTATTTATCATGTCCTTTTCCTGTGTTCTTCGTTTACGATAAGCACGTATAACAAGTATTAATTATAAGTGGATTTACCTGAATGCTCGCTTTACAAGTGAAACATACAAGCATGAAGAACAGAATAGGAATAATATTATAATAGAAGCTGGTCCAATTATCGATCTTGAAGGCTGCGACAAAAGCACCGACCAACATGAGGAAAATCGTGCCTGGTCCTAAAATGGTTCCACCTGTAAGAAGGATTTAGACAACTTTTTAATTCATAATTGATAAATCTCGAAGCACGAAGAACGAAATTAATATAATGGGATTGTAGAAATTACATGGAAGTTTCAGTGCCGAGAGAGGAAATTAATTAATAGAGAAATAGAGGTAGAACGAGAGTTTGACTGACCCATGAGTAAAATTTGATAAGAGATATAAGGAAGAGAAATGTTATCGTTGATTTTAATCGTTCGTTTTGCGTCCATCAGAAGATCCATGATATTGGCAATGGTAGATGGTACCCATCGACGCCGCTGATTGTAAAACTCGTTGAAACCTTCGGGTGCGTGAGTGTAAGCATCGCTGGCTGCTGAATATTCTACCTGTAAGATTAAACGGTGAAGAATGTTAATAAGTGACATCATAAAATATTTCATCAAATATTGAATTTGAATAAAAACTCACTGTCCTCCTGTATAAATTTAGTATCTAGATTAAATAATAATAATTTCGGAAACTTTTTTGGTTACTTACTCTGTACCCACGTTGCAAAAGAAGCGTACAAAGCCACCGATCCTCTCCTTGATCGTATTGAACGTAATGTCTAGCCTCATCGGATCTTGTTGTGTACTTCTTCATCACGTTATCGTCCATCAAAGCTTTTCCTCTGAACAACGAGAAGCAACCAGGGCTACAAAGTACACAGCCGATCATATGCTCAGTTGCTTTTTGCAGCCAATGTCCGATAGCGTACTCGAACATCTGATACCAAACCATAGGACCTAATATCATAAAAAAAGTTGTATATAAAACTTTATTACTAGAATCTGTCGAAGGTTGAAAGTTATTTGACGAAAATTACCTGAACCGACTGGATGAATACGACCACAGGCTGCGCCAAGATTTTTGTTCTTCTTCATCAAATCCACGAGCAGTTTCACAGCGGCTGGTTGAAAATCGATATCACCGTCAAGAGTTAATAAGTAAGTGTTTTCTGCGATCACCTCCTTACGATCTACGCTAATTGGCAATTCCATTAGACGATGTCCCAATAAATAATACATGTACATAACCTGGAACGCAAATTTCGAAGTAATATTATTCAATGGTATGAAAAATTTTAAAATATAAATGAATTTTAAACTGCTACGAGTAATAGGTACGAACTATTATGGCTATGAGTATTCTGAATTATTATTGAGTACTGTGTATATCTTTAACTCTTTAAATTTGCAAATATTTTTTATTAGTGCTGAAAAAAATGCTGATTTTTTTATATCTATCCCATTCAAATCCCCGTCAAATTGACGCAAGAGTCGGATTAAGGATTGAAAATATTAACAAATCGTAAGATGGCAGATTGCTTTGTAATTATTAAAACTATCACTTGCTTCCGGCTTCTAGAAATATTAACACATTGTAAAATATCAGTCTCCATTAGAATTACTGGAATTTCATTCATTTTAAAAACTATGTATCTTTGATATTATTAATGGATCTTCTACTATAAAATTTCTTAATCATAAATTGAAAATAAAATTAATAATTAATTGAATAAAATTGAAAAATATTAAAGCTTCAAAGTTGTACGGGAATTTCAAAGTAAAAAGGTTCGTTTAAAACTTCATTCGACTTTAATTCCTACCTGGCTCCAACGTTTTCGGTGACGAATCTTGCTCTTGTCCTTCAAATGTGCGATCATCTTCGTTTTTCCAGGAAGAGTCCAGACTAATCGGCCACCGTAAGGCGTCGGATACTTCTTCGGTGCTCTGACGTGCATCCGTGTTTGATGAACGTCCGACGCTGCCTCATCTAGAGTGCCCACCAACAATTTTACGAATCTATTCACTTGCTGTTCGTTCTCATCGTGATCCGATAACTCGAACGCATCATCGAAAAAGATGTGAGCTGAAAGAATAAACAACGTCTCTCAATGTGCTTGAATAATCGAGATCTTGCAGATTATAACGCTAACATCAGAAAGCGCACATGGATACCTACTTTCGAATTCATAGTAGTCTGGATCGACAACCTTCAAGTACTTTTGGGCTACACGTCTAGCACACTGATCCTCGTCCAAACGTAAGATACTTTTCAAAAATTCCATCATTTCCTCCTTGTTTTCGTGCCACATAGTCGCGCAGGCGTATATTCTTGTTACGTGATCGCTGCTCTTTACAGCCGACGGAGGTGTAGTCGTGCCATCCGTCTGTTCGTATATGGTTTCATAATCTCCGTCTCCTTTTTCTTTCTCTATTTCTGCCAAATCCTATCCGAAAATACAATTCTTATATTTTTATATAAACGACCATGCCTCCGATAACAATCGAGCCTATAGAAAACTTTATCTTGCTATACGTAAAAAAGATATATATATATATATATATTTCTTTTAAATACAAGACTTGCGCTAGAAACTTTTAGCGGATTAACTTAATTCCGCACAACACAAAATGTTGAAAGCAGCATTATAATTCAAAACAACGAATAAAGTGAAATTGTCTACGTTAAGAGCGTCTGTGGAAATTTTCCTTTCTAAATAAAGTCGTACCGTACAGCTTTATGTCGTTTGTACATGTAGCCCATACGACGGAAAGTAAATTTCAAGACTGGAACCTTGTTTTAGCACTTAACATATTTTCTTGTTCGAAGAAAGAGATTTGATGAATACAAAACTATCATTACGACTAATACTGTTATTGCGATTAATATTTTTATCATATGTGAATTTATTTGAATTCTATTTTTTGTACGAATTTTATTTTTATTAAGTAGATTTTCCCTATCAAATCTTTTTATGTCAATGTATCCTTCTATCTTTCTTGGTATTCTTTTAATTAAGAAACACTTCTTCGCGATAAAACCTGACAGTCGATCCATGAATAATAAGAAGACAGATCTCGTTTAGCGCGTTCTCTATTTTAAGGTGCCGAATATATCGGATATTTATACTTCCCCCTATTTTACAATTATAAAAATTGTTAAATTGTATTTATAACAGGATACTTTTTACTCCGTTGACTTCATTCTTATTTTTAACGGGACTAAAAAGACGCATACGGTTTTAATTTTAAAAGGATTGAACATTCTTTTAAGGATTATGACGGATGAAAAACTGTCCCAAATAAAGACAAAGTAAGGAGATAAAAGTATACTAGTTACTTAGTGGCTCTCTCTGTGAATGAAGAGACATTAAGCGTTGAAACAAGGGATTTCCTTTAAGAAATTAAAACCAATCAAGTATAAAATCTAATGGTGATGAAAATTCGTGAAAAGCACTGGAAATACTGTATACAAGATTTTTATGGTTTTATATACACTCATTGCAAATGGCAAAAGATCTTTTCATCCTTAACTATAGACAAGGGATTATATAAGATATAAAATTAATTTTTTCCAAGAAAAATGCAGCTTTATAGTTAGTATTACCACAGAAAGAATAATAGAAATAAGGAAATAATTGCCAAGTTTTTCATAAAAACAGTGTATAAGATAGAATGGCGGCGAGTAAAATTACGTTGGAGGTTTTAATTATGGCCTTTTAATATTTTAAAGAGCTCTGTTTTCTTAAATTTGCATAAAAATTTCATAATCGCCTAACTGGGAAGTACATTTGGTATCTACTCAGGGTATAACTTTGTAAAAAAATTAATATAAAACTTTGCTTAAAGAAGACAAGTAAAAATTTTGCCATGCCGCTAGGCTTGAAATCGTTTTATAGTAAATTACCTCGACTTTCACTTCCGGTTGGTCGTCCCTCTTTCGGTTTAAACCCATCGATTGATCGATTAACAGAGAATTGTACATAGGAACGACGAACAGTTTCTCTGTAGCGGCGAGACGCTCGCATTTCGGTGTCCAAACGTGCAAAGTAATCCAAGTTTGCGACAGCAACCATAACAACCATACCCAAGCATATTGCTTCGACACGAAATCATTGATGAAATGGGTTGGCGGTGACTCGTAGAACAGATAATCCGGAATCGTTCCTTGAAATATGCAAGGATCGGTGTTCCTCAAGCCACAAGCAGCAATTAATAAAGAGATTGACACTGGAATTGTTAGATTTACCGGGAAAGCATAACTGAATCCTTGTATCAGAATTTTGCACGCGAATTTACCTGAAACAAGCGAAATACCATTCATTTTTTGTTCTCTTTTTTCCTTTTTTCAGGCGACCAATGTTTAAGAATCCAATAAGTGGATGTGTCAATAAAATCAAATTGGTCAAATTTATATCGAACTCTTTGTCCGATTTGCAAATTAAATATGTATTTTAACCACACAATGTTGATGAATGTTTGGCAAATATTGATTATCATAATGTCATGTGATTCTGTTATAAAATTTTCTAATTTAAACAACTTGTCTTTAGTAACAATTTTTTTAAACAACGTTAAACTTTGCCTTTGCCAACGTTGCCTTTGCAAAACTGTAAGTTTTTTTATAAATATCTATAATCTGGATAGCCGAGTTTGGTATTTAAAAAATTATTTAATCTAGTTGAAGTATAGTCTAGTATAATAAAGGATAAATACAAATACTTACCAAATATGTATGTGAAGTAAGCACCAAATATTTGCAGCAGTAGAACGTATATAGGGGTATCTACGCTTCCTGGTACAGGTACTGTATCACCAATTTCCAAGATATCAGCGACATCGGTGATTTTATCAATAACTTCAGCCCGTTGTGTCCATGCCATAATGTCATGGCTTCCGAAAGCGTCACTCAACATCGTGAACAAATGGCCAACTGTTTCGCCTTTAACGTGGAGTATCAGCAGGGTGCTAATAAAAAATGCCACGATCTTCCAAACCGAGATGAACATATAAGTGAAGTATCTCGTCAACCTCATTTCTTTCTTCACCCTTCCCAGAGATCGAACAAATCCTAACGAGGAAGATTACAATTATCCAAAATATTGGAATATTTTCTTTTCATTATTGTAATATATAATTTATAATAATTAAGTATAATAATAATAAAAGTAAATATATTATTTGTAGTAATATTTGAATAGAATTAAGCAGGAAGGATTGATTCAGATCAAAGACTTGATATCGATTGTAACGGTAAAAGAAAAGCTTCTTCCGAAAGTTTCAATTTCGTATTGAATATCTGAATAAATTGAATAAATTCTGCTTTTCTTTTACGCTCGATAACAGTTTCTTCTTAGTGGTGTCTCATCCATATCGTAATACTTACCGATCGGACTCTGTATCGAAACATAATTTTCCCACCAGCCGCACGAAACCAGGAATAAAGATGGTGGTATGAGCCATAAGGAGGGTCGAGAACTATCCAGCAAAGGCCAGAGGAAGAAACTTGTTCCTTGAGCAGCGAGCGCGGCAATATCTATCAGCACCAAAACAAATCTCTTCGACTCGTCTTTGTTCTTATTGCGAGAGAGCAGTCCTTGAACAATCGAAAGAAATCTTCGTCTTAATCCAGTACAAGTTCCTTTCTTATCGATAAATCGAACTTCGTGATGTCTTCTTTTAACGAAGAACTCTCGAAACTCTGGTACGTTAGCCTCTTAAAATTCCAAGGGCTCATAAATAATTCTTAAAGCTTCGTAATACTATCAAATTGCCCAAAAAATATTTTAAAAGAATTTCTATGTAAAATCACGATTAAGTACGTGTTAGATTTCTATCAGTCTGGTATTTCTAGTATTAATCCAAATTAATCCAAATGCATAATTCACCTTTCTCTTGCATCTTTCAGTCAAATCGACCTCGTTCCGCTAATTACGTAACAAACATGCTGTTCTACCAGTTCCGACGTAAATAAGAAAAACGCGTTAAAAATTGAAGTTCAAAACATGTTGTGAAACATGGCGTATCTTACCTAGTAAACCAGGTACGAAGCACACGCAGTTCGTCAGCATCGCACCTTTAACCACGTCCAATTCAGGAAGTACTGCCATAAACATCAGAGCCAGACCGGTCACGTGGAATGTCTCCATGAGAAAGACAAGAAGGAAGTGAGAAGCCGGTGGTTTCTTCCACGATTTGAAAATACATATCCTAGTGCTGCGGATTAACGTGCCGAATTCTGGCACCGCGAACGCGATTATGATGCACCAGATCCACGCTATCCTCTCCTCTTCTGGTAACGTTACCGTCCATTGCCTGTCCCGGCCTGTAACAAAGAAGAAGAAATACGTCATCCGAAATTGGATTCACGAAACAACAAATATGTTCTCAAAGCTTATCTGAAAACAGAACGGGGAAGAAAGTCCACTTTTTCATATTACATAAATTATCGGTATAACCGTTATCAGCATGCCTACAATTATTTTTCTATCTAACAAGATTTAAAATAACATGAAAATCGTATCCCCTTCAGGTATTTTTTAATAAAAATGACATAAATAAAATTGACGGACATCGTTTCAAAATTAAAAACTAATCGTGCACCCGTTTCGATTCAAAAGAAAAATCGATATTCAATTTGTAAAGCAGGTTTACGCCAATGAGATACTAGTAAAAAGTGCAAAATGTCGCAACATAAAAAAGAACTTGTTATCGATGAATTCAAATTATTTTCCGTACTTTGAAGATTTAATATAAAAATATATCGAACGCCTAGAAAAATCTGCATGTAATGATTGGGAAAGCGACAAATAACGACAAATAATGAAAATTGAAACATTGATTAAGATTGATACAGTTCTTTTTTTTTTTTGTTAAAAATTATTTTCTAATATCGCCCAAAAATGCCTATCTGGAGAAGCAAGTTTAAAGCAAAGAGCCATTCTTCATCATGGAACAGTAAACGTTTCGATCGGGAGCCAGCCAGAAAGGTGCACCTGCATTCGACAGATTTTC
Source organism: Bombus haemorrhoidalis (assembly GCA_014825975.1). NCBI lineage: Eukaryota > Metazoa > Arthropoda > Insecta > Hymenoptera > Apidae > Bombus > Bombus haemorrhoidalis. Next base: position 3,756,274 of record CM026171.1, read on the forward strand.
AAACTTGATTTTCGTCAAAATAAAGCTTCGAAAAAAATAATTGTATTCTTTTTAATTTTTGCTTATATAATTACTCTCAGTTCTTTCGTGTCGTTCATTCTAGAATAATTCCTCGAATACCATGGTACGACAGCGAAATTTGCGTCAAAAGAAACCATCAACCATCGTATAGAAAAGCGACCAGGACACTAGGTTCACAAGATTTGTTTAATTGACTTTTATTATATAGAATCGAACGATTTTGTAGAAGGTAGCCTCGCGTATGTAATGCTTCAACCTGGTTTCACGTACTTTCTCTCCTTTGCTCGCACCGCGGTTATACATAGCGAAAAAATTCCGTTGTAACTATGTTGCGAGCACGATCCACTTTTTACGTTACTCCGCGACGGTTTCCATGAATGTTTTACCGTTCTGAAACTCAAGAAATGCGACTTGGATTTCGTATCAGTGACGCGTTTGATATATCTTTTCATATTATGTACATTTTCTGTATTTTCGCATCTTCAAATTTTGCTATAAATGCGTAAAAATCTGATTATCGATTCAAACGTTGTGAATATTGAAAAATTATAATTAAAATTTCTAACACGATTCAATCGATTCGTTACATTACCTTGCGAATCTTTATTCCAGCAAGCTTTTCGATTATCTCCTAAGTCGTACATTTTAAATTCTTCGTTGTTTTATTACACTGTCAAACGGTTAAAATAAACGTGTTACATTTTACATAAAAAGAACAAATAAGAGTTAAGCTCATAAACGTTTCCAAGGTATATCCTGCAGGCACTTAATTTCACGTTGTGCCCCACTATAGTATCCTTGCAGACCCACAAAGTGGATCAGCGTATAATCCTATATAGCGGTCATTTCGCAAACGTTAATTGGCTTATCAAATATAAGAAAGGAAAATCGCGTAATAATGAACCGCAGATAACGTATTGCTATTATATTACGAATCTGGATTACATCCATCGAACGGATTACGTGTTGCATCAAGCACCGAATTCAACACAGGCGTAATTTGTAGAAAATTCACTACACAAACGCAATATAGTTTACAAAGCGGTCATCGAGCGTTCGATTCGCATGGAAATACGAATGAGAATTTGAACGTATGAACGGTATATTTTATAGTACTATTATTTTAATTCCATTTATTGCATGAATAAATATATAGAAATACGAGAAAAAGAGCTTCGATGCTTGCTTTGGTTTTAAAACATTAAATCTATACCATTCGCAGTGTAGATTTTAGTTTTATTAGTTTTATGTTGGATTAATAGCTTTATATATTAAATTACTTTATTGCGTTATTTTCATTGAACCAATATTACTGGACAGAGGACATGCTAGATAGTATCTGTGACCAAAGTAAAAATGAAAGCGAAATCAAGAAAATAATAAAACGACAATGAAGATCGATTTTACTACAAAGAATATTTAAATAAAGAATATTTAAGCAATAATTTATGTCATTAATCTAATGTAACAACAAGTTTTAAGAATAGAATAAAACCAGTCAAGATACGACTAACATCGAATTGCCCAGAGCTACAAAAGGCTTCAAAAGTTCTAGAATTAATTAAGAATATCTGATTAAGATAGCGATGATATGTTTGATTATCACTCACCTAATTTCTTGTTGCAGTAAGCGATCGTTCGATTAGCTCTTAACTGCGACGTCATAAATAGAATTGTTCCTTTGGCTACTACGCCGCTTCCTAATACTATCACAAATACTAGTAGGTAGACGATCACTTTCGTGATCTGTACCGTCATCTCGAGACATCTCTGATTCGCCATCGAACCGGAATCGATCTTTGGCGGTGGATTCCGGAACACGTCCCATCCTTTCGTTTCCACGACAGTTCTTTGACTAAAAAAACGAAACAAACAGACGTAATTAAATTAAACAGCTGCACTCGAATTCTTAATTAAAACAGATGGAGCCGATATGTTACCGATAATTGTGACTGCCTTCTCAATAACATTTTTACGCAGTTTCGTATTTGTTATTAACATAACTAACTTTTCATCTTTAAATTTCCCATAAATGCATAAAAATTTGTGATCTAGTTATTAGTTTCAATTTCAATTATACGTGATAGTTTTAAACTCTAATTAAAAAAGTCGCCTGGATTAACTCCTAAATTTCATATAAATATCCATTAAAAGAGAATTAAATCGAGGCAATAACTGCGATTTTTCTCGAAAAACGAGATGGTTCGACTGACGCAAACAACAAAAGCAAATCTCGTTTGCTTTTTTCCCCTCTCTGTTAAAAATAAAACGAGCGACGTTTGCGAATACCATAGCTGCTTGGTTAAGGACACATTTGCCACATACCTGTCGCCATAGTCCTGAGTCAATGGAGTACTCTCACCATCCGAAAAATCGTCAGTGTCAGCGACCGGTCCACCGCCTCCTATCATTCCATTCTGTTGCTGGCTTTTTGACATTCTGTAAAAAAATATTTCTTTTACCAAAATGTCTTTTAAAAGAAACAAAGAATGGCGATATAACTTTGTTTAAGTAGCAACTGTAACTTTGCAAGTTATATAATTGCGATCAACAAATTTTTAATTTCACAATGTGGACATCTTATAAATAGATCCTTAACCATTTCGTAGATACCAAACCACTGAAATTATAATTCAAAAATTTTTTACTAACTTTTTACTAAATTTTTTACTAACCATTAACTAAAAATATATTTTATTTTTTGTATACAAATAACAATTCAAGATCGAAATTTAGCGAAATGTAATACACAAATTATACACAAATTATTCATCATCAAACCAAAGATATACGATTTGAGGTATACGTAATTGAAAGTTATTGATTTTAATTGTCGCGTTACAAAACGAAGCAAAAACTTTGTCCTAATGAAGATATTAAATATATGATTTCATAACATGTTTTTATTTTAAAAAGACAAGATAGATTTGAAGCATTATTTAATCTGTCATCCAGTGTTATTTGTCATTTAGAGAAAGTAGAGATATAATTTATGATTATTCGCCTGGTCAGTTGAAGTTCTAAGCTAACGTAATTTTAGTATCTTGAACGCCTTCGCCTCTATGAGTAATTTCACATGAAGCGTGAACCGCTGAATTATTTCGAATAATAACAAGTGAACCAGGAAGCGCGAACTGTACACCAAAAATTACTTTCTGCATATTAGAAAGCTTAACCATTTCAGAACAAATGTTTACCGATTATATCAAACAGCTGAACAAACTGTTACATCCTACTTTTTAAATCGCATGATTTAATATTTTGATCGTAAGAAAATATTATTCATCGCACGATATTACTACTAATTAAAAAAACAAGCGAATACTCCAACGGCCCTATTTCCTAAATTTCGCAACGATCGTCTCGCTTCATTCTTTAGACCGTAGAAGAAATTCGATAGGATTATCAAAGACAAAATATAACATCTTTCATAAATATATTATACGTATTGTACGAAATTACATTACATTGGTAATGTTTGAAGTAATTCTGAAAATATATAAAAAATATATAATAAAAGAAGCTTATAGAGAAGAGGAAAGATAAAAAGAGCTAGCATGTAGAACACGCGTATTAAAGAAGAAAGTTGGTCGATGAAAAGGAACCTCGCCGCTGTAAGCACCACATAATGATTGGAAAATGGAAAAAGTAGGAATTGTCGGTGAAACGAGACGAATTGTCGCGGTATTCTGTACTTTATCGACGTATAAATTCACCGATCAAATATCAAATATTATTGAAATAAAAATAGGCGATGAAACAAACGGCATGTAACGGATCAGTAGGTAACCGACTTTCTTTACTTCCCGTCATGTTTTATGAGTTTTATTCTACATACTGATTCTAACTGCGTTTTTTGCGAGAAAAATTGCTCTGTATGAACTGTATGCACGAGCGAAAGGGACTCCTCGTTGAACTAATTAGTGATTCATCGAAAGCGGAATAAGAAGTTGCTGGTTTCTGCAACTATCCGCTTTATTACTTCGATGGAATATGTATCACTCATACGTTGTCTGCTAGTTATTAAGTAGTTACGTACAACATAAAAAGACAGGCGATTGAACTCTTGCTAAAATGTACTAATTTCGATCTTTGTGAACTTATAACATATATTTCTATCGAAAGAACCGATTTCCAATTTTTTATCGAATCTTACGGATTTAAAACGATGAATTTTTGGATCAAATATGTGGGTCAAGTTTGGCTTTCTTTCTCGCGTTCTCTTCGGTACAAGCGTTATTCGTCGCTAGTTCTAGCGTACAATGAACGAATAAAAAGACTTTTATTAACAGAAACGAAAGTATTTTTCACAGGATTCCTAGAGATTCAGATTGACGTAATTAATGACAATCTCCTATATCTTCTTCAAAGTTGAAATGAAATCTCTCAACGAACGACAAAATACAATTTTATCGAACACGACTCAAGTGGAAACGATCGTCGCAGGATTATAAATGTTGGCCGATCAAAGATCATATTCACACTCGATTCATTGCACCAAACAGAAACACTATTCTTTCTGCATTCTGAGTTCTGCCATCGTCGAGATATCGCCTGACATATGTTACGAAACTCTGGAAGAATCACGGAAAATCGGCTGTCGTGTCACACGTCGTTTGTTAAGTGTACCCTACCTGGTACCGTTCCCTCGAGATCTAATTATCGGTTTTGCCAAAAGAGGCAACTGTTATTAAGTGGCGAAATAGGGCAGAATAAAGAAAAGAAGGTAGGTGGAACGTCGGAGGCGGAGTAGAACGAGATCTGGCTCGTGCTCCTCGCGATCGTTCGTGGCGCGTTTCAATCTCACACGGACAACGCGAAGGCGGAGGCGTATCTTTGTTCGTGGAGGTCTGGGCTTTCTGGTTCCTGGACACTGAAAGTGAAAGGGAACGAACCGTGAAAGATAACATAGCAAGGACGTCCACTGCAACTCGCCGTGTCGGTTGCTGCCCTCGAGGCACGTCACGGATTCGTTCGTTCCTCGGTTTCACCCCCTCGACGCCGCTCACCAAGCTCCACGTATCTTCTGTTCACCGACTCGACGTTCTTTTCTACCTCACCCTTCTTTGTTCCCTGGCTTGTTTCCCGCGGTTCTTGATTCAGGGATGTCGATCGACGTTCGATCAACAATTCGATCGGTTATTTAAATTCGAAGAAAAGTTACATGTACTAAAGCAGGTTCGTTTCATTCTGATCAGACAAGGATTTGAAACTATAATGGCGATACGATGATCGATAATTGTACGATCGGGTTTTTTGTAAGTTGCTACGGTGCTTTCGTCTGTCTTCAATATTACCTGAGTTCCTTTTTGTGCTGGTTTTATTCCATTCTGGCTCTCTTGGAAGGTCATTTTTGTGGCTTCGACGAGGCCTTTACTCGCTATGGAATTTTGAATATTTCGTGCTCTATTCGGAATAATTAAACGATTCAGGTTTTATATTGTTCGCGATAGGGAATGAAATGTTAAAGTTCAAAAAGTGTCATTAGAAATGTGATTTTTTTTCTTTTTTTTTTTTTGTTAATACTATTATACTCTATAATTCTACAGTGGTGAGAATAAAGTAGCCAATAACAAAGTATTAAAGAAGAAAATTATTAAATACGAAATTTAATATACTTGAATCTAATTGATTAGTATATAACTGCTATCATAAATACAAATCTTTTTGTAGTCATTAAATTACAGTAGAATAAACCTAATCTTAGAAACATTTATCAAACATAGAAATAATAAATAATTAGTCACGTAAATTCCCTTTTGCTACTAGAAATCTCAAATTTCCTAGTTAGCTAACACCGACCATCAATCATGCTTATTACTAACAACGTAATCATGTAATATATAAATAATAGGGACTCGTTGCGTCCAATCCCGAAGAATCGTTTCTAATTTATCATTTGGCTAACAATCCACCGTTTAACCGATGCTCGTCTTTCTAACCGTCTTCTTCTACTTTCTTGCCTAAGTAATCTCAGCAGTAACCGCTGATCGTTGATTAATCTTCATCGCGAATGAAACAATTACGCCTCGGTTAATACTGAATTCGCGTGCTTGAATAACCGAATTGTTACACAACGAATAAAATAGAACGATTCTACGTCCTCTATAGAAAATAGAAATTACTCTACAGGAAATAGAGCTTCGTTCTGAAAATTTCCACTGAAGCTTCATCTACGAGCAATTCAATATCGAAGGCAAGAGTTTCTCGAGAATATCAGATATTTTTCTATTAATATATTGGATACTAAAATTACATCTTTTAATAATTCGACATTCTTAGATACTCTCAACGAAAATTCTCTTTCATAGGCATATTTATTTTTAAAAATTATTATAGAGTTTTTAAATAGAAAGAAGGCAACAAAACAAAGATACAGGAGATTTTGTATAACATTGATATCACGTTGTCGTTCTAACTTTTAACTGCTACAATACGTCGTTACACGAGAAGCATAAAAATTTAACACGGATCATCTTTGTTACGTACAGCTTCCTCAATTTTGAGCGCAACAATTTTACGAGACGAAGAATCTGTCAAAAATACGAAGCAAATCGAACGTTAAAAATAAAAGCTACGAAATACCCAATCGAAGTTAACAGCTTCCTTATGTTCGCAAAATTTGCATTCGATTCGATATCGAAGTATGGTGAAAGAAATCGTGTTTGAACCAGCGAGATGTTGGTACCATTAAGAGTCTAGCGGGAAACTTGAAAAAATACGATGGAATGTCTGCGTGAAGCTTATCAGGCTTCGTATATAGTCTATTCTTCTTGTATTTTATTCCGATCATAAGTTATGCTCGCATGCATAAACGTCAAGCGAGCACGACCATAGAAACATCGTGAGGTTATGCACGGTTATAGCGCGTGTCTCTCTACTCCCTAGGCTACCACTTTTCGTCGTCTTAAGGCCGTTGTCCTATGAGTCATTGTCCACCATGGAATTGTTCGCTTTCCCCTCGATGCTTTAACCCTTGTCGCGGTCCAGCCAACTTCGCTTGACTCTTGCGACCACTTGTCCCTGCATTTAACGAGGAATTCAACAAACGTGTATACCATATACCTACGATTACTTTTATATGCGCGAACTTTCCGTTTTCTCGACTGTTAACTTCGAGTGCTATCTGGTCATGGTATTTCCTTTTTTGGATCGCACATGTGTGCGTTGCGTAGAAGGGAACGTTGTGGGAGCGTACAAGGTGTACGGATATGATTGCGATAGTAGTGGTAAATGGAAGTTGAGTTAATATGATCTTTAACTGGTACTAGAATTACCATCAAAATTAGCAATTTGTGATTTTTGTTTAATTTATTTCATCACTTAGTTTGTCTATTTTTTAGTTTTAAATCATGTTTAGTTTTATTTCGTAGAAATAACTAATAATAAATAATAATTCCGTTTCACAGATTTATAAGACTGTATTGTTAGAGATTGAAATATTTTGGCACAAAATGTCTGATCAAAAGCTTGTTCGTCTTCTTATAGATATTAAGAACGAGTAAGCGTTTTTGAAATTAAAATTTTTAATGAACACATCGAAAAAAGTACAAAATCAAACGTACCACTTTCTACCGATTATATGCCGCGTCGATGAAAAAATTCTAAATGTCGGACGCTACTTTTTTCAACGATTTCTCCAAAAACGTTCACTTAACTGTTTCGTTTTGCTGTTAACACGAACGTCCTAGTTTCCATTCTTATCCCATACCAACGTCGATATAACAATTTAATATTATACATCTTACTTCTCTGCTCCAATTCTTCTAAAACATCTAATAATTTCTCTAATAGTTTCTCTTTCATAATCGACTAGACGTGATCGTTTGTAGATAAAAGCTTGATTAAGTGGAAAACTTTCTTCACTGGACGCCGTACATTTTCAGTCGATCGAATCGCGCATACTAACACGAGTCACTCGATTATTTTACCGAAGGAGATAACGGTAACGCTTCCTTGTAGCCGTGACACCGATGACAGAGATTCAAATGTCGCGCTACATCTACCGATCGAATCGACTGCGTGGAACGTGGTTCCATACGCGTGACGGGCTACAGGATGTTTCATAAAATTGAACAAAGCCATTTAAGTCACTGTTATAAAAAATATGAAAATATGCATAAAATGAATACGTATTTCTTGAATAATTTAGATTTAAATAATAGCATACAATAAAAAATCTATGAGTTAAATCCGGTGATCATGGTGGTTAACATATTGATCCCCGAGTTGCAACCGAATGACAAAAGTAAACTTTAACGGCTTATACCGAAGAAGTTATTGATTCAACAGAAATTTTATTGCTACCATAAAACACATTTCGATCACCATTCCCATTCTAGCGATTAGACCTGATAACAATGTTTCGACTATTCTTTTCGTTTAATTAATACCTGCAAAAGAAACACCATTTCTCGAAGATGCTGATAATTTCGACAAAAATTTGATAAAATCTACCGCTATATTTTAAAATAATTTATGAAATAAATATATATATATTCATTTTTAATAAATTTCCCATATGTTCCTCCATACTTTTTTACAACTTCTACGCTATAATCGCGCTTCATTTTCAACTACAACTCTTATCTAGATGCCTCCATACGGTTCAAGGAAAACAACGTATCTTAAACAATAAATACTTAAAAACTGATCTCCATAGATTGCTTACATATAACAACAATTACATTAGAAACTCAGATTTCCTTAATAAGCTGTCTCTTAACGACTATCTCTAAAACAGGCTAATCCTAAAACAAATTACTTTAAAATCCACCTTGTCTAAAGATAAGCCAAAAGAACTGATACACGGATTCATTTTTCAGCAAACAAACGAATCTCGTAACTCTTGCCCCTCTCGTTTCGCAGAATGACGAAAAGGAGACGAAGGGAAACGATCGATGATTCGAATCGGAAAGGAATTTACGAAAACGGTATCGCGCGCGAATGAATCACGGGATTAAGAAAAGGGAGACACTTTCGCAGAAGAACGCGAGCCTAGGGAGAAAGGAATGACCTTGCAATGGAGGATATTTCGAATCGATTACACAGATAGAACACGTACAAAGACGCGAACGGCGATTAACCGGTTCCCCTCGCTGTGAATTCTTTGTGAATCAACAGTTTTCCCGCGTATCCGGCAACCCGCTTCCTCTTTTATATCCTAGTGTCGCCGATGGGTTACTGTGTCTCTAGGCGCAACGCGTGATTCCCACGCGACGCGTGTGATTCACTTGACTTTGTCATCTTCGATCGCTTTCTTAATGCCACACGCGAGCTCTTCGAAAGTTTGCCGCAGGAAAAACTCAACGCGGGAGAAATATTACATCGTGTCTGAGTGAATCTGTCGAGGTCGTGGCGCGTTCTTGATGGATGGAATTTGGACGACTGGATTACAGAGAAAAGTAGAAAGTATAGATATGTAGGCGAATTCGAACTTTTATGAAGATTGTTAAGACAACGGAGCTTAAGCGAAGATTTTTTTCACTCAGTAAAAATTATAATGACTACTACGCTGTGGATATTGCACGTCTCTGACGAATGGTGGGATTTACAATCGCGGGAAAATAAAAATTGCACCACTTAATAGCCGCTTCGATGCTCGGGAAGTAGAGAGAAAGGTGATGATTAGACTGCCGATGTTTGTGCGTAAAAATACAAATTTTTATCGACGTTAATAAGGAAATAGAGCTTGAACAAAAGTATGTTTCGCTCGCTAAATGTTAGAACGATTATTTTAACGACGAACCACGATATATTGCACGTATAAATTATACGAGCACAACAAGAGAAATGAATCCTAAATAGGGATTTGTCTCGCTGAATTTCTAAGAGCAATCGTATACCTTTCGTACCGCTAGATTCTTTCATATGTTAGGCTGGACGTAAATGCCTCCGTAAATGTATTTTGCCTCGTACTGTAAGTACATACATACTTCAGAATGAGAACATTTTCAAAGTTGCACATTGTTGTAACTTTATTGTTTCTTTGCTTTTTAAGTACATATCGTTTCGTTTATCAATTACATCAATTTCATACTAAAACGATAGAAGAGATATGCGTTTAAATAGTAGGTATATATGCATATAATTGATTAATTAAATTAATATTTGAATATTAAATTAATGACAGATTGATATATGTCGGAGCGAATTCTATCATAATATTCAAAATGTAATATCTTTTGGATGGACTTGTAAATCGTTATATAATTAGACAAAATTTCAACATTTTGAAAATAATAATTTAAGTATCTTACGTTCGTCTGTCTTTGACATTAACAGCGTCGCAACAATTTCGAAACTCGCTATGAGGAGATAGTCAGATGAGTGAATACTAATTCGATGCAACACCAGTAACAGCGTAATCTATTATTGGATTGCACGTCAAATACTATGTATGTACTTAGTTGTTTAATCGTGAAAAAGGATCTTCTCTTCGCCTACATGTATCGTATCTATATAAATGCATTTCTTTATATGTATTATTAAAATATAATTTAAAGAGAAATCATAGGTTAATGTAACGTTAAGTAAATAAAAGTGTAGGATTTGGAATTGCTTTTTTATGATCAAATAACGTGTAAAATTGTGTTATAAATTATTGTAAGATAGCGCAATAAAAATATTTTATCAATGCACTTTTGTACGAATACACTTGTGAATGTATATTACGATCAAATATTTGATGTTTATCTAAATTAGATTTCTCTGTTCGATTACTACGAATTATTTCTACTTATTCGAACTAGTTTATTTTCTTGGAATAACGAAAAAGAAATATAAAATTCTTGAACGAGTGACAGAAAGATAATAATGTTCCCTGATATATGATATTGCAGTGAACGTTTGATCGAAGCAACTTTCAAAGCTACATCGGATCGATCGATATGGCTTAAATATTAAAATCTTTCAAACATATTATCGACACGCACGTGTAAAAGAATCGTATTTCGTTCGAATATTTCGATGTAATTCGATATAATTTCAAGAAAATAATTACCTTGATAGCGCAGGAACTAATGAACCTCAATGACGAGAGGCAATGCGATTCTAAGATATAAGTTACATTGAAATCTACTATTTACGAGTTTAATAATAATTTCTTAATCTCGATAACGTTGCATTATTATCGTTTTCTTTGTCGCATTTTATCTTCCGTTACTATGACATTGAAGGAATTGTAACGTAAACTTTGTGATTAAAAATTAAAATATACCTTGTTATCGATTATATTAACTAGTATTTATACGTGTATTTACTACTAAATTACTTCCTGTCATTAATTAATTTCCATCATACCTGTAATATCATATCTTTTCGAATCTATTAATTGCAACAAGTTTTAACTAGAACGATAAAAATTGAAATAGATTCTACAATTGCACTTAATTGCAAACTGCATTAACTTTATCGATTATCGTTCTTTCAATCTTTAATCCAGTCTGTTTGCGCAATTTCAGTTGCCACGTCTAGTGGACATGTAAGAGATAATAAAACCGATAACGATCATCATAATGCTATTTACACATATATGGGTCAATGTCTGTATTGATCGACCTTAGGAAAGTATTAAAAGGAAAATCATTTTTATTACAAGTAAAAATCAAATCCGTCTATCGCGAACATATCGATAATAGTCGCATGATTTTTTTCTCTTTGACGGATCCCATTTCTAATCCATGACTGTAGTAGAAAACAATTGCGTACCGATTTATGATTTAGAAGCTTCAAAGTTCAGAAAATCATGGTTTATTGTTCCTCGATGATTCAAGAGAGATAATAGCGAATTTTATTACAAAGGAAAACTTTTTCATCGGAAGATAAGACATTTTTCTAAATTCGAGGAACTCAATCATTTTTCATCACGCGGTTCAGGAATGTTATTACTTGGAATATCTGGTAAGTCTACAGATACTGGAATAATTTTTGTTTAACTTGTTAAAAACACGTAATGGGTGAAAATTGTACAAGGATCACATTAAAACGCTATAATCGAAATAGTAAGAATTCAGTTTATTAAATAGATTCATTAAACAGTATCCGTTTAGGTATTATTTAGCTGTAAGAGGAAGAGGACTAGTTGACCGTAGTTTTTCGCTTCAGTCAGAAACCTACGGATTGACAGATCTTACAAATAAATCGTTTAGTAGCAGTACAATGGTATATTGATAAAGTGCGATCATTGAGTAACAAACAAAGAAAATAAAACTTTCAAGATATGGATATAGGGATATGTAATTTCTAAATTCTACAGTATTATAGAAAACAAATGTAATTCTTTGTAACTAAAAAATAACATACGGACGGATTAAAATTCACTTGTGGCACGAATTTATGGATTAACTTGATGCTTTCGTCGATTTACTTCTCATATCATTTTTTGTTGTTTCAATCTATCTTTAAAATACATATCTACAATCAAAGATTCACCTGTTCAAACGACACACTACAATTCGTTAATTGAATACTGTACAAGCGTGTAAAGAGTACTCTCAGGTTCTCGATATAAAGTTTAGATATTACATAGATATTAGGTTGACAAAGACGCTTATGACGACGATGTATCATTACAGGATATATCATCCATTATTTGATCGACCATTTTATAGAATATCCTGAGATACAAAGTGGCGTATCAAAATAAAGTAGCCTCTCAAATTATTTAATAATTACTCGAATCTTGATTAATGTCGATTATAATAGCGCCTTGATCCAATATCAACGTATTATCAGATTTCGTTGATATTCATCTTATAAATTTGACACTTAATCGATATGTTTAGTACAGAAAATCCTACGTAACGAAACTTTGGAAACACTTTACTTTGTAAATAAGTTAAAAATAAGTTGAAGCGAATTGGAAAGAGAAAAAAATCGGAAAGAAGTTAGTAAATTAGAAACTGTTGTTTGATACAAATAATTTACATAGAAGTATGTATTCCTATTTAAACCATTCTATCAACGGGAACTCGAAGGGAACCACTTTCTTGCCAATTATGCAACATGCAATCGAAAACATATAACATCGATCACGCAACACACCGCGATTAAAGAGTCGAACAAGAAGCGCACCATACTTTCTAGACGATCTCTTCGACCCTCGACAAATTAGTATCTCGAAACGAGGAAAAAAAGAAGAATAATCAACGAAAGTAAAAACAGTAGGAATGAGAGAGACAAAGAGAGGGAGAGAGACGGCATCGGCAACACGTCAGACCGTCCTATAAATATCTAATTTCCACCTCACGCCCTCGTCGCTCTTTTGCAATACCGTTATACGTTAGCGTGTTGTCTTGCAAAATGATCAATGAAATCTCAATCGCTAGTACTGATATGGAAATCACGCATTCTCATAATTAGACAGCGGAACCGTACGCGACGGCCGACACGAACAATAATTGTTCCTTTATTTTCCTAAATTTAATAATTATTAAAATTATTATTATTAAATTATATTTATCAATTTAGAAACGTGTACATTAAATTGTACCATTTATAGAAATAGTACAATTCAAATTGCTGCTTAGTTATAAATAGATTATGAATATTTATACAAATTAATACCTTGCTAAGTACAATCGAGGAAATGGAATTTAAACAAAGATTTTTCCCAATTACCCAATACTGTACATATAACATTCTATGTTATGTATATTTGCGTATCCTATGTATTCTGTGTACTATGACATTTTTAAATTTCCCATAAGTGGCAGAAAAATTTGCGTATTTAATAAAATTATAATATTTCGCAGAATATTTTTCGTTCTGTCTCGATGATCAGAAACTTTGCCGCGTTTTCTAATGAGATGACAAACGAAACGCGCAACACTTGTCACATTTATCAGAATTTCGTGACAAGTGATTAAGAAGTGCTATCAGTTGTCTAATTACAATGAAAATATCGATTGTCTGGTGAAATTTATGTCTGATTTCTCTACTGAAATTGAAATTTGATTCGATTCGATTGAAACTCGAACTTCCGACAAGCCGCAAACTTGCGAATCAGGTGTTACATGCTAAGTGGTTAGTGGAGAAACCACATATTTCCTAAGAAGGAATTTTTGTTATCCAGAAACAAACTCTCCTATCATTTTTCTATGAAGTTCTACGCTACTAGAATTTGAAAATTCTTAAGTGACATTTGCATATTTAAAGTTAAACTCATACGTAATAAAAAATAGAATTTAATGTGACAGAATTTAACGGCAGGGATAATTATAACACAATAATTAACAAACAAACAGAATTACAAATCTTTTATCACGAAGCTAACGTTAAACGTTAAGCACAACTGATATAATAACAAATAAATCTATAATTCATATCATGGATATTTTATAGAGAATTATCATTCTGCATCTCTTTAGTAAAGACAACGATTAATTAATGCCATCGAACCAGTGAATTGATGGAGAGAGCGAAAGAGTTATAAAACTATGTAGAACTATAAATAGATAGTATAATAGAAATAGAAGAAAAAATGAAAGAGAATTTAGATGTATATTGATAGATGAACCATACACCTTCCGTAAAGAGACTTTAAACAAACCAAACGTAATTTGATGTAACCCGACGAAATCGATGTAAGTTGACACTGCAGATAACAAGCATTTCCATAATTCATCCGGTTCGTCAGGGTTCATCGCCTTGTCATCGCCAACGACCATAAAGCGTCAAACGCATTGCCAAGCGGTTCAGTAATCCCGTGATTCCAAGTAAAACAGCTGTCATCGGTTAGCAAGACGGTTGGAAGCGATCGGATCATTCACGAAATTACGAAACCTCGTGGCTTCGATGTACAATAGAAAGTCAACAGTCGCGCCAGAGAAACGTTCCCCAGAAAGAAAGAAACGGGTCACGTACTCTGGCCGCGGGACCACGATTTCGAACCGATTGGAATTCGCCTGGTCCCGCGCCTCCAATGGAAGCGAAACGCAACCGTATACGCGATACAACGAAACTAAATACGAAGATAAAAATAAAAATAACAATTTTCGCGCATCGAAGATCACGTTGTACCGCGTGATTCGTCTCGAGAACACGGCAATACCGCACTTTCTCCGCGTCGCATCGTCGATGAAAACACAAGCACAGAAAACCACGTACCTGCTAGACGAAAGTGAAACCTCCTCTTGCAGTCGAAACAGAAACCGATCAGACCGATTCGTCCAACAGAATCAGCGGACCAAAGCCGTCAGCCGATCGTCAACGATGCTTTTGACAGGCTCTCTAACTTCCTGGCGAACAACAAAATCCCTCGTTTCCTCTTGATCGTATAAAGACACTATCTCTACGAAGCAAATACACCATTCACCATCCAGAAGACATGTCGATTGTTGGGTCGATCACCGATCACCGGCCACGGAACCACGGGATTTTCGTGTGCATCCGCGCAGATTGAGAGAACGGTTGAACACGATCGTTCGAAGGCGGTCGACGACCAAGGATCTTCGTAATCGCCCAGGTGAAAGCCGTTTAGGTGAGCGGCGAGCGAGCGACTGGCTTAGCCACGATCTACCAGAGGTACCAGAAGCGATTCAGAATCCCCCCTTGCTTACCTCTCTTCGCTATAACTTTCACGGCATACACGAGGCTAGAGAGCGAGTCTCTCTTTCTCTCTTTCCTTCCTTTCACGATTTTTCAAAGCCTCCTCTCCGTCGCCCCTTCTTCGTCTCGCAAATCTCAGACCCGCTGTCCCTTCGACGATTTTTTATGTCAAACCCGAATGACCGATGCTTGGAGACACGTGTAACAACGGTCACTCTATCGCTTGGAATTCAGGTTCATTGCGAAATTCCACGATACCAAGAAATATATCGAAGATATCGAAGAACCGGAAGAGAATCCTCGAGTACGAAACATCCTTACGATAACTTCTTGCTGATTACAATATCTTTAAATTTTTGCTAATTACGATCGGAAGTTATGACGCTTGGTGATTCGATCCAGGATTTGATAGTTCATCAGGACGATACTTTTGCTTCTCACCTTGGCTCGGTTGTTCTATAAAGAGTTAGAAACATACGGTGTCGAGAACGTTCTTGCGAAATTGCGACTATGACGTTCGAGAAATGCGTTGATATGGAATATCGAAATGACTGAAACGATTCGATCGCTCTATCAACGTCCTTGGGCTTACATCACTCACTATCATCGCTCGAAGACGTTATCGTTATCAGATATTTGATCGATCTCTGATACCTTTATCCGTTCTAATATGCGCGAATTGATTAACTTAGTTCCAACTAACGATAGAAAATTTCTAATTTATGTTAACAAAGAAAGATAGAAATTTTAAAAAGTGGCTCCTCCGAGGAATAATTTGATAAGGAAATGCTCTGTAAATCGAAACGTCGCTTTTACGATGAATTTTTCTTTAACGGTTCGATCGAACGTTTAGCAATAATCTCGATGAATTTGCATATTGCGATATCAGTTACGGCCGCGTAATTAATTGTGCGTGCAACGAACGCGTCCGCTTAAATTGCACTCGACCCGAACTAAACACCTTCGCTGTTTCCGAGCGTTGCATTTATCCAGAAGGCCGTATTTGGACATCTTGCGAAGATTCGCGGATATCCGTTCTGTCTGAATAGATGGTTTGATCGAAGATATTTAAGAAAACGATATAATATAGTCAGCGAATAGTCTTTTCTCACTTGGAACTTTTAATTTTAGATATTAATTATGTATATTGCCTGTTTGTTTGTTTTCTTTAAATTATACAAAGATGTCACAAGTATAGTGTTGAGCACAAGATTGATTACAATGATGAGAACCGAGGATACTGTTTACCGTGGAAAGGCGCGCTTCATTCACTTGCAGCTCTCATTAACAACTTTTTAATAAGTCTTCGTGTTTATTTATCGTAGACGTAAAATTATTTCCCTTTCAGTTGGAGTAAATTCAACGAACTTTACAGATACTAGAAGAATGGAAAAATGAATATGCAGGAAAATGCTTCTTCGTATTTACATTTCTAATTGTTACACACATTTTAAACAATTAATCGCAAGATAGAAGGGATACGAGAGAATTTAAACGTGAACTGAATACTTCCGTGACGTGACGCACGTTCTACGAGGCATCGATGTCTCCAACATTTTGGAAAACATCACCGTATGCGATTGTGATAAACGTTAAATTCTAATTTTGTTCCCAAAAAAGAATCTTTCGTATTAATTCTATAAATATAATCATGTTTTTAATATTACCAAACACTGCCAAATTCAAATACATAAACACGCACCGAATAAATTATAGAAAGATAGCGTATATTTCATATGAAACGATATGTGCGTAAATATAAATATCTAACAGAGAAAAAATAGGATAATCAACATAGATTTATGAAATTTCGCTGATAAAGCTAAAATTTCCTACTTAAATAAAGAAATAAACACATGATTAGTTGATTTAAAAAGTACATGTACTATGTATGTTATATTATAAAATATATTGTAAATTA
This sequence comes from Bombus haemorrhoidalis, assembly GCA_014825975.1. Lineage (NCBI taxonomy): Eukaryota > Metazoa > Arthropoda > Insecta > Hymenoptera > Apidae > Bombus > Bombus haemorrhoidalis. The sequence continues at coordinate 3,773,765 of CM026171.1, forward strand.
TAGTAGTAAAGATCCCAAAAGTCAAATTTCTTCAACATGGAGTTGCGACGATATCTTCCGCGCAACTGCAGCTTTATTATATCAACATCTACCAACAGATGGCAGAACATTATCGATATGATGGTAACTCAGTGAGTAAGTACACAGTAAGTAAGTACACATAAATGTTTTATTTCGTTATCTATCACTGCCTCTTACTTCCAATCCTTTTCAAGTAACAATTCAATTCACAACATATATCAGAATTCATATTTCATACGATTCCTTGTCATATCTTTTTTTTTTAATATCATTACGTCATCCTATTTTCTCGATATCTATCATAGCTACTTTCGAATTTTAAGCATTTCTTCTATTTCGATTGAATTAATTTCAATTTACTTTTTCTAGTGTTGAAAGTTACTATCGATAATCGTCTGTTAGTATCTTCGGCCAATGTAAAATATTATTAATTCAGTTTCGTTGTATCAACGTATCTTCGATATTCCGTATCTCATCGATTTAATTTTTCCCAGAATAAAGATTTTCGAAACACTTTGGAAATTTGAAAGATAAAACTGCCGACGATATGGATAACAATTTTAAAGGAACGTCTAATCATTTAAATCAAATATCAACAAATTTTCTAATTTCGTACGTATATATTTACTCTGGTTGTGTTATTTCGATATTTAATAATAAAATACTCGTTTCACAATGCTCGATAAAGCATGAAACGATGTAAAAATAAAAAGAAACAAAAATATGTTTCAATTACTAAAAGTTTTAATGAAAAATATATATTTGAGTTTATAACAGCCAGTGATCTTTCCTGTCCTCTATCCCAAAATGAAACTCCCAACATATTATTTGTCGTGACTAAAAAGGAGGGAAATGAAACGAAAGGAAACTCAGCTATCTACAGTAAACTATACAAATATTGTAATATCAGTATATTATAAACGAAAGTATCGTAGAGAAGATATGAGAAAATCGAAGGGGTGATAAAGAGAACGGAAAATACGATGCGATAACTTAGGCATTGGCTTCAGCCATTTCTTTCATGAGTCGATCTATTCTTCAAATAAATCGTGCTACATGAAAACATTGGAAACTTATACACGAATTTACTTGATACTTATTCCTAAGGATACGGTAACTGCAATCATCGTGTGCTTTTATTACAGGGAAAACAGATATAAAGGCCATTATTCCCATTGTTGGTCTATTATCTCTTCTATGCGAGTCGAGTAGGAGAGGCGACGAAAGAGCAAAATGGACTAACATCTTCATGATATGATACATTATGAATACGAAAAAATTCTAATTTATAATATAAAATATAATATGATATTAAAGAAAAAAGAATAAATATTCTTTTTATAATTAACCTGAGTATTTTATTCTATGTATTGGTGAGACATTTAGAATAAATTTTGGTATATCTTTATACGATTGACGTCAGTACCAATTTTTGTTATGGTGGTTAAATCGATTTCGAGATGAAACTGGTTAGGAAATGTAATCGCCAAGAAGTTCGTTCGATCTACGAGGTTCTTGACACCCTAACATTTAATAGACTGTGTAATTTGCATAAATAATCGTTCCTGTACATTGTGGATAACAAATATCGTTTTAAGTATCATTAAAATGATGATTGGTCCAACGATACGTATAATTCTTTTGTTTTTCGAGTAAATCTTTTGTAGCTATTAATAAGTCAAATTATCGATAGCAGCAATTTCGCAAATCACCGTGATTTGCTTGCTCTTTTGCTTTCGTCGTTTAATATAAATATTCGCCGTCTTGCATATAAATACAAAGAAAATTTCGTTATGAATTTCCAAGTTTCGTGGTTACGTATAGTAAAGTAGTTTAATGATTGGAAGCATAAAAGTTCCTGTATCAAATCTTAAGTTAATTAATGCTTGCAAATTAAAGATTTTTTGTTACGTATATTAAATTCCGTAAATAATAGTAAAATAAGACTGACACTGTAAGTGAAATTATATAATTTGACCTTATTTCCATATTTTGAAATTAAAATACGTAGATACACATCAAAACATAACATTCAATATGATAAAAGTGACCCTAATGCGAGACTGTATATGATATTTATAAACACTCACTGGCTTATCGTATGATCTTTAGCCTAATCCAAAACTGTACTAAATCTATTAATCAATCTTATCAAAAATTCTACTAAATACAATTCGTTCTGGATAATTAAAAAATGAAATTTGCTTACAGTCGTAATTAATAATTGACGTTACTCGTCAATAATTCTGCAATTATACAATCTGTTTGTTCGTTAGCTTAAATCGCATAAATAAGTTGCTGCAATTATATCGAATTACTAATAACACGGAGTTAAATACTTTATTTTAGACAATTTTCATTCTTCTTAGAAAACCAGTTTCTCTTTATGGTAACAAGAATAATTTATTTGATATCTTCATAACGTTTCGCATCGAGTTTCGAAAAACTACTTTCCCCTCATAAAATATAAACGCGAAACAGTAAGACGAATTTATTCTTCGGTATAAAATCAAAGCAATGATTACTTCGAATTAGATTAATTTTAAGATTTAACATTTACAATAAAGAAAAAAGAAACGTAGATTATAGAATCTAGGATAAAGATGCAAAATGTAGAGTACAGAATATAAGATCTAGAAAAGATAATTAACGAACAAGTTTTCTTCTAGAACAACGAATAAAGGATTGAAATAAAAATTGAAAAAGATCTTGTTCTAGCAAGAACGCACCTAATTCCTATTATTTCGTTCCTAGAAACAAACCTGCGAAAGCAAGTACCGACTCGCCAAACTATCCTAAGAAACAATAAAATTTCTCGGCTATGCAACGAGTTCCGAATATTTTTCAGCCTGTAATTTACACTGCGTATTCTCCGTATCTCTTGGTTCGGCGTTGTTTCGCGTTATGAACGCGACAGATTCAGTAAACGTCCAAGCAAGCCGCAAACCGCTATTACAATTACTTAATCAGAAGAGACGAGGACATAGAAACGAGTGACGAGTGCGCGTGTACTCGACGAAGAATGAAAGGACGATATCGCCGCCTAGACGAAAGAAACGCGGGTGATTCTACTATCGCGCGATCAGCTGAAAAATTCGATAATCGTTGGTACGGTCGCCTGTATACTTGTACGTTCTATATGCTTGTGCTCTTCCCGATCCGGCCGATGGATCAGTAGCGGTTTGTCCCTCGTATAGTGTAAACGCTTCCCTAACTTCTAACGTCGTTCAGTCGATTCGTGTTCGAATCTTTTTGGTCGTGAAAATCGACTAAGTCGATTACCGGTTAAAGAGACCAAATTGAATAGATTCGAATTATCGCAGTGCTGGAACCGATTTTAAATCGTCAAGGTTTTCCAAACGATTTCTTTTTCTGTCATCGACATCTCGAAATCGATCTGTTTTTAAACATCATTGTCGAAGTGGCCATTAGATATATTAGCTCTTCGAATCGTCGTATGCGTTTTTGAATCAACTCGCGTCCGAAGCGCTACGAACAATAAATTAATTCACAATATCAAGAAAAATACTATTTTTTTCGGATCGAGTGCCTACGATTTCAGTAATATTCGCTTGGTTGATCCACAGGTTTGTCACGATTTAGCGATATCTGTACGAATCTCGGAATACTTGGCGCAGATTATTTCAATATTTCCGGGGTGAATTGCCAACCGTGTGGTATTTTCGTGAAACCTGACCGGTATCGAGGTCCTCCGAGGTTCAGTGAATATAAAATAATGAATCGTTGAATGGCAGATAAGGGAAAACGAATAACTAACTACGATGGAACACGCTACCAGTGAGAATACCAGTGAGAATACCAGTGAGAATACCAGTGAGAATACCAGTGAGACGCAGGAGGATCTGATGACACAAAGTACGTGCTGAATTTAAAGCGCAGATTGTACTCGATACAGATACGTACTTCCCGAAATTTTCTTTCGAACGACAGACAAATAATTGCAATTGATAAATGAGAGTACGATTAAAGCTAAGTTTTGAATATCTTGCAAGCATTGTATCTTTTTATTGCTTTATTACAGGGATGCAGTCTGCCAAATTCAAGCAATGCGAAGTGCGTGATATAATTATCAATGAAGTACAAGGACAAATGCAGGTGTGAAAAATCAAACCGTAATTTATAATAATTCACGTATAGTATAATCGATTTGTATTAATTCATCCGAATGTTGTCTTCTTAATGAAATCCAATAAAATTCGAGAACAGATGGTAACGCCAGATGTTCGTTTCTTGCTAATCCACAAACTCGTTTAATTTTAATAGAGGAATCTGACAAATATAATTAATTCTTCGCATAATTGATCAAACACATACACGATCGATCTAATTAATTTTTGAAACTATCGTAAAATACAGGAAATTGTAAATTTGCATATGTTCATTACCACTGATTCGTTTGATTCGATTAAGTGAAATTAATTAATAATGAAAGCGTCCAATTGCACGATTATTGTAAAAGCACTAAAAGATAAATTGGAAACATTATTATGCGGGCGAATTGATCGATTACTGGACGCTATGGGCTTATTAAAAGTTAAAATTGACTTTATAAAATAAACTTGTTAAAGGCGGTAATAAAATATAATTATCCTTTTTTCTACAGGAAATTAGGCAAGACATTTTGGAGATCATTAACAGCCAAATGAACGATATGATATCGGAAATAATGAGCAGATTCAATTCAACGGAGTTGAAAGATCTGACGGAGTCCGAGAAATACTCTAACAGAACGTAATTGCATAATCGCACTTAAACCTTGATATTACACTCTTCTATGCTCACACTACTTTCGACTTACACTGTTGCATTCCTTATGCTTCAAATCCATTCTTTAGGACCAATTATTCGATATCAATTATTTTTTAAATTGACAAATTACTTTACTCGTGTGAATTATCGAAAGTTAATTAAATCGATTGCTTCGCTGTATTTAATCAAAATCAGAAAAAATTTAAATATTTTTTCGAAAAAGAATTCTTGAACATAAAAAAAGGAATTTAATCTGTTGAAATCAAAAGATTCATTTCATATTTATTTCTTTAGATTCGAAACGAAAATTTCAATTTTATATTTCGTTTAAATTGCATCCAAAATTATTTGTTTCTTCATGGTTCATACGAGTGCAACACTACGGTAGCCAATTGACAATGGCAAAAGAAGAAGAACAATTTTTCCCTTGGAAGATATAAGTGGCAATTTTCGAATAAATAATTCACGCCAACGTTTAGCTGTAAAACAAAGATCTGATTACGTGCTTAACCGCTTTGACCCGATTCGACAAACTTTAGTGTATTCTGTTGTTTATACACAACATGTATGTACATGTACAACGTTCAAAAACTAGTAACAGTAGTAAAATTATAAAGAATAATATTGCGGTCAGAAAGCTAAAAACAAAGCTACATTATATTAGGCAGAAGAAAGAAAAGAACTGTAAACTGTGTTTGTAAAGATTAATAAGCAAAGGAACCAAGACCTGAACGATAAAATAACATTCCTTCGTGCTATCATAATTTTGTATACGTGCTATGAAAACATGATAAAAGTATAAAACAAGATACATTGAATTTAAGTACAAATGTACTTGCATATCCAACGCTGTTTTCGCGAATTAGATAATTTCGCAATTTCAGTTCATTTCAGCCATGTTAAAAAAAAAAGATTTAATTTACGTCAATCGATATTTTTGTCGCAAGTAATTGCAAGTAAGTCGCAACGTTATCTAATTTGTTAAATACTGCTCGTTTCCATTTTACTACAGGAAACCAACAAAGGAGAACGTGTTACCTACCAAACAATTTCTACAAAGAAATTCTCTGTTGACCGATCTGTACGAGATTAAACATATTCGTACCCTTTATAATGCCATTGTAGCAATGTTGATAATTCTCTTAATACACACCGCTGCGTACGATATCCGTCACATAGGCTCGTAAGTACACGCGTACTCCTTGCACTCATTTATCTTAATATTTCTTTACCAAAAAGAATCAACACTCGAGAAAATATTTACTCGAATTGATTATTATGTAAAATCGAGCTCGATGTAAACAAGAAAGATCGTCGTATTGGAAGTATAATAGAAAGGGAAATCTTCGAATTGAAATTAATTGATCCTGTTAGAGCCTTTGAATTTTTGTGTCTCAATTTCGCTTTTCTTTCGATGAGGCAAAAAATACTTCGACGTTATAGATAAAACTTTACCATAATTATCTTTCGTATTTTCCACAACTTTAAACAATTTCTTAGCAACGATTAGATGAGAAGCGACTCAAGAAGCGTAACAGAGCTACGACGAAGTATCTTAATAAAATAAAATTTAGGATAAAGTATAGATAATAACAAGATAGAAAAGTACTATGGAATATAATATATGCAAAAATCTTCGATCGTCCACATAATTTATTCTTTCAGACCTAATCTCGGCATTGATACAGTGCGAGCTGGTTTTGCCAAATTTCCAATAGTATTGTTCATTTGGACCCTTATGAAGCTATCGGTTCTAGGAGTATATCCTACTTTCTGTTGTTGGGCCACTCGTCGCCTCAAATACGTACCAAATTGTAAGTCAATTTCGATTCAATTATCTTCAGATTTTAATAAACTTCGAACTACTGATGCTTACAAATTTTGTTTGTAGCTTTTGCCAAGCAAGTTTGGGATTACGTATGGCTGGCAGGCATCATCCTATATCTGACTTTTTTATTTGTACTTCCTACCAAAGCTTTACTCGACAACGATTTGCCCTTTGCATCTAGTATGATCATTCTTATGGAGCAAGTAAGTATATTTTATACCAATTATCATTGACTAATCAAATCATGCGAGATTAAATCGTTTTCTCGAAATCTTATTTGATTACAAACGAATAATTCCGATCGGTAGTGGAAAGAAAATATCATGTAATTATTTACTAACATTTGCCTAATTAATTTTTTCATAAAATTTATGTAAGGAATATATTCCTATACATATAATTTCTGGAAAAAAATCTTTTTACAATTGAGAATTGAGAATAGGTATTTGTAATGTATATTAGTCATAAATTAATACTCGTTAAATTATATCATAAAATTGCAAAATGAAAATGTGCCTTCTTATGCATTTCATAGGTCCGGCTAGTCATGAAGATTCATGCATTCATAAGAAGCGTTGCACCAAAATTTTTGTCCTTTAAACCACATTCAGATACACCAATACCACAGCCACCTGATTTTTCCAAGTATCTCTATTTCTTGTTCGCGCCAACTCTCATTTATCAAGACAGATATCCTAGGTAAGTTGAAAACTTGGGATTATACTTAAATTCAATGATTATCGTTATACGTTGTTATACATGAGCTGAAATTTAACGTTCCCCAAAATATCTAGAATATTTTCTTCTCTTTCTATAACAACAAAATTTACGTATATTGAATCAAAATATTTCTTAAATCTATCATCTTGCCGTGTCAAAATCGAGATTCAAGAAACGACACGAGGAAATATTACGCCTTAAGATATGAGAAAGCTTTCCAAAATGTATTATTATGTTTTTAAAAATGATTATCTGTGTCGCTGAATGATCTTTTCCAGTTTAAATGGCTCTCGAGATAGTATACGCGATAGATCTGTAAGTATTAAAATATTAAACTGTAAATCGAATTATCAAGATTTCGAGTGCTTGATAATTATTCTATCAAAAGAACAATCGGTATTTTGATTCTTCTTATCCCTCTACAAGAGATAAAAATTGCAAATATCGAAAGATACGATCAAAGATTTGGATACGTTCGAAAATAAACTTTTCTATAAATATTTCGATCTGAGATTTTGTACTTTGTTAAGAAATAGAAGAGTCGTGCGAGAAACAAATTTTGAATATCAAAAATACACATTCCAATCTTAAATTTCAACCTCGTGTATAAATAAGATAAGTAAGTGTAGAGGAAGATCGACATATTATTTGAAATAAACATTTATATGTAACATATGAAATATTCCATTGTTTAGGTCGAAGCGCATTCGATGGAACATCGTTCTGTCCAATTTCGTCGAAGTAATAACGATCATCATTTTCGTTGCGCTTCTCTACGAGCGTTTGTTGTATCCAAACTATCGGGATTTTGGGAAACATCCAGTCGAAGTGGGAAAAATGATACTCAATATTCTCAGCTCGATGCTGCCTGGCATTTTAATGTTCGTTTGCGGTTTTTATCTTCTCCTGCATTGTTGGATGAATGCTACCGCTGAACTATTACGATTTGCTGACAAGATGTTTTATAAAGTAAGTTTCTAAACATCTTCGACGTCACGCTCAACGAAAGATTATTTCAGCGCATGACACATATATCCTGGAAACCAACGAACAGTCAGCAAAAAAAGAAAAAAGAAGAAAGAAAAATATCATCACAGCCTCCAAATTCCATTCACAAAACCACATAATATACTCTAAATGCTTCTGGCATCTCGAATTTCCTAACAGCCTACCTGAGTCATCGAGATCGTTGCATCAAGTCTATCGTGTTCATGTGGATGCTTCGTCATCGTTCTTTCCAATCTATCTACTCCTTCCGATCTATCACAACTTTCTTATAGGACGTTCATCGATTCATGCATTCTCTCTTTATAGATTATTTATACACGCATAACACAATGACAAAATATCAGTAAATTTATGTTATACCATTTCAATTGCAGGATTGGTGGAACTCGATCTGCTTCAGCACTTATTATCGAACCTGGAACATCGTGGTACACGACTGGTTATACACTTACATTTACAAGGACATGTACGAGATCCTGACTCCAAGAAACAGGACTATATCTACTTGTGCGGTCTTTGCTATCTCAGCGATCATTCACGAATATATCCTCAGCTTCACCACCCATTTCTTTTATCCAGTTATGCTGATTCTTTTCGGTGTTATTGGCCTCACAGTCGTGTTTGTATTGAAGACTGCTGGAAACATCTTCCTATGGTTCAGCTTGAGCGTAGGTAATGGAATAATGGTTAGCTTATACTGCATGGAGTATTTCGCCAGGATCAATTGTCCTCCGGTTCGAGACGATTTCTGGGACGTTTTCATCCCCAGAAGTTGGGCGTGTATTTTTAAGTGAAGGATAGCGAATGTTTTAAGTTTTATTCGAATAGACACTCTGAATATGTTGTGAACTTGTTTGTGTAAGGATTTTTGCCAGTGGTTATTGAATTCTAGATATATTTGAAGAACGGTATAATCGAAGCTGTATAAATTAGTATAGATAAATGGTGAATTGTCTGAAGCAGAAGAAATTAAACACAAAGCATTATATCTAAGATTATTATATCTAAGATGTGCAATTTATGGTGCACGAGTTGTATCTTATGAATTATAAAATATCATCTCTTTAATTTTAGAGAGAACTAAGTAACTAAGAAAGGAATCATAATCTTTTAATTAGAAAAAGAAATATGATAATGTTTGAATGGTGATGTTTGTATGCTAGGTATCAATGTGTAAATGTATCATGTAATACTCCCATCCATAAGTTTTCGAGCATTTACACATTTGCGGATTTCGCACGGATTTCAATTTCTTTTACGAATTTATTGCGTTATCCTTGATGTTATTGTCAGGAGATATTGAGCAATATTTATTAATATATAGTATCAATAAAATTATTATAAACATAGCTAAAAGAAAACGTACGTATACGGCTAACGTGAAATTATCGAGATGATAAAAGAAAGTTTCACATAAATTTATCTCCCGTCTATTTCTTCACGATACAATCTATTTGATATGTTTATTTCTTGTAAAATTCGATATTTCTATATCTTCAGATACCTTTAAATGATATCAACCATTTTATATTTAATGTATTAATTAATTTTTAAGAGAATCTAATTGTTAATAGATATTATTTATACTATCTAAGAACAATATCATGATTACAGTAATATGATTACAGTAACATGATGATTCATTAAATTGATCTTTGTAAAATGTTTATGCGAAATCTGCAAACACGTAATACTTATGGATTTTATTATAAGTCTAAATAGTTATGGACGGAGGTATATACGTATATGTATAAAACAATGAAATAAACGACTATTATTTGTTTTCTCATGTTATATTTACTCTTCTCTCCTTCTCCTTTCTTCTCTTTTTTTTTTTTTTTTCTTTAGTGACTTCTGATAGAACCAAAGTTGAAGAAACGCGCGAATTTCCAAAAAAAAGACATAGTCTTTATTATCAAGGCTTACATACGTGTCCCGAGAATTCAGCGTGTATTCGAAGACACTCGTCGATAAAGATAACTATATATATATATATATATATGTATGTATATATATATATATACACACTTTATAATTATATGTATATATCTTCTTTTTCTCTATACAAGTCGATGCTTAAATGTACATGCACGCGCTAATACAGTTATACATTTATACAGAGGCTCCTTCACAGATTTGTATTTCCGTCTTCTTCTTTTTCAACAATTCGATTAAACTTAAACTCCATAAAGAAAACTCTTTACAGAAACTAATTCTTCATTCACAACAACGATTACTATCAATATCAGTACATAAGTACCTGTATCCATAATCCGATCAATCAAATTCGAAACATTCATAGTTTCTCGCTTGAAAGTACACGTGCTTTTGGAAATGGGACGATCCAGGAATCGCCTCAAACCACAGGACTATTGATCCTGACGAAATATTCCATATAGCATAAACTAACCGACACAGCATTACCGATACTCATTCTGAACCAGAGGAACATATTTCACGCACGTGTATTATAGAGAAATAAACATATTCCATATGTACATTCCATAAAATTCTTCCAAGTTTCACGCGACGTTTTCACGGTACGTTAAATTACATCTGAAATTTTACAATCGTAACATCTTCAATTTTCTAACAGAAAGAAGAAAACGTTGCAGTTCTTAAACCGAAAGAACTTTAATAACAAATGTTGCGAAATGAAATTAGATTTAACACTTTGGTGGAAGATTGAAGGAACAGGTGATAGAAGATTTCAAACCTTCAAAATTGAACTTATGTCGCTTACATTCTTACTCCTTTACAGCTGATGCGTAATTTTGGAAGAATCGTCACAATATATTTCATTCGGAATATCTCGGAGAAGAGGGATGAATAATAAAAACAAAATTGCATTATTTGTACCTATGTTCAAATAAATAATTATAGAAATAATCAAATGGTCGCTAACTGAACATCTCTCACATTCTCATATCTTTCTTCCTTTCGCTCACGTTGAATTAATTAAATTCAATATTTATCAGTTATCGTATTTGTATATTTTTTTATTTTATTACAGCACCGTTTACGCAACGCAAACGCCTTTTAGGTCTATGTACACCATCGTGAGTATTGAAAAAATAAACCATATTTTTCCCTCGGGAGCACCGGACAATTTCCTCTTCAAGAATTTCTTTATTCCTCTCATCTTATCTTCTTCTTTTTTTTTTTCTTTTATCCATCGGAGCAAAGTATTGTCTATGGTACGGTACTCCCGCTCGAAAATACAATTTTCGACAAATTTACACGTGGAAAATGATCTATACGTCGTTATTTTAATTCACTTTTAATCTTCTCTTTCTTACTCTCGCTTTTTCTCTAATATCTTTTAATTATCCGCAACAGACATATAACTCGCTTACTTTATTCATATAACTTCTGTGTCTGTTCTCTTGTCTTAATCTTTGGTTCAAACATCGAATAAATGCAACACAGATTGATACATCTAATTTTCGTTGACGTTTATTCAATCTTTAAACCGAAACATTTTTCCCTAATTTGTACAAAGACAACGTCATTTTCTTAAGATCAGAATTTCAATCCTTTGAGAAACACAATAAACTTATTAATATCAATAATTACTACCAATGAACTTATCCTGAAAAATAATATTAATTATTAATTAAATTTAAGTGAAACAGATCTGACGATTTAGAAATTAAATAAAAATTAGTTTATTTGGAAACATTAATTTCGTGAGATAATCGATTCCATATTGAAACGAAGATAGTAGGAAGCATCAAAGCGCAAAGGATTAAAACTCCATCCTCGAAAATTGTCGTTCTTCCTTTCTTTTTTTTACCTCTACTTGGCACTTGGTACCTACTATCTCTTCCCTTCCGTTTACTTCTTCGATTCACAATTTTCCACCACGCAGCTGAAACACTGAGGACACTTGAAAAATATTCTAATCAAAACGTATCGATTCCAATAAGATTCCGTAAAAATTTTGTGAACTCGTTTACAGAAAATTGTTTACAAGCTCAATTTTCATCATCGCGACGTGTCCTTCGATGCTTCGATCGTTCCATGATTTTCTTTTGTCAGAAACTCATTCGTTCTGAAATATATATATTTTTCTTTTTTTTTTGAAAACGAAACATCGTGTTAAACGAAAGCGATTAATTCTCATTGTCGATATAAAGTTCTATCGTTAATACGCGGCAAAGATGATTTTCGATGCGTTAACAAACGTTGATTTATTTTTCTTTCCTTTTCTGTTTCTTTTTCTCTTCTTCATAAATATTCATGTAATTTGTCAAACGAGAATTGCTTGAACTGTGGAAACAACTCTTGCAATATCGAAGCACTGACTTTTCTTCGTTGTAAACTATCGAAGAACACGGTTACGAGAAAGGACAATTGAAGCGAGTACAAGAACAGGAAGGTAAAGATAAAGGACTCGATAAATTGGCTATATAATCTATCTTTCTCACGGCTCCTCGTCGAACAAAATTTCTCCGTATCCATATTTTCGAAATAGTGTATTCCATATAACTTGAGAAATTTCTGATGAAAAACGAGCAAAATTTATATCAATAACAACATAGTATTTGATATAATCAATCATTCTTCCTTTTCTTCAAATATCTCCATAATTTCAGATATAAATAAATTTTCGCTAAAATTATTATTATCTTTGAAACGTTTATATTTTGTAACTAGTAAAAATTCCAGATATATGAAATACACCAATCGAGAAATATCCTGTCAATATATTTAATACCATATGCCCATTCTACGGTGCCCTTATAAATATTGTCCAACATGGATTTCTATCGAAAATAACTCGTTATGTCCTTGTCTATATTATTCCTCGTATGTCGCAATCATGTAGTACTGCATTCACTCTTTTTCACACATGCTATCTTTCTCTCTCTTAGAAATCTATAAACAATTGTTTTATTGCTAGCCTAGAGTCAATCACGGCATATGAATTTTATTTATAATAATAAATCACTTTGATATATACGCTGGTTAAATCTTCGTTTCTATATCTGTAAAGTATCTTTACAAAGGGACCGCTTGTTTTTCTCTTTCTCCCAGTTTCTCTTTTTCATTTCTCCTTCTTCCTTTTTTTTTTGTATGCTTTCTTTTATATATGTATATATATAAGAAAGATATATATATATATATATATACACATATGCATAAGAAAATTGAACTTGCTCGAGATTCGCATACGGGGACGTAAATTATATTTATATTCGGCAGGACATTTCAGGAGAAGTGAAAATTCTCTGCTATATACAGGGTGTCCCCTTCTGACATTTATCAATCATTTAATCTTTGAGAAAGATAAGTAATGCGCTCTCCTGAGAATTCTTTACGCATAACTCGTAGGAAATTCTTCTAACATTCGTAAGATCTCGGATAATATTTTCATAATTTACAAAACGTATATAATTTGAGCGAAAATGTTTGTGTAAATGGATATTAATTTACAAAGATATTTATCTAGTTAAAGAAAAGAAAATATGGTAAGAAATGATATTTACTTTTACACGTACTCAATGCTGGAATTGATAACAGGCCCGATCAAATCGAATCGTTGTTCAATCTCTCGTACCCTACAGATTAGATAAAATTAAAATTTAAGATCAGAACGATCTGCTTTGTTCACATCTGATTCTTAAAACAGCGTATGTTCTCTTTATTGTGATTAGCCAGTTTCATAAATTTATTTAGGTATTATCAGAAAAGCGTAAGAACCGTAAGCGTAGATTGGGCAGGATCGATCAATAGTAATAATTAATACGAAACGATATTGAATATTAAATTTGGATACAACAATCTTTCATATCTTTGTAAATAACATGCAGTAATAGACACTCAAATACAAACGCATACATTTTCGCTTAAAATCATCAAAGATAAGATTGAACAAAAACTAGCAATCCTCCCACCTTTACATATCAAACAATTATATTCCCATAACATTTGAAGACCACACAAGAAAGATATGACTTTACTTTTATTGATCTCCTGATTTTTATATCAGTCGATGACTAAAAAGAGATTTTTTGATATGAAATAGCTAAAAAAGGGCATGACCTGATAAATTCGAAGATATATAAACCTTATATTAATTTAGTTTAATTAATAATAGTCTATATAACTAACTAACATTATTAATACTTTTGTACATTCAAGATGGTGAGAAATCATATATTTAATCTCAAAATCAAATGCACAAAGGTGGCTTTGATGTAGAATTAAATGTCAAGAAATTGAATTTCAAAATTGCTCCTCTATAAAAAAAAAAAAAAACGGGAAATATCTTACCATGTTTTTCGCCTATAAGCTTCATTCTTTATCTCTACTCTCTACTGACCAAGCAACCAAAAAGAAATAAAAAGATAGATACAACAAAGATACCAAGTTGTTAAAAATCATCTCATAAAAACATTCCTTCACCCAATGTTTCAAAAATTCGAGGAGCGCCAATTAACTCGACGACAATTCCAGGCTGTGCACCACGATATCATATTTGAGAAAGAACGGTCGAAAACGTGGAGCACAGCGGAGCAGGACCGACTAATTCAACAGCAGCCAGTCAGCCAGCCTTTCAGGACACCCTGTACCAGTCGCGGCTAAAATTAAATCTACAGTTTCAGTAACCTTCATTTGCCCATTCCCACCAGCGCCTCGTCCATCAGCTCGTCATCGGTGATGCACGGCGAAGCGGAGTGAGGCGAGGGCGGGATGACCCTCGGCGAGGGTGCAGGACTTTTCACGATGTGCACACTCACGGAAGGACTCGCTGGAAAGGCAGGCGGTGGTGGTGGTGGCGTGTTCCTGCGAACCGAGGCTGCCTGGGTCATGGCCCGCTCGGGGATACTGGTGAAGTTCAGGCTCTTAGCTACCTCCTTCGGCGTAGAAAAGTCCAGAAGCATTTCAGCAGCTTCTTGAGACGTCGTTGTGGGTATCTCGGTGCCAGGAGGCTTCATCGTACTCGAGGAACCCTCTGAAGACACTGTTGTTCCCAACGAAGACGAAGAGGAAGATCCTCCGGAAGACGGAACTTGCGGTGTTTGTATTTGTTGCTGCTGAGACTGTTGTGACTGTGACGTTTGTTGTTGAGATTGTTGCTGTTGCGGCTGAGGTGGCTGAGGCTGTTGCTGCTGCTGAGACTGCTGCGATGGTTGTTGCTTCTTCTCGTCGGATTTGTACTTTGTCATCGTGACGTCCACTGGCTTGATACTTAGATTCAAGCTTTCTGAGGTTCCGCTACCGGAACTCGTTGTAGCTGTACCGTTTCCGCTAGTTATCGTGCCTGTTGTCATCATCGCGGGGTAGACGGATTTACTATTAGGCTGTGAATCAGATGCTTTGGATAGAACGGCCATTACCGCACCACTAGTATCGTCTTTACCAACAACAGTGGAATTTAAACTGCTACTCAGAAATTGCGTGCTAGTCCTACTCATCGGTGGCTCTTTGTCGCGGGATTCGTTCTCGGTTGACTGCATCGAGAGATTCGTAGGAACGTCCAAATCGTGCGAACTTCCACTAGATAAACTAGGAAGTAGAAGATTACTGGTACTGTCCGTACCGAGATTTATTACCGAAGCGGCGCTTGTCATGGAAAGATTGTCAGGTTTTGTTTGTACATGGTCTCTTCTACCCTGGCTCGATTGATCCTCTGAGGCTGTCTTAGAAGTGGTGCTCGACGTGTTCGATAAAGTTTGTAGTTTCCCCTGTTCCGACGTCTGCTTTGTGGCAAGATTGTCCAACGTTTTCCCACTATCGGGAAGCATGGATAATTTCTCTGATTTCTTGTCGCTAGAGTCTGCGTTGGCTCTAGCGGACAATTTGGGTATTTGAAATTTAGTATCCAGCTGTTTCATGAGACCTTCGACGACTAACTGCGGCGGTAAATTAGGTAAATTCGATATATTCGACATGGAAGCGTGAGCAGCCAGCAGTTTGAATGCTCTTTCGCTCTCGCTCTCCTCTCGTAATCCTGACGGACTTGATTTTCTGGTATCCCCGATTCCTTTTGAAGGAAATATACTTTTGTCGCTAGACTTTGATAATCGGGATTTATCACGATTTCGACTGAGATCCGTCACACCGGAACTTGCTGTTTTCGGAGAACTCGAGGAAGATTTGGAGGACATCACATTTTTAGAAAGTAATCCACTACTACTGCTACTCCCGACACTGATTCCTCCAGCTCCGTTACCGCTTCCAGAATTCGACCCTGAAATAGACTTCAAGGCAGACAACATCTTTTGTCCTAGGAGATTTGCTTTGTTTCCACTGCTACCGCCAGAGCCGGAAGAGGAGGATCCAGATAGCTTTGGGGATGTTTGAGACGGTGGTTTTTTTGATGCAGGACCGGAACTTACCCCTGGCTTCAAACCAGTGTGCGTTTTCGGAGAACCATTACCGGATATGGCTGTCGAGGACGTGGACGAACTCGAAGAAGTTCCAGTAGCGACAGACGTCGAGGAAGAAGATAATTTAAGATTCGTACCAGACTTGGAATCTTTCGTGCGAGTTTTGTTAATTGTTATCTTCATTCCGTCGGAACTATGTTTTACCATATACTCTGCAGGATTTTTCGTATCCATAGATGAATTTTTACTAATACACTTTCCTTCCGCGGTCTTATTCGAGGAGCTTCCAACATTTCTTTCTTTTTGACCGCTTGAATTACCACTTCCACTAGTTGCTGACTTCGTCCCACCGTTGCCACTATCATCCGTACAATGCTGAGCGTTCTTCAGCTTATCGATAACGGCACTCAACGAGCCCTTTCTGTTTCTCGCTTGTTGAGCGATAGCTGACTTTCCAAGTTCAGAATTGCCCGATGGTGGTGTGCTGCCTCCACTGCTAGGCAAAGTAGACTGCGTTTCCCCGCTAGGAATTAATTCCAGTTGTTTTAACTTACCACTGGAAGACTTCGTCTTCGGGCTCTGATGACCACTCGAACCACCGAAGGCTAAAGACGATGTTTTTCTCTCCTTCTCTCGATTGGAGTCTTTGCTCGACGACGACGAAGATTTTATTTTTGATTGTCCAGAATCAGTGGTTTTACCGGATGGTGAATTCGCCGCAGATTTCAGCGCAGACATACTCGGCTTACCAGTGCTCGCCGAACTGCCGTGCTTTGGTGACGAAGTGCCATGTTTCGGACTCACACTCGCAGGTACTGGCGTATGTTTGGGACTACTGCTGTAGACCGGAGAGTGCTTTGGACTTTGCACTGGCTTGTTTGTTGACTGTTTCAATGTAGGACTGGACTTACCTACGAGAGCAAGTGGACTGGTGTGCGTCGGAGACGGACTAAATTTTCGTAATGTCGCGGCAGGCGATGACGGTCGTGAACTCAAATTTGGCGGCGATTCAGTCGGTTTTATGCTCACTGAAACTGGTTTCGACAAGGGATCTTGTTTAGATGGTATTTTATCCGGCGGCGGTCCCATAGGACTGTCCTCCCTCTTACGTTTACGTCTTTTTTCCAACTTCCCCTTATCCTCTGTCGACTTGCCCTTAGAACTTTTTCGTTCTCTACGTTCATCCGTCAAACTTTTCGACTGTGTCGGCCCAGCTATTGGGGTTATCGTAATAGAGCTCGGTAAAGTGGTTTGCGGTGACGATGCTATTGGTATTATTTCAATGCCTGGCCTCCTTTCCAAACCCATCCCCGTAAGTACAGAGTTATAGTTCGTGGTCTGACCCAAACTACTGCTTGAAATTGGCGTTATACTTACGGATGGCGGCACCAGACTTTTGTTCTCTTCAAAAATAATCGGACTCTTTTTCTCCTCTCTCTTCCTCGATTTACGATCGCGCTTGATCAATTCTTCCACATCTTGCAAATCGTGAACTTCCGTTATCTCGCTCTCGTTATCAATATCATAATCGGAGCTCTTATCCGTTCCTAAAATATCCGTCGGATCCAAATTAGAAAAATCCAAACCACTGGTTAAGCTCGTAGCTGATGTTGGCGTAGACGTTCTTGTCTCGTTTAAATTTTCTCTACCACCGGTTGGTGTACCTAAGGGCGTAGAATCTGAACTAGAACTTTCCAATAATATTTCAGCACTCTCGTCTCCCTTTCTTTTGGGACTTCGCCAAATACCATCCGCGGTTTTCCTTTTACGTGTTTTTTTTGTACGTTCATTCATTGGATTGGACATAGAGTTTTTTGCCTGTCCAAGTAACGCTCCCAGCTGTAATGGATTTAACATGGCAGTAGTCGCGGTATCGGATTGGCCGGAATACGACGGAAACCCGATACTATTCTCCGTTCCGGCATCTAAAAAAGACTGCTGTTGTTGCTGTTGCTGTTGTTGCTGCTGCTGTTGCGACAACTGTTGCCTCCCCATTGTTCCATTTCCATTATTCAAACCAGGTTCCTGTTTGATTTTCGTTTCTCCATTAGTGAAGTCGGGCATCCCGGAACCATTCTGGCTGTTCTGATCTTTTCCGGAACCGAGATTTACATTATAGCTTCCATTTCCGCTATTCAGATTGTTTATCGTACTTAAAGAGTCACGACTCTCCCACGACTTCATGAGAATCCTCATTGTCAGAGGTATACTTAAACACTTCTGTAAGACTTTTCCCGTCAGATCTGACGTTTGTTCCGTGTTCGTTATACTTATGCCATACAATTTGCACTTGAGCGCTGAGATATCCGTCAAATCCAATTCAGCTGTTGCCATGGTCTCCTCGAAAGGATGCTCCAAACTTACCGATATGTGTTGCCATGATAAAGCGCTTACTTCGAATATAGTTGCATGTTCTGGATCTTGCCGAGCCATAGGTCTGACGCAACTAGCGATTAACGTATTAAAGAGCGCTTGTTGACGCAAGTATACCAAGATTTGTGGGACATGCGCCGGATGAGTGAAAGGAATACTACATACTAACACACCTTCCATATTTTTGTTCTCTGTCATGAAATAACAGTGCTGTTGATCCGGTAAAGTCTGTAACAGAAAGTAACGTTTAACATAGCGTAAGATTTTAATTATTAAATATCACGTAAAATGTTTCACATACAACAGAAAGTCCTCTGTTATTCCGACAATCTTGTTGTCCTTCACTGGCATGCTGAATAATTAAACTAAGTAATGGATGGGGAGCGGATATGTCTCCACATTCTAATTCTGTTACTTTCTGTATCCTGCGTACTAGTTCCATGCACATCGGCATTTTCTTGGCGAGCTTCAATACAAAGCAAGCGGGTAATACCGACGAATTTGTACCAGTTAACGGAGCATATGATGGAGTACTACAAAATATTAGTTATCAATTAGAAATTGATCATTAAGATCAATGTAATGTACGTATTTCGTGAAAAGCTGTAAACCTTTTCCCTGTAGGACTTCTATTTACAGTTATGATACTAGATGTAGGCAACTTGTGAGCAGTCGAACCTTCCATACAAACAGTAACGGAATGACCAATCTTCCGTTTGACAACTATTTCTGAATTCAATGCATCACAGGTACGATTCTCCTGATCTATTAAATCATAAGGAGAAACAAAGTATGTCAGCTTCATAGCGTGACCACCTCTTCTTCGTTCAAGGATTCCTGGAATAAAAAATCATTGTCTCATCATGGAAATTTGTATCCCCTTAATCTCATAAAAATAAATATGATTTGACACTAACCAACTGGGCTTTTATGAACGAGATTAAAAGGTTCTTTTATAAATGTTTGCAATTGAGCTAAAATACCCAGATCAGCCTCCAGTGACTGTAAAGCACTAAATGCTTTACATTTTACCTTCTTATCAGCATTTAATTGATATATTGAAGCTAAACCTTCTAATTGTACTGTAAAATCAAGGAAGTCTCCTCTTGACAAACAAGACACCAATACATCACAGCTCTGCAAAAATTCCATTAGGAATTATTATATAATAAAGTATATTTAAAAAATTATTTTCTTACAAAAACTAATAATCTATACCTGCTGTTCGTTTTTCCCTTCGTGATGAATCTTAACATCTTTAACTACACCTGATGGGTCCAAAAGAACCTCCAAAAAGAACATATCAGAGGAGATAAACAATTCTGTGCCTGGTGGACCAGACATCATAAACTTTAAGCTGTAACGCAATTACAATACAAATGTTGACCAAATTATCCAATTTAATTTACCCTAAATTAGATTATTCACAAATATTTACCCTAATTGTCTAGTTAAACTCTCCAAACGTTCTACCATGGATTGTAAAGACGTTACTTTAATGGAATGTTGCAAAGTATCCAAACATTTTTGTAGTTGACTTTTCTCCGCACTATCAATTGCAAACCTTTTATCCTATTAAAAATAATAAAAAATATTAATAAGATATAATTTATCAAAATATTGCAAGTCGCTTACCAACATAGCCATTCGTAAATTTTTGGCAGTTTCCACCAAGGATTTAAATGTAGAAGATTTGGAACGTAATTTTTCCATAAGCAATTCCATCTGCCACTCTTTTCCCTTATCCATCCCTGAATTACCAGTGGCAGAAGGTTGCCCACCTAAATTATAAAATTTATCCAATAAATTGTGTAATTTGTCATACGAACATAAAATACGAAATGAATATTAAATGAATAGCAAATAAAAAAAAACTAGTTTCAATAAGTAAGGTGAAAAATTTCCATAATCGTACGTAGTTATGTCATTGAAAGGGTAATTAACTTTTTGCACATGTATGAATAAATATAAGACGAAGTTTCAATAAACGTTCAATTTTTTAAAAATGATTTCTATACAAACATTTTATTCAACGGACTAAAATATTTAATTTATTTCGAAATAAAATAAAATTTCATAAATTACATTGAATAAATTGTAAATTACACTCACTGAGGGGCTTTTGTCCATTCGCAACATCCATGTATTCCGTGGTGAATCACACGGATGTTTTATCTATGCGTATATCGATATACGTTTACTATTGTAATATCACAAAAACATTACTATACACTACATTATGATAGGAGCTGTTATTTTCACCTAACCCACGTTAGATCGCTTACCTGCTCCTAACCTTCACGCACAATATACTAACTATACTTAGAAGCCATACGTTTCTTCGTATAGGCGTTTTCATCACGATCGTACACACCGTGGTTTTCATCCATAGTACGTCTCAAGAGGGGGAATACTATAACGGTTTATTAAGTTTCATTCTTTTGCGCCCTCTCCAGTTACATTTAGCAGATGAATGTTCATTAAAATATTTCATACTTTATTCATAACAAATAATTAATTATGTTTTTGGAAAAAAAATTTGTTTCTTAATTTCATATAAATATAATATAATAATACATCGTATAATTAAAACGTAAGATTTCTAGAAGCAGCAGATAATATAAGCGGATAATATGAAGTACATTTCTATATAAATTATTATATTCATGCAATATTATGTATATCTAGAATCATAACAAGACAAATATATTGACAAGTAATGAAAAATATTTTATTTATAATTCAAGCGATATTGCAGGTAATATGTATTTTCAAAGTGTAACATTTTAATGCGTTTGAGAACGATATCGAAGCGTTGAAAGAAGCGACATCTCCTGGCCTGTCTAAGAAAGTAAAAAAAATATCCCTAATTAATGCAGGTAGACATGTAAATGTACACTCGAGATATGTATATATGCATTGACAAGTAATTAAAACAAACTGAGTCTAATTACCATAAAATTTCCATTAAATTATACAAGTTTAAATCAGTACCAGAGAATACTAATTACTATAGGATTATACATTGAAAGTATAATATAAAATAATGTTAATATTAAAAATTGAAATTAAATAACTAATTGGATAAAATGTCCTTTCTACAACATATTTTGTCTTCTCTTTATTGTATGTAAATGTTTAATAACGTTTAAATCAAAAATATGCTACGTAGATATTAATTTATTCTTGAAGATTGGGAAAAAGAAAGGAGGAAATCTGGGAAAGGACAATGGTTGCAGTTTAATAACTTCAATGAACATTGAAAATATTCTTTATTAATGGACATTCCTTCTTCTTGAACTTCGGCTAAAACTTATGCAATTAACTTCATTATTAATTATTAAACATTTTGTCAAGATATTAATAATGCTACTACACTGAAATGTCCATTATTTAAAAATATTACATGAAAATGATTTCTAAAAAGCTGTATTTCAACATTTTTCCTAAAATTTCTTCTATAAAACTTTTAGACGCTAGTTAAAGTACTTTTTTTTACCACTAAAAAAAATTAGGTACTCTTGCGATCGATATTTCTACGTATATGACAAAATTTCCACGTCTACCTTTTATTAATTACCCTAATACTTTATGGCATCTTATCCATAAATCTCTGTTACCAGCAAGCAGATTTTATTTAATACTGATGATAGCTTTCAATCCAACGAGGAAACAAGTTTCTTTTTAATAAAAATTACTAAATTACTATATGCATCATTTTTACCCTAATTGAAAAATGATCTGATTAAAAAAATCAATTCCAATCTTGTATGATACCAGTCAATCTTAAATCTCTCAATATTATTATATTAGGAACTAATTTAATGGATCGACTGTCACCAATTCAAAATTGATCTTTCCTTCTTTCAATTTTTTACAAATTCTTCTAATCTAAGCTTCAACTGATCTATACCAACTTTCATCCTACTCACAGACTCGAACTCTCAAACTTACAAAGTTATACCTACTTAAAGAAAAAACAAATATTTGCCTATCTAACTGTAAAGCACCAATTAAACAAGTGCACAGTCTTATTTAGGAAAGTCTTTAGAATCATTCATGGACTGGCCCTTTTTCCGTGGTAACTGCAACGTGATAGGTTGAACATCCTGGACTTTCCTGGGCCCCTGATTCGAGCTACGAAACGTAATCTTCAAATTGGGCACATGCTGTTCGGCCGCCCAATCGAAATTAAAAATTGGAGTTTCCGGATGTAGCTCGGAGTCTGGAGTGTCGACCGGCGTAGTTGGCGTCGCTACATATGGGCTAAGTTCCTGGTGAACGACATCCGGTACCCTTTGCAGAGTGTCTGACCAAACTGGACTCGAATTCCAATGTTCCATGGGTAACTCCGAAGGATCTGCTGTCGATCCTGTTGTCGTGGATAACGCTTTACCCGGAAGTCGTTTATGGCCGCTATTTCTCTCGTTACAACAGTACTCCTTATCTAAGTCCGTGATATAGTACTTGGGCGACAACGTGTCCATACTGTATTGGCTGTGACATTGCATAAATTTTGCGCGATAACCGCTCAAATTTAGTGAATTTTTATGATGCGCTTTGTACCTATCGGTGAATTGACCAAGCGCATAATGACCATGTTGAATATTCATGTGTACGTTCCTATTCTCATGCTCGCTACTACTGATCGACATATCAACCGGTTCTGCATCCTCTCGTGGATTTCTAGTTGCGTAATCCTTTAACTGTGTCTTCGATGAATTGTGCGGATCCTGCTCTGAATTTCGTATATCAGGAGAGTGTTGCGTGTCGTTGTTATGTGCGTGGGATAACGATCGACTGTAATCTTGCTGCTGATTACTTTGACTCCCGGTAGCATATGGCACACCGCGATTCTGACTCCCGGAGCAGATGGTGTAAGTAAATTTAGTTTGGGACGAATACTGGTACAGCCAGGAACTTGAACGCATTACTTCCGCCTCCCTGTCACTGCAACAATGCATTACACCGAACACGCGTTTTGTTATAACCGTTACCATCTTTATTTTACTAATAATTACTAAAATAATTATTAATAATTACCCTCGTGTTATCTATTTAATTTATAAGAAATTGATGGATATATTTTGTACATGATCTTTAACATTCTATTTAACGGATACGAAATTCATTACTCTCCAACGTGAAAAGAAGAAAGCGAGAAATATTCGGAAATGAAAATTAGAAATATGGGAACGCACCTCAGAACTTGATTCGTGCACACAATGATAGGATGTTGACATTCTTCGGAAGTATCTTTGACTTGTAAAACGCAGTGCACCCAGAACCACCGTCCGGAACGGCTTTGCAGTCTCAACAATGCAGTTGCTGACCGTTCTTGATCAGATTGAATAACTGAAACAATCGTGGATGATATCGAAGCTTTCAAATGCTTTAAATATTAAGACGTATCGTTTAATTTTTAAATGAGTCTCTATCTCATATTTTTGAAATTGAAGAAAAACATACTAAAATGTATTTACATTTGTTTTCGATTAAAGATAAACTCGAAAGTTGAACTATTTTGAATTTCTATGAACGTACCAGTCTGATGTTTGCAATATGCTGTTCGTATCGAATCCCAGTGTAATAAATTATACCATGACATATTTACTAATTCGTTACGGGTGTATTCCAAATGGCTTTCAGCACTGAAAATTCAACAAGATCATTCAACAGAAATGTATTCTACTTTCCAAGATCATTGGAATCTTTTATATTTTTCAAACAAAGAAATAAAAATGTTACGTTTTATCGATATGAAGGTATTTCATATCCATAGAGTGAATGGTGGTGAAAATATTTGTTGCACCCTGCACGATACTTTCTCTAGTTTCTGGCAAAACAACGGGTGTACAGGAAGCAAGGAAAACAAACTCATTTCGATTACAAACAGGAACGAAAGGTAAAAAATGGCCTTCAACTAAAACCACCTATAAAAAATAACGATAAAACTAAACGCACAAATAATATACTATACACTACCAAAAAGATAACATTAGGAAACAAAAATAAATATTCAGAATATATAATTGCTAGCATAACGTGAAATAAAATTAAAACAAGAATTTCTTATTCGACGTTAAGGAAGGGACAAAGAGAAGTTTATCGAATTAAAAAAAAAAAAAAAAGTGTTATTATTTCGGCTAAATACAAAACTTACTTTTTGATCACCGAAACGAAGTTGCCTCCGAGAATTCCTGGATACGTTGATCCGACAAAGAAACAATCTTCTATCGCTTGGAATTGGACTATTTCTAGATAATTGATTTTGTACAACCATGTGATCTTGCTTGTCTATTACGTCGTAAACACTATCCCCGTGGATAAGCAAATCCTCCTAAAATACATTGTGCAATGTAGAACATTGAATTAAATTTAATTTCTCTGACAAATTATGTACGTATATTATATATAGTATCATATCTTTCTATTTTATCATGAACAACGAAACATTTAGAAGCAATTATTTTGTATTTATCTTAGTGAATTCTTAATATGTTCGATTACCATAATTGTTGTGTCTTTGCAATTACTTTACCATAGAGTGTCCAAGATATTCTGCCGCATTTTCCGATATATACAACAGTTTCCCCTGCTGGGTCATCATCATTATAAATCCGGACATGGCCTGAAAAATTGCATGCATTGTATGGCCAACATTTGTACCGCAGCAACTAACGGTCAAAAATACAATGCGATATCATGATAAACAATATTACTTTTGAAAATCCAATGTTAGGGGTCGGGATATTCGAAGAGTCGGACGGACAGTTTTTCAAGGCTGAAACAAAAAAATACAATCAATGTATTATCCAACATTCAGTAATTAAACAAAGATCTGAGGATAGTGTCATCCAATATATTTTTTAAATTTTCGTACGAAATGTTAAATTTACGAAAATAGATCGATCAAGGATTAAGGTAAAAACAGTTTTCATTTCGTTATTAACTTTTTTATAATTAATATCAGTTATGGATCATTCTGTAATAAATCTATAAATGTTAATGGTGCATAAATGCATGTTCGTGAATTAAAATTGAAATTACTCGCGTAACATCGTCAAAATTGATGGATTAGAAACGTTTATGACTGTTATACAATACGTTATAAAACTTAAGCTTCGCGTATGATAACATAAAGTTATTACGATGCTCAAAAATGGTGTATGAAAGCAATGTCTTGCTTGTATTGCTAGGATCTTATCGTTACCGTTGCTTTTATTATTCATAAACATTCCAGCTTAAAACTTTTCCAGATAAGATCCTGTTTATCTCAATAACTATAAAATACCTTTATGGAGAACATCTCGTATGTAAACATAGGATAACGAGGAAAATAATAAATATAAATTATGCGATAGAGCTTCGATAACGTTGTCGATATAAATAGTTCGATTAAAGTAATTAGAATAGCGCGTTCTTTCAAAATTCCTTTGTTTAGAGGATTTCGGTACCGAAAACCTTCCCGTGTTCAAGACTTTCAGAGTTTAACTCTATTCATAATTTCTTCAAATTGAATACAAATGCGCTACTTTTCCTCAAGATCACTCAACCAAGATATAACCAAAGCGGTATTTCTCAAAGCACATCGAGTTTGATGAAAATATAATCAAATCCCCTCTCCTCTATCGAAATCTTCCTTCGTCCGCCATGAAAAAGGGGCATAAGCGATCGAAATCCAAGGAAATCGAATCAAGTAACGACAGAAAATTCGTTGGGTCTGCGCGTTTTCCATGATTGTTCCGGGGAAAGATACCTAGGGAAAGAAAAAAGGAGCGAGAAAGAGGAGAGGGAAAGAAGCGTATGCTAATGCAGTACTGGTACGTTTACAAACGGCGCTACACGGGACTATAGTATCGAATACTGTGAAACAATGAGTATGTAGGAGAGAAAGAAAGAACGACGGAGAGTGGAGAGACGATACAGAGGGAGTATGGGTTACAGGAGCGTGAGAGTGTTGTTGCAAAGGCCGACAGGTCAGCGGATCACCCGGAACTCGCGCTTAGACTCCGCTGAGTTTGAATGTACGCCGATCTTACCTTCTTGCCTTACCTACCTCCCTACCTTTTACCTATATATTACTCTCTACGCTTGCACAACGGAGATGCCCGAAGTTTTTGATGCTCGAACGACCGTTTAATATTCTTGTCAAACGATCGATCCTTATTCCTACGAAATTTCGATCGATATTAAGATTATTAAAATACCAGTAACTTCCCTGTTAGAAATTATAATACTTATCATTATTCATCGAGAATGTTCATAGAAGAATACACTGAATACATTGAAACTGACTGCGTATTTTTACGTGTTTATGGAAAATTTAAAAGTACAAAAATGTTCAGAATGTATATAATATGTAAAATTATGTGATACTCAAAGAATTAATATTAAAAAGCTCGCTTAAGTTCTACTTCCTTCATTGTGTCTATGGAGATATGTATTTTTCTATTGTATGTGTCTATTAGATATGTATATTTTTGCATGTTTAAATTTCCATTTGAAACGTATTTGAATTGTTGATGATATAATTTTGTTGTCTCGGTTCAAGAAATCGTTGGATCATACGTATTTATGATATTATGAGTAAAACAAGAGTTGCAAATAGAACAGGATTTTTTAAAATATAATAGACGAAAAGCAAGATTCAGTAATGTGCAAGAGTTTGTATGATCCGAGTTTGAAAAGTTGAAGTTTAGACAAACGAACAGAGAACTTCGAAAACTTTCTATGTTAATCCACTTTTGTAACATGATAACATATCGATAGTTTTTTGCTTCTTCTATTTTTAACACTGTACACAGTCAAGGAATTGTCTCAAAAGTAATGAAAAAGTGGTATAACTGTGAAATTATGGAGACGCAAAGGGTGAACAATTATTTAGATAATACAGAACTTGACTCGTGAAATTACTTACATGTCATGTTGAACGATGTAACTTTATGAACAATGTAGTTATAATTTAATGGCCTTAGTCGTTAATAATTCATTTTAAAGATCATTTTATTATGGACATTAATTTATAATATACCACTGTATTACCTTGTCCGTTCCATGGTATTAGATCAATATATTCGTACATTTATTATTCGAGCATTAAAAGTTGAAAATAATCAGTATCGCTGTTCCTATAATATTTATATTTTTAAAAACGACTGCAATAATCGATAATGCTATTTTGGTCACTACGATTATCTATCACTTACCACCTTGAAATAACTAATACAGTTACTGATATTTTGATATTGGTTTTTGCGGTGACGTACAAGTCTACTGGAAGACGGAGAATGTAAAAATTAAAACGACAAGCGTCTCGCCATGAAACAAAGGCATAGCGTTCACCGTGCAGCAAGTATGCGCAAAAGCATTCGCAATTTTTTATCTTTGCATCTCAACAGTTTTTGATATCTATTATAAAGTCAGTTATTTCATGCACAACGAAATTCTTTGTAGTATTAGGGAAATTAACAATTAATATATTATATATTCATGAATGATAACCGTTGTCTATGCACAATAAAAATTATTATAACATCTAGTTTTTCTTTGTCATATTCTAAAAATCTCGTTTTATTCATTCAATTATGAAAAACAAAATAGTATTTTCTTACGCAGATTGTACGCTGAAATCTAACTGATGACGATTTATAACGATTTATAAAGCATTTAAGAATGCTTACATAGCGAAGATCCGTAAAATCCTCACTTTTAATCTTACATTTAAATTTTAACTTCGTAAGCTATAATTTTTCGACAAAGTTTTCTACGATGTATTATTATAAAGTAAAAGTCTAATTACTTAGGATCGAGAATACAGTATTAGTCGTTTCTTTATAAATTACTAAGTTGTAAAATCAAGGAAGCGACTGTGGGCCAGTTAAATATTTAATTTTAGGCTTTCAGATACAAGAACCGGCGAAAATCAATGAAATAACATACGTATGCGATAATCAGAAATGAACCATGTGCCTCTTCTCTGACTCGCATCGCGTGTATTCAACAAATTATTAAACTAAACAAACCAGTCAGTCTATGAAAAGCATTTCTTTCTACTTCTAATTGTACTTCGCAACTTTCTCATATCGATGGCCGTAGATTTTTTTAAAGCATGGTAATTACATAGCTTACTCGTATCTATGCAGAAATATTTATGCAAAATTTAACTGTATCTATATCAAACGACTCCTTTCCTATCGAATTTTATATAAATAATTGTAACAAAATTAAAATATCGAAATTATGTTGATGTAAACGAGTAATATTTGTTTTCGCGGTATAGAGTTTTCCGGAATCAAACATGGCGGTTGTCGAGTACCGTTTAAAAAAAAATCACTCGAATACCACAAAAACATGGTCACTCACGTAATAACCATGGTCTTTTACGCATTAACCGAGTACCAAGACGATCGACTCGATGAGAACAAACGTAACGCGCGATTACGATAAGGATATCATTAACATATATATATATATATATATATGTTATATATATACCTAAAAATCTTCCGGTTTTCAAATCTTTCGAATTCTTTAGTTAAACAACTCAATTAAATTTATCCTTTGATGCTTACCTTGTTGAAAGTAATTGGCTTTTCGAAGAAATACGCAGACCAAGGCCATAAGCTGTAACTGGGAAAGCCTCTGACGAGTTGAGGGCGGTAATGGCAGTAAATCACGTAAGTTGGCGATTTCGGCATTTATCAGGTCCCTTCGAAGTTTGCTGGCACCTTTC
Source organism: Bombus haemorrhoidalis (assembly GCA_014825975.1). Taxonomy (NCBI): domain Eukaryota; kingdom Metazoa; phylum Arthropoda; class Insecta; order Hymenoptera; family Apidae; genus Bombus; species Bombus haemorrhoidalis. Next base: position 3,803,559 of record CM026171.1, read on the forward strand.
GTTGATTTGCTCGCATCTATCCTTCAAGCACACTCAGATGTTACCGATACGCTATACTTTGCCGGACGGCTGAATCTACTTGCGAAATTGACGCGCGTTCGACGGACATTTCTACTACTTCTAACCGATTCCTTACAGATAACAAAACACACACACGATACATATATATATATACGTACATATGTACGTAAGAATTGTTTAAACTACATGCAAATGGAAACTTATATTAATCTCCATAAACTTATATTAATTTTTAAAGATATGTAAAGATATGCTCGAGCGACTGTTTTTATATCACTGACGGAAAATTAAACCGTTATCAATAGAATAAAATACAATGCTGTATAAGAGAAGGATAACAGTTAATCCCTCATAGTTTCGATCGAAAAAATAAAGATACATCGAAATTTAAATTTCTGCGAACTGATCGAATACAATCCTACAGTCTGACGAATGCTACTGTCGAAGGCGCTAAAGGGGTAGGAATCAGAATCGACGGTCAATGGTCGAGAGATAAGCGAATGCGTTAAATGTATCGTTCGACACGTCGATCACGTGACCGAGCATTACTTACCGATTGAACATATTTCGGTAACCAGGAGGACATTAGTAGCGGATCACTTGTAGACGACGAACGAGACATCCGGGTCGGCAGGTTCTCGCAAAACTGCAGCTACGATCTAACATCCGGGTCATAACGCGCTACTACACTGAACACGTGGATACTGGCAGAGGCTGGTTCTCCTACCTTCTCACCTCCGCAGCCCCCCTTTTTCTCCTTTGCCGCCACCACCACCGCCACCCACCTTTACCTCCCTTTCCATCTACCTCGAGCTCAGGCCATCCTCTTCCAACACGCAAATGGTATGATATTTTCTTCCCTGTTTCGCTGTTTATATTTCTTGGTCGCTCCCACTCGTCGATTTATCTCACTCGTTTATTCCCTTTCTCCAGTTTTTCGCTCGCTCGCACCTTTACCCCATGTTGCTACTACGGTCACGATCGGGCAATCGTGTCCCTCCACCACCGCCATCATCGCCATCCTCGCCACTACCACCGGCTACTGGTTACGTTTCCTGTACATGCGGTTTTGTCCGAATCATTTGCGCAAAGTCCCGCCTCGAGAACTTTTCGGTACTGGTTGAGAGCGTGCGCCAGGGGTACACCATCACGGTACTCGGGTAAGGTTGGGATTTTTCCGAACGGAGCCAACCTTTCGGACAAGGTAAATGTTCGTAAAACAACCCGTAGATTTCCGATTTCAAACTGTTTTTTTTCTTTTTTTTTTTTTTAATTTTTTCTCTGGTTCTTTGCTAACAATTTTTAATTATTTTGAATAATTTATTATTTTTAAATTAAAACAGTGTGAGATACAGTAGAGTTAAATATTGCTGAATTTATAGAATATTTATATTTTCCTTACGTAATTTGCAGATATTTGCAAATTCTTTTTGCAATAAACAAAATAATTTGTTCTTTGAGTTGAAACAATGTAACGTACAAAGTATTATCGAATTTGTAGAAAGAATTATGATATATTCTCACGTGATATTTTTTGATGTTACTCTTGTTACTCATCAAATGAAGAGAATAATGAAATTATTTGATATTTCCTTTTTTCACTTATATATTCGTTACTTTATTACACATTTTTCGTCAAATATCTTATACATATTTCCTATTTAAAATATCGTTTTACGAGATTATTGGCATCAGAGGCAGCTTTGTGTCAATCATTAACGATTACATTGTGATAAACTATTGATCGAACGAATTTTCTCCCCTTCTTACAATATTAATACTTAATTTGCACTAAAATTATCTTTACTTCAATATCAGATAATTTTATTATCACCTATTTTCTCGACTTTATTCGCATAGAGATATTTCTTGACATTGTATTTTTTTTTCCTCTTACTGTAAATCATGTTACTGCACATAAATTGAATCAGTACATCGAATTTCATTTATTTATCTTACTTCATAAGCATATTTCTTGTAAGAAATTACGCTGCTCGAAATAATTGGAATAGCACTCTGTTGACTTTAATAATTATTAAGCTTATGTATTTATTTAATTGTATAATTTAGGAGGTGATCTCTTAATTATTTTGAGCAGCACGCGTAAAAGTACTACAGATATCGGTCTTTTTATATTAATCGAATCGACAGCCAACGTTCGTTCGTTTAGCTTAAGATTATACTCAGAACGAAATATCGGGTTGCGAAATTTTTTAATCGATTTTACGAACATTTGTTTATCCATTTTCCAAATTACAGACGATATGATGTGTCGCTTTTCAAGATTTTTTAAAACATTTTAAGACGAAAATATTAAACAATTTTGCAAATATATAAAATTGATACGTCAAGAAAACGAAATATTATGCATCTGTAGGATTGACAAAATTATGTCGGTGTTCAATAAATTAAAAAATCGATGTGCACTAAAAAATGATCGCACTAAGAATCATATTATTTTTATCTCAGAAATTTCTCCTTTCTAATTAATTGTCTAAGTAATTAAAAAAGTCTAAGGAAGCACCCTGTACGTTTCCATACTTCGCATAACTAAATTATGAAGAAAGTGGTAAAGGAATCTTATACAATGTAAGAAGATAAGCTTAAGTAGGTGTGTGTATGCGTAACTTAATGATATCGTATCGTATCGAATCTAATGTAACGATTTTTATGTAACACTGCCAACTATTTTTAAAAATATCGTATAAAGTAGTTGCTAATAATTTGATAATGGCCATAACCGAACTATGGCAGTTACTTTCCTTCTATTTTGCATGCATTCTAGATCTAGTTTTCTTGTCCCTCCAGTCTTTCTGTCCTTATTCGCAATGATCAGAGATCCAAACACAAAACAATTTAAATCAACCTTTGGTCGATTTTACATATAAAATTTTCGTTACTATTGAACGTTCGAGATGAGATCGAACTCATTGATATATGCTGATATAATTAATTACTGTTCAAATTATTAATATCGTCGATACAATATATAGAACAGTTTTCGAACTTCATCTATAACATATTATTTCTTTACTAACAATAAGCAGATATCGTATTTTGCGGAAAAAATAGACATTTGCTAAAAATTGATATACATTTCAATTATACATTAATAATATAAAAATTAATACAAAAAAAAAATGATACAATTAATAATATAAAAATTAATACAAAATTCGTTTAACCAAAATTGCACGATATGAACAAGATAAATCCTTTCCAATCATATTAACGAATCATATTAAATTAGATATATAAATAAAATATTTTTTGATCCAAGAATTCCTACGAACCTTGAAAAATGTTAATCTTAATTTTTTCTTCAATTTCTATAACTCTGAAAATACTGAAACAAAAGATTGTTAGTGGGCCAGAATGCGTTACAGTGATGAAGTTATGTTAGTATTTGACTAATGTATATTTCAGATAAAATTCTTCCATGTTATAATTTGTTAATCGTGCGTAGGTTGTAGTATATGAGAACTCAGAAATTACATATTGACGTAAATCAAGTAGTATTTTTCATAATGCATGTATATATAAAACGAGGCACTTAATACGCGCGCACAGTGATTAGTATTTTTCTTTAAAACAGAGAAATTTATCGTATATATTGAATTCATCACATTTCCAAGTTAAAAATAAAATGATTCTTTGACACCATAGCGTATATTTGCACGTTAATTTGTTACTCTGTTTGAATTTTCTTCATATCAAATGATTTCCCATTTACTTATAAATAATTTTTAATTATAATAATTTACTTATAAATTCAATTTTAATTTTGTATCCATTTAAACGATAGAAACAATTTTATACATATGTATAGATAAGTATAAGTCAAAAAAGAAACATTTGAAGTTAAATATACTAGACGGAGCAAAATAACTAAACTAAATTTATGTGTTTGATTTACGGCAAAATTGAACGCGTGTGTTAAAAATACAAATGTTTCTAGCATATTTTATCTATTTTATCGCGATCTGCATTTACATGTATTATTCGTTGAATCTTACTAACTCAAATATTCTTCTATATATAGATTGGATTGTATTAACTCTAAATACCATCTTCGAGATTTTTACTGAATTTACGATAATATTACTCTAATTTCAAATATTATGCTCAAAAACTAAACAAGTACTGGTTATTTACGAAAAAGAGAATTGACTAAATAAAACGCGTTAAGTGACTCACGCTGTACATATACAAGATATTCTGTCCGACTTTATTAAAAATATATTATCTTCTGTATTCAATTTTTTGAATGTTTTATTTTCTATTTTTTTAATATGAAACAGGCATCATGTATTTAATTGCAAATGATGTATAATGGCATTTGATTTCAAGAATTTTTTAAATTATTAATATCTCTTCAATAAAATCATATTATTCCTTCCAGAAAATAGAGAATATATGACTATAAAAAGCATATTTTTGTATATAAATAAGTTAGTGAATTATATTCGATTTGCTTTATTCAAATGTTTGTATAAAATTTTTAATATTTGAAACTATATATCTTAAAATTCTCAAAATCATGTAATGAAAGAAATAATGAAATGTATAATTTGGTAAAGAAAAAGTGATTGAATTTTATTTCTTTTATTATATCAATTCCAACAAAAAATTTTTATTAATGGATTTGAAATAATGAAAGAAATGTAAAATAACATTTTGTCATTAACGCTTAATTGACTATGATCTTTTATTTTGGTGCAGCATGTTTATCTGAACGCAAAATACGGAAGATATATACCAATTATCATGAATAATCATCAAATTCAACATTATAAAGTCTAAGAAAGAATTTCTGAAAGAAACGTATTACTTTTAATCTCTTTATTTTTAAATATTTGCATTGAACATGTGCAGTTAGGAATTAATCAGAAATTCGACATTCATGTCCCTTCATTTACTGCATTTCGTATTTGTTCACTGCCACACGTTTGTGCAACTATATGTTCAGAGGAATTGAAAATTGCAATCATGTGGTAATCAAGAAAAGTTCATAAACAGTTTCTCCACTTTTCCTCTTCCGTTTCTTTGCAGATGTGATCAAATTAAATCTCTAACGATTGAATACAATCATACATACATATATATATATATATATATCAGCTTGTAAGCTGTATATACAAACATTTGTTTTAGGATAAATGTTGAAGTTAAAATCAATTTGCACGAATTAATTGAAGCTTATGACTTTAAAAATGAAATAATTCATTTACATTGCCTCTTTTTTATCTGTATATACAAGGTGTTTCCTACTTCTCCGGCAGGATTGTGGAACATGATCTACAATCTTGCCAGAAAAGTAGAAAATGTCCTGTATAGCAACCAATTCAATCAATTACTATGTAAAAAATGGACAAAGAAGCAAAATGAAATGCAATTCAAACATGCCATTTTGTTAATCACGGATATTGATCAAACATAAGGTGTGGCAAAGTTAATATAATAATAATAATATTATTATTTATGAATCAGCTAATTCTCTACTATCATCATCCCATTCTGTAAAGCTATTCGCTTTACTTTGCTTATCATTTTTTTCCACCTCTTGTTCTCCCTCAAGATGCTCCTCTTCGATGATCATAACTGATTCCTGCGATTCGCCTACACTGTTACTCTGTTCGCTGCATTGTTCATCATATTCCACTATTTCTGTCTGTTCTTCCACGTATTGTATAACTTCTTCTACTTGATCAGAACTGCATTCCTCCAGTATTTCCGACTGTTCAACTTGCATTTCCTCCTCCATCACCTTTTCCTCGACTTCTTCAACCACTTCCTCCACTATCTCCTCAGTTTCTTCGGTAAGTTCTTCCGACTGATAATTCTCGTACGTTTGCCGTTCTACTTCTTCGTTTCCGTGAATGTAAACGATCATCCCATCCTCCGTACCTTGCATTACAATTTGTTCGTTATCGGTAATGTTTAGCTGTTGTGGCTGCTGCTGTTGATCATTTTCCTGCTGTTGGTAGTTGTCATTGTCAATCAGCATTATCATATGCTGCCCGTCCAGCTCGTGCGTGTTGTAAGCCATTTCGTGCGAAATATTATTTAATTGCATCTCCGGTACAATATATTCCGATACGTTCGAAGCTCCATCCTGAGGTTCCGAGGAAACGCTATCTCCAACACCTAAGGATGCCGCTATACCACTAGCCACGTGACTCAAGGCTTCCGCTTCTGAAGAAGGTTCTAAAGAAATCGTTGGCATAGAGACTGAAGCTGCATCCGAGTCCCGCAAATCCTTGTGCACGCAATCGATATGAACTTGCAAATTCGTAGCTTGTACAAAAACTTTACCACAATGAGTGCAACGATGTCCCTTCTTTTTGCCATCTGTCAAGTTTCCATGGCCTGTATTAATTTCATGGGTCGTCAATTCGGTAACGTCTTTAAACGTTTGTGAACATTGCATGCACTGAATCTCTTCGATGGATGACGAATGTTGACGCGACGTTGGTCGATGATTATGGTTGATTTGATGCCTCACCAAAAACGCTTCCGATAGTGCCACGTAAGAACATGCTTGGCATTTTGGAAAACTCATGCTTTTCGGAGGAGGCACATTGTGTTTTGTATAAAGATGATACATCAGGATGTTTCGTTTGATTGCTTTATAACCACAGTGTTCACAAACACGCATATCAAATTTTTCATCGTGTACATCTTGCATGTGTCTTCTATACATATAATAGTTCGTATACTCCTCTTCTAAATCACACTTGTTACATTTCCAAGGACCAGTCTCGCCACCATCTACGCTTCCGTTACTCTTTGCCTCGGTTTCGTCGCTGTTATTGCTTGACATCAGGTGATCAGACTTCAAAACTACGTAAGAGACTTTTGTCTTGCATGCTGAATTACTATCTGAAGACTTTGCTTCTTTTTGCATGATTTTCAAACGTATGTTCTTGTTATTTTTCACTAAATGGGGGTATTTCTTCAATACTTCTCGAATGATCTTTGCGTGATTATTAATCGAGTCTTCTGAGTTCGTTCGTTTCCCCTTTTCCATATTTTCTTTTTCTTCGAGATCAAATCGCACTCTCTTAGATGGCGATGGCTGCGTATCTTGACCCCTCTGGAAACATCTAGTCACGGACCAATCATCGTCAGAATTCATTTCCTTCAGACTCTTCTCGTTTGTATGACTGTCATCTTCTTCGTCTTCGGTTGTATCATTTTTACTGTCTCTGTCTGGGGAACATTTACCACTAGGCGAATTATCTCTTTTATATTTGTCTGGCGCTTGAACGATAGGCTTTGTATTGTACGTAATATCATCGAATGACGAAAATACCCCGAGCGCAAACTCTTCAGCTTCGGGGAGATCAAATCGGGAAGGTCCAGGAGTTACCTCTGTAGGCCTATTTGTCGACGGCATCCCGTGGAATGTTCGCATTTCATAATTAAGCGATGGCATACTTTGTGGTGTATCTAATTTCCTTTTCCATATAGGGAGTCTAACATAATAAAAAGAAAATTTTTTTGTACATGTAAAATTGAAGAGTAAGATTCAGATACATAACTACATTATTTGCAACTAGAATGAGTATTTGAACCTTTGATCTATATGCAGACATACTTACTTTCTACCTGGTAATGGCTGATTTGACAGCCCTGAAGATGAAGTAGAAGTAGTTGTTGCTTTTGTGCTAGATGTTGAAGGCTTTGAAACTGCTATTATAGGTCGGGTATTGCATTTCACTGTTTGTTCATTTTGCAGAGAAGCAGTATTAAATTGTGCATCAAGTAATTTAGTTAGAACGGTCATGTTCATTTTCTGTGCTGTACGATACAAAGCATGTTGCTCAGAAGTCCAATACTCTAATTGTCCAGTGTACATAAAACTATAAAAGTATTATAATATGTATGTATGTTACAAGTGTGATAACTTTATTTGCCATATAGACTGTGTTAAAATTTACCTTATAATTGACTTTACACATTCATATGGCATATCTGGTGGCATGATAATTACTCCATCAAAATTTTCATCTTTCTCTTTTTGTTCACGTTCAAGTTGCATAAAATAATCTGTGCATGTTGTTATGACTAAACGATGAGCCTGAAATATTAATGAAGAAGCTCTTTGAACTAAATATAAGAATAAATAGTAAAGAAATATTTAATTTTAAATATTTAATAACAATTTTCAAATATAAATAAGAAATGTACAAGATTAATACCTGAACAGTGATATCGCTGGTGGGAAACTTGATTGTAAGATCAAGCAATTCTTCTTCAAAATAAAGCTGTTGAAGTCTTTGAAGAAAGAAAGTTCCCCAGTTATCTACCTTCACTTGCTTCAATCCCCGTGAAGGAAGTTGTTTTTCCTGATTTGCTGTTTCCATTGTACACCTGTATGTTATTAGTTAAAAAAAAGCTTTTGAATGATTCTTTTTAAAAGATTCATCACTACTTAATAAATCTTTCACTAATATTTTTTGTAGAAAAATCAATTAAAATATTAGTATGTAGCTGCTTAATATTATCTTCGAAGTACATTAATAAAATTAGTAATAAAAATTAAGTATTAGAAAATACATATACACTGTAGTACAAAATAAATAATTTTTTACTACAATATGCTGTTTATAAGAAAATAAAATTATTAGATCAATATTTTATATTAATCTAATAAACTATATTACATTTCTTTACCTGATATTACAAAGTTTAACTATTTATTATATCTACTTATGCTGATAACCCACATGGACCAAATCCTGTAATAAGAGAAGAATAAAAGATATCACGATCTTAATCTTTAAAATTAAATTATAAGATACTACACTATGATTTTATTCTCTAATAAAAAAAGTATATGAAGAGAAATTTCAAATCTTTTCGATTACATTATTCACAAATGTTATATATTAGTTAGAAGTTATATATTAATTACAAGATTATATAGTATCATATGAAAAGAAATTATTTACACCACACATGCTATTTCAAAGGCTACAAATATTACTTAACATTCTTGAGAATAATCTCTTCGTACTTGTGACTCAAATGCCATACAATCCATGTCACAAGGGGAAATTATTCCCCAACTAATTACTTAGTAGTAACTTAACCTGACTGGCTTCTAAAAATCAAAAGTTTCATATCTAACATTATAATAATAGTGCATCAGCGGGGTCCATTGACATCGGAATATGGTTGTGTGACTTACAGTAGCGACTAGTAGCAAGCGAAATACGCTAACGTAAAAATTCTTCAGCATGTATATCACCATATATACATTGCTGCGATCGCTTCGAAATTCGATTAGACTAAAATATTGCAAAAAGAAGAATGCTATGCAAATGAAAAGAAGTAAAAGAGGCTCCTGACGAAAGTATCAGCGCATACTTTGCGGAACGCTGAAAAATGGAAGTTTAATAATGATGCACATCTTCCTTTCACGATCAAAGTCGAGCATATTAATGGTTATTTCGAATATATACAAATTCAAAATACCCTGTGGATGTATTGCACATACCTATTTAACAATATTTCAATATTCCTCTCAGCTCCATCTCTTATAAATTTCCTTAGTACACAAGTAATATTGAACATTCCATTGTATATCACGACTCACAGATGGAGTTATACGTATCAACTGATCACACAGTAACAGGATATAAAGAAACCTTCAACTATAGAATTATGAATCGCTACTATAAACTACGATTGCACATATTTTGTGTAATCTGCATAATGCAGAAAAAAGATATTTTTGTGTTATTGTGTATGATACCATATGATGAAAGCATAGAGAATTTACATAGAAAAAATATAATTAATTTTATAAATTTAGGTGGAAGGTAACGAATGAACTACGAGAATGGGCAATACGAACTTATGGCGAAGAATGGCTGTTAATAGTTCTAAGTATTATCAATAATCAATTGAATTTGTAAACAAAAGATTTTTATTATTTGTATCACATTAAAGTTTAGAGTATTTAAAAATATTTCTTCACAATGTATATTATAATATACAAAATTCATGCAAAATGTTAAAAATTGATACACATGCAAATATACAATCTGTTCTTCAAATTTCTTCAATATAATCGAGATTTCTTAAAACCACTGAAACTTTACCCATGGTTAATATTTCGCAAACGAATTCTAGGGAATTTATGTAATGCTACTGACACTATAATCAGGAATGCATGCAATTTTTTTTATAAAATAGACAATGCAATTAACGAGAATAGATACAACATTTTGGTTACTGCAAACGATATTATGAATGGAATGTATGAAACAATAGCTAACATCGATAACCATCGGTGATTAAACGTACAAAGTCCTTGATGGAAGATGTAAAAGGAATATCCATAAAAAAGGTGAACACATATATGCATTTTAAAAGTTGACGTCGGCTGCTACCATTTGTTTCTTGTTGTTTTTAAAGAAATGACTTTATCCCCTTTCAGAATCCTACAATTTAAAAAAAATGGGGGAAAAAATATTTATCTTTAATCGAAGCTGTTTTTAACAGATAGGAAGACAAGAATTTTAATAACATCTTGTAAGTAAGCATTACATAGTAATATTATTTATATTTTATAAAATTAATCTTCCTATGTATTGATATTATTTATAAAAAATCATTTTCATTCAAACTAACAGGTTTTATATGATGATGAGGTTGAACTTTAAAACACTATTACTTGTAATAATAGTTGCAGTATTAAGTTCAATATTAACATCATGGAATAATTGTGGCAGCCCATCATTTTTTAAAAACACTGATTGGAAATCAAAATTTCAGCATAAAGTAAGTATAATTTGAGTCAGATATATAAATTTAACATACATTATTATTTCTATAAAATTATTTGGCGTAGAAATTTTATACAATAATAATATTTTTTATTTACTATTATTATTTTTTTTATATATGAAGGACCGAGTAAACTTAGAAACTGGATATCAGGAGATAGATTGTCATATAAATGGTGATTATTCTATTGGATGTCGTAAAGAAGGAGATGAAGTTTACATACCATTTTCATTTATTCATAAATATTTTGAGGTAGGTAGTAAAAGTAAAGTAAATGATTAATCACAAGAAAATACTAATAAGTTTAAAATACACAGATTTATGGAAAATTAGCCACGTATGATGGCTTAGAAAGATTTGAATGGTTACACAGTTATTCCAAAATCGTTAATCCTAAAGGAAAATATGATCCCAGAGGAGTGTTTATGACCTTTGAAAATTATAATGTTGAAGTTCGAGAACGTGTTAAATGTATTAGTGGAAATGATGGAGTACCAATATCTACTCAATGGGAGAGTCAGGGATATTATTATCCTACTCAAATTGCTCAATTTGGATTATCACATTATAGCAAAAATTTGACAGAACCAGAACCTCACAGAAAAGTAATAGAAGACTCTGATAAAGTTAAAAGAGAATGGATTATACCTCAAGGGTCTATTGCATCTAGAATATTTGATAAACATGTTAACAGTCATGTAATGAGATTTGCAACACCAGAAACTAGTACATCTGGTATTACTTTAAAATTAGATCATGTACTTGATTTTGTATTGAAATGGGATTTTAATATTAAAGATAATGGAAGCATTATGATCACATTGCAATCTAGAGAAAGAAAAGAAACGTATTACCTTCATTATGTTACTAGTAACATAGTATTGCATATATATAACAATCACGTTTATTATGGAATTGGTCAAATTAATCATCAATGGAGAAGATTCACTAGAGATCTAGTAATAGATTTACAAAAAGGTTTATACTTAAATGATAAAAATAAAAAGAAAATGTCTCGCTCGAAATTAAAGGTAATGTATATACTTAAGAACTGCTATAAGATAATAAAAAAATAAATGTTAAGAATGATCTATTTTACAGATCGTGAAAATGACATTGTATGGATCTGGAATGATTGATAACGTAACATTATCTACAAGTGAACATATGGAACAGTTCTATGATGCAGCTAGATGGTTTGTTACTAACCAGAACATTAGTTCTGGTGGATGGGCAAACCCTGTCAGAAGAAAAGTAGCTCCAGGAATGGCTACTCTTGAACCTGGATGGTATTCTATTTTAATAAATTATTTAGTTTACATATATGTTATCATAATATATTTATTTAAATGCATGTTCTTACAGGTATTCTAGTATGGGTCAAGGACATGCAATTTCTGTATTAGCACGAGCATATTATCATTCGGGCGAAGAAAAATATTTGCAAGCTGCTATTAGAGGTTTGCAACCTTTCAAGGTATCCTCTAGCAAAGGCGGTGTGGCTGCAATATTTTTAAGCAAATACGTGTGGTACGAAGAATACCCTACAACACCCTCTTCATTTATACTTAATGGATTTATTTATTCTTTAATTGGTTTGTATGATCTAAAAAGCATAGCAACAGGTAAGGATGCGGTAGAAGCATCTCGCCTTTTTAATCAGGGTATGACATCCTTGAAAAACATGTTAACGCTATACGATACAGGTTCTGGTACTACATATGATTTACGTCATTTTACGTTAAAAACTGCTCCAAATTTAGCTAGATGGGATTATCATTCTACTCATGTTAATCAACTTCTTCTCTTAAATTCAATTGACAATGATCCGATTTTTACTACTACAGCAGAACGATGGATAGGTTACATGAATGGTAAGAGAGCTGCACACAATTAACATACTATCCTTTAGCGATCAACTGATTTTCGCATTTACTTTTATTTTTAATTTATTGATATTTAATATTTCGTTCCGTCTGCTCTATTTTGTATCATACATTTTGTAAATAAAAAAAAATAGTCACAGAATAAAGTGGACCAAACTATACTTATCTTTTTATGTAATTGTTATTACATGGAAACAGTAACAATCAAATTCGTAACATTTGTCCATTATTAATGGATGCTGTGTATGTACTTGGTTATCCCATCATAGCAAAATATCAAATTTAGTATTTGATAGTTAAAACTACATATATTTAAAAAGACAAGCGTATTATTATATTTAAAAGTAATTTATTCCATTTAATTATAATAAATAAAATGCCTATTTAGAGTATTTCAGATATTTTAAATTAATATTTAGAAAAAGCCATCCCTGAACATGACTTATGAAACTTAATTTGTAGATATAATGGAATGATATATGTAATTACGCTACATGTAAATTTTGTACTTAAAGAATTAAACTCAACATTTCAACTATTTTATAAATATACATTTTTTAATTTCAATGTTATGTATTACATTCCTTTGAATATCTGAATGTTTTATTTTTAATAAATATATAGATTAAGATAAATTTCATACCTTTAATGCAAATTATTTAAACTGAATAAGAAGTTGTTTCGAGTAAGAATGTAATACATTTTGAAGTTTTTTTGTATATTATAGTACTTTTATATGAAATTTTATTAGAGCTTATGCATATGTGATACCAATTTAACAAATAAAATGAAATTATTTTATTTGTAAATATTTTGTACCTGTTATAAGTTTTTAATCTAATTTTTGCCCTAAATATATATAATTTAACAAAGAATGAAACTTATTTCATTTGATTTGAATGTATGCCTGTGAATGTGTATGATTTGTTACATGTTGGTACTACTGATAGCTTAATTTATGGCATATATTCTTATAGTTTACGAGACAGTTATTCCAATATGTATGCAAGAATTAATATTATATAGCGTATAAGTAATTATAACAATATTTTGTGAGTATTTTTAACGTAGTTGTTATCGTTTAATATAAAATTGAAATATTACTTTAATATGTCATATCAAATCATATACGTTTTGAACTACAGGAAAGGATTTTTAAATTCAATTTACGAAACGTATTATATTATTGTTAATTGTATTTATGACTTAATTGCTAATATAATAAATAGTTTTTTAAATGGAGCAAAAAAACAGTTTTGCTTGCAAAAAATAAGTATTAGTATAATTATTGAATGCGTAAATAAATATTTCTGTAAGAGAAAATAAGTGAAATACAATGCATGACAAACATTTTATAACATTTCAGCTTTATAATTATCGTTTTCTCTATTCTTATATTTCAGGTTAAATTAAACACAAGCTTCATAAATAATAAACGAAATTTAATATGTAAAAATGAGTGGTGGAGTAGTTCCAAGTAAATCAACAGTTTATATTTCAAATTTACCTTTTTCATTAACAAATAATGATATACATCAACTTTTACAGAGTTATGGCAAAATTGTAAAGTAAGTTATGAAATTTAAGTAGCTAACTTTTTAATTCTTTATTAGTTTATTAAATATATATTTGTAGAAATATATTATTTAAATATTTTATATATTTCATTTATCCTGATATTCTACGTTTATCCTTTCATTGTATAAAAATTATTGTTTACTACATTCTTAATCCTCACATATTTTCAGATTAAATTTTCTTATATATCTTGATTTTAATAAAATATAAAAATTTTCAATACTTAGAGAATAAAAGAAATTTTTTACATTACATGTACATCAAATAATTTAAAGTATAATCTTATACATATTTGAAGTATAACCTTATCTTTAGAGTGACAGTAATGAAAAACAGAATTACAAGAAGAAGTCGAGGTGTTGCATTTGTATTGTTTCTTACTCCAGAGGATGCTATTAATTGCGCAGAAAATTTAAATAACACAGAGGTAAACTGTAATTTTTCTTATGTAATAATATTCATCCTAACTTACTTTTCATACATTATTTTTTAACAGATAGGTGGTCGTACAATAAAAAGTTCCATAGCAGTAGATAATGGTAGGAGTACTGAATTTATACGTCGCAGAGACTATCCAGATAAATCTCAATGTTATGAATGTGGTGAAGAAGGACATTTATCATACAATTGTAGGAACAATACATTAGGACCAAGAAATCCACCATTAAAAAAGATTAGAATCAGAAAAAAACATAAAGCTAATACTCACCAAACAGGTGATGTTAATAAAAATAGTGATGATGAATCAGCAGAGGATAATTGGGATGAAGAAGTAGAAACATTAAGCGCTGCTATTGCGTTAGAGGTAATGTATTAATATGATCCAAATGTAATAAATATTTGTATTTATTATCTATATGTACATTATAGCAAAGACAAAAAGAATTAGAAAATAATCACCGATTAGGAAATAAGGGATATGAGGAGGAAAGCAGATCAGCTCATAAATCTGGCAAAAGATATAAAAAGAACCAATATTTTAGTGATGAAGAAGATTTTAGTGAATAAGTAAATGTAATAAAATAATATAAGAATAAAAAGCTATGATATAATAAGATTTAAAGAATGTTTAATATTAAGTTTGTAAAATATTGTTTGTATATAGATTTGTAAATTGACAACACATTGACTTGTGTAGAAATTGCAATAAATTTATAACAGCAACTTTAGTTTTTAATTGAAATTTTATTTTGTTCCATATTTAGTAATTAAATGCAACAAAAGTTATTTAATTAGTTTTTACAATAAATCATATGTATATATGTGTGTGTATATATTAACATAGTAAGTACTATATATATTATTTTACTTTGCGTTATGTTATGTTAGTATGATTGTAGCTTAGTACATTGGAAAACTTAACCTTACAAATATCATTCGAAAGTCATTAAAAAAAATTCAATATTACTATTTTCTTTATACTTATAAACTTTAAACTCAATGTATTTCGAACAACAAAGATTAAATATTACCAAAACACGACTGTATTTTGAAAAAATAAAAATTCAAACAATTAGTTATAAATAATTTCAAAATATAACCTCAAAAGATGAAAGATTTAAGTTAATTACAAATATTATATAGTATGTCAGGTTTAGATTTGCTAAGTACGTACGCTTCTGATTCTGAAGAAGATGAAATTAACGATAACAGTAAATCTGAGGAAAATTCTAAACGGTATATGTCCTCTTTGGTTTTTATAATTATTATACTTACTTTCTTATGATTTCTTATAAGTATTCAAATACATTTTAATAAATTGTTAGGTATGTTTATAATTGGAATAACTATTCATTTTTATAATATGCATGTATTGAGAAATATATATTTGGCAAATTTATTTTTTAACTTTTATAAACAGATTTAACAATTTATACGAAGGTATTACATGCGCGTTCATTATCTATGCTTAGACTTCGCAGATTTAATTTCGAAATAAATAGTTAAAAAAAAGTTTTAGTAAACTAAACATTTGTACTAAAAAAATCATAGGAGATAACTTTTATTTTATAGATTACCTTTGCCTAGAAGCATTACAACGTGGAAAGGTGTTCCTCATCATGAAGAAGTAGATGATAATCCATTGCAACATGAGGGAAGAGTAAGAAGTTTTAAACATGAACGTGGTAACTGGGCCACGTTAATTTATATTAACTGTTAGTGTTTAATAAAGGTATATATGTTTTAATTACAAGAATAAAATCATTATAGCTACCTTGAATTTCAGATGAACCCAGCGACGACATGCTCTCATGGATGTTTTCAGTTTTGGGAGAAGTGCCAATTAAATGTAATATATTTTCTGACCAGTTTCATATTAGTCTATCAAGAACTTTAATTTTAAAGTTTCATTGGATTGAATCCTTCGTAGAGGAAACCAAGAAGTTATGTGAGCAGACAGATCAGTTTAATTTGGAGCTTCTAAATGTACGGGCATATACTAACGAGGAAAAAACTCGAACATTCCTTGGGATAGAATGTATCGATCGTAAAGGAGTCCTTGGTCATT
The DNA here is from genome assembly GCA_014825975.1 of Bombus haemorrhoidalis. NCBI lineage: Eukaryota > Metazoa > Arthropoda > Insecta > Hymenoptera > Apidae > Bombus > Bombus haemorrhoidalis. Next base: position 3,820,353 of record CM026171.1, read on the forward strand.
TTGTTAAAAATGTTAATAAGCTCCTTGCTGAATATGATTTACCAGCTTTTTATGAAGTAAGTAACATATTTTAAACAATGATTATTTATGTTACACAAAAGTGCAACAAATTATTTTTGATGAAAGATTTATATTTATTGCTTAATAACATAAGCAATTATAATACGATAATAATGATAATAAATTATCATTTTCCACATTTAGGATTCTTCTTATCATGTAAGTTTTTTATGGTGTCTTGGCAACGAACTGTCAGTTCTAAACGATCAAGCACACTTTTTGACTATTAAATTAAATCAATTTTTGATTGAACACGCAGAGGCAAGATATATAAATATCACTAAAATATATCTTAAGATTGGAAACAAGTTATATGTATTTAAACTGAGGTAACAAATAATAATAATTGATACGAACTAAATGTAAAATACCGATAATAAAAAAGTTATACTATAATATAATAGCAATTTTTTTAAAACTTTACTCTCTTCTTTTTCCCTATGTTAAGTATACCTAAAAATCTTTATATTTAAGATTGAATTCAAGTAATTCTTAGCTTAATAGGAACGTAAAAGCAAATAAATACGATTATTCAATAACAATATATATTTTGTTGCCAGTATACAAAGGCGGGTATCGTATATAAATGTGTGTAAAATATACCGCGTATCTACGATCAACGTGACGCACGGAAATTACATTAATTCTTGTCAGACTTCTAAATCGTATAAAAAACATAATATATCGGTAAACAAATTATTTACAAGCTTTTAGTATTTTTATACAGGAGTTTTATCTAATTATTCATCTTTACAAAAGAAAGCGTCATTTATTGTATATACAATATTATATGCTCATCTAACGGGTATCGGTTACCTCATAAAATATATTAAGTACACAACAAGGAATGTATTGCAAAAGTCATCGAATTGTGTTTAAAATATAATAGCATGTACATCATATTTTTATATATCTAATTGCAAACGTTTAATCACGTATTGCACCTGGATTCTTCTTTTTAAATGATCAGTATTTATTACTAATAATGATATATGGCGCAATTAGATATATTTGTCTTTTAACTGTTTTTAATATGAGCATCTTATAACCGTTATAATTATTTCGCGAATTTTTTCTTTCTTAATAACAAGACTTACCTTTACCTAGGTTTTCGTACCTCGCTATGAAATTCCATTTGATCCACTGGTTGATTTCTCTGGTAAACACTTCATAATTGTCGGCTCTATCAACTTCCACACCTCAGCGAGCTATGGCGCATTTCAAATGTTATTTATTTAAATATTTAGTAAAAATACTACTTCGATCATTTTCATCCTGATATGTTTAAGAAAGATTGCAATAAAATATTTTTCTCTTTCTTACATTTATGAATAACACTTACCAAATTCTCAGTTTTTTTTTTTTTGCTTTTGTTTATTTTTGATAGCATAAACACGATAAAAATTATCGTAATAAAGTATATTATAAAATATGTACGTATCGTGAAGGAATCTTACCTCAGAATGGCCGCGTATTTGAACATTAACAAGACTTTGTAGAACCGTGGCGAGTATTTCCAAATGAGCGTGAACGAGCTGTGTCTCCATGTGTAAACAGTGTAACGAAAAGCAATTTCGCAACTCGACGTTTGCAATCACCGATTCTTGAGCAACCATCTTATTTTCCAGGTATTCGACTGTGTCACTCTGTAAATAAAAAGAAATTTGAGACATTAAAGCAACTAATAAGAATGTTTTACTTTATACTCTGTCACAAGATATACTATTACACGATATTACGCACTATTACAAAATAAAGTCATAATATCTAATAATACTAATTCGAGCAAATGGAGCATTATTTTGCTCTTAGTATCGATCCAAACTCATTCTAAAGCTATAGGTAATAATATGTTACAGACATTTGAAGTGAAACATGAATGGTATAATAATCAATACAAAGGAGCGAGGGAAGTTGTGGAAATGCAACAGCTGGACAGATCAGCCTGTTTTCAATTGGGACGAATTATGTAAGACGATACAAGCTCGAGATTATATATTATCACATTTTTCCTCTGACATTAACATAAAAGACCTTGAGCAATTTCCGAATAATCACGTAATGACGGCGCACGCGGTTACAGTGAGTCGAGTTAAGTCACTGGATAAATATACTTTTCTTAAGGCTGTAAATCATCGTTTGTCGTTCATCCATCTCGAAGGATTCACTTACGTCAGTTCCGCGTATAACGCCCTGCATTTGCCTCTTCTTTAAGGACAACATCGTAGACAATGCGCGCTGATGATCGGCGCTGACACCACGCTCGTGCCTTTCGCATAGGATTCTATGCGCCACTAGCACGTCCAACAGGAGATTCAGCCTTTCACATACTCTCGTTTCCTCTCTGACTGCCTGTTGTAGAGCTCTCGTTGAAAGTAGATTAAATTCTCTGAAATTACGAATACATGAGAATTCCTTTGGAACAGAGTAAATACATATTAAAATGATAAAGTAATTAGTAACGTGAATATGCTTGGTGATAAATTAGATTCAACATCGAAAATATTTTCACGAACGAAGTGTCGCTTACTTTGAAATTATGTGGAAGCCCTTCTTCATCTCTTGCCAAATAGTTGAACCACCGGTGGCCCATGCCGTAGTGCCATGAGGTTCCGAGGCCAAATTGCTTAATTGCGTACCCAGTTCTGCCATATCTACCGCGTAACTATGCGATCTGATTGCCAGACAATCAGCGATATTCTTCAATCGAGAAATACCAAGAAGTATTACTCTGATTTGGTCGCGACTGTTCGCAAATTCGGTTAATGTTTCCGGTGGCACCAGTTCCTTTGCCCTCGACGATAATTCTGACGTCGCGAACTCATCGGGTACTCGCCTAAATACTTCTCGAATCTTGTGTTGCGTTTCTTCACCGGTGTAAGTAAAGAAGAATTGTACAATGTGGTCTTTGCTGACTACAGGGTGACGAGCGATCACGGTGAGAAATCTTAGCAAAGATCGTCTTCTTTCTTCGAGAAATTGAGAATCCGCTGCAAATATTTATGTTACAGTTAGTAATCGTGTATCGTTAATTGTATATTAGAACGTGTCTGTTATAATCAGAATAATATATCTTGCGGTATCTTAAGTAGTAAATTAATAGCCAGGGATAAAATTAATTTACTTTCTTAGAAGTATTATTTTTATCTCCTTCGATATTGAAATTCATAGCATCTACCATTATAGAATACACGAAAAAACCAAGACTTTACCTCCTACGATTTTCTTCGGTGGTAATTTCGGTATCAACCTGTAGGGAAATCTCGCCAAGAGAAGTTCGTGCAACGACACGAAGTCGTTGTAACGTCTATAAACGATGGAATTGAATCTCTGCAAATAGAAGAAATTCTTTTCAACCATCCTTCCATAATCGCACGTATTATAGATATTTTATTAATTCCAGCCTCAGGAACGAACTTTGCTCTACAATTCCTTAAACCTTAACAGCGTTCACTACGTTTCGAAAAAAAATCAGACTAACTTATATAATAAGAATTGAAATCGAAATTAAATATCAAAAACTAAAGTTGAGAGTAACATTAAAAATGTACTTTTGCAAGTATAGAAAATAAAAAAAAAAAAAACACGTACTTTGCTGGTCACTTGATACTCCACGTGTTTCAAAAAGATTCCTTTTTTCTCAGGCACTAAGTTCACCTCTATCGTATCCAGGTTGCATATATCGGAATAAGTGAGATTCAATTTGGCTGGATTGCTGCCTTTGTGCAATCTTTGAGCCAAAAGTGTTACCTCGGAGAGATCGCCCAGAACAGGAACAGGTAACTCTATGGAAAAAACAAACATTAAGGAAGATTTTAAAGCGTTGGATGGAATGAAACGGACCAGTCGCGACAAGACTATAATTTAACGAGACTCTGAAAAATCAGCAAGGATATAGTCGATAATACCGTACCACGTTAGCTCGCTTTTTATTCCTTTATCTATTCGTTTTAGATGACGAATAATTTATGGCGACAACGTGGATCGTATCGATAAAATCTATGGTACGGTTAGATCGCGTGTAGTTTATTATAATTATTTTCCAAGTCGCAAGCAAGTAACTTCTTGAAGCATTGTCGCTTCACCAATGTGAAAGGTAATCATCGTCGTAGCCGCAACCTCGATACTGGAAAAGGCTTTTCAGATCTACGACACTTTGTTGCCTGTTCGTGATAAGATCTGACGCTCATCCTTGATCGCTTCTTTGTTGCTTGTTCGTCGTTTCTCTTCTTGTTACGTCAAATAGTAGAGTACAAGGTTGAACAATTGGAAAGAAAAGACCTTCGAATCGCGATTTTTCGTTCGATCGATCAGAACTTGGGAAACTTAATCGTACGAAAAATTGGACGAGTCGTGCAATCGTGGTAATTTGTTCATTTGAAAACGAAACTCGTCTACGAATGTATTTTGTTCGATTTGAATTTTTTACTGTGGACGACAGAGTCACAGCGGGAGAGATTATCGGAAGAACGGTGCACTTCCGGTGAACAACTTTCGTTCGTGATGAAACAACGTTTTCTTCGCGATAAGGGAAACGACTGATTGTGTTGGTCAGTGACATCAATAAAAACCAGGTTTCTTTGCATGGATGTTAATCACGATACGTTCTTTTCATTATCAGAAATCACTGTGTGCTAAAGAGCTAATTACAGCGTTGCTTTTAATAGCGTGCACTCCGTTATCTGTCGAATGCACAGTAGCAAAAGTATGCTTGCTTCTTCGCTAGAGTATTTTTCGGTGTTCACGTCGATTTAGAATCTTTTGAAAAGAAAGAGAAAGTCGTTCGTTTGGCTCGTTAATTTATAGCAAGTAAAAGATTCTATATATGCAAATGTATATGTCATAAAATCAATTTATACAAACTTTTCTATTATTCTTAATCGCGTCAAGTTTACGTTCGAACGAAGAAAGCGAGTAACGTACCTTGAGATTCGGAATTCTCCAGCAATTTGTCGCTTGGGTGCTTCCCTTGCTGAGCAAACGCGACTAGAGCAAGACCCTTGTACAATCCGCTCCTGGTCAGATAACCCGTCTTGCTGTCCACGAGTTCCCATATCTAATTGCGAGGAACAGAGAAAAAATCTAAAACAATATCCACGAGGAAATTCTGCTTTCTTCTCCCTAAGATTTTCGAAGATGGAATATAGACTTTGACCGTAACATTAAGGTCAGTATATGTAATGTGCGCATTTAATTCTGCTATGAATGGCGATGAATTTTTACACGCGTCCTATGAGTTATACTAAAATAATATTTAATTAAACAAATACGAAATTCAGATACTTATACGCTAAAATATTAATCGCATGCATTAAAGCAGATTTATTAGACTCGATATGTTCACGGTGTAAAATTAATTTGTTACACTTATTTAATTAAACGTTTTATCAATTAAACGATATTAATAAATCCGTAGATGGGCATAGTCAGATTCGTTCAGTAGCTTTATTTTTAATAGAAACATTCGTAGAAATTTTGTACAATGGATTCTGGTATTTTAATGAAAATTAAAGGAGACTGTAGTTTCCTATAAAACGTCTTTTCCATTTGGTAATCGTTCTGTTATTCTGACTCAGGAAACTTCCACATCAACAATTTTTTCTTTTGCCGTCGATACGATTCTCACGACAAGGCATTGCAGACACGAAATTCAATCAAGGTCGAATTTAATAGCAACGAATCTTTCATCGCTGAGTCTTGTCCTTTGCATTCCTATCTGACAATCGTGTGTATTTTTTCTCTCGTTATATAATTCGTAAAGAACGTAACGAAGATGTATTATCTTTATTCACGCAGCAGGTTTTATGGAAGTTCGCACAGGTTGAAATAAGCGTGGAAACTGTAGCTTCAAGAAATTATTTTTTCTTAACCGTAAAATATTTTTAACGTATTGAAGAATAGATCGATTCTACGATTAGGTTGAAATAAGCGTGGAAACTGTAGCTTCAAGAAATTATTTTTTCTTAACCGTAAAATATTTTTAACGTATCGAAGAATAGATCGATTCTACGATTACCTTTTATTATTTATCATTGTGTTAGCTATCATTTCATACATGAATTTTAGAGAATCTTGTAATCGATAGGAAAAAGAGAAGAAAAAGTTTCGATGTATAAAAGTATTCAAATATCGCTTCCAATTCCTTTCTATCAATTTCCAGTTCTTTAAAAATTCTTTTCACGCCTCTGCATTGGATTTTTTCTATTGAAAATAGCATGATAATCGCAACTTGAAATTTGAAAGGCACGCCTAGCAGAAAATAACAGGGTTGCGCAAAAGGCGCGCGCGGGAAAATTATAGAACAGGTTTGCGAGGAAAACCATGAGAAAGAAGGAAGAATATTAGCTTTATTCCGTACGGAGACGACTTTCTCGACGCTGCGTGACCGATAAAAGTTCAGGGTTGTACGAAATAATTCCTTCCCTTGTTTCTTATCACCTAAATCCAACAGTGCTTGGAAAAACACCACGAAACGATTTGTGTCGTGTAAACAGGTGTTCGTGAAAAGAAGAGAAAAAGAAAAATAATCTCACGTTTAAAGATCCAAAAATGATTTCGACATATTTCAAGAGCAGAAGACAAAGAGACTCGGGTTACCGAATAAACCAAACGCAAAATCGTCCCCTAAAATTTTATCGAAACAATCCTGGCAACGACTTATTTCGCCGCTTTGTATCTCCATACGAACCGATTTAATTTTCCGTACGATCCGAAATCAAAGAAGAATACTAATGCTAGTCCGAATCATATTACTAAATAACGCGAAACTATACGTTTCGATCAGCGAACAATCGCAGTTACAATTTGCCACTTTATATCAAATCGGTATTTATCGAAAACTAAAGGAAAGTATCTTCGTTAACAAACGTAACTGATTTCGTCTCATCCTTAATTTTCATTTACCATTTCATCGCTATTTTCACTTGCGAGGTTAATCGAAACCGGATGAGATACCAGTAACTAATCTTTCTTATAACTTACAAATATACCTAATTTTTATCACTATGTATCGTGTGTATATGTATACGCAGCGAGTTGAACTAAAAGCAAGCCGAGTACGTATTTACGAGAAACGGAGAAGAGTCTTGATTTAATATAAAAACGGTTTAATTCGACATAATCCGCGCGATACACTGGACTAACGGTGCAACCTCAGTTAACACTGCGAACGAGTCCGAAGGATTAGGCCATAAATGAAAGTAACTGCATTCCAAGAATTTTTATAACTTTGTTCTGCCATTTTACCTCTCCTTCTATCATTCCCACTGGCTCTCTGTCTTTCTACGATCTGGCAGAATACGCGCAGACCGCACGTTACGCGCATCTAGATTTCTGCTCCGACATTCACGATAACCCATCGTCCGTGTCATTCTGTAATCGAGCATTTTTACCAAAAAGTGATAACGCAGATTTTCCTAAGCGAGAACGAGAGCCACGCTCGTAAGTTACATTCTCTGTTGCATTTTTCCAAATGTTTCTCCATTAATCGAACATTCGACAGATAGATTCGAGAAGAGAAGTAGTTTCCAAGAGGTTGCATTAGTTTTGAATGTTACGGTAGTAGGGAAATAAGTTAGTAGAATACAAATGAACTTCAACATATCTCCTATTCAAGATACAAATGACTGTAGAATGCAAATGATTCTTTATAAGACGAGCTTTAACAACACAATGTATTCAAATCACAATTTCTTGGCATACGACAGCAGGATGCGATTAAACTTGTCTCTACAAGAATAACGACTTATTGTCACGTATCGAACCTACCTACTTCTCTCGCGTGTTTTTGTCAGAATGCAGATGTTACGTAGAAGACACGAGAAATCACGAAATTGACGGATCACCGGTGATATCCTCGCGTCCTACTTCTCAACCTTTCATAAATAAGCTAAAAAGATTGAACTTTAACACTGGAACTACTTGACATCGGTCAAATCGACTGGTTTTACAATTTTATTTTAAAATTCCTACTTCGCGTTATATTTTTCCGCAATAATATAATGACTTTTGCAACGATAACTAAAAGAATAATATAATGAATTTTATTTTGTTTTTTTTTTTATGTATTCAAACTGAAAATAATTTTGTATCAAGACTACTTATACGAGTCAAAATGACTGATATTTGTCAAAGTGTAAAGGGGTTCTGCAATCTGTTTATCCCAATTAACCTCGTTTTTTCCTCGTTTTCTACAACTTGCCACACGTTTTTAAAATGTTTAACTGCGCATCATTCGATATGACGATATCAGTTATCAGGAAAATCGCGGATCGATCGTTAGATCGCTAGAAATATCACAGCGGTCAAAATGATTGGTTCTACAATTTTATAAACGTGTCACCTCTCGTTTAGGTATCATGGTCGCAGATGGATTAACAATATCAAAAATGTACTGCATAACATGGAATTGCTTCTGTAAGAAATTAATAAATCAGTAAATATAAAAATATTCTATCATTACGTATTTTTTAAAGACCAGTCATTTTCACTGGTTTTGGTAGAAATAGCTTCGTGTTAACAATCGGTAGTTCTAGTGTTAAATATGGTAGTAAAATTTATTGTACGAATCCAACAGAGTGACGGTTCAGAGCGTTATAACGAAAAAGGTGTTGAGAGCTGATTTCGGAGGGTTTTTATACCAAGGCTTGAGTCGGGTGTATATCAGACGCGGCTATTCTGTTACTGGTTATTCTTTCGATGGTTGTGGCACGCAGGATGTTTTGCCTATCCTGGTACTGTTTCTGAGCGTGTGACACAGACATATCCATCGTCGTATCGCTGATCATCTGGTAAGACGTAAGGATGTCAGTCGCTGATTTGCGAGTGTTACAGAGCCATAAATTAGCGATAGAAAAACCAAGAGGGTCTAACGAATATCCCGCAGGTCATGGAAACAACGTAGAGAGCGTTCCAGTGTCAGAAAATAGTAACGTGGCCATCTCTGACACCTCTTCCATAGGAGCCAAAGTCATAGTACATAAATCTTCCTAAAATCAGTCACTCTGTTGGATTCATATAATAAGCTCTGCCAGTATGACTTTTTTTCTTACCTTGCTGATAAAACGTTTAAACTTACGCGAAATCATTCGAACGACGCGAGGAAACGACCAGTAATTTTCTTAATTTCACCACTCCCCGTGACTTCAACGTGACACGAGCGAAGATCAACTTCAAGGTAGAACAGGGTCGGACGAGAGAGAAAAGAAGGAGAGGAAAAGCGAAGCTATTTTTAAGGAAGATTTTGCTTATTACAATGCATTAATATTATATATATATATATATACAATATTATGTTAAGAAAATTATAAAATTGCGAATTGAAACAATCGAAAAGCGATACAAACTTTCGAAACTCAGAAAATAAAAGGATACTCCGATAAATTTAAGAAATTATTACAAGATCGTAAAGAGGAAATTATTTAGACGCATTCTCAGAGCTATTGGGTTGTCCGAAAAGTTTCTTTCGTTCTATAAGGAAATTATAGACGCACAATATTTTTTGTTTCATATTAGTTTACTGAATTATGCACGAACATAATAATAGAAATGGATCACACCTAATTCAATAAAATAATATAAAACAGAAATTGTTGTTCATCTATTATCAGCTTAAAAGAAACTTTTCGGACAACCTAATACTTACGATCACTTTTCACTAACAGTTAGTTCGTTCCTTAACAAGTCAAATCCTGTAAAGTGCCCGCGGTAGCCACGTGTTCTCTTTACAAGACTAATTTAACATCTGGGTGATTTCCATTGTAAGAAACGACGAAAGATTTAGGAAGCGAATAAAGGACGTGCGAATGGGACCGTGGCAGAGACGGAAGAATGGAAAAAGAAGGAAAAGCGAGTGCGTTCGAACGTGAAATATGGGCAAATACAAAAGTGGACAGAGAGTGCAGTGTGTTCCGGTGGTTGTTCTCGCTGTTGGAAAGCGTCTGACTTCTTCTTTTCTAATTGGTTTCACGAGTATTATTAAACCTTAATCGTTGATCAAGTTCACCGGTAAAGGAAACTACAATGAAAATAAGTCCCTTGTTCGATGGTACGTGCGAACCTGGTCGCTGAACAATCGCCGCGAAAGCTGGCAGTGTGCGCGTCACGACAGCTCGTCTTTTCAATTTCAATAATCCCTCTCTTTCGCTGTTTCTCTCTTTTTCTCCCTTTTTACCTCCGTTGCATTCGAATCGCGCCGAGGAATTCTCCTCTGAAATACGATTGCCCGTGACCCGACGAAACAACCGTTTTCCTATTTTATTCTCCGTTTGCGTTTACGCAGCATTGCAAAGCACGGACGACCGCAATTTGCACGAATAGTCTCTTAAAATCTTCTTTTCAGACGATTTTCACGGAACATCGAACGTCGAGAGGAAAGTTACTGATTTCGTGCGTTCTTTTGAAAGTTGTGTTACTTGTGTGGTAGTTTAATCGGCGTTGAACGTTGCGAATTGTACATGGCGCGGTGTTAAAACGCTTTTGTTCGTCGTTATGTTTATCTCGTATTCTCGATCAATTAAGAATTCGAACCGTCGATGAACCGTCTTCGTTTTATAGAGAAGGAGGAGTGCATGTGCGTGTATAAAAGAACGCGAATGATCAACCTGGTCTTAGGAAAGGTCAAAGTATTTACTGTTTAAGAAGATGCAGAATGACGCTATCGTTCATAGGTTTGATTTGAAAATTCTTGCGGTTTTATATCACGTCAATCGATATGTAAGAACAAATGTGAATACTTTGTTTAATTAATTAATCTATGTTTCGAGGCACTCTTCTAATACTAATAGGGGAGTAAATGAAGTAAAGCGAGAACTGTACCTGATACTATGATAATATAACTGGACGTAATAACGAAGGAGAAGATAAAGGAAAAAGCGACAGGAACACAAGTAGAGAGCAGTACGTGTATGTGTATAGCAGTAAACAGGAAGAGGAAATACGAGCGTAGATACACGTGTACTTGTAGAGTATTCGTTTAAAACACTGTCCGACATCTTCTAGCTCAGAAGATTGAAAAACTTTCTATCGTTCGATCAACGTCAATCTCGTACCAAGGATATATTAATTTTTATATGTAAAAAAAAATAATTAGACAGAGTTATTGGTAACGAAAAAGGAGAAATAAATACAAGTGGAACGAATGGAATGAAATAAAAAAGAAAATAGGAGTAAAGAAGCGTCGATAAGCAGGAAGAGGGAAGACGAACGCGTGTGTATCGTATAAAGCGCGAAACAACTGGAATGTCATTAAACAAAATTAGTCTCGTCCGCGACGGAAGAAAATCAGAGGGAAGGGAGATCGACTCATGACTATGGCTATCACGATGGCTTTATCTCACGTGCATACTACGTTCGTGTCGATCGTCGCATGGTACGCGTGCGAGGATTCTATAACCTGATTTACTAAACTTCCTGTTAATATCGTTCTTCTGTTTTCTAATTAAAAATTTATTTTATTATATTATTTTCAGATTATCGTATTATTTCAATGAAAACTTCACTATATTTTTTTTTGAACGAAACTTGTACAGAGTCAACTACACAGTTAATTTAATCGTTCAACATCTAATCTCTCGTAATCCATGAGGGAGAATCATGTTTGTATTAATTATTAATAGGAGGAACACGTTTTTTCGTACGATATTACGAGGAAGACTAAATGCATTAACATTTAAAACCTGTTTCGTCGAAGAGGATTGCACATGTAGCGCACGATGTTTCACTACGTTCGATAGTTTTCTCTTGTTACGATGCTTGATAGGATTTTCCCTCCGTTTCAGAGCGTACAGCCTTGAGGTTTGAGTCCTTTGTTCTTCGCGTAGAAATATAAATGTACTTCGTTTCCAATTTTCGATTAAAATTAAATACAAGCAATCGAGCTATTTGTCGATTTCAATAGAAGAAAAGAAGGGACAGAGATCTTTAAACAACTTGGATATAAATCTGTCGTATTCTTTATTTCAAGCGTATTCTCGAATATGAAATGCGTGAAATATCGATAATTAAACTAAATCGACTCGCCAGCTAGAGAGATCCGACGATCGAACAGTATCTTTTTCTTTTTATTCGATTCCTCCGCTGTTATACGTATTGGCTTGGCAACATTAGGTGGTAATGACAAAAGCCGCAATCACTTAGTTGCCAAGCCAATACGTATAAACGCGAATCTGTGCAACTTTCGTTAATTACGCATCAAAAGATATGCCATTACGTCACCGCGAGTGAAAATTTTACTATTCCACGTTTCACATCTCGAAGATTTCATCATCCTGTTATGAAAGCTCTTACGCTCATATTTATTTAATTCTAAAACTATTCGCTATATCGCAGATATTTATTAAGAATCGTGATTAACAAAATTAATGTTAACAATAATTCAACGATAATACCGTTTTTTACCGTTACTCGCTGCGTGATTATTATACGATAGCAGAGAATTTGACGAGATGGGTATAATAAAAATGGAAAAAGTAGAAAATAGAAATGAAAGAATATTTAAAAAATATCGTCTATGAAAGTTTCGTGGAATGTCCGTAAAGGGTTAAATATACGCGTAAACAAGCACGAAAGCAAAGGGACACTTTGGCACTTTGTATCATCTTCTGGATCGGCCTATTTATAGTGACCCGCGATGACTAGCGATAAAGCAGCGACCCACGTAACGTTATTTTGATTGTGTCGTTAGTCAATGAACGAGACGCGACGTTCAATCCCTGTTACGTCCTATCGCGACGTGTTGTGTCATGTCGTGTCGCCCTGTCGTTTCTAATTACCCCAACAATCGTGCTCGACAGATTTTTCAAAGATAAGTGCCGATGATCGTCTAATCTAACGTGACAAAATAGAGCGTGATAGAATGTTTTTTAAATAAATTTTATATCGTAGTTTGTGAAATTGCGAGATCAACGAAGGAACATTTTCGTAGGAACGTAGCTACATTTTCTTTGTTTATCCTGTGTTAAGGTATAGCGTGAAGATTTCGAACGTTACAACAACGCGATCAAATTTTTAAAAGAACCCGATCTTCCCCGAAGATTATAAAACTCAATCCATGTTTTCAAGCGAAACGTTAACGATTATTTAAATATCGTTGAAAGAAAATTTGTTCGCAAATAGAGTCGTAACAGGTACGTTGATTCGCAACACGTGGAATTTCGAAGGTTTTGTCAATTTTTAGTTTGCGCAAGATTTTAACGATAAGTTTGAAAAATCTTTTGTTCGATTTAGGAAAATGTAATATCGCACAGATATAAGATGATCGCATTACACATATGATTATGAAAATAGCAAGTTTCTTTCTGCCGTATTATCGTCTTAATGTAGTTCAAGAAACTATCCTACACGAATAGTGCTTTCATTCATAAATATACGCTTCACAACTGTAAGCAGATGTTCGACGTAATCTAGTAATTACGAATGGAACATAAGTGATTTTGCAAAGTATATTGCAGAGAAAAAAGCTCGTCATACCGATTGAAATTTATTTATAGTTTTATAGAAATTAATTTTTCGATTGACACGAGTAATCTGTCGAACATAGATACGATGAAAATTATAACGTACGAAAACCGCAGTTGCAAAACGTGCAGTCAATTTTTATAAATTTTCTGATTTTTGTAAATTTTATGTTATCGAAAAGGAAGTGGACCAACCTCGGTGAAATAACGTAAAAGTAAGGGGAAAATTATTGCGCAATAACGAATTTGAGAATCGAAAGATCGAACGATTAGAAAAATTCGGAAATTTGAAAATCTAAACACAGAAGCTCGAAGACTTGGACGCGAAGATTTAAACGACTTGAAAATTTCAAAATGAAATGTTATTGGGCTGGCAACTAAGTGATTGCGGATTTTGTCATTAGATGATAATGACAAAATCTATCCAGTAGATCTAAAGCTTTAAAATTTTTAACTTTTATATCCTTGTGGTGAAAATGTCCAGGCGACTTTCAGTAAAAAGTAAAGAACACTGCTAAAAAAAAAAAAAAATACAAAAATGGATCCTATACTGGGATTAACGTAGCATAGTCAGAAATAGAAATAACTTGTTATATCCAAAGATATCTACAGTTTTAAAATTACTTTTTGCCTCCTGAGATCTTCGTTGTAAACATCGAGATGAAAACATTGAGATTTGTAAGATGCGTTCATTGTAAAGCGTTTGTAGCTGACCCTGCTACGTAATCTTCCACTATTATAAAGGGGCGTCCCGTGCAGACTATCGTGAGCGGGCGTGTTAATGATAAAATAATGATACCGTCACAGCAGACACAGGACAATATAATCGTTACGGAAAGAAATTTTATTCAACGACCGCAAAGCAATTGTTAACGATCACGAGTTGCCTGTACGAATGATAATTTCGAGGATTCTAGAAGGAAGGATGGTTTGAGCATGATGGTTGCGTAGACGCTTATTTTTCTCGTATGGCGTTTTCTGTACACAGGTACATGCTTTGCAATGTAAAATAATATCTCTCAACGATAAAGGAAGTTTCAAATAAGGATAAATTTGTGAAACTTACGACGGTACAACAGAAGATAGCCTTGAAATTGCATAATCGCATAAAACAAACGTTACAATAACGATCCTTCTAAAACAAGCAAATTCGACGCGTGTAATTTAATCAGCACAGATGTATCTCTATCTTTATTAACATCAAAAAAAAAAAGAATTCGTTTTATATAAAATATATCTATACGTATGAGAGACACGATTAAAGAGAACGTTTGTACAACGTTGTTTCAGGAAATTATTGAGGAGGGCAGGGGGAGATCCTCGAAGTAGAAAATTAATAATGACACAGGTCTCCTTTTTTTCTACGATTAATTCTAAAAAAAAAAAAAAAACATTCTCTCTGTAGATAGGAAAAATATTCAATTTTTCTTTTAAAACCGATCTTTGCCTCAACAGACAACTAAACAGAATTACGTATAGGCGAAACGTTGAATCATATCGTTAAATATTCATGTTTCGTATGACCTCAGTGATTCAGACGCACCGTTCAGAATACTAGTATCGAATACTAGTACCAAATACCGTACGACTCGAGTCAAATACCATATGGCACGGTCTGAATATCTATTCGATCCTCTTCTTTTCCGCCATTCGTTTTTCTTCTGTTTTTTGGTCCATTCGTAAGGATAATCGCGAGATCGCAAATACGTAGGATCGACAAGAAGAACGTTCTCTGGCGTTTAATCGTCGAATCATAATCGTAAAAGAAATTCTGAAACGGTTTTTCCACAATGGAAACCGCTACCGCTACTCGAGAAATTTATTCACGCGGTATTATCTGTTTCGGGCACGTAGTTCATATACCGTTGTACGATTTCGTTATCTAACCGTGTCGATGTATATACGTAATTCGTGTCATGCGATGCGTTTGCGCTGACAGTGACGTATTAATGATCGTTTAGCGCGTTTACCGTTGTGGACGAACTACAAATTGGTCAAAGTAGATTTAATTGGGAAAGGCAGCTTCGGTTGGTCTTTCAGTCTTCGAATTCGTTTCGAATGGAATTACGATCGTTTCGTTGCACCAGCCAGACATTCAATAACATCTTTATCGAACTAAGCACAGAATATTTTGATAATCGGTCCAGAATAAACCAGAAACGTAAATATAGGAACCCTGAGTATACAAAGTACTCTTGCTAAAGAAGAATGTAAACAGATTGCAATATAAATATTTCTCATTAAATCCAGATTTTCATTGACGGAAAAGATGTAATTTTTACCACTTAGAATTACATTGTTCTGTGAAATATATGTAGTATAATATATACAGAATGTCCCAGTATCGATGACGATGTAACTTGGAGCTGATGATGAAAGGAAGTCGAAAATATGGAATACATTTTTTTCATTCGAGGCTTCGTTTTCGAGAAAATCGACTTTGAATTTCCTCCGAGTACGCATGCACTTGACTATTATCGTGGCTAAACGAATCACGATACAAACCATATGCCGTAGCTTCGCGAATAATAATAAACCGTGTAATTCTTATGATTTACTTTATTCATGTAAATGTTGAAAATAAATACTGAAATAATTCATTATATTAGATACAATCTATTATATCTATATTTATTATCCACTATATTTATCATCAAATAAATTAAAGGAGAAATGGATAAAGATGGTAATTACCATTTCCGTATGGTACTATATCTTGTGTGAAATATTATATTTTATATTAAATTATCTGCAATGCAAAGAATAATATGTTTAAGTATATTAAAATATTCATGTTTCAAAATCAGGACGTTGAACTGTTCCTGTTACCAACAAAGGATCGTTATTGTTTAGTATTAACGAAGCATGGTCGATTTTTATACGGATGATCTGACAATAACTGTTTCTTAAACTTAAAAGTAGCTGCTTACTAATAGGAAAGATTTCTCAACTTCCAACGAGTCATTGTCCTTTAGATGTATATGGTTTCTAATTTACTCAGGAAAATATAAATTTTATAAAAACTTGATTAGAAACGTGCATTTGCTATAATATTCATTATGCGTCATTGAATCATTGCTATTCACTAACGGTAAAAGATTGCATAATCCCATGCTGTATGCACACAAAACAACTATACTTATACTTTGCATCAAGATAAAGAATACTGAAACAATGTTTTAACAACTCTACTTATCATAATAATTTTGTTTTGCAATTTAATTTGCGATTAAAGCAAAATTTGAATAAAAAATATCCTAAATTATACTCAAAATATTTTTCAAATATTCAAGTTCAAGATATTAATCACCACGTTCGTTATCACAGAAAATTGACGCAAAGTGTCCATTAAAGTTCGCGTTTCGATCCTTGTACTGTGCACGTTATAGTTTGTATTATTAATGAGCCTTAATATTCAACGAGATCATTTTTAATACGTATTATATGTTAAAGATCAGTATTCGCGCAGAATTCTAATTTTTACTAAATATATATTTGCTAAATATTTTGTTTCTTTGTAATCTGAATTATGACAGTCGTGTATCTACGACGTATATGTAAATGCTTTCTGTGATAAGTACATCCACTTATTTGGCATTTAAAGTTAAAATAACGCATATATGTGATACCGATAACGAACGTTTTAAATCGCATGGAACGTTAGTTTAAAAATTTAGTTATACGATTCACTTTAAAAATAAATTCAAAGAATTTAATGTTAAATTTACTAACTTATATTATTATAATTTTATTATTTATTATATTTAAGAATGTATTAAATCTAATAACTTTACTAATTGCGATAAATGTAATAAGTTGAAAACGCGTTTCTCATCTAGTATGCATGAATGATTTAACCGTGATACGATACGGAAGAAGAGTTAACGCGCAGCTATAGCATTAACGGTGGCATTAACCTAAGCGCGGCGTGCGAAGAAATTACAAAGTTAAAGGCACGGTACTCTCTCTTCTTTCTATCTGGCAGTGGCTGGCACAGGCTCAGCGACACGAAGAAAGAGACAAGAACGAGAGAAAAAGGAAACATACCTGGCTGAGAACGGAGCTGCTCAGCTGGGACTTGACAAGAAGGGATTTAAACACCTCTCGTTCTACATTTCCACTTGTGGGAGAGCAGATCTTCTCGTAGACTTCTCTGTAGAACGCCGGTATGCAGCCTGGTTTGGTGCCGCGACGAGAACCAAAATAAAAGGACATCACTTCACGAGAAATCTCACTTTTCTTCAGAAAAATTAGCATTACGTAGAGACCGATACAAACGAGTTATTTACCAATTAGGAAAAACCCCAGAGATGTTAATGAGAATTATTATTGCGTAAACATGTGTCAACTTTAGATAGCGAATGCAATAGCGTATATCGATGATCAACGTTTCGAAACTGGAGTTTCAATAAATTCGTCCGATTAAATTTTGCCTAATCGTTTCTTCAACGTATACGTAATATCGTTTATTTTACGATGGAATGTGAGCGTTATTCGTGAATATTTTGTTGATATTCTAAAAATACATCCAACGTGTAATATTTGGAAATGTGTTTAGGACGCGATCGAATATAAATAATGAAACGTTTAATTCACAAACAGTGAGAAAAATGTTGTACAAACAAAGCACAACGCGTAAATATGATGCTATTAAGAGAAGGAAAGAAGGGGAGAGAAAGAAAGATGGAGTTAGTGACGCTCGGCAACGTTAAAAGGGATACACGTTGATCTTAAAAACCGGACGACCTCGGGAAGACCTTGTCAAAGGTGCGTACGGTACACGGGTTTATCATTTACCGAACGACAGATCGGTCGACGCCATATTGGATCACTTGTAGATCATCCGGGATCCTGCGAGATGGTTGCGCCGCGGCTTTTCGAAAATACAGTCACGTTCCACGGATTGTCTTTCGTACGATGTTTTATGAGCACTCGCGTTGCTTATTTTGATGGAATGACAATATGACCTGTCGGCGAGATACCAACGACGACACAAGAACACCAACAACATACGCCATTGCCGTGTGGCGCAAAACTGACGAGCTACCGCGATTTCTCCGGCAGGACCGTTCTTATTTCTCCCGCCGCGCATGCGCCCTCTCACACGTCCTACTTACACTAGCCGTTGTGTACGATTCGAGCGCGGCAAATTCGTAACTCTGAAGTTTTGCGTTCCAAAGAGCTATTTAATATTATGTAATATTAAAAATCTATTATATATAAATGTTATATGCATAAATTGTATTTATTATGCCATTATTATTATTATTACATTGTATAAATATTCTGTGTATCGAATATGTACGTCTATACGTATAAATTGAAATTATAAATTATCGAAATATGAAAAACTTGTGTGAAAACATCGTAAAACTCTATTTATTTAAGTGAAATTTTAGCCAGTGTCTAATCATATGAACAAAAAATGTGAATTCTAGTTATACGAATTGCTTGTCCTCCGACAGAATAATATATTGTATATACTGACGTTTTGTTATTTTATTATACCTATCGCTTGGTTTATCTAAAATACTGTATAATATATATTCTGTAAACTTTATAAAAAAATATAAATTGATTAAGTATAAAAGGCTGTGAATTATAAAAATTATTAATTGTCATCTAGCTGCCCTAAAGGAAATGGTTTTGGCAATGGCCTTTCAAGTTCTCTGATCTCTTTTCGAATTTCCTTCGATCTCTGCTTGTCCACAGATTCGATCAATCGTAATTTATGCGCTATTTCTTGTTGTATTGTAAGACGATATTTTTTCCCCATTCCAAGACATTCCATGTCGTTTAAAAACTCCATTCTTTCTTGAATTCCACGAACCACTAAAAAAAAAAAAAAAAAAAAAAAAAAATAAGAAAAAGTATATTAGAACAAGAATATAGCTATCTATTTTAGTTATATACAATCATCGATGGGATCACTGGTATCAGGAAAGTGTGGTTCTCGTCTCGCTTTATGAAGAATCCTTGGGCCACGAGGAGTTTCTGGCATGTCCTTTCCATACGCCATCATGCATGCTAAATGACGCTTTTGCTTTTCTGTATTACCTGAATGTTAATAATGAGAAAATAAATACACATAAATTTAGATAAAAATCTATTACAAAACTTGGTCTCAAATCAGGAAACTATTAACTTCTAATCTTATTTGATACATATAATTATTTTATTATTACAATAAATGTTTGTGCAATCCAATCATTATGTAAAAGACCGATATAAACTTACGTAAAGGAGACGTTCTTCTATACTGTTCCCTCTCATACGCGCCGCTTTTAATAATCGTATCTTGCGATCGTTTTTTCCAGACGGTAGGCATTAAAATCTACTTAAATAGATTTTATTAATTCCATTTTCTTGTTCTCCGTTAATCTTAACTTATCCTAATTTTTACCTGATATCCTAAATTATGCTTATTCGACCCTGTTTCCGATCTTTCCACAGCAGCTGGCAAGGATTCACCTTTGTTAATCGCTTCTTGAATAGACTTTCTTTTCATCATACTCACTTTGGATTCTTCCATTAGTACTAAGATCACAGATTTATGAAAATGTTAATTTCGATAAGAAAAGTAACGTAGATCGATATTAAGTACTTTATAAGAGAAGAATTAAACCTATTATTGTGTTCTTGCGAAAACATTAATGATTCTATTAAACAATAAGAAAATATTTAACAGGTTCCTGTTTGTTGCAACGCTATCGTATTTCTAATTCGATATAAATACAAGAAAAATTAAATACAAAAATTATTTTAAGCAAGGAATTTGAAATCTGTTTGATTAAATTTTCGGTGAATTTGCTTACGTTTGATCAAATTCTTCGTTTCCTCGCTATATTTTGCTCTCGGTGGGTGATGAAACGCACCCACCCCCATCTCCACTCTCTGATATTTCCGATCCATTTTTTAATCTCCTGGAAAGATAGTATATCGAGGCTATCAGTACGTTAACATAGCTTAAAAGCTACCAACAAACTGTCACAATTCGTGTTACGTTCAAAAGACAACCACGATACGAGTATGAAGGGGCGCGTCCGTGTCGCGTTTCTATGACTACTTTGAAAATCATTCAATCTCGATCGAACCAACTTTCGAACTGTGATTCAAATTTCCACGATGCGCGTTGACAATAAAACAATCGTATGGCATTCGTTTCAACGTAGTAATGGAGCATAGACGATTTCAACGAAATTGCAGCGTTTATGGATATTTTAAAACAATCATATCGCATTTTGATAATAGGAATTGTACCGTATGCAACGCAAAGAGATTTATCGAAGTTAAAAAACTATACGCGACAAAACAAAAAGGCACAATACGTTGTGAGGCACAATAATTTGTTAAAATACGATTGTTTCAAAATATCCGTTTAATAATGTATTTCAAGGAAAACTGACTAAATAATAAACAAATTCCTTATAAAATATAGACGAAATAAAATATAAATTATATAATATATATACATGTATAGAATAAAATACAGATGTCCAACTAATTGTATTTGGGTAAAAAATAAATATCCTTCAGATCTAACATCAATTTATCTATTTGATGCGCATGAATATATATATATATATATATATATATATATATATATATATATATATATATATTCACACAATCAGTAAATCAATAATAAACTATACCACAAACCCTAATAAACCATACCCCATTTAAAACACTTTCAATTTTAGTCGTGGATCAATAAAATTGAAAACAAGGTTTCGAATAACTCAGATCTATCGGGTCGAGAATTAATCATTTTGCGGAACTAGCAATCAATGATCAATTGAGAACGGATGCATCTTGAAGGATGCGGCAGTGGATCGGTGTGTGGTGCGCATGTCGTTTAATCTACCGCTAGGGGTTACGTTTCAACCCCTTGGACAAGGTAAACTCGCGCTTCGTGCGTCGAACGCACACAAACGGGCATCCCTCTGAATTATCGTTCGCTCTCGATAGCCTCTTAAAGAGGCTACCAAAACTGGAGCAACATATTTTCATGGCAAGTTCTCTATTCTTCATGTGATTCCATTTCATTTGACAATCGCATCTTTCGCTTTCGTCCAGGCGAGAGACAGTGAAAGTTATTGATTCTCATTGTGAGCTACTACGTTTCAGTGATATCCCGTGCTCCTTTTTCCGCGAGGTGAGTAACGACATATCGCGTCACTCGCTTTCCATTCGAAAGCGACGAATCTTCAACCTGGAGCGCGACTGCATTCTCGATCGAGCCTCGCACTTCCTCTTTCTGTTTCTTCTTTATTTTTGTATTATTGTTATCGTTGTATGTACACCACCAACACCGCGGTACGTGATAGTTACCTTGTTCGTAACCTCCGAGGGTTGCGCCTTTTTATTTAGAATATTAATTCAAAAGACTGCTGCGATCATTGTAGCGAACTTTTATATTTTGTATGATAGTCGGTAATATTTGATGTTTCGTTTGATAATTGGAGACTTTGGCGAACGCTTCATCAGACGGTACACAAATCGGTATACAAATTTTGAACGATGTTTCTATTGTTGTTTTCCTTCGTTCATGCTCGCATCTGATAAAGATTGAAAGATTTTCAACGATAGAAGGCAGCTCCAATATTTAAATTGTATTTATTGAAAGAGAAGGAAAGGTATAGATTTCACAATCGAAAGTGCACAAATTTATTACTATTGAATTGATGGCACGTTCCAAATAATGATTTGATTGTAATTGATTGCGTGCTGATTTCTTTGAATGTACTCAAATTTGTGGAAAATGGAGCTGTCTCTTTATCGCAGGAATCAATTGTTGGATGTAAATTTTTATTATTTCTATATGTTTTCAGGAATAATAATTGTACAGCGTTCTGTTAAAAAGAAAAGGCAAAATGAAGGTGGGACTGTTAAAGAATTTCGTGCATTATTTTAACCTGGAAGAAGGTACAGTGTTAATAGCAGTATTTCAATTGGTAAATATGATCTATCATTTAATTATTACCACTGTGTAAGGAACACGTAAGAAATTAGCATGCATTAAATTATATTAAATTACTTCATTTTTTAACACAGCTTATATCAGGATTCAATATGACATTTTTCGTGCTGGCACTAGTACACACGATGGGAATTCAAGAAATGGTGGTAAGGGACACAGAGGATGCTCTCGAGAGAGAGGCCTTGGAAGATATATCGTCTAATCATCTAAATACTAAGAAAATGGATATGGCTCACCACAATGCAACTGGTGCTTACAATATAGTCTTACAAATATTTTATATTCTACTACTTTCGTCTAATTATTCATTTAACTGTTTATCTCTTGTATTCGCTCACTGTACATCAATTTTAAAAACCTTTCGCACGTGTTTAGAAACGGTGTACTCGATATACTGCGGTTTGGTGATCACAGTGATACATTTTATATCCACTATCCTGCTGTTGTACGGTGTGCTGGCGGTAATTACAGTTTACGTAGTCATTCTCGAGAATAATTTCGTGGTAAGACAAGTTGTTTCTTTCGGTAGAACAATCGCCACTTCATGGCGCCCTGGTTGGTGGTCATGATGACGATAATATCGGCGTTGACAATTTCTGTGTTCGTGGTAGAACAAGGTTGCCCGTTTATTGCTACGCTCGGAGGCAATGCTGATATTTGTGAACGTAAGTTGATAAACGAACGAAGCAAGCAAATTATTATAACAAATACTAAATTGTTATATCGGTGCGTATGAAACCTTTAAAATAACTTCTACCTAACTCTATGTATGTAATCTTTCTACCAATTACCTAATCTCAATATCCTGTGTTCGTACTGTCAACTGTCAACTTTAGGTTATAAAATTATTCGAATGCTGCTTTCTTTATTCTGGAATGATTCATTTAAATATCTAACAAAATGATAATGAAATAATCCTTAAGTGCAAGATTGGATGTATAAGAATTACATATGAGCGATACGGCGAAATTTTATTTTATTATTTCCTATAGACTTTAAGACACGTGTTCACTTGTTAATTTCAAACTTTTGAAAGACGAAATTTCATAAGCACCAATTTAGTATATTCATGATATATCTATCGTTGACCAAGAATTTCTACCATTTCGGAGATCTCTGATTTATATCGTTATCGAAAGTTGTTTCTTTTCCAGGCATAATCGTTCTGCTCGTCGCAATCAGTAATTCTTACGTGTGGCTCGTCGTGTACAGCGCTTACAAGAGTCTCGAGACTAAGAAAGGGCTGACCCACGTTCTTCATGGCGTGAAGAAAAAGCCTGTAGTTCCAGTCGTGAAAAAATCGAAAGTCGTTAAGGCGGACGCGAATAAACCTTTCGAGGTTTAAAGATTATTAAACAAAGATATAGAGATAGCGACAGAAAGTCGGATTTATTCGTTACAATGAATGAGAAAGGTCGCGTTCGATGGCAAGAGCTCTCGTTATCGGAAAGTACCTTTCAAATGACAGTGTTTTTTAAACAAATTTTAAGATCACCCTCGGTCTGCCAATAAGGCCTACGGATTCAATCTTGTCATGTAAAATTTTATAATCTAGTCAAATGTCAACGTGTTCCGTCTTTGATGATAATTGAACAAAAGGAAGGAAAGACGAACGAGAAAGGTGCGGTAAATTTATGTTAGAAAAACACTGTGCATCTTATTTCTATACATAATACGATGGAGATGTTCCATTTTACAAAAGCTCAAAATAAATCTGCAGTACAAAAAGCCTGCTTCGTATTATTATACATGTTATTGTTCATATGTTATGATTAATTGTTAAGAGCTTCGCGTTGTGTTTTAATGATATCTTGAAATTTCGAACAACGCACAGAAATGAATAATTACAATATTCTTAATGTAAATCTAAACTGCATATCGAAATGCGACGACGCATTTATCGTAATATAATATATATATATATTATATATATATTTTTTTTCATTTCAAACCCGATACCATGACAAATTGTAAAATTTATTCAATTTAACGACTCTAGGTTGGAAAGCTTTGGTTTAGCAACGTGTATTCTCTTTCTGTAAGACTGAATTTTAATTACTAATGTTGCGTAAGACTTTTCATCAAATTTCGCATAATATATACACATATGCGTATATATATATATATATCTTATATATATATATATTACAAAGCAAAAAAAAAAAAAAAAGAAATAAAATACATGCTTGCAACTGATCAATATTATTTATATTTTATTATAAACAAATACAGCGTTTTGTCTCATGATCATTTTTATTTTATATTCGATCCCAACTTCTTTGTGACACTACAAACTTCACATTTTGTGGTAATATTTCAATAATAATAACTGAATGTAGTTATTTCTTGTGTATATGTATATTAAATGTATGAAACGATAAAAATAAAAATAAAGATTATAAAACTCGATTACGTTATACACGTCTCATTTTTTTATTTGGTTAATTATCGAATACGATCAATAAGTAGCCAAATTTCATAGTTTTACATTAATTCATCGACATTTATGACACAAAATACGAAAAATACGGAATATATTTGAACACCATATATTTTCTGTTATGTTAAATGAGACAATTGTAATTTTGTAAAATAAATATAAAAAAATACGTATGATTTGCTGAGCATAATGAACCACCAAAAATTGTTGAATTACTTTCAGAATGATATTCCTTACATATTTGCGTCAGCGTTGGTTAAAAGATTGTTTAATTTATGTGTAAGAAAATTACTTCTTATACTGACACATTAAGCAAAATTCAGAAACATTGAGTTCTTCTCTTTGCGTGTAACATCTAAGAACGTATAGTTCCATAAGTAAACATCTCAGAAATAGGCCTTCTACCGCTCCTTAAAGTTCTTTTTTGTATTATATAGTTAGCACAGTTCTGCACAGTGGACATAACACCAACAAATAATAGTACTTTTCATTTGGTCCTCTACCATATAATACGACTTCAAATAACAACACGGTACTCACTTTCCATATAAACTATTCCATGTGATCTCATCCAATGAATACTGAAAACATAATATTAAAGATATATATTTTTATTTAATCACTTCATAGTTAGTATATACTAATCAGTGTATAGTTTACCTCTCCCTTATTTTCCAATCACATTTTGTCATCTGTTAATTCGAGGAACTGTGCATAAAAATCTTTCGTACATTCACCTTTATTGTTAAACACAAATTTATAATAACTACCATCTGCGCATATTACTGTAACAACAAAAAAGCCATTGTTATGTAAGAAATCACGCTATATATGTACATTTCTGAATATATTACTTTATAATACTGACCTATAATACTATTGTTATCAGTTCCAAATGCACACATACATTGTGGACCACCTGGAACTTGAAATTTACAAAAGCTCCAGCTGGAACTAAAGTATTTTGGCAGGAAAGTAGCAGATGCTAAGCTGGACTGACGATTTAATTTTTGATCTTCTACAGCAAAAACGTGTACAGTTCCATGGTCACTTGCTACACATAACCAAGTTGAATCATGGTTGAAATTAATGCTATAATAATATAAATTTGAATAATTAATATTACTTTAGTAATATATAATTGTTCATAAAATATTTCGTTTTAATTACCAGTAAATATTTGCATGATTAGCTCCCCTTCTTAACTCGTTAATCATATTTCCAGTCTGTGTCTCGAATACTCTTATTAAAGTTCCCTTTTCTGAAGCTGTAGCTAGTCTAGTACCTTGTAAGTTTAAAGCTATACATGATAAGGGTGTTTCATGCGCTTCGATATTTAATGGCTGCTTCTCCGTATTAGCCAAATCTATCACTGTAATAGTGAAAACAGATTATTTTATAAATTTAAAGAATATAGGAGAACAAAATTTCTTGCCTAAAATTTACCTTGAACGTGTCCATTTTTTCTACCAGGAAAAGCAAGCAAAGAATTACTACTATTTGGACATAAGACACATAGACCTCTGGGATTTGGATTAGTTTCAAACACGTGAAGTTGCTGAGGATTTTGCGTAAATGTATATACTTTTATAACTCCTTCTAAAATTACTACTATCCTATCTCTTCTTAATTTAACACCTCTTACAGGAGCATTGAACTCTAAAGTAATTGCTGGTGATTTTTTAAGGTCATCCCATATCATAACTGCAAGTTTTATATAAAATAAATCACAAATAATCCACTTTATTTATTTTAAGGTAGAGAAAATATATAAAATATGCTACCTTTATTTGTTGGATACATAGGTTTTGCTCCACTACCAACTAACGCCAAATAGTTACATCTGAATAGCATTTCTACATAACCAAGGCCTCCATCACTGAAATGACGTACTTTTTCTTTTAAAGGATCACAATTATATACTCTGAAGCCATTTTCCATACCACAAGCGAAACATCCTACAAATGGAAAGATTATACAAACAATTAAGATATTGTTATCTATTCTCTTACATTACACAGCAACATTACACGGTCTTTTCCCTTTAAAATCGCAATACGGTATTCGATATATATGTATATATATATTCCTTATTTGACACATAGAACACGAAGAAGATAAACCACCACAGTTGAATGATTATCATGGAACTCTTTATGGAATAATATCACATTGTACGATTATACGATATATATAAAAGAGTGAGAAACGTATAAGAGAGATAGAAATGAAATATAAAGATAGATTTTCTAATAACTCAAATAAAAGCAATGAGTTTTAAAACAATTCATTACAAACAATTAAAAGGAAATTCTAATAATATAATTGAAAAGGAAATTTAAATAATTAAAACATAATAGGTCATACGAATGATCTATAAATAACTTTATAAAATATATTCAATGCAAAGTTATTATTAAAAATTTGGAATAATTGTACACGAATGAGGTTAAAAAGAAGAAATTGATAATAAATTCTTTCATTTTAGCCATTTTAAGCGAACAGAGTTCGATGGAAACATATTTTTTCAGGTTAAATTGACATTGATCGTATAGAGAAGTAAAATTACGATAAATTTATTCGACAGGTGTTAGATGCAAAGGTTAGGAGTAAAAAAATAAATTTGACAGTACATGACTGGACTGTCAAATGTAGCACACTCGGTCACGTACCTTGATCCTGATTGAAACCAGCATAAAGCAAACCGTTCCCGTGAGGATTCCCTGTGGTTAGGTTCATTGTAAATCACTTTTTTAATCGCAACATTCGTTCAAACGATCATTACCCGTGGAATTCTATCACATCTTCGCCGGCAAGCACATGAGATACCTTTTGTAACTACGAAGTTCCGTCACCATCATAGAATCTCTACGCATGCGTATTCATTTGTATTAATCAGCTGATACGTGCTTGAGCCGAATCATAGTTTACAACTTGTAACTATACAAGAGATTATACTCGACCGCATTAAGTGTTACAATATTATTTAGACGATGTTTAATTTGTATGAGCAATTTTGTGCAATGAATGATCGAATGGTAACTGAATTATAAAAAATAAGAAGACGATTCATTTGTGTCATATATATTTTGCATATGGAGCTTTTTTCACCATTGCCAGCATTTAGTTAGGTTATATCATGAAGCGTTTTTCTCGAAATCTTTTGATATTAAGGGACTTGCATAGTTGCAATACATTATTTCGAGAAGTACCAAAAGATTTAAAAGGGAAGAAGCATAGCTCGCAATTATGGCTTGTAAGACAGTTAAAAGATCCTTACGTGGAGATGGCTCGAAAAGAAAACTATAGATGTAGAAGTGCATACAAACTGTTAGAAATCAATGATAAATTTAAAATATTGCAGCCAGGGTCTATTGTAATTGATTGTGGGGCTGCTCCTGGCAGTTGGACACAAGTTGCTATTAAAGCAACAAATGCAAATGCTAAGGAAGATGGCGATGTCGGAACTGTTTTTGGAATAGACAAGCAACCTATATATCCGATCGAAGGTGCAACATTATTGAGTGGTATGGACTTTACCAATCCGGCATCTCAAAATCTACTTCTAAAACATTTAAATGGTAAAAAACCTAATGTAATCTTGTCAGACATGGCACCAAATGCGTCTGGCATAAGAGACTTGGATCATGAGATCATAATACAACTCGCATATATTGCTTTGAAATTTGCTTTACAAACTAGCGAAAGAAATGGAACATTTGTGTGTAAAATATGGGACGGTGGAAAGTCTCAACAATTTGAGAAAGATTTGGTAAAATTTTATAAATATGTAAAATCCATAAGACCGGAGGCAACGAGAGATGAGTCTACAGAGAAGTTTTTCATAGCTAAGGGATTTAAAGGAATAAAAAGTACATCCAGTAATACAACGTAACATGCAGTTTCTTTAACAATTAAGTTATGTACAATAAAAAATGCTTAATGGATAAAATGATTTGTAACATAATCGCTTATCATGCCTGGAAGGTTGTAAATAATAACAAAGCATGATATTTTGGTACAGGACCAACATCGAGTGATTTTTATAAGTTCTTCCATCCTGCGATCTAACGACTCCTACACGACACGACACGACAATGTGTAATATACATCGATATATTTAGCTATAAATAATACAATAATATTTTTATACAGTTACAATTAATACACATTTAAAACGCCGATGACGCTTCTTAATTATGCATTGTATATACAATTTCTCTTAATAAAATTAATATGTACACGAACCAACATTCAAATAGATGAGAAAGAGAGATTACACACCACATCGAAGCATACGTAGAGCAGTAAAAAAGATTTACTGGCCGCGATGTCAGATTCGTAACTTTCGTTTCGTACCTACGTGATAATCACACGTAATTACATATAATTTCATTTCGTCGAAAATTCGAATGGTATCTGATGGATTCTGATACTGATAATAAGAATTTTTCTTTCCGTAATTGCATGCATTCTACCGTGTATTCTCGTACAAAAAAGTTATCGTACGTGTAAAAAGTGGAAAAGAATTATCGCAACAACGGTCGTAAAGCTAAACGACAAGGTGATTCCGATTCACACTGTTCCGAGCATTATCTTCGGAACGCTGCGCTTGCATAGAACAATGATCAAATCGCATACCGAAAACATTCATACTACATAGATACGTATTTTCGCTATACAATGTAGGTGTAAGCTTCGACTCAATTACACTGGAGAGACATAGAGTGTTGCGATTTTTGCAGATGGAGGTGTTCATTGTTCTTCGTAGAATTTAATATGACGATGATTTCCTTCAGTTATGATCAATCACAACTTGATGAAAATTAAATAAATATCAATACATTCGATCTTGGTTAATACGCGCAGTTGCAATTTGGAATTTAAAAATTAAATTAAAAGAAAATAACAAATATTTAAGTTTCTTAAGCGAAACGAATTTTTTACTTATTTATTAATATTCTTATAGGAAAATGTCATATTACTAGTAGATACGTTTTCATAATGAAACTGTCACTAATTTGTACATAAAGTCATTTTCATTAATTTTTTTCAATTGTAATATCCTAAAAGAAATAATCGCGTATATACACTTGAATTAAACAAATTCTAAAGAGATTTGTATCAAAATAAGATCGAGACACTTTTTTTTTTTTTTTTTACATCACAATATCTCTTCTTTACGTTCTATATAAAAATTCCAAAGCACGTGTTCTACAATTTTCTTCTTCTTCTCTCTCTCTCTCTCTCTCTCTCTCTCTCTCTCTCTTTCTCTCTGCCTTTTTTTTAATCCACGTATAAAAAGAAAAAAAAAACAAATTTCAAGAAAGAAAGTACGATCGCAACAGTTTATGTTTCTCCGTACAAGAGCAGACACGATGACGTACATGATGAAGCTATATGGACAATACTTGGTCGCTGCCGAGCAGATTAACGCGCACCTCTTTCGAGAGATTTATTCGTGACAGAGGGATTCATGATTTCTCTGTTCTATAAATGTTCTATAAATAAAGCAAATACCGCTAAAATCAGTCTGATTCGATATACCGGGGTCACAAGCATGTTCTCCGTGAGTTGGTGAACTCAGATTCCGATGCATATACATATACATAGTACACGGGTATTTTCGAAGATGATCTTTTCGCGATTCGATAGAAAATGTCGTAATTTGTAATCATACGAATATACAAATGCGCGTTCTTACTATGTCATACTATTATTACAAGCACGCGTCCGTAGTATATGAATTTTAGTATTATGAAAACGTGGTAAGATTTTGATTGATTCTTTGCGAAGATCCATAGATCCTATTTAACCTTCTATGTCATATTTTATAAAACATTCTTTTTTTTTTATATTTTGATACCAATACTATATATTACATCTATGCGCGCACAATTTAATTTAATAGAAACATATCAGCGCAGATGCGTTGTTGACGATGAAACTGTGAGATTATAGTCAGAAATTAAAAATATGTTTTAAAGATAAGTTATTATAATAAATTAGTTGGGATAAAACGTCGAATATGTCTCAGACCACAAAGAGTCGATCCGAATTCAAAGAGTTGAACTCAGAAAGGAAAACTTGTATATACAATTGATGGATCACGGATCATTGTCTAGTTCGATTGTCGGAAGACCATGTTTTTTGATGATAAGAGAAATAATCGCAAATTAATCGATCTTGCTTTTTTTCGTATAAGGAATAAATAAGAAACGATAAGAGACAGGTGAAAGATAAAATACTGAAGAATAATTTTACGTGCGATATTCGGTGAGAAAAAAATATCGTCCTAAGGTAAATCCAGCAATTTGCTTTCGTACAATCGAATTATGAATTACGATAACATTACATATATAGCGTTACTACGTGTAGTTTATACGCAATGTCGTACGCACGTGCCGGGACTTAGGTTCACGAACTCGCGAAGAAGATGCTTGTGACCCCGGTAGTAGGGTCAGGTATCATCAATCGTAGCTCCTCCACGAGAGGAAGTTGAGTTAAAGGAAGAGAAACAGATCTAATAAACGGAGAACAATACTACAATTGAACAGTCCTCCGAGTACTGTTGGCCAGTTCTAGTTCTATCTCAGGTGCTATCGAATTCGGTGATATCGTTGTCGTCGATGAAAGAAGAATCAACATCGGTGACACTTCGGTCGAGTTCAAGAGTTGCGACTCTTCGCCCCACAATTCTTGTTCGTCGCTAGCGTTCGTTGCTCTTACGTTGGATGTATTCAATGGCGTGGGGAGATCGATCGGGATCTTATAGTCGATCACGTCGGAGAAATTCGTGTCGTTCGTATCGTCTACGAACTCCGCTACGGGAACTATCGTGTCGAGCGTAGACGTGGTACTCTGATCGTCTTCCTCGTTTTCTGAAGGCTCGTCAGAAATGGTGGTGTTCCCAGGGGTGACACTGGGTTCGTTCTCCTCTTCGTCTTCCTCTTCCTCCTCCTCGTTTCCTTCGCTGGTGTTCAGCGTCTGATATAACATAAATACAGATCGATAAAATTTTAATTCGACCAAGTATTGGATAAAGTTACTTCGACTGTTACGGTTCGTTATTCGAAACTTGGAATAATAGTGGCTTGGATCAGCTTTATAATTCGATAAAGCAAGGATAACTCTAGCAAGGATGTTCAAAGTAACAGAGGATATTCAAAGTATTTGAGTTTCAATATAATCGACACAAAATTTTTAACACGTTCGCTACCAGCGTCAAGTAAAATATGTTCTATCGTACTTGTTATTATACGTCGATGATCATATTACGAACGAACAAGTAAGATTTTTTTCAATGAAAATGAGTCTAAATACGGTCTCATCTGGCTCGTACTTTACTAAAATTCTAGCGAAACATGGTAGAAGATGTGGAACACGGTGTTCAACGCTTCGAACGACATTGTTCGTGCTCATTTTGATTGAAAGAACTTGATTCATTTATAAATATCACTCTTACGAGTAAAAAAGCCCCATCGTTTTATTACCTCCTTCGGTTCTTCTACGTCTTCCGTGTCTTCTACGTTCTTCGCTTCTATCACGTCCTTCGCTTCTTTTACGCTCTTCGCTTCTATTACGTCCTTCGTTTCTTTTACGCTCTTCGCTTCTATCAAGTCCGTCGCTTCTTCTACGTTCTTCGTTTCTATTAAATCCTTCGATTTTTCCACGTTCTTCGTTTCCTCTACCTCCTTTACTTCCTCCACTTCCTCTTCTATCTCCTCTACTTGCACATCCTCTCTCGAAGGGACCACGATCGGTATGTTTATCGATTGGTCTCCTCTGGTTTCCTCGTGGTCTACCGGAACCGATTTGGTGTCCATGTCGGAAAACAACGGGATGTTCAACTGCAGCGGGCCACTGGACTTTTTTTTATTATTAGACGACGCTTCGGAACCACTAGCTTGGCTACTATATCTGTTGTTCAATTGTTGCAAAAGGAAACCGATGTGAGCTTGAGGATTGATGATCACTCTTTTTACGCATCTGCCCATCGTGTCCGCTCGATACCCATCAGGACAAGCTGGTAGTTCTGGAGCGATGAATACGCTCTTAGGCGTGATTCGTTTGAGAAAACTAGCGGAATCCAAGCTGGAGTGTGCGCCTGTTTGCGAGCCTAGAAGGAGCCAAGCTTGCCAGGCTAGATCACTCGGCGAGCCAAGATTCTGTGACCTCGATTCACCGGAACTTCTCGATAACGTAGGTAACGAGGATGGAGATGAGTCTGTTAGCCTCTTCGTGGACATCGGTTCGCAATACCTAATGAGGCCGGATAAAATGACGATGGCGAGCAGCATCCTCCAACAAGGATGCCTTTGACGCTGGTTTATCACGAACATGTTCGTTTCTGTCGACGAGGTTTCTTGCCGGATTCGTTCGAGGTATCTTGAAGATTCTCGTCTGAAACCTGCTCGTCACCTTCCCCTCGAACCTTGACACACCGGAATCGTCTGCAAATAAGAAATTGAAAATTACGTAACAACAACGAAAACGTAGAATCGTAACGTAAGACGATATTATACGTACGTTTGCATAAAAGAAGAAATATATTTTCGGAAGTATAATATATCGATTTAAGTTTAAAATTCTTTGAGCAATTAGAGCGGAGGAAGAAATTACGTAGGTATATCGTGTCACAAGGTTTGCATTCAACTTCGGTTGTCAGAGCTTTCACTCGAGCATTGAATCATCTTCAGCCTCTACGTTAGCCTACTTTTCAACCTTAATAGACACTGCTCGTTTAAATGGCATCTATAGGTTTCGGAGACTTATTTAACGAATTACAAGATTCTGCTTGGAATTCTAGCGAACCAGATTTTTAATTCGCACCAGATTTTATTCTACGATAATAAATCTTGGAACGTCTAAAAAAAACCATACAGATTTCCTTTCAAATTCCTTTGAAACGTTCGTACGAACTTCGCGATACGAGTAAATCTAATGCGAGATAAGATTCTCTCTACTATCTATAATTTTCCACGTTTACATAGGTGGATTTAACGGATAGAAGTTCGTTCAATCGGACACTAATTAAAATCTCGTTCGAACGAATGAAATTTATAGAAAGAAAGTTACGGCGTGTGCCATAAGGAAAACTGAATTATGCCGTTTCAAAGATTTTATTAGAAACCTGTTCCCTGAAAATTTATCTTTAAGATTAACAAGTGCCCTGTGATTTATGCACGGTAATGCACGTACATGCGTATATCGATGCTTTACTGCCGCGTATACGCATCTATCTATGCTATAATACGTGTCTATACTTGTAGCGAAAGGGTTAATCAGAACGTAGACTCCGGTGATCAAGTCGATATTCGGTGGCGATCGTTAATTTCATCGAACTTCGCGATTCGATCTCGAATAGGGAGAGCGGTTCACGGCGGATGCAGATCGGCTCCGATCTCGAAACGAAACACCGAAAGGAAAGGGTAATTCCATTAGAGTTATTTGTACACGGTGACTGGGTGGATCGATGACTCGTCAGTTTTAAAAGGTATTGCATGCCTGTAGCAGTCTTCGTCTGCTATATGCGATAGAAACTGCACTCCGTTCGCAACGGGGAAAAGTGAATGCACGCCGATCTGTTTTTACCGTTATGCAGCCACGCCACGATTATGTCTACGCCGTGAATAGGCCGTACAAACACGAGATTCGGATTCACGAACGTGTCAGGCATCCTCGATACCTTGAACAGCGAACAAGAGGAGGAACGTGGGATGGCGCCGTTGGATTGCGTGATCGAAATAAAATTCCACGCCACGGATGATCGATCAATTTCTTTCCCCTACTCCTTCAGCTTCTTTTTGTCTTCTATTACTTTCGTTTTCGTTGTTCTATCGAGTGAAACTATCGATCTTATGGTACGATAGAAACTGCGTTTGCTGCTGTACGCGGTTACGTCCTCGATACGTGCAACGTGTGTTCATGGGGAAAAAAGATATCGGAGCGGAGAAACAACGTTTCGCGATTCGAACGAAATGCCACGATGGATGTCCCTGTAGCGTACTTTCCTTCTTCTTGTTCTATCGAGCTAAATATCGATCTCGAGGTACGATAGATAGAGGAGAGCGTCGATGCGTGCGGTCGTTCGGCGCGTTCTAGAGACGAGAACGAGGAGGAAGATATCAAAATGGAGAAACGATACAGCTGTTTCGAATTTTACGATGGTATTTTTTCATTATTGTCATTTTCCTTGTTCCACTCGATTCTATCGATATTCTTCGAACTTAAGAAAATACTTTGCTTCGTTACCATGCAGAATAAAATGACAAACGTCAAGGAAGAAACGTTGCTACGAAACGATCACTTCGTAGCACCGGTAAAAACCTTTTTATGCAAATATTCCTATTGGTTTTTAATATTCTTTTGGCTCTCGTATCGATAACGCGTACAAGATATCCTTGATCTTTATAGACACGATGATATCATATCGAGTACACCATTTGTTCTGTAACGTGTCGACCGATTGTACCACGATTTCCAGGAAAAGTGTATGAATTATTACGTGTCTGCGAAATGGGGAATAATTTTCCAGTGGATGAATTCTCCGACAATAAGCGCGAATGATAAGAATATCGCACGATGAAAACTCTATAATTAACACTTTGCATTGTTACGTTACGATCTCCTACGATTCGTATATACACGTGTACGTTCTCTTGTCTTATGACCTTTCCGCATAATGAAAGTTGCATTGAAACAAAGCGTTATAGCAAAGTCGAATCCAAAGGTCGGATTACGCAAGAAACCTACATTTTCCCTTGTAATTCACGAATACAGTGACTTCGTTGCCAGATCTTCGAGGTTACGGTCCGTTGTTTACACGATTATTCGATCTGATTTCGTTCCTCCGAATTCTCTGCATCGTTAAATTCGATTTGTATCGTAAAATACTGTGCGAGTCCGTTTACGAATTGTTATAATTCCATGCAAGTACATACGTGTCTTAATACTATTTTACCTAAAATGGTCTAGGACCATTTCGCTTTCTCGTTTACGAGTCTCGTGTTTTCATCGTGCTTCGCACAGATGATACATCGTCGTTCGAGAAGTAACGATCGTTAAGAAATAGAATGCGATAGAAAGCGAAAGGTAAGCAGTCATGTTTTTAATTCGTCGCATTTTTCCTAAATATCTTTCCCCTCGCCTTACTAAACAAACAGATCCGTCAAAGTTCTCGATCTTAATTCGCATTTATCCTGCTTTTAATTAAAGAGACACACGCGACTCTGGTCGTTATCGCGCAACTATCGAAATTGCAAGTTTCGTACGTATACGAACAGTTTATTTGAAATATCGTAGAGTACGAGATATTTTAGCCTGACTTGCGTTACTTTAGGATGTTCTATGATATTCTTTCGAAGGAACGCGAATCGAGCATCAAGTTCGACAACCACGTAATTTCGTTGTTCTGCCGTGCCAACTCGTTTCAAGGGGTCGAAAGTTCAAGTCGAAAGACAAATAAATAGACCAGGGAAGCGAGAACCGGCAAGTGGAATACGAATGCTTGCAACGTGAGACATCGGTAACAATCGTGTTATCACGGTGACTCGGGGTAGCGGCATAAAACAGTAGCGTCGATGATAAAACGAAGCCGAGAGCGCATAGGAATTCTTGTTCGAAGATACTGGCAAGTATGTTTCACATTCTTGCACACGGTTATCTAAAGACGCGTGTGAACGAACTCTATTAAGGGCTATTAAGGGACTAAGCGCGCTATAATGATGGAAATTTCTTCTATTTAGTCGTGATCTAGTGACACAGGAATTCTCTATTTTCGATAAACAAGTAGATACTTCTTTTGGTTTTACCTTAATAATCGTAACACCGATTAATGACGGACGAAAGCGAAGCGATTTAAGTTCCACTGTGTATCTCTCGGTCGAATTCCAAGCCACGTTCCCGTCGGATCAGGTTTTTTTGTAACTTCGAATGAGTCACGCGAAACCGAAAATAACGTCGTAAATTATGCGAACTCGCGTTCGATTTCCGCGTACTCAAACAAATCGGCTCGCAAACGATGATATTGTTCCAGACGATTGCGATCGTATAGTTTATGCACGCGATTTGTATATTTTGCAAAAAAGTCGCGTGACCTACGCATGCTCGGTGAAACGTTTGCTCGTGCAACGTTATCGTCGAGAGAATGAAAACAGCTTTTTTTGAAAAATACGAAGATTTCGCCGGCGTTTCGGCGGCCAAGCCCATTGTTTCCATACAATGGCACTTTCCATTTCTACCTGATTCCTTGGCGAGACGAATTTTCTTGGATGAATTTTCCTTTCGCTCGTTCCTTGAATCCTAAACGATTTGTTTCGAAAAGAATTATCGAAAAGATTGTAATATTTAGATAGAATTACTCACGTAGTTGTAAACGATTTATTCCGAAAAGAGCTATCAAAAAGGTTCTAATATTTGGAATGTTAAATTGGGACGATTCGATGCTTTAAGGCGTTATAAGTGTATCTGTTTAACAAACAATTTTGTGGTAACTTTCGACGTAAACT
The DNA here is from genome assembly GCA_014825975.1 of Bombus haemorrhoidalis. Taxonomy (NCBI): domain Eukaryota; kingdom Metazoa; phylum Arthropoda; class Insecta; order Hymenoptera; family Apidae; genus Bombus; species Bombus haemorrhoidalis. The sequence continues at coordinate 3,857,799 of CM026171.1, forward strand.
TTTACAGCTTGCTATATCGATCACATTTCGTTTAAAAGTTTCCATCTGAAAGTACATTAACTAACTTTTGTCGGAACAATCCACCGAAAGTATCTACGATATTTTTCCTATAGTATTTGTCGAAATGACTCATCTCATCCGTAATAGTAAGCGAGGAACCGCAACCTAAAATAACAAATTATTTATAGATTTGTTTTATAGACGTTTCGTATTTCATTCGGCATTATTTTTCTTTTTCGAATTATTTACAGATTTTCGAATTACTTTAAAGGTGTTTGCGTATCTGTAGGAGATTTAAGCGATCAAGATTTGATACGAATTTACATAAACAATCCGCGATCTATTCGTAAAGTTCCTTTCGCGCTTGCTTTTCTTTCCTTCGCTTTTTCCATCCTTCTTCTTTTCAGTCAATTACACAGACACAAAGGTATTCGGAGATTTGAGAGGCCCTGTTTATAAGCACAAAGACGACCATTTCCCCATTATTTCGACAAACGGTGAGGGGGAAAAAGGGCCGCGAATCGAGTAAGAGATTCGTAGGATGCGTTCCCTCGTCGCGTCTTACGCTTGGAAGCTTTACGATCAGAAGGGAGTATCCGGTCGGAAGGAGACAACTTTGCGCGATCGTCGACCAGCGGAACCTTAGCGAACACGATGACTCGTGGAAATGGAAGATACTATAAATAAAGGAGAAACCAGCCTCATAGGAATGAACAGCGCGATCAGATCCCACCGAGGAAAAAAAAAAGTCTACCATGGAAATTATCTGTTTCCCGTTTGAGTAAAACCTCTACTCGAGTTACTCGAATTTAAGATTCCGTTTATACGAGTCATTGATAGTTACATCGTTTTCGCTCTTAATTAACTTGTGAATATTTCCAATACCATAAGCGTTCGTTGTTGCGACGTACGCTGTTACAAAATTCTCGATCGTCAAGGATCAAGTTGCTCGAATTTCCATAACTCGAGTAATCCGAGTGTGATTTCGGAGCGATCGATACGTGTCTTTCGATTCGACGTTACGAATCTGTTGACCGCTTCCTTTGTTATCGTTTACTGTAAAGTACGCGTACTCGGATTTCACGATGGTTTTATTTATTATTCACGAAACGAATGGACATCTCTTTTTGGTCCGCGTCGAACGATCGTTGCTTGGACGTAAACGATCGTTCGAATTTTTATCGATAATTTATTGGTATGCGGCTACAACGCGTGCGGCGAAAGTCTAAATGGAAATTGAAATTGTGAGAGATGCGACGATCGCTGTACCATTTTATTTATTTCATTGTAACGAATGTTGTGTCGCGTGTTACGAACGAAGAATTTTAATTCAGGGTTTCTGAAGGCTTGTTAAACTTGGCTCTTCTACACGGTGGCATTTTTCCTTCGGATTAGGAAAATCCAACAAACGATTATCCCTGTTACCTGTTATCGCGATAAGATAGCCAAGTTATGAAACCGAGTTTCCTATTTTCAAAATTGCCGCTCGTTCGAATAGGATCGTAGACGTTGAAAATCAGAAATTTCTCAATTCCGTCTACAGCGACTTAACGACAAACGAGCAAACGAACGACCACAAAGATTCATATTTTCAACGATAATTTCCATATCATTAATTTTCATCGGAACTCGTCACTCGTAATTTCCGACGCAATCGAAGAACCTGTTCTCCCCAAACGTTGGCAAATTCCGTTGGTTATCCCTCGGCCACTCGCGATCGCAGTTCACGCTACGCTGCACCAAATCCCCGGAAGAGACCGCAGCTTCCGTTGCGTAATCGCCCGGCAGAAATTTCTATCCGACGCCTGTCCGCGTTCGCGAACGAGGAAAGTCGGTGATCGCGTGCACTTTCTACACGATGAATGTAAATGTGCTCGATAACCGGTAGCAGTTTCTTTCTTGGCGGAGATCTGGCAAGGTCCATTACTATCCAGCCGTGTTTGTCAATGGCTTAACTCGCCTGTTTTCATTGCCTTGTACAATCGTCTGGATATCGAGAACTCTCTTCGCGCGAGATAACAATATCGCTACTCCAAATTGGTGATTCTTTGAACCGCGCGGTTGACAATGCAACGGGTTCCGATAACGTTATCGGTGCGCGCTCGTTTGCACTTGCAACCGGTTCGGGACGTTGCGTTGTCCAACGAATTCTCGTTTTATTCGCTCCGTCTAGCGTGCCTTCGGATAACCGCGTTTGCTATTCACTCCGAATTATTGGCAAAATTCACTGAATCGTTTTTCAACCGACAAAAACTTCGTACGGATAATTTTTATTTATGGACCGCTTGTCGAAACTGTAAGTTTCCATTCGTTCTTTAGTCGTTTAGCAAACCTGTTTGGGTCGTTGGTGACTTCTAATACTCCATTGGTTATTCGTTCCAAGTTATTGGCCAGATATAAAGAATCGTTATATAACTGAAAGGAAATGACTAATATCTTGATGATACGCACGGATATCGCCCTGATACGCTTCTCGATCTTCCTCGAGAATTTTTGGCAACAAAGCGTTGAAATTTCCTTTCAGTGAAAGCGGAGACTGATCGATCTTTCCGTCATTCGGGTCATCGTATTTAAGCGTATTTTTTCGAAGAATTGTAATTAGCTTAAGGAATGCGTCGCACGTTATGATTATCCCTTTGCAAGACCGAATATCGCAAGAGCGAATATTTGTTACCTGTCAAGCTTGCAAATCTAGCACGCGTGATTAATTATTCGAGGATCGAAGAAAAGACAGAAGATGGAAAAGTTGTATAATTCTTTTTCCACGTTGCAACGTATCGCGGCGAGCCGCTAAATATTTTTAACGAACAACTTCGTTATTTATTACAAATGACGTAAGATGTAAAAGTAAAAGTGAAAAATGACGAATCTTGAGATTTATTCCTGTGTTTACATTTACAATTACTCTGCGCGGATATTTTTTACGGCTAATATGGTTTAATTAGCATACATTTGTAAAGCAATTAGTCGCGGAATATTACGTTCCATGTATCAAATATGTTTTCCTAATTTCGTACCGAATCAGGTTTCCGCTTTATAAACTTTCTCTGTGGCTCGTTAAATCATTAACGAAGAACACGCGCGTGGAACACACCGATCGAGGAAATTACCGGAACTTAATCAACGGCAGGTAATTATTCGAGTTGATGACGGTGCGTAAGTTTTCCAATCCATTTGGTAGACCGTTAAATTACACAAGCTATAGCTCGTGTATACGAAACTGCAAACAAAAATTCAACTCGTTATAAATACATTAAAAAGCTCTAAAAATCGCAACATGTTTTATGGACTCTTGAATCCTTAAAAGATTCTCCTACGTTTCAATTATACGATATTGCTCATTCTCTGTGATATCACGTTATCGTATTTCAAAGAGGATTTTCCAATTTCTATCGATATACATCGAAATGAGAAGACGATCTTCCAAATCCTCAAGTTCTTTTCAAAATATGACACAAAATCTATCAACTATTCAAACTAGATACATCTACAAGCATCGAATTAATTTACGCATCTAATACGTCAAACGGAGTATCGAATTTTCAAGTTCGACTTGAACAATCGTAGATAGTACGCGCGATTTAATTGTAAAATAAAATAGCATCGTTTCCACATCATCGATTAAGAAATAGTAAAATGTATGGTCGCGGTTAAATTTTTTCATCGGAGCTGGTAGAGCTCGAGATAGGTACGAACAAATATCGAAATTTATCTGTTTAAAGTCTCTTAGTAATTCGTATATACTTACGAGAAGCGGAGTATATTTATTTTACGTCGAGCGGTAGAATCGATGGAACTAACATTTACGTGCTCCGGAATCTAGATGCGTTAATCATCGTCGAATAACAATCGAATGGCGATCCCTGGAGAATTCAGCGCGTTCGACGAAATTTCCAATTTTCGAAGCGTAGCCAGAGCGTTCATTTTGTTGTTTGAGCAAACACGAGGGTAGAAACGGTAAAATATGCATGAGAAGTGCGTTTACCGATATTAGATATGGTCTTGTGCACTTTTCTTCGCATCTTGATCATAAATTAGAAAGATTTTTACGTTACAGCGTCTTTTTCCTCTGATCGATCGAGAATTTTAATCGCGCCAATTAGAACTTATATATATATATGTTCGTAGTTCGATATTAATCGCGGATATTAAATATAGCGATTTATGTTTCATAGTATCACCACCGATACTGTTTCGTTTCGTTACAAAAGCTATACAAACAGTAGCCAAACCGGTTCAAATAAATCAAAAAGGCGTGGTTCGCTTTTCAAGCTAATTTCTCTGGTCTAATTGTTTCGGAATTTTCTATCATTTACGACGTATGAGTACAATATATGTGTGTATATTCGTCTCTTTCTTTACCTGCAAGATCGTCGCATCGACGTTATACAAACTTAGTATACGATCAAAATTTAACACAAATACGAACGTCATTTATTCGAACTAAATTCTAGTTGGTATTCGTTAAGCGAACAACGATGATAAACTGTATTCGAAATGCAGAGTTGGTTCAGTCGCTGCATGGTATATTGTTTTAAAGCAAATGACATCGAATAAGAATTAATATCGGTCGAGACAGGCCGCGAGGGATTAAACGGCCTCGAGATGAGCGATGCAGACGGTACGGTGTCTTCGTGAACTTTCGTTCCTCACGAGGCCAACATGTCATGCCTCTCGAATCTACAATGATTCATGACAGTCTGACCTCTCCTTAAATAACTTTTTACCACGAAGTGTTCGAAAGGACACGTGATTTCAGTGAATCCTGTAGCTCCGGTGTAGAAATTGCGAAACCTAATTGTCATTGATCGCGCGAATTCATTTACCTGTATAATGATCTTTCTTACGGTTCTTCTTAGTATTATGGTAATTTTAAGCGAAGGATGTGAATCGATAATGATCTTACGATGATGTATAAGATAACGCACGTGTCGATTTCTCAAGTAAATTAAGTCAGAACACGTTGAAATCAAAAATCAATGTTTTCGTAAAAGAGTTTTTTTTTTAATTATATATTAATATTATATGTTATATACAAGTTTTATTTATTATCGAATCGTATCGTATCGTAAAAAGTAAAGGACGATAGAACGCATTCTCGACATTTGATTTTTTCTTTTCTTTTTTCTTTTTTATTTTTACGAAAACGAAAATTTGCTTCGCAAAGTTTAAAGACGCGAATTTTATAAATTTCTCACGAAATTTGTTAAATCTCGTTGTCTCTTTAGTTTCATGGATAGATAACGTTTTAAGTAACATATTCCACTGTAATATCATTCCCACCGATAACGTTTTACAGCAATACAAGCAAAACCCATTAGTGTTTTCAGGATTAGCCAGTAATAAAGCTTTCACTTCCATTAAACTCATCCACTTTTGACTGTTTTTCTATTCGTTCGTTCGATTTCGTCGTATTTTATCGAATGCGAGAACAAGCTATTTATAATATTCGTTAACGATATTGTCTTTTTGCTAGCTTCTATAAAATAATTTCCTAGAACGAGTAAAACTGATTAATTCTCGGACAATGTAATAAAATTACAGAACCGTTCAGCTGTTCTAAATACCGATCTCTCTTCAAGATCAAAGCAAATCGTGCGAAGCGTTAATTCAATTACGCGTAATATTAATCTTTGTGATTTACATAGATAGATTCCTTGAGATAACGCGAATGGTTTCGAAACAATTTCACGGAGTACATATATCGAACATTCTCTGGTGCAAGGAGGCCGAGAATCGTACATACTCGCGTTCGTGTATAGAGTTAGTCACCTGTTACTTTTCTACCAACTATTTGTCTTTTCTTTTTCACCTGATCTAATATCAGTTTATTTACCGCAGTACTTACATAACACACTACGAAAGCTATTTACGCATATCCGTATTTCCTAACGAAGAGTTCTTTTCTATCAGACTCTACGTTTCATTTTTTAAATCTCGTCACGAAAGCTTCTTTAATTCTATCCTTGAAAACATGAATTTGCACAAAAATCCGGAAATTCGTCGATATAGTGCGAAGAGCTAAATAAATAAAAAAAGGATTCGCTCGCTCGCTTCCAAAAGAGCGGAAGGACCAGGTGGAGAAGGAAAAAAAGAAAATTCAAGCGTTAAGGGATTCAAGCACGATCCCTGATCTTACAATTAGACGAATTCCTGTAACCGATGCGCGGAGGACGCGTGTTCGGCGTGCACACACGCGATCGACCGGAATATGTACACGCGGCCGCTAGAACGCGAGAGTAGAAGCCTTTCGAAACGACGGTTCTAAGCACATTCCACCGGATTGTAATCGCGGCGTTTCTCGGCTGATTAGCGAACCAGCTACTCTTGGTTTCTCTGGCCGACTAGGTTCTGCTCGATCGACAGCCAGCGATCGTGTTCTAGTTCCAGAAGATATTCGAGGCAGAATCTTTTTCTTTCTACTCCCCTCTCCGCCTTCTTTGCATTTTTACGGACTTCAAAGGCGCCGTTCAGTGTATGTGCGCGCGTACGTACGTGTGTACGTACCACGTGAGTGTTCTTTTTTGCTCTCTACTCGTCGTCGGCTGCGTTCAACGCGAGCTTCAGCTCTCTGTGGGATGCTTATCGGTCTTCGAGTAGGTTTACGGCTTGATAGCTTTTTGTAGTGGATCAATCGATCGAATGGTAGGTGGGCCATTAAGTGCTTGCGAGTTGTATTTAATACGATTGAGGTGGTTTCTATGGCCAATCTTTGGCGTGAAGGATTGGCTACTCGTGTGGATCGGTACACGCGTAAATAGCGTTTAAAGGAAATCGTGGATAAAATAATTCCTCGAACGATGGTTCTCGGGCTCGTTGTTTTTGAATCGGATCAATTTCTTAGAACGATTGCCGTGACAGATATCGGTCGAGTCAATCGTACGTATAATCTCAAACGTACGACGTATGATCGTTCGAGTGTGAACGTAAACACGCTATATAATTGTCACACGTGCGGAAAATGTGTCAATGATAGGACTGAATCGATTACATCGCGCGGATGATCTAGAATCGTGCCTGATCGAATTCCATCAAAGACGCGTTACTTAAAAAGGAGCTTCGTTAGGTTAATACAGCGCCTTATAGATGCTTTCTGCGCCATTTCGAGAAACAACGTTTAAACGACAAATATTCACGTCGTCTTTGATCGCAGTACGTAATTCCTATCCATTTCGAAGATAGTTTGCGAAAAATAATAATCGATAAATCGAAGGAAAGATATACGTTCGATACGAAAAGAAAAAGTATCTTTTTCTAAAAAACGTTACAACAGTTTTCCGCGCAAAATGCTAGTAGTTTAAATATCGTATGAAGGAGAATGAACGTTCGCGTAGAAAAATAAATCCAAAGGTTTATAATCGATGAGAAGTTGAATATTTTTTATACGTGTTCGTAATTTTAGAAGCAAAGTTTCCTTCCTCTGAAAACAATTTCGGTGAGCAATCGTCCCGAAGACCTTCGTAGATTTCCTGTACACAGGCATTGGCAATCTGCCTAGGGCACGCAACTTTTTTCCGTGCACTTGACTTCCTGTTTGTTCGATCGTTTATTTTCTCTGCTAGGGCGCCACATCGGAACCCTTGTAGCGCCCCTCGAGATAAACGAGCTTTATGGTGAACCTGTACTACTTCTTTGCTCCCCCTTTCTCGATTAATTTCAGTCTCGCTCGCGCGCACAAAAACTTGCCTCGAGATATGACTATTAATAAGTTCGTTTTTCTTTTTTTCTTGGCACATTTTTTCAAATAGCATCGATACGCGATACCTGATCAAATCAGGTTCAGAGTTCAAAAACGAAAATATCTAATCTTCCGATTGAACAAGTTTTTATTTTATTCTATCTGAGAAAAATGCTACCACGATTCTTATTCGCGAAGACAAGTAAATAATATTACGAATTTGAAGTTTCCTACCTTCTTTTTTATTACCCATACGAAATTTTTCAAAATCACGAATCGAGTCGATTACGTCGCAAATTTTACAACTTTTGTAATAGTCCTTTGACTATTGTAACCGCGTTACAATTAACGATTACATTGACAGTAAAGTTCCTCTCTTTTACACGTTTGAAATAAAGACAAATTTCATAATGGTTCGACTTTTTCACCAGAAAGTAGCACCTTCGTATTAAGGCTCTTTAACGAAAGCTTCTCAACTATAAGTAAAATTTCGTTTCGACAAATGTATTTCGGATAAACCAACTCCCCTCGTTTCATCCTACCATCCTTCCATCATCCGTATCGAACCTCTGCAACCCTGAACTCGAGAGCCGGCTCGCATAACCTTCACATTCGTCTTCATACTCTTATCACCACTTTGTAACCATGAAATCGACATGTTCCCTCTGTACCATTATCCTTAAACTGGTGGTAAGAAATCGCGGAATGGCGATGAAGGCTGGTCGCGAGATCGCATTAATCGTGTCCACGATAGCGCAGTTTTTTCCCTTTTCCAGTGGCCCCCTCCTTCTCCTCCTGTTCGTGTGTCGATGTCGCGAAGAAAAAGCACCAGCGGCCAAGTCCACGTACTTACATACGGGACAGAGGGAAGACACCGCGAGGAAAGAGAGAGGAAGAGAGAGATTCAGCGGGGTCAATGAATCTGATCTGGAAAGCGACTGTTGGTGGCTGAGCTCGTGGGAGCCAGCGTAAAGGAACTACGCAGCCACGACCTCGAGGCCTCCTCTCTCAGAGGCGGCAGCTTCTTCTTCTTCTTCTTCTTCTTCTTCTTCTTCTTCTTCTTCTTCTTCTGCTTCTTCTCCTTCTTCTTGTTATTCTTTTTATTTTTCACCGGTCGCCGCTAGTATCGCGATGCCGCAGGATCATGTATACTCATACAGTACCGCGCAAAACGTCTTAGACCACCTACTTTTACTAGTCTCGTAATAATCTGATTTATTTTCTCTATTTTGACGATCACGACGATATCCATAAATCAATGTTGACTTTAATTGTTCGTCGATTGACGATTCTGATTCGCGATGATACATCGAATTAACAGATAGGAAATACTTGAAAAAATCCGCCTATAAAACGCTTAAGGCTAACTTTATAAGGAAGTTTAATTATACGTGGAAGTAAATATACAAAAATAATTATAATTAGACTGTGAATATTTATGTATGTTACTACTACTTTGCTACGCGGAGATTTTTTTTTATCCGTTACATATCGTAACTGCGCCGTTGATACTCTGTATATCTTTGCCTACTACGTATACTCTGTATGTTTCAGAATTTCTCACGAATACACGAACATCGACAGTTCTTCTACGATGAATGGCACGAGCGAATACGATACACGTTGCTCAATCGAGAGCGCAGTGACTGACCTGTCCCTTGTCCTACCTTGTGCTACCCCCTTGTGTTTATCTTCTTTATATTGACTCAATATGGAGTCCGCAGATCGAAAAACGTCCATGCCCTTCGTGAGAGTCTTTACTACCCTCGATATATATTTTCTGCACAATGTATCGGTGCATCGTAAGAATCAATAATAAGCTACCTGGAAATGGAGTCGTGGGTGAATGTCAGATGAGCTTCGAACGAAGTACGATTGTACTTCCTGGTTGACTATGTATGTTTATATGGAAGCTTCAGCCGGGATGTTGTATGGTTTTTCTATATTTTTGTTTCTTCTCTCTTTCGAAGGATGTTAATGATTCTGGAGGTTCTGTTTATGAAAGGAGCTTAATTGGACTGTTTCGTGCTTCGGTGGTTTGCTTCTTTTCCCACTGGTTTGATTATTTGCATGAAGCTTGAAATAGATGTAGAAGTTGGAGAATGGATCAGGCGATAAATAAATGCTATTCAATGTTTAGCTTGAGTCCGGTGTCGGTAGTTTTCCAAATAACAGTGATTTCTTGCCTATTCTTTAAACCGAGACGTAACATTTACTTGCTGTAACTGCATCGTATTTACGCTTCGATGCTTTACTTCAACTAATTCTTCGTTTCCGACCATGTCCGTGCATTTATGGGAAATTTTAGCGTACAGAAATACGGAAAATAATATTCGCAAAAATATTCCGAAGAACGAAAAAGAAAAGATACTCGTCGCTTCTTTCGTACCGTTTCGTTGTCCGATAACGGAGACACATGATTTCCTTATCAATGCCAGCGATCGACGATTCATCGATCGTTATGCGAAAAACAACACGGTCGTATAACAACCGAAAAAGGTATTTTTCCCAAAGCACCAGAACTTTTTCCGTGAACAGCGACGGTGATCCGTGTAGCGTACGTTGCGCACGTATCGACGAAGGTGTTCGCGAGGGGAATTCCGGAGCATGTTTGCAACATGTTTGGCCGCTGGCCAAGGAGGTTGGAAAGAGAGGCGGTAATAATCGGCACGACCGAAAGTTCGTCTGGGTCGTCGTAAGAATTAAGAGTTTGGCGATTCGCCAACCCGCCACCGCGCACACACGCACGCCCCCATACTCCTTAATCATAGACACCTGCCCCTGAGGATGACTAACGAGTCTGGGCGACTGAATTTCTCTTTACTTCGCCGCTTCTTTCACCACCGTGTTGCGCCTTCTCTTTCGTACTTTTATTTTTTCTCTGTCTTTTCTCACCGTGTTAATACACGCCACGCCGCTCACGATTTACGGACGATGGCCTGGCAGGAATTAACGCGATTTCCTGTTAATACGAACACGGTTAAAATCATCTGTCGACCGTACCGTGTCACGTGCCATTTCCTCGACGTATAAATACTCTGGGAAAGTACCTACCGTTTTCTTAGATATATTAATACGCGATTCAACGTATCGGTTGGGAAATCCGTGGAAATTGCTTGGGAATTATTTCGGCTGTTACATAGAGAAGAAGATTATAAATCGATTCTCTGTGGTTAATTTTCATTCTATTCGTTTATCGAAGAGATGGATTACGGTCGATCGTGGCTTTACACATTCCGATGGAAATTAGTAGCTAATTATTCGAATATAGGCTGCGTAATATGGCATTGCGATAAGAAATATAATAATATTTCTAATTAGAATATATAGATATCAATTTTCAACCGATCTATGAACGAACGAATCGTGATTCACTGGTCGAACAATGTTCCGAGATATATACAATTTTGTTTCGATTGGAAATACTTGGCCAATTATGTATTGGCTATAGTTGCAGAAGAGAAAAATTCGGAAAATGTATTCTTAAATTCACCTTCTGCGCGTCTGGAAAGGTCTGCAACCCTCTGGTAAATGATTCGCGGAACAGTGAATTTATAAACAATGGCTGTTGTATTTTAAATTATCGTATTTTTGTTAGTATTATTTATATACCTAAGTTTTGCTCGTACAACACGTATTCGTGTTACTTTACGCTGTAAGCTGTTTCATTTTCAGGCAAGAGTCCAAGCTTCAAGATCGTTGATTAAATCGCTTGAAAATTATATTTTCTATATACACGTAATTACGATCAATTAAGTTGTTAGTTTTATATATATATAATTCGTAGAGTCCATAACGTTAATTCGGAGAATAAGATCCTGCAAAGAAAATACACGCTTTTTATTATACTCAATATCCATTATCTCTACCTTCGTAATGTTTCACTCCTACGTATAAATTACTACAAGCTTCCAATACTTTCACATACTTTTCAACACCCTGTATACTTTCATAATACCAGAGGATTCGCGTTCCCGGCGTAATTTAACGAATGCAACGCGAGGTATCGCTGTTGACCAAAAATAAAATAAACGCAGTTCGCCGGTCAGAAAATACGTCGTCGATAAAACGAAGCGTAAAACGCTATCTGCAAACTGCTCATATTGTTTCCTGTCCCTGAGAACGTCTTCGTAATGCATACGCCGATCCTGAGTAACGTTAAACCCTGCACCGGGCACCGCGCGAAACTAGCGATACCTGTAATTCACACAAGTGCTCTGTTACACGAGTCCAAGTAATTGCTGAATCAGGAGCAAAGAACGCTTGATACGACCATTAGTGGACGATACGTAGAGTTCTAGGATATCGTTTCCCAACCTGTTTCAACTTGTAATCCTTTTTTATAATAATCAAATAATTTACAATCTTCTACATGTATTTCTTTCTCCCATTCATCTGCATTTTGTTCATCTCGATTATTTTTTATTCTTCTAATTCGACGATTTACCATGGCATCGGATATAACTTCTAAATTTCTCGAGCATGGCTGAACGTTACAGAATCGCGATCCTTTCACTCGGCCAGATATTCCACTACGCCCATTAGCGTTCGGCTTGTAAGCCTGCGCGATATTTACCCCGAGATTGCCTTCTAGAAAATGAATTACCGCGTTTCCATTGTTTCGAGGAACACGGTCGTCCATCTGGAGAGAGAATTGTTCCAATTGCAACGACTGTAACGATCAATGCCACGAGAAAGGGAATATTTGAGCCTGCAGACTGGAAATTGTATATACAGTGGCTACGAAAGATATCGATGCATAATTACCTTACGTTGCAAGAAAATATTTTATCAGTTCGCAATATTCGCGTTTCAGTGCTGTTAACGTGCCGGTGACAATTATTGAAAATTAATTAGCTGCGTTGAACTGTTCTCGTGACCTGGTTACGGTTTAGTCAAATTACCGCAGTTTAAACGATTCGAGTAATTTGAAACATATTATCGGTTTCTTTATTTTACTAACACCCATTACCCGAACGTTTTATTATTTGAACACTATCATCGGAACATGATACGTATTTCCCAGTAAAGATGTCTTTTCCTTTTTAAATTGTGTATCGTATTTTATTCTTTGCTTTATTCGATCAAGTGAATTCTGATTACAAGATTTAGTGTGAAACTAGTGGCGTTCTAATTAAAAAACAAAAGCACGATATTGAAAATTATCTGAAACAGCGAACGAAAGTAATAACGAAGAGGCGTCTTCTCGCGTCGAAGCATTCGTGGCACTCGAAAAAGAGCTTCTATAGTTCGAAGTAAAAGAAGAAAGTTACTCGTGTTAAAAAAGTCGTGTAACGTAGCAGCAAGAAAGATAAATCGAATAAATGAAATTCCATATCAGGAAAGCGATTGTTTTATTATCTGAAAATATTCCATTGTTCGAACCCGATGGTTCGAAAATAATGGAAATGGAAATATTTTTTTCCAGGTAATTTTCGGCAATTCGCTTAATTTTAAGTAATTTCTAACATACGATTAATTTCTATTTGTCGAAACACTCGTTCATGTTGACCGATCTGAACGAAGCTCAAGCACCGGCTGAAAACTAACGTAATCGGTTTGCGTTTGAATGAACATCGGATAAAGCGAATGGAGCAATGAGAGTGATTGTTTCCGTGGAATGCGCGAGAATGAGTTTCGAGGTATATTTATATGGACGACTGTGAAAATATTGACACAAATGCGAACTCGTTAACGTCGATTACGCGAATTTCTTGAACGTTAGCTTCGTATTTCTATGTTTGATAGGAGATATGACTTTTTGTACAAATCGGCGGATTATTTATATTTAATTCATGTTTTTAATACCGAAATGTCTTCATACTCTATTTTTCTTAATCTTCTCCGCGGAAAGAAACGAACACCAAAGATTCTACGAACAACGAATTAAAAAACCGAAACGGGTACTAGTATACAACCTCAAGGCGACCGTGTTGAAAATGGCCTTACGTTCGATTAATTTGTAAGATAAACAGCTTCGTATAACACCGAAACCTTATTATCATATCTCGTATATCAAATCATTCAACGCATTAATCTTCTACGTATCGTTTCTTTTCCCGTTTAACCTGATAAAGCATAAAGCATCTTTATGATCGCTAAACGTTGTTCATAAAACATCCCGAAAATAAATTACAAAGTAAATTTCTCATTCGGAGAGTCACGTTCGTGACATCGACGAACAGTAGCCGAGGAAGAATCGATCACGAGGGAAAATCCTTCAGGTTGGCGTATTTTCGTGTTTCGTTCGATGCATTCTTCGTTTGATCTGCGTTTCACGCTGGACCACGATAATAATAGGCGAGAGAAGACGTGGCAGACGTTCGCTTGGTAAAAATGTATGGGAATTATTTGGAACTTTATGGAGATACTTCGAAGTCTGTTGCACCCGATGGTTGGTAAAAACGGTAAAAAGCTGAGAAGAGCCAGCGAGCTGTTACAAGAATCCCGACGACTGGATTCCCTTTCGTCTTTTTCTTCCTCCTAGTTCGGAAAAAACACGGACAAGCCAAGCGTTTCTAAATCCGTCCAACGACCTGCTATATTTAGAAGCAAATGTATTTTTCTCGCGACTCCGCGCTCTGTGTATCGTGCGTGACTTTTTTATTCTTTTTCCTGTCGAGCGGATCCTTATCTCGTATGGCTCTATTTCATGCCAGGTAAAGAAAGGAAGAGAGAAACGATAGAAAGAAGATGAAACCAGGTGAAACGATGTGTGCCATCTCGAAGAAACCGATGGCCATCTTAAAGGTGCCGGTCGAATGTATGAATTTTTAACGAGTTTTCACTGAATTTCGGTTTTAACACGTATGGAAATGTATGCCGCGTGTTTACGAAGCGGTGTGACGCCGACCGCTGAAACGAATGCCTCTAATGAATGGTATTTTCATGATAAAAAGGTAAATTGTTAAGCGTTCCAGCGAATAGAAGAAAAGCGTTTAGAGGTTCGATGTTACAGCTATACGTATACGTGAAAATAGACAAAGTTTGACCGAGGTAACAGAGTTAATTAAAACAATTGAAAATTGTGTACCAGCGTACAAGGAACATCAGAAGTTTTGAAGAATCAAAGTTAGTATATATAATTAGTTAATTGGTATTCAGGCAAGTGTATCGATTGGTATATGTAAAATTCCATTTAAAAGGATAAATGTGTTTGATGTTGTAGTACTCGAACTGATATGACTTGCACGATCTTAACGAACACTTTAGTAATACACGATACGTGTATTATTTATATTTATAGCATACGTTGATTATATATATATATATATGTAGGAACGTTAAAAAAATATTCTAAACGGTTTATAGAATTTCAACGAAGCAATCAGTTGAAGAACAAACAAATTAATCATAGTTCCGTAATATTTTTCAAAATAGTTGTATTAATTTTATTCGTCATTAAAGAATATATCACTGCAATCTTTATAAATTACACGCAATCTTCTCTCATCAGCGTCCATGTTTTCTAGTGGAAATTACATAACGTTAGATTGACCTTTAATTATGCTCGCTTATGAAGCCTCGATACGTACATCGATACTCACGTTCTATATACAAATTTCCCATATCCATTAACGAATAAAAAGAAAATTAAGAACACGAAACTGTCTCGCGTTCGCTTTAAACGCGTAGTTGGGCGATCGAGGTTCGAACCATTGGACAACAGAGGCAACAAAGTCGAAGATGTTGAGATATAATAAATACAAGATGAACGCGGAGGTGTGCGCCTCCTCCAGGTCTGACAAAAACATTCTTGCTCGCTGAGCTGTGAACCCGCCCCCTTAAGACAGCCAGCTTTCGATACTCGTGTGCATTGAACGACGATTACGAGCGTGTTCCCGGTGTTGTGTACGAACAGTACAGAGGTACGTGCCTTAAGATTTTTTACGTCGCGCTCAGCACGATTGAAATTCTTTCACGTGGAAATATTGGAAAGGGAAAACGTACACGCGCGCTTTATGAAGAATTAAGTCTAACGCGTTCCAACGGGACCTCTGAAGCGTGAAAAAAATGACACACGACACAAACGCAGTTTTACGAATGCCACGAATCACGCCTTCCACTTTCCACTTTTATTCTTCTTTCTCTCTCTCTCTCTCTCTCTCTAAGCCTAAGCGACAGGTCGATGTATTTCTGTAGAACTCCATTCTCAGTCTGACTCTGTCGAGGAACGGAACGGTTCCTATGAATCGAGGCTGTCGCGATAGGAGCTCTACTTTCTACATGGTAATTTCGGTAAAGCGACGAAAATCGATTCGCGGTCGATCAAAATCAAATCAATTAAAAAAAAAGAATGCTTTGCAGCGAATAATTTTTTCACCTTTGAATACGAAACTTATACTTCTCTTTGTATGAATTCACACACAAATTCAAAACTATTCCATTCTACCTAACGAAATTATTTCATACCTTCTAGCATTTTCAAGCTCTACAGTTTGATCCAATTGCGTGGAATACTCGGTACATTTCTGAAGTACAACTTCAGCTTGCACACAGCGATGCCAACGTACGTAGAATTTTCTACGCTAATATTGCGATAATAATACACATTCCTGAAGCACAACTTTTACCTGCACACACAGAGCATAGCAACTTTCCCAATAATAACAGACTGTCACAACACTCGCAGCAGACACAACGCCATCGAGTTCTAAAACGGTATTTCCACATTTTCCAGCTTCAAATATTGCATTACATGGTTACTACGAACGGCGTAGCTCGAATTAAGCAACGAAAGATATCGCGTTACTTGATTTTTTCCTTGCATTAACGGAACAAACTGCGTGCTCGGAATAATCCCGTTTATAATGTGTAACGTTAAGTAATATTCGAGGCTATCGCGAGTGGCAGCCGACGGGACCTTGGGACCAACTGACTCGCTTTGGTGCCATCAGCAAACTTTTGTGTAAATTAATTAATCTGTCAGCAGTCGATGTTATAAAGCAAGAACGCGCGTTGCTTAACCCTGCGACACGGTTGTATGCAATTTTTTTTTTTTTTTTTTTTGCGTGAAATCAATCGCACGAGGTATTAACGATTCGATTCAACGAATTGCTAGAATTTAGCGGAGTGAAAGGAATATTAGCGTGTAAACGACGAATGTTAAGATTATACGACTTTGTTTCGGCGACAGAGAGTAATAAATTCGGTATTCGTAATAAAACGAATCGATAATAAAATTGTACGAATGCAAAGATTAGATAATTCTGGCAGAAAGTTATATAATCTAAGGTGAAAGGGTTAAGGAAATTTTATTTCACACGGTGTACGATGCATAAAATGCGCGACAAATCGTTTGTTTCCGATATTTCTTCGAGGACTTGGTCAATCGCGTGACCACAGTTCGTTGAAGGTTCATTGGTCCGGTTAAAGAAAGAAAATCGTGCAAATAATTGCCAAGTAATCGAAGTTTCTAAATCAAACCCTCCAATCTGTCATGAATGTAAATGTCAAATAATGATGGAGCATATCTTTCTTTTTCTTTTCAAATTGACTTAAGTATACCGAATTCGGTAGATTCCAGAACCGAATAAATTACGGTCAAAATGTCAGCGAGTTTTTTTTCTTAGATAGTAAAGATATCGCACTTTGCTACTATTTAAACGCTTAATTATTATTTAATTTAGTTATTTGCATAGCGGTATGTAATAATGCCGATTATACGGGAATCTTAATAAATAGTTGCAATAATGCATTCAGTCACCATTCACATTGACATTCTAATTTCTATTTTGCATTCGCTGTTCACCGCACCAAAGAATTATTACAATAACCTAAGGCGAAAAAGAAACAAGACAGGGAAACTTTGCGAAAGGTGGTCAGAAACCGAGACGATAAAAATTTTGACAAATTAATCGGAATTATTTAATCGTTTCAAAAGGAATTGCCTTTAAGCGTAATTCGTATCTTTTCTACGAATCTCTTTTCCATGATTAAACATTTGTTACGATATATTTTGTTCATTTTGCTGGAAAATGGGAAATAATTTTAACGAAAGTTCGATAGAAATGCGTAATTTTACGTAAAACTTCTCCTTCTATAAATCATAGTAATGTACATAAGGGAAACAAGAAAAAAAGCTGAAATCACTATTCCTTAGAATTAGAAAGATATTATATCAAAGTCTGTCGAGCAATATTTAATACCAACAGCAAACTGGAATCGATGAAAAATCAATGCAACTCCTTCAGACACGCTCTGATAGACTTGGACGGCTGAGTCTATCGCAATTCGTCGACTCGAGCAACGCTTTCCTACATAGTATTTAAAAGCAATAGTTACACCTCTGAGTCTCTAGTTGCGGATTTTTCTGCATATACCACTTTCCATGTATGTAGCAACATCATTAGAAATTCATTACTTTTTGCTTCGTTTAACAACGTTTGCTGGCTAGTATTATTCACGTGGATTATTCTTATCGTTGGAATCACGACGGTAAATAATAATTACTACATAATTATTTGTTATCAATAACCAAGAAATTAATTAGAAAATCAATCGTTCTTACGATCAACGACATCGTTTAAAATTAATTATATTCGCTGTTCAACGACTTCTTATTTTCGTTTTATTTTAGAAACAATCGCTCTCGATTCATCGTGCGTGATAATCGCCAACGTATGCGATAACCTTATCGAGGTGAGAAGGCCGCTGGAAAAAATTGGTTCAAAGGATGTCATCCTGGAAGGATCGAATTCGCTCGGTGTAAAATCGCAGACGTCTAGCTGGTCTCGGCGGACGCATATAGCGAAATTCCGTAGCACGCGGCATGGCTGGTAATTTTTGCAACATTTCAGGCGCGCGACAACATTTGGTCGCAACGTGTTACGAGCCACTGATACGATTGGTACGTGCCTGCACATCTTGACCGCGACGATGATTTACGCTGTGCTTGTCTCTCTGATTAGGAATTGCCGTTGAAATAATTCGAGAATACTAATTGAGAACGTTAATGGCGAAATCAGAGAAAACAAGATGTATCTTTATCTGTTTGAAGAGCATCCCTTTTACACGATCGTGATAAGAGAAAATAATATACATAGAGAGGAGAGATATTCCAGTTTCTTTGCCGTTCCACGCTTTTAAAAGTAAAGATAAAATTCTAGGATACTTGTCGATGTCTCTGTCACGTTATACAAAAGTTGATCGAGTCGAATATTTCGAATTCTTCTCAATGAAAATAAAGATTCTTTTGAGGAACTCAAGGATAACATTTCGTTTACAGAGAGTAAATATATAATCGTCTGAAAGATTGCATAAAATAACGAAAGGAAATGTTTGAAATTTTTTGGTGAGTAAAGTTTTCTTTTTTAAATGTCGTTACATAATAACAACATTAAACAGGTGTATGCGAATTCCGTTCCATCGTATAGAGTTGCGGCTCTCGCATCGAAAGAACAGTAAGAAGAAAGTTAAATGGAATATATGGTTCTCATTTGAGAATTGTTTGCGTGAAACACGTCACGGTAAGTTCAGATACGCTATTTCACTCTGGTTATAGTTAATAGCGCGTAAAATATGCTTTTATTGCGTTCAGTTCGTTCTCGTTTGTTACTAGACCATCGCGCAATCGCTCATTCATTGCAACGTTGTTCTAAATACGAAAAGATAGTCGTTGAAAGACTTCGTCGCAGTGAGAATGGGAATTTTATAACACGCAAACGTATGTTTCACGTTAACTTTGATATTCCATCGATCCTTTTCTCTCGTTTCTCGTTCTCTCGTGTTCGTGAAATTATTCAAACTCGAAGCGTATTCGATTTTGCACGTAAACCTGAATCTAAATCTAAGTATGCGGCGTTCAAATAATAAATGAAAGCACAATTCCACAAAATTACTCATCCTTCGGCCGACACAGTATCTATGAAGCAGGATTTTCAATTTACCAAACTTTATCTCTCACTTTGCTCTTCTTACCATCTTCCGGCAAATCTTCATTAGGTTTAGAAACGTTTGCAAAGTTTAATATCTTTCGTATTAAAAAAGTCGTAGAGGATGTATTTCAAGGTGGGCAAATTGTCAGCTGGGCCAAGGAAACATGGTCACGGTTCAGCGACAAAAGCAACAGCTATAATGTCGGTCAAAAGACGCTACAGACGAGAAAATGTGTTTGAACGAACAAAAAGAAGAGCTGTGAGAGTCACGCTTCTATGGAGGTGGCTGCGTGTTTCGAATAAAAGGATTTCCAAGTTGCAATGGCGCCATTAGCCCCGTGACAAAGGAGAGTTTTCGCAGTTGTAACAGTACCATTACCTCGATTGAAAAAAAGGAAACGAGGAGAAGAAAAAAATGGGGATAGCGACGACGAGCGAAGAGTACGTAATACATTTGGCGAACACGTTGTTCCACGCTTGTTGGTAATTATTGCAGTATCTCTTAATTAACGGTACGCCTGGTGTTTCTCGTATTCGTGAATGTAGATGGACCCTGCGATAATTATTCCGATACGCTCTCGAATGGACTTTGCTGGTATGTGTACCTAGTTGGGGTTATCGTTGGTCAAAGAACATCGCGTCGTCGTGACCATGCTAACTAATCGTACAAGATTTCGAACAATACGAGTTTGTTTGGTATTCTAGTATAAGGATAAACACCAGAAATTAGTAAACGTCACACGGTTAGGATAGGGTTATTTGAACTAGTTGATCTTTCTTGTTTTCAAATTCGATCTCTATATGTTATGTTATTTACAGCGTATAACTTCCTGTATCGTTATTTCTTTTTACGTTACTATGTATAATTTCTTGCATGTTACGAAACATCGTTAATTTTTGACATTTTATCAATAGAAAAATGAGAGAATATAGCTTAGGCTAGTTTAGGCCGAGCAAAAAGAAAAACGAGAAAGAACCTAGGAAACGACTTAAATTGCACGCGCACCTTTCACTGATCTTTCATCGTCCCATATAATTCTCTCTATCCTGTGTATATCTACGAATTTCTCAACTATCTTTACCAACCAGAAATAAATTCCTCGATCGTTAACGTTACACCTAAGATCTCTGAAACTATCGATAACCAGATCCGCGGCATTAATATGCAACGGCGCGCGAGCGCGAACGCGAACGTGGCGAGGAAAGGGAAAAAGAAGAAAAATGCATAAATCACACTGATACGGCCGTCGACACGGTTAGCAGTCAAAGAACCGAGCACGGCCAGGGGCTAATTAACGCGGCTAGTTCCAGCGTGCATAATGAATTCCAGGTGAATTTCACGTCGACGGTATTACGAAAGTAGCCCTATTTCAGGGTCGTCGATTAAGTAACGCGAGATACATCGCTAGATTAATGGTCGTTGAACGCATCAGATTCCTGCATCGTTTACGATTCGTCCCGATACCTCTTGATGACGTGGCCATCGATAAAGCGTTGTCACGCGCGCGCACACGAGCTTCTCAGCGAAGAATGAAACCGAGGGATGAGTGAAGAGACAACGACGTGGAAAGGGAGAGCGTTGCGAAACGAAGTTTCTTCGGTTCCATTGAAAAGCGACGGCCGCGTTAATGGGGCAGACGCGTGTCCCTTCGCGCGCTATATTATGGAAATCGGCGAATCAGGGGTAAGGGAGGAGGTACTTAAAGGGTCGAAAACGATAGATACAAGGGTGGACGGGGACGAAGGTATGTTATTTTGTCGAGATTTCCCAGGATATCCTTCCAGAGGAAGTTTGAATCGAGCATTGACGATTTTTTTTTTGGGGAACGAATCGACAAAGCATAAGCAAAGCAATGTATGCATATCAAAACTGTGGAGAATAACAGTACTCGAGCAATTTTTTCGGGCAAAGAAGCGGAGAACTATTTGGAAGCTTCGAGAAAAATGATTTATTAAATAGGTAATATTAGCAGAAAGAATATACTGTAGGAAAAAAATGATGAAATACGTATTATATTTGTAATTTTCAGTCTCGCACGTCGAAATCTTCCTTTGACGATTTTCATGTTCTTTTAATACAGAGGTGAATTACTTTGTTTCTTTTTTAAATGAAAGTTAAAGTACAAGCGTGTCGATAATAATAATATTTGCAACAAATTGTTTTTATGTAATCGGTTAATCAATTTTATTGTCAGCGTAATAAATGCTTCTCTTGCGTCTGTTTTCTCATGATGAAATGCAATCACTGTGTCATAAAAGTACGAACTCGTGTAATCACGTTCGCGATATGACCCACTTCCGGTCTAGCATGAGATACAAATCGTCCGTACATCTGCCAGCTTTGTAATCGTTACATTGTCATTCATGTTTGCGCGTAAATTATATTTGCGTAGATAAGACGTCGATGCGAGTTCCCATTTTCTTTTCGTTTTCGGCTTTTCTTTGACATTTATCTCCTCGTAATATTGTCAAACATCTTAATTTTACTATTATTGATGCAAGAAAGATGCAAGTTTGAGTCGTCGATATTGCAAAAATCAATAAAATTCCTCAGAAGCTAGAAGCGTAATGAACCTCTTGACGTATCCGACAGCCAGATAAAGGGAAACATGTAAGCAAAATTTGCCGAAGCATAGAAGAGAGAAACAAGTTTACGCGATACGAAGAAACGTGCCGAATCGGCCGATGTCGAGAGATATTTCAAAGAAAAGAGGAAGTCGGCAAAAGAATGACACTCCACTTCTTTCATCGTATCTTCTCTATCGGAAAGATGCTGAATTTCCGATATAAGACTCTTGTACGATGAAAGATACTTGCGGAGCATCGAAGAGGAAACGCTTGATCCATTTTCTTCTTTCTCTGCTCGTCTTTCACACCTTCTTCCGATAAAAATACCACAAATATTTTATTGAATATTATACATTTGTAATATATCTTCTTTCAAAAGCTCATACGTAATTCTATTGGATAAACAACTTTCTATCGTAATGTAATATCATTGGTTTTTGTTAAAAAAAAATTTTACTTTCCGTGTATTCTTTGCATACGTACACACACACATACACAAATTAATTGCGTAGCTACGTACTTATCGGGAACTGCTGCGAAAATACTCGTAAAGACTAGGCAAAATTCTACGATAACGTTCATTCGCTATTAAATTATGCATTTTTATATAAATGTCTATTTTTTCGAAACTTTTCTGTAATTTTGTACTTCTGTTGGAAATTCATTGGAAAAATGTTCAAATCACAAAGTCATTCTCGATCGAAAGTTTACAGAAACGATTATGAAAACGGAACAGTTTAAACGCTTCTGCCGTCATGGCCAGATGCTCGGACCATTGACTCGGTCGAAAAAGAACGACGCTGGAAGAAAAATATTGGTCGTATCGTATCGTAGAGGAAGAATCAGTGCCATTAAACCCGACGAATTTCGTGAACGTGAATTTTCCCGTTCGCCAAGAGCGAACGATAAATTCCTCTGTAACGAATCACCCGATCAAATCCCGTGCAAGTAAAATACTCGGTTTTATTGCTGCCATTATCTAGCGAGCCGGCGCGGCGTTGATCTAGCGTTTAAAACGCCATAAATATCATCGCTAGCGTCTGATGACTTTGTTGTTAATGATCTTGCATGTGACCACGCAAGATCAGTTTATCACATCATGGCCGCTTTAATCTTCGACGTTGACTCGCTCGGGCATCAACTGATACTATTTTTATAACACAAGCATCGTGATGGAAATTATTACACGAGAGACGTAGTAGCTACTATGGAATCTTTCATTTCCTCGTACTGATATTACACTGCAGATAATGATGTCATTAATATTTCTACTTTGAACTAGTATTTTTGTACATAATTTCGAAGAATAATCATCATAGCGCGCCGGAATAAAATGAAATTATAATTTATAATTTTTGCGAGGTGGCTACGACCGTGGGTCGTACGATAATGAAATTAACGCGATACGTATATACAAACTTGATTGTTATCGATCGTATACTTTGCTTTGTAAAATTATCTATTTTCTGACGTTAAAAATTATCGCAAAAAGTTCGAATAAAATATAGAAAGACGTTTATCGATACTCGTGATTTTCTGTTTGAATTTTATGCTAAACATCGTACAAAATTGAAACATACAAGTTGGAAGATTGCAGCAGCGTTATACAAATATATGTAGATATTGTGAAAATTTTACTTGACACGAAATCAGCGTCGAATTTTTCACTTCGATCTGCAACGTTACGAAGAAAATAAAAATATGGAAGCCCGTTCCCAGCAAGTCCAACGCGATGGTCCGTTAAAGTAAATCCTCCGATAAATCAAAGTACCTCGATTCAAGCCGGACCGCAAAATTCTAAATTGAAACAAACTTGAAAAGTACCAATCAGCGTCTGGGAAAAGCCGAGGATATCCGTTTCGTCGCGATAATCGAGCTTTAATCGTAATAATACCCTGGAAACGCGTTTATCCTGATGCTGAAAACATTTGCAGTAAGTTTCCTCGGCGCGACACAGCCGAAAGATCAGCGAGGAAAGTTTCCTCGTGCGTCACTCAGGTCCGGTTCGCGTCGACTGCCGGATAAATACCGTGTTCTTTTCTCGATTTGACGTCCACCTTGAGCCAGGCCAACCGACAAACGATCCACCTTTCAGACACTTCGATATAAGTAGATATTTTTAATTCCAGCGTGACTAAGGCCGACCAGGCAGCCATTCCGGATTCCAACGTTTGTCAGAGGAAATTCTCTTTTTCCCTGGGGAACCCGCGAGGCATGGCTAGGTTACGCCAATGGAGTCATCGAGGGGAATTCAGGTGCACCACGGTCAAGGTAACAGGGTCAGCAAGGTGCATGTGCACGAAAATAAACAAAGGCAAAGCACGAGCCATCGAGCTCGGAGAAACGGGGCCCATTGTGTCGTGGCTCAGCTGAATCACGAGTCGGCGTGTATTTTTAACCCTTTAAAACCCCGCCGTCGCGTGTTTTTCAGGCTGTTTGGGACCCGTCGTCTGTTCTCGCCTTCTTTTTCGTGTAAAGGGATAACTTGTTCCTCGCCTGGCCACGGCTGTGCAAGCCGGGTGAAAGTTTAACTTGGCTACGAGGAACGGTCCGATCTCCGGAGTTTGCCGAGTTTGATGGTGTTTTGATGGCGTTGGACGTAAAGAGGATACGATGGACCGCGAGCTGGTTAAGCGACTGAGGGAATTGGAGAAGGGTTCTGGAATTTTCTGGTCTGGTTCCGGTTTCTATGCTCATTATGAAACTTTCCATTATCTATACGCTATTAGCTGAGGGTAATTTCTGATGGAAAAAATATTTTATAACGTCTATTTCTATATTGTGAAATTTCATGCGCTTTACGTGTCCGTATAACAGCGGTAAGAACAGTATAATTAGAAAAAAATAAGGTTTTCAGGAAATTGGTTTGTATATAGAAAGCCTGAACTAAGACGTAGAAAATTCTGTGCGTTTCTTGATTAAGAATTAATTAAAGTTTATAAGTCTTCTTCTTGGAACACGTATTCTAGTAAACTTTTGTATTTACATCGTGAAGGAAATTCTGTTCCGACAGATGATAAAAGATAAAAGAAAGAGTTGCAATAAACGTAATTTTATTCTATAGCGATCGTAGCGCAAGATTAAAGTCCTTACAGTCATTAGACACACTTCTTATTTTACGTCCTGCTTATGTATTCAGCGATTACCCGTGAACATGGAAAAATAAACATCTCGGCCATTAATTTATTAATTTATGATAATTGCGATTACTATTATGTATGTTAAATGATTTTTTGCTTTCAGATGATTTTATGAAAATATCATGACAGCAGTGAGACAGTTGTATTATCGAAGGTTTTGTATTTAACGAGCTCTACAGGAAAAAAAGCAAAGAATTATATAAATTTGCAACGACCGAACGATCGGCTATTTGATTAATGGACAAGTAATTATATTTTAAAACCATATAATTACATCGTTGTCAAGAAACTTTGTTTCTTGCGTGTTTATCATTGGCTAGTCTGGCTAAACAATTTTTATTCCTGTTCTGTTTGCCATCTTGAACTTGTATCCTTCTTTATTTTCTTGCTCGTCCGCTATTTGTCTAACAATCATCTTATGAAGATAATATCTGTGGTTACTTGCGTTTTTCACCTTCACTAATTGGGATAATTTAAAGTTAAGCGTGGCATAAGTAATTGTTGAGATCGTTATCTAATATTTCATGTAAGTCGTGTATTTTAAAAACGGTTACTGCGTTATTAACGATCTTTCTAATATTGAAATACAAATTTAGAGATTTCTGATCGATCCGATAAAGGTTGACAATTTACTTTCAACGACGATAATTAAACATTTTCTTCAGAAATACTAATTTGATTATAGATCTTAAAGATCTTAATTTCTCAAATTAATTACTCAAATGAAATTTGTATCCTATTTACTATTTACTCTGTCACTTTGCTTCAAACAACGTTATTTCAATAATAATATATTTAGGAAATATAAATTAACGTTTGTCTTTATATTTGCCGTTTAAATATCTGTTATCTAATTTTACCAAGAAAATAAAGTTGTTCTTTCATGGTGCGTGGAATTCCTATTCAGAAACCGTAGAAATCAGACAATTGTTATCACCAACGGTGTTTGCCTTTATAGCAAGTGTTTATATTCTGACGTCTAAGTCTAAGTAGATTTCTTTTCCTACTTCCCGATAATCTATAAGAGAATTTGACTATCGAGTTGCTTCAAGGATGAATAATATCCGCTAATAAGTTTGTTCCTTACATACGAAAGGTTTACGATTATTTGTCATTCTTTATTGCTTGAAATATTCAAATATTTGGCAAGTCGGTAATTTGCGAATAATTGATTTCTGAAAATAATGCAATAACGTTTATTTTCAAGCAGAATTTTAATTCTGTCTCTTTACCGACTCTAAATAAAAATTTCCATTTTAATCTGTCCGAGAAAGAGGTATTGATTTTCCTCTCTAGTACCCTTAATATATATATATATATATATAATATACGATATAAAATCGACATAACATTTTTATTCCATTTGTTACTGCATCTTAAGTTAACTGATATCGTTTCTACGACGCTGTATCTTTAAATTCTCAAAAGGTGGCAATTTTCTAGCGTACGAAGCACGAACCGCATATCAATACAACATTCCCTAAAACGTGCGCTGGTATTTTTCCAACGGCGCCCCATGAGAACATTCCTGTCTAACTGGCTTCAAACGATTTCGTGCGCATACCAGAGCTAATTAAATCCCGGACAATCATTTATCACCTCGTAGGCAATGTGGCAAACGAACGATCCATATGTCACTTAATAGGCCACCCTACAAAAACATTACAGCAGGCACGCATCACATCGAAAAAGTTAACGTATTATTGCCAGACGCATAAATTCGTTGGATGGTTAGGCGTCGCCGGGGAGGACGGTCTCGAAACGACGTAAAAATACGTGTACACAAGTGGACGCGGAGATTAATGAAAACGTAGAAGATAAAAAAGATCCACGAGGACCGACGGGAACACGTGCGGCAAACTAAGGGATCTAATAAATGCCCTTGAGGAACGAACGGGATCGTCGAGCCTATTAAAACGAATTGTTACGAGAGATCGGAGGCGTACAGTAAGACGTATCGTAGAATAACGCGACATCGATCAAGATACGAGTTATTCTCTTTTATTAATATAATTACACTGGTTCGCGAAAGTATTTGTACGCTTACTATAAAAAGCATTTACGTATGTATATTATGTGTTATTATTAGTCGGCATATTTTTATGCGTTTGTGGAAAATTTCAAGGTATAAAAATGTGTATATAGAACGCGTGCTATACGAGAAAACTGAGAAAGTATTCAAAGCGAAATATTTATTCCAATATTTAGTAGGTGGAAGAAATCTCTATTTAGAGTGCTGCTCTGTTTCTTTATTTACGTTCGTGTAAGTATACAGCATAAAAAATCTTCAATTTCCTTTTATTTTACTGATAACGTATTATGCGTATTAATGTAACGTGGAACGTCGTTAGATTAAACAATTAATACGACCATATAGTTCGAGACCCACAGCGATGAATAAAACGATATCAGCTGTGATAGTTGGCTCGCGTCTTCGGTTTTTATCTACCGTCTTCGATACGCGTTCCACGTTCATTGTTTTCATGTCGAATGTAGATGCAAAGGGGGAGAAACGTTTCACGCTCTCGAAACACGCTTCCGACGAAGGAATCCATAAATCATGGCCTTTTTACGAGACCGTTAATAACAAGCGCGAACTTAGAGCTACTGAAATAATGTGTAAACCAAGAAGCGCCTACCGCAGTTTGCTTTGACGGTTTTGCGGACCCGACGAGTACACCGGGTGGACGAAAAAGAGATACGAATATCTTAACGTTGGGAATTACGATCGGCTGATCTTGATTCAATAAAGAAGCGATAAAAGTTATTGCCAGGACTCTTTCGTGTAACGATTTGAAAACGAATAATAGAATAGTAAATCGACAAAGTTATATGTTATCGACCGCTTTTTTATAATTTTACGATCCTACGAATAGAATAATGAGGTGATTTATAATTTGAAAAATTTGTTTGTAAAGTCTCATTTAATTTAGTACGAAAGAAAATTCCGACTTATTCGTACCGCGTGATAATTTATGACTCGTGTCATAATAAGCGACACGTTGTTTGTCATTTCTCAGTGAAATGTAGGACACGTACAGTGTTCGCAATAGACGAAAATAACGTCTAATAAAATATATCGAGTTCGAATCGATAACAATAACTTATCGTCACGATTCCCATTTGTTCATTCCCAAGGAATAAATCAACGAACTTGAAAGAAGAACTTGGACGGGCGTCAAACGCAATGTGAATTTACCGACTTGAGGAGAAAAGTTAGAAATTCGACGTTTACGAGCGATCGCGATCGGGGTTAAGAAAAAATTTATCTTCGTGCACGTATATTTGACGCTGTATGTTTGATGTATTGCGTGAATTACGAAGACACTTATCTCACCTAACGTCCGTCATAAATTTCTTTTTCAGGGCTAACGGTTATCTTTTCCTTTGTCGTCTCTCGTAATCGTACGAATAGATGGTAGGTATGATACTCGTTTTTCAACATTTTTCTTTCAAAGATCGCGATACAAACGAATTTTGCCATTCAAAATCTAAATTGAAATGTTACGATCTCAAAATTAAAATTTCGTAATACGAGAAAAAGAAATTGGAATATTTGAAATTCAGATTCGAATATTAAATTTAAGCAATTTTACAACAATTTTCTCGTTGGCAATATCCAGTTCCGTTAGCAATATCGTCATACGCGTATTTCATACTCCATTTATAGTCGACCATTGCAATTGGAACCGCAAGAACAACAATTGAAATTTTAAACGCGTTAAGAATATTTTACGCTACGAATACCTAAAGTCGGAGATCCATTCAAGTTTCTTTCCTCCCATCGTAAACACTTTCTTCTCCTTCCTTTTTGCCCTTAATACCATGATCGAGTGTGTTTCGAAATGTTTTCCTTTCCAGAACCATTATATCACGAGGTTCACGCGCCGTTCCTCGCGCGCGAATTTTACGTATAAATCTCTCCTAATACGTGAACCAGCTCACCCTACATTCTGCCTCTCTCTCTCTCTTTCTTCTACTCTTTGTTTGAAATTTATCGCGGTACGAGCAGCATCTGCCGCCGCTCTAAAGAAATCCATAAATCGAATAGTTTTGCACTCCACGGGATAACAAGTTGAGCCAAGATAAGCCGAAATAACTTCAGAAGCCGCCAGCTTTCGACTGCCATCGACTAAATCAACCATGCCGCTCTCGAGAATTGCCTGCTTCATGAAGGAATCCTCATCATTGTTACAAAAGATTATTCGCTCTATTAAGATGACGTATTTGTTACGGTGTTCTCAAGCTGTCAGTATACATATATCGTTGATATCTCAAGGTTGACAATTAAAAAGATCGATATCGTATATTGTCAATACAACATTGTCAATATTATACAACGATGTTGAGAACCTTGAAGTATTGGCAATATTATTGGCTGCCTGAGGACACCTTTGGGAAACGTATATTACGTTTGAAAAAAGAAAACAGTTCAACGCGTGGTCCGTTTAACATCGCTTGTTATGATATCGATCACGCCGATGATGGATTACGATAGAATTCATAAATTATCGTAAAACAAATTCGAATTAAATAGATTCTTCGCTTTGATATCTTTCTTTTCAACGTGGTAAATATTTTCTGGACCGAAGAATGTTCGATAGTTCGATAGAAAGCTCTAATAACGTTACTATCGACGTTACTTCGTCAAACAGGAATTAAAAGACACAAGAAGTGACATATTTTCAAATTAAATTATCGCTAACTGTGACCTTGATCCCTCTCTTTTCCCAAGAAGACAAAAAAGGTAGAAAGATAGGAGCTTGCCCATTGAAGTATCGTTTAAAGGATCAAAACTGATCAAATTTAAACATCGTTTCAGCCTACGCGCATTGCACCTATACCACCCACGATCAGGAGGCGTAATATCACGCGAAACGTTCGATAACAAGGGGAAGGGGCCAAAGATAAGCCAGACGTGGCTTCTGTTCGTGGTCTCTCTGTGGTCGACGATCCTCAACCCTCTTTCTATCGCCGTTCTAGCAGCCGTAAATATTATTCCCACCGGGACGACGAAGCTTTTCCTTCGATAACGTTGCCCCGTGGCATGTCAAGTAATGCGCCCAACTGTCTGGAAACTTTTGGCCCCGGGCCAACCTGTATGTAAGTACGTAGATCGTCTACAGAATTTTCAGAGATAAAAGGACGAGCTTTCTGCGTGCAACATCTTTCCTCGAGCACGACGATGATCGAGCTTTCATCGCGTTTTCTCTTATGCCAGCCTCCACGGAGATGCTCAGACAGCTCTGGAACGTTCGTGCACGCCGACACCTTTGAAGCTTTATGCCGCGGGCACGTGACCGGAGGCGTACGTATTTTTCTTCGTAGATCTTTTGCCGACCCTTTTTCGTTCCTCCATTTCTTTCCTTCTCGTGGTTTTTGAGTCGGTTGACGAATATGTCGGCTTATTTAGCCCCGGCATTATTTAGCTGCATGGACTTTCAATTGTTAGAAGTAGACTACGTACTGCGTGTGGTATACGATTCTCTAATTGTACTTAATCGACTATCCTTTCGACGATCGGTCGATGATCGATTATTATATCAGTATTACCTATTAAATTTCGTTCTATGGCGAATTATCGATCACGTTAAACAAGACAAAAATTGTTACACGATGTGTCTGTGTGTGTGTGTGTGTGTTATTTAATGTTACGAAGATTTCTGATAGAAATGTGAACATCTTGCTGTTAGCAGTGACGATTAATCGGAATATCTGTGATTTTCTTGCACGAGTTTAAATTCGAAAAATGAGTCGTGGAAGTTGCTGAAAATATAACATTTGCGAAAGATTCAAAATATCTGTGAATTTTTAACTTTTATATACGAGAAAGGATAACTGCATTAACCAGTTGTTAGCGAAATTCCAAATTTTATAGCATTTAAAAAATGTTGATTTTTGTTCTCGACAAGCTGTTGAACGAGTTACTTGACCGTATCTAACAATTAGCAGGGATTACTGTACCGACCTATATAGGAGCTCCGCCTAAAGTGTTACAGACTGTTTTCTCCGAAAGTATTAAAGATAACGGCAATTTTTGTTCGTGTGTTAGGGCCCGTTGATGTCTTCTGTCTGAAAGGAAAGGAATCGATATTTGATTTCTAAAGGATGGAATAAATCTTTCGAAATCAAACATCGTTATTTCGGATCTTTGATCTTTGGTAGGAAATATATTAAACGTATTTGCTATTTAAATAGAAACAACGAATCCATCTGTTCGTCTTAAATTTTCAGATTAAATTTGGTTGCGATCTTCTTTTTCCTTCTATATCGTGAAACGATTTGCAAAGTTCATTGAACAGTATTGTTTAAACAGAATGCGATAATATTATCGGAAAAGATTCCAATTGTAAGAATCACATTGTTTTTGCAATTCATTGATGGATTTCCATGTAATTAGCGTTCCATTGCCTATTAATCGCGTATTATTAACGAAAAATAATTGTTCGCTCGTTCCAAATTTGACCCAGGTTTAATCATCGATTATGATGTTCTACCTTGAAACGGCTTATGGCTGTTGAAGTTTGTTTTACCATACTCCAATTAGGACGCTGAATGTTTGTGGAAATAAATGTCAAAATAAACGAGTGCGAACGATATGCGATGTTCATGGTAGTAAAATAGTGGAAATTACGAATATTTCCTGATTGATACTACTCTATCTAGAGTATAGAACATATCGTATCGTATCGTTGCTAGAAAATGTTATAACAAATATTACGTCACAAAATAATCCAAATATCCAATGTAGAATTTATAGAAACATTAAAATAATAATTCTTTATTTATTATTATTATTATTATATAGTATGTTACCTCTAACATAACGATCTTTTTAAAATCTACGTACTGTTAAGATTCTACGAATAAGTTACGAATAAAGTACATACGTGGATACAATGAAATAACAAATTGAAAACACGTAGCAGAAAAATAAGAAATAAAAGAAAACTTCAGAAATATAGATATACAAAGTACGTAATCAGTAGCTTACACGACATTAGGGAGGGTCAACGATTTATAAAAACTGGGAAATAAAATATCACAGAGGGTTAACGATCTTTAAAAAAACCTTGACACGAACAAAGTAACAGGCGCGTCAGCGATACGGTCAGCCGCTAATTGCGTTTAACGTGGCGTGCTAATTATTCTCGATGCGAATTATTAATTACCTACGACTCGACAAAAATATCCCCCGCCGCCATTCACGTTTTTCTCGCCAGGGTAATTGAGTATAATCGAACAATTAGCACGCGTCTATCGTTACTGTTTATATCGGGACGCGATAAAGTTCGCGGTGACGAAAATTTTTCGCTCGTTGCGAATGTTTCGCCTTCGAAGATTATGAACGTACGTTTCACGATCACGTTCGTCGAGCTGCGGAAGCGTAATGCTCGTTATTGTTGCGAATTATTGCGGACGCGAGAAAACAAAGCAATTGCGCAATCGACTGCGTTGCGGCAATTAACGGACGCCTCGTGTAAGAATTTGAACGAACAACGCAATAATCGTGATTGAAGGATACGATTCGCGTATATCTGAAAGTTTGTATTCCGGTGAAAAAGATTTTACTTTGAAACGCAACTCGAAAAGTACTATCGCAGCGAAAATAATCGGAAGAAGCCAGCAGGGTCAAAGTTTGATACAAAGTGAAACTACCGAAGGATCAATTGGCAGGCCGTTTATTCGAGGAATGCAAAATTTTGAAATCTCTGCTAGCGTGGCATGCTTCGCCCTAAAAGTTGCACGAATATCCACTTCGAACGTAACGAACGTTTCGCTGTAATAACATTTCTACAAAGCCAACGTTCGGTTGATTCTCAATCGATCTTGGGGATAATTCGGTTAAACGGGCGATCGGTTCAAACGATCGCATCTGTTCTTCCGACTAACTGGTTTAGTTGACGAATTGACCCAACTGTTAACCCTCCTAGACGCGTGAGACAAGCTGCGTTCGTGGCCAGGATTTCGACCGTGTCTTCTATATCAGTCGCTTGCGTGTCCTGGCCAACATTTACGTTTTCTTTTTATCCAACCTTTTTTCTTCTGGTTCACTTGAAGCCGAATCGACTTTGAAGTGGCGACCATTAGTCAAGCTTTGGATCGGTGTTCTGCCGCCGAACGAATAAAGTTTCGTCGATTATATACGTCTTAACGACTGCTACACTGTAATCTATTCGAGGCTAAATAGCTTTCATATATACGTATGGTCTTTAATACGACTGATAGAAGCGACGCTCGTTTCAGGCCGATGCTGGCAATTTCCACTTCGAACTGGAATTTGGAACGTTAGACGTCCTTGTTAATAATACTTGTTGATTTGTAATCGTGAGATATGACGTTAAAAGTTGTTACAGGGTTCGACGATGTTTTTATAACCCGTAATTCTGTTTTGTTTTTCTTTGTACGAATTTGTTTCAATTTGTTCGATAGATGTATATATATATATATATATATATATGCAGACTGATAGAAAAATATACCAAGTTGTCTCACATCGATAACGAAACAAGACTCTCTTCTTCCGCGAGTTTCCCATTTTCTCCAGCGCGTCGAAATTCAAACCATATCCCGAATTCCTTCCAACGCTATCCGCGCAGCTTCTAGTGTTCTCGGCGACCAGACAAAAGCCGAAGAAAATATGGTAACGATTTAACAAACAGAACTGCAGGTCCTTTCCATACGAAGGTTCGTGAAAAATGGTTGGTGAAACGTAACACGATCCTACGGAATAATGGTGGACAGAGGAACGAAGCTCGCAGAGAAATATCTGATTCTATCGTTCACTGGACGACCTTAAGACCGACTTTAGAACGCCCTTTGGAGAGTTGTCGTGGACCAGTCAGTCGTAGTGAGACGCGTCGCCTTCTCGCCGCTCGTCGCCAGTTTATGCTCAAACTCCTCAAGGTCGCGGAAAAGTCGAACTCCTTCACCGAGTGAAGGTGGCCTTTCGGTCTCCGCTGCGCTAATCGAACGAGACAATGAACGCGCCGCAACTACTTCTTCTGCTTTTCGAGAGGCTGTCGCTATTTTGCGCCGCGGAACAGGCGATCCTCCGAGAACTCTCGTCCAACTTTGTTTATGAAGTACTCGAAAAAAATGGACTCTCGGAGGAAGCTTCTACGTATTACGATGTTCCTTAAACGTTCGTTGGAACAACCGTCTTCTTAAAATACATCCGACGAGACGGCGCGGCGTTTCAATGGGCTGGTTGTTTTGCCGCACGTGTACAGATTTGCCAGTGAAATTAGTGCTTCGGTTTTCCTTACTTTCTAAGCAAACGCATTCCATTTACGCGAGCTAGTCAAGGGATAAATAGTTCGTGCAGCTGGTGGTCATACGCGCGAGAAGTTTATCAATCTTCGTTAATTTTCGTGTACGTTTCGTTTACGCAATAAGAGTTCGCGTTCAAACACTCAGGAGTTGAGGAACTCATCTGTTGGCTATGCTTCGTGCGACGAATTTCGTGTTCTTCTAGCTACATTGTACAAACGTATGATGTGAACGTTGGAAGAAATTTATATCGTTCGATACTACTTCGTTGAAAGAGTATGGAGATCGTTTTACGACGACGCTGACTTTTCGCACTGGAAGAGATACGCCGGGACTCGTTTTTCCGCTTCCAAAAGTTTCTTTGACGCTCCGATAGACCGGCGGCCAATGATACAGTTTAATTAAAAGAATCACGTGGGAAAGCGACGGCACGGTGCGGCGTCGGGGAACATTGGCCGCTTTAGCGACACCGGTTCGAGATTAAAATTCAGTTTCCTTTCACGAGTGCTTGCGCCAAGTCGACGCGACCGTGCAATGCTAATACGATTTCAAAGGGGGGACTCTGGCGAACGGCCGTTTCAATTTTACGAATCTTTCACTTACTTTTCGATTCTACCTCGCCCCGTCACGTGACACACGACCGTCGCAGCTCGTCGCACGGCTTGTGAAACAGTGTCAGTGACCGACAGCCTAAGGCCACCAGACCGCTTTGCACCGAGCATCGTGTCTCAAAGTGATTTAAGTATCGTTCACACCCGAAAAGAGAAAAAAAACGAGACTTTGATCTCGTTCGAGTAACATCTTATCCGTATACCGTAATTTTTCCTTTATTTTAAATTCTATCGCTAATGCCTATTCCATTAGATATAAATTCCATTAGAATTTCTTGCGTCTATGTGTCTGTAGTGCGTACAGTTTATCATTAGCAGCAATTTAACTACGACTTAACTGTAAATCAATTTCGTTAATTAGAAGCAGACAAACGGATAATTGTAGATTTTATTACGAACGAGCCCCGTACGATCTCACGAAACGATCGAATAAATCTCAATCAAAGATAATCATAAACAATCTTCGAAGATACATATTTGATACTACAACTGTAACGAAGATTTTTCTAGAGTAACAGAATCCCAAAGACTATTTTTAAACGTTCGAGAATTGCTTGAAATTGGATCTCTCAAGTTCTATACAGCACAAGGAAATTGTAAACTTTTGCTTAATAACGTACACTCGTATCTAACTCAGCAACTTTACTATTTTCGTAATTTACAAAGATCGTAATTTCGATCACACACTTTCTCCAATTTCTACCTAGGTCTCGTTAACTCCGAACAATATATCCAACCCGTAAGAATCCAATAATTTCCTGACTTCTTGTTCGTAAAAACAGGCATAAAAAGAAGAAAAGTTTCGTCCGAGCTACAAGATATCGAAAGAAGTTGGCTGGTTTCTTCGGCGAACTTCCGTCCATCGTTATCAAACTCCTTTCCCCAATAACATCGTATTCACGGTTCAGAAATCCAATTACACAGTTCTCCCTAGTTCGTTCTCTTCTTCCAGCGCAGACCAATTAGCCCAACCGTCTTCTAATTAACATTTCCAGCGAGTTTGCTTATTCGTCGATACAGTTCGAGGCTCCAATTAAACGTCGAGAAAGAGAGAGGTGGCGGCCGTGTTTGTAGAAAAAGCAGAGCATAAAAGTCGAGCATCGGTGAACGAGAGTACCATATATCCTGAGAGACAAACGATCACGGTTTGGCCTGCGGCTGTGGTAATCCGTTACGACGGATCGATGTAACGCGAGACGAGGAGATCGTAGATCGAATCGATGGCGGGCAGATCCGCGATGAGAGTTCATTCGGTAGGCCAACGGTCGCTGGCCCTGAGAAAGCCTCATCCCTCGTCGAGATCGAGTTCGAGACGCGGTTTGGCACTGACCCACACACTGGTTGGCCCACTTACCACGGCTCCACGGCAACATCGTAGCCAGTGTTGCCAGTAATTATATCCATGTCGTTTACCCGAGTTTTTCCCTTTTGACGATTTTAAATTTTTCTTTGACGATCGATGGTACGATAAGGATGGTACGATGGATATTGAGTGAAATTTAAAACATTTACGATTGCTAATAATACGATCGATACAAATAAAGATAATAAACAAAACAAAAGTTCTTTACTTAGATTACAAAATCTGCTTTAAAGCACAACTAAACTAAGATATAGCTTACAATTAACGTTTAATCATTGTGAAAATATCAGCAATAAAATAAAATTACAAATTCCGATATCAAAATTGTACGATCTGTTAGCGGACAATATACGGTGGGATTTTGTTTTTCGTCGTAGTAAGGCTTTACATTCTGGTAAGGGAATTTAACATTTCCCGTTTTTAAGTATCTTACGTCTACGACTTTCGTTAGTTCCGTAAGGTGTTACGCGAGCAAGGCGGAGAAAAAGATCTCGTTTAAACGACATTTTATTGCCAGAAATTTGGTTTTACGATGAAACTTCTTTCAGAGAAGAGAAGATGAAAATTATGATCGATCGAATATTTCACGTTGAGAGGATTCATATAGAATATGAGAGAGAGAGAGAAAGAGAAGAAGTAAAATTTTAGAAAACATATCGCACGTGTCTCTCGTAATTTATATAAAAATTACTTTATCGACAACGATATATCAAAAACAGTTCTAAAATTCTATCACATAACTCCTATGAAATAACAAAATACAAATCTCAAGTCAGCTAATGAAAAAACCATGACTCTCTTAACCAACTTCCATAGTAAACAGCGCACGTTCAAAGAAGAATCGTTATCAGCGGATGTCGTGACAGAATACTAACGCAAAGACGCTGCAAACGAGGCTAAACAGAATTCATCAAAGCTGCCTCTGACCAGCCAACCAATATCTTCGATCTAACCCTGTACACTCGGCGATTAACGGGGCCGATCTTTAAATAGAAACTGCACCTGTGACGATAACAATTACATATACCAAGTGAAACGGTATTCGCCAAGAAAATACACGCGTATGCAACAAACATCGCAAAAATATAATCGGAATCGTCAAATGCCTTTTTCGTCTATCGTTCTCGCAGATGGTCGACTATATACATGTGCGTATGTCTGCACACGCATGTGCACGCTCCTATAATTGAAGAGCATCTAATTGATTCGCCTCGTATCGAATATGGGATGGAAACGTGTCCCGAATGACTTGGCTGGAACAGTGACCAAGTCAGGCATGTAAACACGGCGAATTGTATCGATGCTCGGTCGACTGGAAAGTCTATAAAGCCTGGCTGAATCGTGCCAGAAAGAAAGGATTTAACCAATGCGTCGGATTTCTCGCTCAATTTGTTGAATATGACTGCGCTTCGGTGCATGAACAGGAGTACAATGCCCGAGTCTTTTCGGAGATTGGCCTTTTCTGACCATATTCGACGCGTCGAACGTATGCTTGATATCGATTAAAGGGATGAATTGTTTGGATCCTGGTTAAAACACGAGTTGTTTAAGAGGCTGTATGGTATAACAACAGGCGACGATTTAATCGTAATAAATAAACTTGCAAAATAGGGAATAAGCTTTAGTTTGTTTCAAATGTTTAATACAATAAGAATGTTTCGTTTATCGGATTTATTCGTTTACGAAACGAAGATAGCTTTCTACTATCGTTATAATTTTTAATAACGCTCCGATCAATTGTGTAAAAATTCTCAGAACGAAGACAAAATATCCCGAACAGTGTTTAATAGCATAATTTTTGAAAGTAATATCGCTGCGTAATATTTTCCGGCCTTCTACCTGCGACAATCAAGCAAACTTACAAAAAGGTGCGACCTTATGGACACAATGAAGTATTCGATGCCGGTTTTTTGCTCGATTCAAGAGGGATATAACGGTAATGATCATTACGCCAATGCTCGAACCACAGTTTCATTGTATCCCTCATTCAGGGGCCAGAGGAACGTCGTATTTCCGTCTGTTACAATAGAACAAGTATTTACACACGCTCGTATCCTACTGGGCTTTAACTTCTCTCTGTCACAATTTGTCGGATTATTTACGACACGGTCATAGTTTGACCTATCGGCCAGAAAATTTCCTAGGTCTGAAGAACAGAAGGGAGAATTGTTACAGCGATATTTGCTTCGTTTGTATGTTAAAGATTTCCCTGAGATATTACAAATCCTTTTTCGTTTAAACTCAAAGCGAAATTGACATAGCAAAATGTTCGAGTTAAGTAAATCAGTTAAGTAGCTCGAGAGAAATTCGCGAAAGCCGTCAAACAGTCATACCTGCCAAAATATCATCGAGTGAAATTATTAATATTTATTTTCTATAAAAAAGTTGAAAGTAGATACGTATTTTTTGTATCTAGTACCAAAAGAAATCTCGAAGATAAAGAGATATGTAACTATTTTTTAAATTAATTAAACTATGATTTTTCACTCGTTTTATTTTCACACCCTCAAAGGGTTAAATCGTTGATTGCATCGAAAACTAGTTCCGCAAATAGGTCAGATAATCGAGAGTTAAATAACTGGATCGAGTGTTTTATCAGTATATACATCATGAACGACCATGCTTCAGGTAGACAGGCAGGTAAGCAACGATCGAAAGCAAAGATCGGTAAAATCCTTGAGAGCTGGTCGTATCGGATGGTGAAAGGATAGGATGTTAACAAAAGAATCATTGACACTGAGGTAAAGTTAACAGAATAATCAGAGAAATTACTATACCGTCGACGAGCTGCGTTCGTATCTTCGCATTGTTTTCTGGTATTCCCGTTACCCATTGCGAGAGACAACCGACGCTCATAGTATCCGGTGTACGGTGATTATCGCGAAAAAGAGAAATTGCGATCGTGAGAATGCAACAAAGATACATTTGTTTTCATGGAAATTGCTGTGGGGAAAGATGAATACCGTTTTTTGAGGTAGAAATGTTCGGAAAGTTTATAACATATTTGACGAAACGTAAATTTTCCTGTTAGCGTCGATAGATACGATTTAATACTAGCGATAATCGTAATATTTTTCTATAAATCTTAAATTGACGTTATCAAAAATGTTTCAGAAATCAATTTGCAACGTTTGGACGTTAGAAGTTTTATCTAGAGCAATATTTCTAGCCCGCGAAAGCAAATAATATATTTCTCTGTACTAATAACAGATTCGACACGTAACGCAAACAACATAATACTTTAGACGTGTCATAAGAGATACGAAAAGCTGCAACTTAACCGCGTGGTACACTTTCTCACGGATGATTTCACGTTCAAGGGCTGAACTCGTGGTCAGCAACGTGATCTGTATAAATGCTGCGATTCCTCGCATCACGTAGGTGTCAATTTTTGCCAGGTGATTTTGGCACGGGCATCGTCTGGTGACCTCGTTCGAGGATCGTCTCGCTGTTCACCGGAGAAAGGTGGCTATTCGAAAAAAGAAGAGAGAAAAAACATGTAAAACGGACAGAGAGCAACAAGCGCTGGAGAAACAAGAAAAGAGAAAGAAAACGGAGAGAGTAGTTGACGAAGCGTGGAATGAAAAGATTAGAAGGTTATTCGTCGCTGGTCAAAGTTACGTAACGCCAGGATGTCCGTTCGTCTGGTTCATAAGGCATTCAGTGAGCAGCTACCGCTTCCACCTCGCCGGAACAGTTTTGAATCGCGCCTCGGAGCAACAGAGAAGAGAACTTTCCGGTTGACTCTCAGCCTGCTTTACGACACGTTACGTGTCGCGGGCAAAGCGATCGTCTACGTGTTTTATGTAAGAGGAAAGAAACGAAGAATACGAAAAATCTAACGGAGTTCGTTGTTCCACGACGAAGCTCTACGTAGTAGTAGGTTTCAGGATAAGTTTCTTTCAATTTATTTATCTTAGGGATCGTGGTATCGTAATCACGAGATATTCAAAATATTCGTACCATCGGGAAATTTTTATTTACACGGCCAGCTGATTTTTTCGTAGATATTTAATTTCTTATTGCTTCGCAGTTTTCTAACTTCTCGTTACACTGTAACTATTTTATACACACAACAATTTGATATTGCGCTCGATTTGATTCTTACCTAATTCTAATCTCCGATCTAAACTTAAAAACATCCAACGTTGCTATAATTTTTTATATTCGATTTTATATATCACTCGAGTAAGTATTTTCCTGCAAGTTTTTCTCTCTCTTTTTACGTATGAAATCACGGTGAAACCAAATGTAATATGTATCCCAGATTCCTCCGAAAGAAACGCTGTTCCGATGGTTGAAGCTAAGAAACCGTTTCTTTTTTCTAAATTATATTCGTCGTGTCCGTTAAAATAGAAGATTTTTCGGTTACGTGACTCGGAAATGGCGTGCACGCAGAGTGAACTGGATTCACCGGTGATACCGGTGTTACCAGGAAACGACCGCCACTCGTTACGCCTCCCACGATGGAGAAATTAGCGCAGGTGTCTTAATTGTTCGCGTAAAACTAGCTAGCAATACCTTTCGCGACGCGTCGCAAAGTCTACACTGTCTACACCGAGGTGAACGTTACGAAATGCATTTCGTGCAGTCGTCCGAACACCTGAAAAAGCCGCACGAAAGCACGCCTAGGCTTGAGAGTGAAATTCCTACTTTCTTTTAATTATTTATGTGTCAGTAGAGCGAGAGTTTACAACCGACACCCTCGATTTTTCTTTTAATCGTGCTGCTATTCTTAAAAAGGAATTGATATTGGAATGATTCAGCACTTGTAACATTTTATATGAGTAATAAATGGCGCTATCAACGAGCATTAGTCATTGATTATGAGAAATTAATAAAGAAAAATCGAGACGAGAGAGTATCGTTCAAATAAATTGTCGTCTCTATGAAATACTGCATAGATTTAAGTTTTCATCACGGTCGAATTAAAATCGACTCTTTTAATCATTGCCACTTTGTCGCGCAACGTTCTCGCGCAATAAATAGCGGTAAGTGATAAAACGCAGGTGTGATCTTGCGTAATTTTTCGTTTAAACTTGATCCTTCTCTCAACTTATAACGTTCAACTCGAAATTTAAAACCTAACTTTACAACGATCGCATCTCCGTCTCGAAACTGGCAGACCACGCGCGTTTACCGTAACGCTAAACTGCGTTGGAGTTGTGTCGTACGCTTTCTCTGTTCTCGAGGAAACGTACATAAAGTATCTATGTAAGTGTATCGTTGTACCTAAGTACAAGCACATAACTGAACTAAGCGTTTCGTCGAAGCGATTTTTCTTGTTTATTTTTAAGATTAAGTTTACTTGCTTTTATCTCTGTATGCAAAACAAATTTGAGTAATTGGAAAATTCATATGTACGTATACACTTGCAGATAACTATATGATGATTAAGGATTATAACGTGTCATTTGCGCGTCTTCACGCGTACGCGTGATACGATTCCCCTCTGGATAAAGTGGAGTTTGCACGGATGCTATGATTCGACTGACTTTACGCTGGAAACACAGGTCCATAAAGTTTAGCGTCGCCTTTGCAACGCGCCGATGCGAATGCGAAACACGTGTTGTTAATTTGTTACGGGCCGAGTTACGCAGCGACTGAGAGAGCCACGCGCTCTTTTCTCTTTCTCTTCGCTCGAGACCCTCGATACAAAGGAAAATCGGAAAATTTAGTTTGAAGCGGAATTCGTGATCGAACTCGTAATGCCGGTTGGTTTGTGCGAAATAGAAAAGGCGAGCAGCTTGCTACCCTTCTTTGCTTTACCTTTTGTTCCGAGATTGTTATGTTACGCGCAAGTATCCTTCGGTTCTCGACATAGCTTAAATTATAACCGATGAGATGGACATAAAAATCAACGTAACACGATCCTCTCATTATATTAAACAGTATGAGATTAGCCAATATCACGCGAGTTACGCGAGTTATTACCCTTAATCCCAGACTAGAGAATCCTATTTGATCCTCGTCTAACTAGCTTTTCTAAAAAAGAAAAAGAAAAAACAAGAAAAAAAAACAAGATTCCATCGATTTCACGAGACTTCCATAAGAAATGGATAAAAAAAAAAAAAAAAAGAAAAATATCGCTCCTACGTTCGCGGAAATCAAATGATTTTCTCGATTTTTTGGAAACTCCTTTGAAAGCAGAGCACGTCCCGCTACCACGTCGAAAATCTGTCTCCGATACGGGTACACCGCGCGATCAAAACTGACGAACGGCTTACGCACAAATACAGTTCGGTTCATCAAGCGCGTGCCATTGAATAGTTAATACCTATTTTCGTTTTGGTGAATATATATGCATATGTGTATATGCGTACACAATCATAGAATCTATGGGCATTTTATTTGGCCCCGGTGGACCGTGTCAAAATCCCCAGCCGCGATCCGAGGCTAAAATCCCGTATCGAGGGCCACGATTGGTCGGTACTTGATTGAATTGGCGGTCACTACCGGGCATTAGGTTCACCATCCAAAGGATTGAATTTCTGTCACAATTATCGACCCCTCCCCGATCGCTCATACCCCTTTTTCGTTCGTTTGTATATCGTATACACCTACGAGGCTTCGTTTCAAATCCACCACGGTCTAAGCGCAGCTGCGGCCTTTTCCGTCGCCGAGAATAAATCTAAACTTGAATTTCAATTCGACTATGGAATTTACGGCTAAGACGGATATACGAATTTTCAGAACGGATTCCATATCCGGTATTACCGGATAATCGAATATTTCTACTCTCGGGGTTGTTTCAAATCCACGATTTAAGGCAATCTCAAATTTGTCGCGCTTTGTGTAGCTTCCTTTCGAGAAATCGTCACAGACGATACATCTAAGTAGTTTTTTATCTGGATCGATAAATGAAACATCTTTAAAATTATATTTTACAGTGTTCTTTTGAAATATTGTCGAATCTTAATCGGTGTGATACAAGCGCTGATGTATAAACGGTTAAAACGTGTTAACTAACTCGAGTCCCAAGTTTCATTTCACGTTTCATCCTACTCATTCGTTCACAGCCATCGATCACCATAAAAGCTCTCTCACATTTCTCCAAGCACACGATTACTGGAAATAAACTGGACAGGGAGTCGTAAAAGTATGAAAACGTCTTAATTAATCCAATAAAGAGAATGATGGTCGAAATTGTGGATTTCGAATGGTCGGTTCCTTTCACCACGTCCAAAGAAAGAAAGAAAGAAAGAAAGAAAGAAAGAAAGAAAGAAAGAAAAAAAGAAAAAATTGTGTGAGAGCGGGGTTCATCGAAAATTTCCTCACATTCTCCAGGTTTCTTGGAGACAGTGCACGAGCCGCGTCGAAATGAAAAGAGTGTCATGGCCGAGGTAGTTGGGCGTGCGTGGTGTATAAGTAGGTACATACGAACTACAACACCATGATGCGTGCACTTTCGTCGTTAAACCGCAGGAAAAAAGGAACGTGAGATGAATCTGCCCTGTACGCGTAATCGGGATCGACGTCGAATCCGATATTCCGATCAAGAGCCACGTTAGAAAGTGTTGCACCATCCATCTGACGCGCTTATCCCGCCTCGTAAATGCCTATATATAGAGTGGAAATGTATGCACACAGTGCGCAGCCTTACGTGAAGTAATATTAAGGCGAGGATCGAGGCGATTCGTGTTCTTGCCACAACACGCTCCTGCATAACTAAAACCAACGATCTTAGGACGTTCGATCTTCCTCAACTACACGCCGTGTCGTGGAACACGATTCTAATTTACCCCTTTGCACGATTCTTTTTTTGTATCAAACGCTCGATCGATGAACGAGAATTTGTGAAATACTCGACCTGTGACTACTTTCTTTTTTAATTCTTTAAAGCGAACAAGACGAATTGGAACGAAATTTTCACGCTTGTCAATATGATAATATTCGTGCGAATTTCCATCGAAAATAGATTATATCGTATTTGGATTTGAAAGAATTAAAATTGATCCGTTTGAAATTGATGTTTGACAAAGACCCGTGTATACGATATAAAAGGTTTTGTTGGAGCAGAATCGTGTGTTTAAGAGGAAGAGCACGAGGTACACAACGTATACGTATACGAAACGCATTATTACAAATTGCA
Source organism: Bombus haemorrhoidalis (assembly GCA_014825975.1). Classification (NCBI taxonomy): domain Eukaryota; kingdom Metazoa; phylum Arthropoda; class Insecta; order Hymenoptera; family Apidae; genus Bombus; species Bombus haemorrhoidalis. The sequence goes on from CM026171.1 coordinate 3,902,400, forward strand.
AGAGGCGAGAACCGTGCTGACGAGATTTCGAAACATGATTAATAACTTCGAATGACATGTTCATAAAACTGTCCTAACTTAATGTGACTCGCAAACACGAACAATCGATTTATGAGCGATTCCCAGAGTGTTTGATTCAATTATTCGATAAAATTATGGAACAGGAAATCGCCGGAAAACTTGTTTCCGACGATATTGCCCGTTCGACGACGCGGTCGAAGAATTCACCAGTGAGTCCCATTCTTTTGCGTATCTAATCTTTCCGAAACCAGACTGTTTTTTTTAGATAAAACATACATATCGACCGGTAAAATAATAAAATTTCTAAACAGAGAATGAAATTAAATTTTCCTTTCCGCTAAAAAAAAACGAAAATGAACGAAAAATACTGTTTTGCTATTTCATTAATTGATCCGCAATATCACGCGTTTCGATTAAAACCAACTGTCGCTATTCCAAACAAACTTTAAGACTAAAAATATATAAAAATAGCAGAGTAATGAAAATAATTATAAAGACAGAAGTTTTATAGATTTACAGTTATACAATTTTGGTTATTCAAACGATTCATCGTAAAAGAGATAACGTTTATCAAAAATAATTATCAAACATCGCCGCCAACGATATATCCTGAAACGAACAGGTAATTCAAGTACATAATTGGCATAACAAAATTGGCGCTGACTAGAATTTCTTCGAAGAAAACTAATAAGAAGGAAAAAGATCTTTAAATGATTCACCTTCCGTCCAAATAGATAATATCGAGAAGAAAGAACGAACCAAATCGAACGGCTTTTCACCGTTAATCAATCGTTAATAGCGTACAAGAACTACACGCTCGTGTCATAGCTCGCGCGCGCGCGCATTCACTCGCTTGCTATCGGAAGAAAAGTCGACGTATAAACTCGAAGAGCTGCACTGGCGGGGTTACAAAACAGGATCGACAAGCGACTTGCACGGGCGCTCATAATATTGTCATAAGGCCTACACCTGCGTGGATACAAGCTGCAGCGGAGCGACCGTTTAAGCTACGCTCGCAAGAAGAAACGAGTCAAAGTACATCAGCAGGCTCGCGACGAATGATCGCAATCTACTTTGATCTCGATCCGCTTTTCTATGGCCTCGACGCGACCCGAACACGGATCCTGACCTCCGTTAACCTGGTATCTCTGACCTCGACAATCGAGCTTGTCTACGGAATATCGCTTTTTATCGATTAGATCCCTAAAATATCGGCTTTCTATATAATTCATAGCTAAAACAATGGAATCAGATGTTAGGAAGTAAGAAAGAATTGAAACGCGAGACAGTTGGACATTTAACGCGAATTTTGTCGAACGATTTACTTGTTATACTTGTTGGCAAATTTTAAACGGTTTTGCTTCGTTCGTTGATCTCAATTGTACGACGTATGTCGCGAATGAAGTAACAACGAAGTACGCTTCTCGTATTTGATTTCCGGGTCACTCTTTTAAACGATTATATATAATCGTTTTGGAGGAATAAATTCTTCATAAGTTTGGTTGTCTCCTTTGAGAAACCCAGGGAAGAGTAAAGGAAAATATGAGATTCGATAAGAACACAGAGCTTATCTGTAATGTTGAATCTTATGTTAATGAAGATATATGAAGAAAAAACGAAACGAAAGAAAGTCGAAAGCTGCCTAATCTAACGATGTTTTATCAATTTCCTTCCACCAGTCATACTTAGTTTCAAAAATAGGTCATTCGAAAGAATTATTGCGCTTACGATCGTTGAAAGAATTAATGTTTTCGTTCACTGTCAGATATTCACCGATAATCTTGCACTTTATACCACAAACATTAATCCGAGAAAAAAGTAAATAGTGTAAGTTTCACGGCTATCTTTACATGTCAAACGTGAATTTATTTTATTACACGCAGTAATTGGTCGTGTTTCCAAAAGAAAAAAATTGAGTAGTTACGAGACATCGAACAACGATCATATTGCGATATTTTACAATAAACATTAATCTTCCTATCGCGAGTACACGAAACAATTACCCTTTTTCGCTCCGTATTCGGAGACAGAATTGATATTCCTCGTAACAGAAGAATTTCCATCAACTACCACACGCTCGTTCACGCACACGTACACGTACACAGTGCTGCATGCCACGAGTTACAGCACAGCCTTCCTATATCGATATCCAGACCAGCCAGAAGCAAACGGGAGTCGTACGAACGTGTTACGATGAAAACGATCGCGAGATCGTGTTTTTATTCGTTAGCTGATCCGATCCGATCATGGGTTCATCGAGTCGGCAATAGAAGCCAATATAATCCTGTCCGGAAATAAACGTGGCCCCCCATCTATTGTTCGGAGCTAAAAGGACGAGGCGTGTTCAACGCGAGAAAGGAAGCGGAAATATTTCACCGTCCGGTGTACGTTAATCTGACGTTCAACGTATACCTAACCCAATCTGCCTGTGACTCTCTTCTAATGGTCAAAGACATTAAGTTCCTAACTTTTTACAGTATTATCTGTCCCCTCCCTTCTTGCACGCTTTATCATCGTTCCTCGCTTCATTATCTTTTTCGACGAGGACTCATCCCCAAAGCATACAATACCGACCAGCACGATCCCAGGGGTTCTCATTTGTCTCTTTTTTTTCTCTTCTGTTTTCGAATCTTCACCTTCTCGGCATCGGTCGCACGAAATGACCGAGTTTTCGAAAAAATTTTACGAAGCCGGGTAAACACGGTCGGTTTACTGGGTAACGGTATCTTATAGCCGTTAATAATATCCGGTCGTTTACATAAACTGGAAAACCCAAAGGGCATACGTAGGTCTTCGAGGTCGAAATTTCACAATGACTGACCCCCGGCCCTTATTACGAGAGAAAGAAGAAGAGAGAGAAACAAAGACAAGTTTGTTGTTGAAGCCGGTTCCACTCGCCGTAAACAGATTATTCACGGTACAAATGGAATGACGATAGCAGGTTATGGATAAATAATTCCTGTTTGATACGATCGGTGTATATATCGTGTATATGTATATTGTTGCTGGTTATAAGCGAAAGATTTTTATTCGATTAGCGGCAATTCCCATAGGGATTACCGTGATATGGGATTTAAACGTTAGAAAGTTCGATAATACCATCGAATATGTCGAGGTATTACGAGACGATGAAAGATATGTGACGAATTTCTTTCTAAACTGTTCCTATTCAGAGGTAAGTTTCTAATATAAATATGTAGAACTTTTCGAACGGTGAAAGGTGTGTGAAATATTTCGAAACGAATGACGTTCTCTTCCTAGCTTCGATGAAAGAAGTTCGCATGTTTGAAATAATGGATTTATCTTAATTGTTCTTTCTTTACTTCTATATTTCTTTACTCCGTATCGAACTTGAGGACAAAAGGCTAAGAAAATGTCGAGTAATCACGAATCTTTAGGAATTTTTGAAAGTGAGAAAGTTGGCACGGTGAAATTTCGAAGACAGTTACGTTAGTAGCTCCTCATTATCCATTTTCATTTTGTAATCGAAGTCTTCGTGATTTGAATAATATTACGTATCAAATAGCTTGTGTATTTTGATTTACTAATGAATGGCACAGACAACTTGGTATATTATCTTTAGAAGTAGCTATGTACACGATCAATTATGAAACCGAAGTTCTTTAAATAAACGATCGATTTTATTTTCGTACGAATCGATTTAAACGTTCAGCTACCGATAGAACATACTAAACACAAGTTCCTTTTCAAAATCTTCTGGTTAGCATCGCAAAAGTATGTTTTTTAATTCAGCGTTGACTCGATCGAGGAGAGAAATATTCGTTGTACGACTGTTGAACGACGTACGACTTTAAAGTAAACCAGCGAGTCAAATCTACAATAATCACACAAATACAATCAACGAGCACGAACATCGAATTGTGTTTAGAATAGTACACGTTCGTTTCTCTACTATTCTTCTCGATTCCTTCCTTGCTTTCATTAAATTGACATACACGTGCATTTTCAGAAATCAATCGCAAAAGTTCATTTTCGAATATCTCCGATTTAACATCGATTTAGAATATACTCTCGTTCGTTCCTTGTATCAATTTCACGCGTTGTTATATATTACGTGTGTTAAAAAGGCAGCACATCCTAACAGCATTCTGTTATTTTACGTTTCGATGTACAAAGATCGTAATAAAAGAATATTCAAATCTATAGCAATTTATTTTTTCTTCGTAACGACGATTCATCATCGTGTCAATTCGACACCAAAGTTGCGAAAACAAAGAACGAACGAGAGTTAACACAGTAACGGCAGCTGACATAATATTACGTACTTTCATAGCTGAATTATATTCCGATAGCACAATTATCAATGGTTACAAGCAAAGAGGAATTTCTTCCGTATATTCACGCTTAATAGGAACAATTGTCGCAAATCACGATACTTTACCCTTCCGCAATACCAAAGATTTACGCTTTTCTAATCGACGATTTCCACGAAATCAGCGGCCGTGAACGTGTTAAATAACAACGCGTCGTTCGCGCGATTGTCAAACTGAATGAACAATAAAGAAAATTGATAGGACTTACCATTCGAATCGCTGCTTGTTGAACCGGGTCCCTGGACGTTATCCGATAAGAAGAGCGTCTTATTCAGCTGGAGTCCTCTTCGGTTGTCGTTCCGTTTCTCACGAAAAGGAATTAACACTGTCACAGCACCAAACAACTTCGTCGCGTCGTATCTTTGGCTTTCGTTTAAAAGGACGGAGAAAAGTTAACGCGAAAAACGGTTCGTTGGGTTTTCATTGCGTCGCGATCGATTTCACCGGGATCATGATCCACGTTCGAAACCAGTTTCGATTCTCGTCCCGGGGAACGGATGCACTCTCGAAAAATGCGGCTTGCGTCTGCGCACAGGCTGCCTTCTGTTCGATGCAGGCGTCGAGTGGCGACTGTCGTTTCTTCCGACAGTCGGCTGCTCCTGGCCTGTCCCTTCCCCCGCCCTGGCGGCATCGAGAGAGCCGACTACAACCGCGGATTTATGCTATTACCGCACCGCTGCCACCCCCTATGCTCCACTGCGCCGAGGTCTATGGCTACCGCTTCCCGGTGGCCTCTTCTTTTCGATCGTAGGCATCGTCGCACTGTGCTTCCTTCCTTCGTCCTCCTATCGCTTCCACAATGACTCCACCGTCCTGAAAAACGTCCGAGAGAAATGATTTTTCATGTACATACCCGGCAATTTTCGATGGCATATGCCGCCCTTCTTAGTTGAAATACATACTATTTAGAATTTTTTCGTGTCGCTCTTAATTATTTCGTCGATAATTTATACGTCGATCAATCGGAAATTTATGTTAGGAAAGTGATGTTTCGAAGTAGACAAAATGTTCAGTGTCCTGACGCCAAAACCGGTTCAGATGTGATTTTGGGGGCACCGGTCAGAGATTTCGTGTAAGAAGACATCGGTTAAAAATAGGTTAAAAGGCTGTACAACCGAGCCTTGCAGGATCTTATGCAAAATACTAACAGATGCAATCATTCGTAATTTAGGATTGTATAATTCCCATATGTAAATGTACATCATTAAGAAATCGATAACGATTAATATGTATAAATACATAGTTAACGTAATTGTTTAAAAATAATCATTCTTTCTACTCTTCTTGTAGATTTTCTACAAGCAAAATATTCTAAATTATTTTAAATATTATTTAACTATACTCCAACATACGTGTAGATTCATTAAGATATAGCTAACTTCTTTTAAAATAACTGTGATTCTTAAACTATAATTTTCTAAAACTGTATAACTGTAAAGTCCTATAAAATGACCGAAAGAGCATCTCATAAATGGTCACCTGCAAATAGTTAACTATGCCTTAATAAACTTAATAATCACCTTCTTAATCCAATTCCGGAGCCTTAATTATATCCCAAAGTCCGCTCGTAACACAATATACACTACGATTCGAAGATATATGTATTTTCTGTAACGATTGGTTATTTCCAATTAGCAAGGTACTTATCGTAAAATTTCTTAAAATTTCTTAATTTTTCAATTTCATTTCTATATTTCAATAACACCCATCTTACTGAAAATCGTTTGAAATGAATAGAATCTTTATTCAGGTAGCATGCAGGTAGGTGCAAGTAGTATAGAAGTAACTTGTACACAAATACACTACAATAATCCCGGGAAGCTTAAATCCGAGTTATTAAGTCGCATAAACTTCTTAATCTATAACGGTTATCGTAGTTACCGGTTCTCTCCAAACATCCCAACGATCGAGACAATATCCCAATCGAGACAATACGGAATTCGACGCTTACCTTTTGACGCTAGTTCCAAAACAAAGACGTCTCCGTCGTTCATTTATGGTAGTCTGCTTAAAAAATCGCGAGATCCAACCTATTCTCTTCCTCTTTATTCATTGGCTCTTCATCATCGGTGGTGGAGTCATCCCTCGTGTCTCGACAAATTTGTTCGCCAGGACACGATCCGGACATTTGGCGGACTTCGTTAAAGTATATATCCAGTTGGTACGATGGCTGCAGGTCCGGGCTGCCCCTCGGTGCACCCACACAGATCGGCTTGTCCGTGCGAAAACCGGCACGGCAGCGCGTGTGCACGCACGTGCGTGCCATGCCACGCGATTTCAGCCCCTGCGGAATAAATCAAGTGAAGAAAACCTGCCGGAAGGTATTAACGTTAGGGTCGGCTCACCCCGCGTGTTGTGTCCCTTCTCGCATCCCGGAGAGGGTTAAGCTGTACCCCCGCTGCCCTTATCGCGCGTCCCTGAAACGCCGTGTACTCCCAAGGGATCTTCTCGTCTGGATTTACTCGACTGACGAGCGCGATCCTGCTCGCTGAGCGACTAAAGTGGGCTAGAGGGATAGGGGGGTATGTAAGCCTGGTACGACGAAGAGAAACAATGTGCGAATACTAGAAAGGGGAACAGAGAGTGTAGGACAGAGAGAATGGGCGATGGAAGCGGAGGGTGAGCGATGTTAGAGAGAGGACAAGAGCGAGGGAATCCCTTATCAGAGGTCGCGCATGACGAGACAAGCTAATTGTGTTATCAGTGCAGAACGGACGCTGCCTCCATCCTCCTCGCCTCGTCCTGACCGTCATCGGTCGCCCTTTCCGATCTGCTACAAGCACCAGTGTTTATTTTGTAAACTGTGCTAACACGAGCCCCGATCCACGCATCGTCTCTTTCGTTCGTGTGCTGAAAATTGCAACGGCGTGTATTGCAACGCGACTGATCGAACGACCCGCTGCTCTTGTCCACGCTTTTTCGGGAATACATGCATGTATATTTGTCCGGGACTCCCCCACTTTAACCGATGGCTCCGTTGCTTCCGCTTCCGCGTGTAAAGCGTGCCGTGCGTGTAATTAACGATGGACATCTTGTTCAATCCCCTGTGACCAAGATGACACTCTGGCGTGGTGTTTCACTCGAAGGGCACGCGTGTCTCTTGCAATTATTCCATCATGCTCGGTGTTTTGTAAATATTTCGTAAGATGCAAAGCTACAGTGATTCGCGAAATATTTGAATAGTTACCATAGAAAATTTCGCGTGGATATTGCGCGAGTGTTACATAGAACATTTTGAGATCTTATTTTCGCTATAATGAAACACGATTGCCGTGATTGTATCAGTAAAATTTGAAACCGATCTAGTTGTTAGATAATTTACGCTGCTATCGTACACTGTGCGAATTTATAATAACCAATGATATATAATTTATCAGCACTTGGAAACTTAATTTTCAACAAATTCTTCGCGCAAGTTGGAACGTGGCTTCGGGCAACTCTATTTATTCTATAAACGCAAACTTCGACTGAGAAACCTGCAATAACGGGGTGAAATTTCGTCGAAATGAAAGAGCCACGGCAAACTCGACCGCGTTCGAAACGTTACTCGGCAACTTCTTTTATACACGCGCTATTATAATCGCGCATATAAAGCGTGCGGTTTGTTTCTTAAAAGAATCGCGCCGCGTAATGTCGACTATTACCGTAATCACTGTTATAAAAGTTTACCGGGCCGGTCAACTTCCTACGATATTTCTGCTACATTATATCCCGATTACAGCAATTTAACGATACCTCGGCGTGGTATCTGTCAGCGTGATGTTTTTCGACATCGAAGAAGAAGCGTTGCACGGGTGGAGTCGAAAGGAATCGAGCCGCTCGGAGGAAAAAGGAACCGAATTATCTTCCTGGTGTGTACGTACGCGTACCACGAGGTCTCGTGGTCGTCGCCATCGGCATCGCCGCAACGCAGACGGCTCCATTTATTATTCTATTAAATTCGTAGTTTCCCATCGGGGGCCCACCCCTGCCCGGAGCTATCTCTCACTCATGACTTAATGCGATATTCATACCGCGAGAGGAAAGGGAACCAACTTGGGGTCCGGTCCATATGCTGGCTTGTAATTAAGTCGGATACCCGTTAGATCTTCCGATTTTTTCCCTCTTTTTTTCGGTTACGTGTCCTCGATGATAAAGTGGCACGATATTATCTTCTCTGTTCGTAATGTGTGAATTTCGTGGACTTGGAAATCGTGCGATAAGGATTGTAACGTTCGATCTAAATTGGAATTCTACGTATGTTTCCTATCGTTTTATCGAGTACACGTGATGATTCGCTCGCGATTGTTTTAATTAGCGGTGATTCAAATTGAGATTTAACAGAATTTAGAAAGCAATTAATTCGTTTCGAGCAAGTTTTCGTTAATTAAAATATTGAAATTGATCGAGTTGCTTAAAACTGTTTCGCTGCTACTAAAATAATCCTTGTAACCATATTATTTTTTGCATCAGAAATGCATCCTTGTTCCAATACGTTATTCCTTGCCTCGTGTCCCGTCTATATTACTTTTTTTTTTTTTAAACACACAACGATTACGATGCAAAAATTATTATCATCGCTATTTAAATATTCGAATAGGTGCAACATGTGTTAAGCCACACGATAAATGAACACATTCGAGTGGCCTAGATTAAACATGTAAATTGAATGATCAAACCGATGAAAGGATGGAGATTATTCAAGTAATAACATTTACTAAAATCATTACTAGTATGTGTAATTACAGTGCTCGGGATGCTGAGTGATATAGTACCATTTAGATAATCGATTGTGCAATGGATGCTGATTTACAATGCATAATCATAGTATGCCTAGACGTGTCTCGAAAATTTATGTTTATTACTGTATCACTTCGTATCGATGTATTTTACGTTGGTATACTTCAATACTGAGAATACGTACGTATGATACGTCGAGAACTATACGAGGCTCGAAACTTGCATTCTTAATCTCGAGTCACAAGATTTAAGAACGGAAAACGAATAATTCATGAATTATTTTATGACTTTTCATGGTCAAGCAACATTTGACTTCCTAACCTAAATAGGAAGCACAGAGCATGCGACGCTCGTTTGTCATATTTTTTTACTTCTTGACAAATTAATTGGCTTTTAAATACCTAGATCGATCTAAGTTACCATGATAATTAAAACAATTTTAGAATTATACGACTATCGTTTAAATACTATCAAAAATATTGGCGAACAAAGAGACGTTTTTAATTAAGACCGAATCGAACGACGAACGACGTTAAGCGCTTTTTCACGATTGTTTAACGACGTCGTTGGCTATATATAGTATGGAGAAACGGGTAATAACGAGGAGCGACCGAACATCGCGTCGTGCAATCGTGTAAAAGCAGCACACGTGTAATATTAATTTCCACGGGCTACGAAACGATTTTCATCAACGCAGCTGTCCCGCGAAGGAGCAAGCCGGCATATAGGTCTGTAGAGTAACACCTAAATTAATAATTGCCAGTTCCCCACAGTAATTATGTGTGCACGCTCTAGTCGAACAAGTAGGCGGGGACGTGCAGGTAATTGCACGCGCGTGTATACGTTCTCTCTGGAGCAAGAACAGCTTTATACGCGCGATAATTGGGGCCTGCTTACCATAAGGTTCTCATAGGTCAGTGTTTATTCTCTATTCTTTTGCTAACACACCTCTCGATTCGATTTATTTTCGGTGAGAGCTATCGAAGCTATTCTTCGAAGCAAAACTAACTGATTTCGCTTTTCACTAATTCCTCCGTTTCGGTAGATATATAGGTATATGATTAATATTCAGTTTACAAAAGACAGATACTTTCGTCCAAATAATGGTAAATTCTAAGATGAATCTAAAAAAATCGTGTTCGTAATATCGCGCTGCTTTTTCTGTACTTTCAATTTACAGAGTCGATCAACCGTGGCTTCCAAGTGATTTGTTCTATTGCGTAAAGTACGATAGAGCTCCGTCTACGCGAACTTCGTTCGTTACGACGAAATTTTAGTTACTTAAGTCTGATTAAACGGTCCCCGTGGTTTTCTACTTTCGCTACCGATTTTTTAAAATTTCATGATTCACCGTAACGCATCGTCATCTAACTGCGTGCCTTCTTCAACTCCGTTGAAACAGTTTCGGGGCTTAAAAGAATTCGCCAGCCGATAGCCGCATAAGGCGCGTTTCCCATAATAAATCCAACTGGTAGGTACACGAGTATGTAGCAATGCAAAGGGGACTTAAGTGCGAGAGAGATGCAGGGAGGAACGGTGGACAGCCGCGAGTAGCCTCTCTGATGTAACAGGTTCGGTGCATTAGTTTGCCTAAAAGGTTTGCGCCATCAGTCTCTAAATGTCCCTCTGTCGTTCCTCCATCCGACCCTCTCTGTCTAGCGGTATGCGTCGTTTATAATCTCACTTACCCTCTGTCTCCGTTTCGTCGACGCCATCCTCCGGGGAGAAGGAGGGCAAACACCAGGGCCTGCAGCAAGCGCGAGGACGGCCGCCGCTGTAAATTAAGTGCGCTGCATTAGCGGAATCCAGATGAGTTAGCGCACCGCGTTAATTCGCGCTAATGAACAGGTTATGAAAGTTTAATTGTCGGTTAGCCGGCCGGAAGATCGATGGGGGTGAGAAGGGTGAGGAAACCGGACCAGGATTTACGGAAGTTTACAGAAATTCGAGGACTATGTCTGCTCGAGGTCGGAGTTTCCTCTCCGGCGATATACGCGTGTAGTTACAGTGCACGAGCTGTTGGTACGGTGCTCTCGATCCACGGAACGAGATGCTGAATTTTTAATTGCGCCAACGAGAACCGCCGTTTATACTCATCGTCGTGTGTGTATACTACACGTACCTCGTGTGTTCTCGATCCTTTCGTTGCTTACCTCGGTTGCAATTTTAACTTATGGATTTCCATATCACGCTGTACAGACCGAATAATAAACGCGTGTCCATATTTCAGGGGATGAATCTACGGGATAAAGTCAGTAGAAAACGTCGTAAAGAACGCGCCCTACGTAATCTTCGTTCTTCGTCTTAGTTTTATATGTATAGGCCCGATAACGAACAGAACTTTCGAATGATTAGTCGTAGCCAGGCATCTTTGATATTAAAATTTCCGCATAAAAATTCTGCCGTTCCTTTTACTTCTGATTACGTAAGTTTGCTCGAGCGAAAGTACGATTTGAAAAAAATGCGTTTTATGCCTCGCTCAAGACCTTGTATCGAAAAACGAACGATTCAAGTGTAAAAAAGGTACGTGTCTATCCGTTAGGAAGATTGTGCAACGTGCTTTCTACGGGCCTCGCTATTCTCGCTATTTCATATTATCGATCGACTTGCAGCAGTCGACATACACGACTAGTTATTTCGTGATTAGCGATCGCGATTTGCGACCAAAGCAATCGTTCAGAACACGCTCGTGTACCTTGTACCATTCTTCGCTTTATCGTCGCATTTTTCCCTTCGTCGTGTATATAAACTGTGCGTTTTAATGCGCGTGCAGAAACCGTAGGGAAATATTGAGAGGTACACGCGTCGAGAACGTTTTTATGCTCGTATAGTACGTTTCCCCGGGAGGCAGTTAGTGCGATTATTCGGAATTTCAGAAATTCTATACACGTTGACTCGTGTAAATAACTTTTATCAACGAATAAGTTTCATACGAATAGCTTTAGTTACTGTTGGTTCGTAGACCGCGATTTATCGGTCGAAAACATTTTTTTAACATTTTCATTCGTCAGTTATCTGTACCACGGCATATCCTTCTTCTTCGGTAAAAAACAATAAGAAGACCAGGCTTGGTGCACTCTGATTATTCGCGACGCGGCGACGGTAACTCGTATATTCTCCAGCTTACTTCACAATTTGCATCTCTCACTGTCAAAGCGAGGCAACAAGATTTCCAAGCGAAACGAGCAGACCTCCTCAATCTTGTCTTACCACTACGAATCCTAGACAGTGGCGGCTCTGTGCGTTCCCGACGTTTCTGCTTGGTTTCACTTCTCAGGATTTCCTGTTTCCTGCAACGTGGATGACCCTACGAGCCGCGGTTTGCAGCTGTACCTATGCCATGCTCGCGAAGCGGATCGCGTAATGCGAGGGGAAAGACAGAAAATGAGCGGGCGACGTAGAACCGCTACGAGGAAAGCGGGAATTCAGAAAAATCCCAGAAATAAAAGAGTCCGGCGTTTTTCCTCGTTAGTCGATCGTTCGTTGCGTGGGTCGCAACTTTTTGTTCCATGGTTACCGTTAATTAGATCGAAAATGGTCTTCCGAATGGTAAAAGAAGTTTCATGGTTATCTTTGTCGTAATACCGTTACCTTTTTCGTTTCGCGGTGGTAATAGTATTTCTCTTCTTTTCTTTTTTCTTTTCTTTCCAACGTTAACCGTGAATCTTCTGCGCACGGAATCGAATTTCTTCTTTAGAAACTTCTTAGTTGGCCAATCAGTCAAATATGAAATTCTACTTGTTGAATGGTTCAACGATTCTGCGGTATTTTAATTTATCTTTTATCTTTTTTCTTTTCTTAAACTTAGATAAAAGAGACCCGTACGAAAATAATTTTACTTTACAGAAACGACAGAGCGATTTAATTACGATTTCGAAGTAGCTTTAGTTATAAAAAGAAGTTTAAAATAGTTATAAAAAAAATAGTCGTAGCGATCTATTCGATCGTTCCATTTCGTTCTAAACGTAGACGCGCCCACTTGCAAAATTCCACGATTCAAATATTTGTCTACAGAATACCAAAAAATATAAATATTTGTAACGTCACACTGAAAACTCTACGAATATTTCGCTAGTCATTAAGATCAAGTGTTTTACACGTTGAAGAAAGTTGTACATATAGCTGAATATAGCCGAATGGGCTAATTAAAACAAACAGCTCGGAGGAAAATTAGGTTTAACGAGGCCTGTCAGTGCGTTTCGAGGGAGCCATGGAAAAGGACCGATGAAAGGAAATAGCAGAATGTGCCGAGAAGAAACTACGAGATGGCACTTTTCTCTGATAATAAAGGTCTCATTGAACGCGAGCCTCCTTTGAACTATGCTCACAGCTGTCGACTCGTGGCGGTAATTAACAGATTAGTTAATTGATTGCTTGCCTCTCCGATGCTGCGTGGAACTTTTTTCACGCTCACGATTGTTAAGGGTATCGTGAATGAGCTCGTGACGACATCTATTCCAGGAATCTTGTGATTCCTCTAATTGTGCCAATCATTCGGTTTCTGTCTCCATATGTATTCATTTGATAATATCACTTTAGTAATGGTGTATTTCAAATATTTCATTATGCTTTGAAAAATGACAGTGTGGAGATTGATAATTATTAACGTTTGCAAGATTAATTGGCTATTTGATAAATATAATTCTATGATATAGAATCGAATAATTTCGTGTTTACAAGCACAGTTTGTAGATTTATTTTCATTAATTTAAATTAACAGAATATGTTTTAACTAAGAAAATCTCAACTTTTCACTTGTAGAAATAGTTCGTTACGTCGAAAGAATTACAATTATTCCACCTAATCGTTTTGCAACAAATAACGAAATTTAGCATTATATACGAATTATTAGAAAAAAATTCTTGTAAAAAAAAAAATAATTTTACTTTCATTTGCATACGTAAACCACACGTGCAAAAGTAGGCTACGAGATTACGTTATAAAAAATTGAAAAGAAAATTTTTGAAATTTCTGCTTTTCCACGGCACCTCGTCCGATTAACGAAATCAAAGAAACTTGTTATCTCTTACTATAAAAAAAAGGCTTACTCAACGACGTGTGAATCACTACGTGATTCTCTGTACGTCTTCTCTCTACGACTTTCGATCATTTCGTCCCGGAACCGATCAGTCCCGCACTTATCCTTATGCTCGTCCCACTTTTCCACACGATTGCTTAATCCAGCAGGTTGAAGTTAATCCGACTCGTTAAATCCCCGCGTATACCGTGTTTCGATCATTAACGACGTTCCCTCCACCTCTTCGATGATTACGCGCTGCTACATCTCTGCCAAGGAACGAGCTCGATCGAAAATGAAGACCGCTTAGGTGCAAAAGGGAATCGATTGGAAAATTTTCGATGATAACCGACGTCGAGATAATTCGAACGTCTTCGTATTACGGGAACGAGCCTCGTGTTAAATTACAACTCTATCGATGTCGGACTCATTGCGTTAGATACCTGTTTACCAGCTTGTAACAGGATAATTCTTGTAACAACGATAATGGCGTTTCCAGTAAAATTGTTAGTAGAATCGGAGATACGTGAGTAATAAATTTCCAGCCGAATTGGACAGACTATTTTTAGAACGATTAATTTTATGGTAAAATGAGATGTTTTCTTCCGTAGGATTGAGATTTAAATCTAATATTTTGATATTAAGTTGTTTGTAATGTAATTGGATAACATAATTGGTAAGGCACGATCGACTTATTTCTTAATCGTTTAAAAGCTTTAAATAATAGAAATAAACATTTTGATATTATTTTATGTTTGACATGGTTTCAAGTGAATTTTGTCCTAACTATGAAATAGGCAAAAACAAACATTTCCACGCTTTTAAAATACCCTGCATTGCTTATATCCAGAATTCATATTTTGATACAAAAATGATGTCTATCTCCATTTTCGTGTATAATATACATTATGATTTAACGTATTAATGCTTCCATGTCATTCCATTATCATAAATATTCCAAGTTAAAAAAAAACTGTCGATGAAACAGTATACTCTCAAAGTACGGAACGGTTGAACGATATTACATTTACAACGGAACGATGATAAATTTAAACGAAGATGTACTAATCTTGATTTTAGATGCTCGTAAATGGGCAATTAAACGTACGGGAGTTTCCAAATTGTCAATAAAACGTAGGAAAGCGACATAGTTATAAGCAAACAAACGTTCATTAATCTACGAGAAGTTAATTAATCTCCAAGGATACGAATCGATGAAAAATAAAATGCAAGTAATTTATTACCGATAATGTAGGTAATAAATACATCAGCCGTTTATTAGCCATTTCATGTATATCCGCTTTCATTCTTTTCAAACCGTAAATGCCTATGCTTTTTTAACGTAACAGATAGCTACGATACGTAGCTACTCCATCTAGTAATAAAGATTTTCACAACCCTTATCAGTGCCGATCACTAGACAAATCGTAGGTAGCAATCAACCTGTATTAAAAAAAAGTAACAAAAGGAAAGGATTCTACCAGGAACTGAGCCAGTGAAAGAGTTGACGATTCGGTAATTTGCAAAACAAGAGAGAGGTGTTTCTAAAAGTGTTGCTGTTTGTATCTTCAGAAGCAACGTCGAAACAATGAATCGAAGATATTAAAGAAATGTGTGTGTGTGTGTGTGTGTGTGTGTGTGTGTGTGTGTGTGTCAGAGAAATCGATAAAAGATAAAAATGTTCCTTTTTAAATTTTATCTTAAAGTCGTTCCAGATGTCAATTCTTCTATTCTCTTTGTACATATTCAGAAACGAAGTCTCGATATCATAGTATTCTATGATTCACTCTTTTTAACGAATACAATCGTCGTAAGTTCTATGTCGCATTACGAATATAAATGTGATAAAAATCCAATATTTTAATATCGATACCTTTCGTTTTGATTCATAACATCACAGAACAAGCACTTTAATTTCATTTCGTATCGTTTTATGTTTTATATTTATTTCCTTATTCGTTCAGAGTTTCTGTCTGGTGTTAACTAAGGATATTAATTATATATAAATATGGATTATAAGGATAAAATGAAACGAAAATACTTTTCACAGGCACGAAAATTCTAATTTAATCTTTACGAATGAACGAAGCCGCGCGTAATCTAGATGAAATTCTGAATCATTTTCATTGCTGTAATCCGAGGATTTGCGTCATCGTACTTAATATGGAGTTCGTCCGATTTTTAATGGAAAAGTAACTGCGAAATTTATATTTCTATGCTACGCAATTACAAAGTAACGAAGACTAAAGTCCGATCGCTGGTGCATTCCAGTTAATTAACAGTGATTCTACTGCTTTGGAGATTTAACTGGAACGACAGAGAGAAAAAAAGATTGCGACCGATTAAAAACGGACGCGAATTTACGTTTCTGAAAATTATCTGCTACATGGCTCCTTACATACCTTTCATGAACACTTAGTTCCCTTTTGTAGATGCTGTTGAAAGTTATTAAACATATGTAACGTATTATAACAAGATTATAACAAGTTTATTTAGAAAGATCGCGGTTTCCTTCTTTGGATCTTTTCCTTCGTTGCTTTATTTTTATCTACACGAAATATTCCATCGCAATCTGATCAACGATATGTCACCAGACAGTTGTTAATATTTTCAGACGTGAACATACTGGCATTTATAAAACAATTGAGATATCGTATGGAGATAGAAAAAATTGGCACAGTTTTATATTAATATCCTTATGAAAGCAATATTGTCCTATAAAGTATTTTTGGAAGATGCGTATGTTATCAGTACGAGTCAGACGGACGAATTAAAAATCACGAAGTTTCGGGAAAACCTTCGTCGTAACGATTCGTGTGAAATACGCATATAGAATTTTACAATTTAAAATTAGATTCTCTATGACACTTACTTAATACCATAGAACATTTATATCTAATAAAAAAATTAATCAACAGCGAACGCACGTAACTTCCTACAAACTGGCCAACATGATGCAATTCTTTGTGATTATGCAATATAACAGAAAATGGATACGTATTTATTTGAAACCTGTTTACATCGAATTTCGCTATCAAAGATTCCCCGTTTATGGTCACTTGGATGAACAAAAAAATCAAGGAAAAACAAAGTAAACAAGTTGATGGTAATAAACGAGCGGTTTAAACGGAAGCAGGCAGAAAGGGTTAAATCATCGGCGGCCTCGGTTCCCAGCGAGACGTGGCAGCGTTGAAATAATGTTTCTCGCTTAATCAACGTTTACTGGGTTGCGTTATTCGCTCGTTAAAAACGCGAGGAAAAGCGATAAAGCGTCGTTCACGAGCCGCGGAAGCCTTCAGACGCAATTTCGTCGCGAAGAAGCAATGCCGCGCCCGCCGTACCGGCCCGCATGAATATTAAATCCTTTCGCCGACAAAGAGCTCAGTGTTCAATGCGGCCGTTCGTACCCGCTAATAACGCGCTTCCTATACTATAAAGCAATAAATGTCGTAACTGGGTTAACACCACCGTGCCGCGATCTTGGAGAAACCGATGCAGACAGGGTGGTGCCTCCAGGATGGATATTCCCTATTTTAACCTTTAACCACTGTGCCTGATTAATTTAATTAAAGCACAGCTACGTGCACAGGCTCGCGGAAGTATTCCAACACCGTTTACGAATATATTCTGTACCTGTTATGAATACATTATACGAAACATTTTGAAATTTCATTAGCACCGTTATGAGACTCGATTATCGATTATGATATCGATAGAGTTTGAAACAAAGGAAATGTATAGACAAACCGCAGGATAATTACTACAAGTATATGTATGTATATTTCGCAGAGATCACAAAGGCATCGTTTAAACAATTGATTATTCATTATGTTAACAAACGTCGGTAATATTTCGTTATTTGATATAAACCTCGATATCTTCGATCGAACTGTTTCGTAACGCTCGTACCCCTGAGATAGCTATTCGAGCTTTATATTTATTTGTTATTAAACATACGTGTGATAGCGTTTCGAATTCTATTTAAGATTATCGTCCTTCTTTTTAACGTTGCAAGAAATATCGGTCATGGCATGCGCGTCTCTGCTTTTATGGAAACATTCCTTGGCTATGTCAAGCACGTTTCTTTGTTGATACTTCCTTTTCAACCCTTCGATACAGATACGAGGGTGAGATAACTTACTGCGTAAACTTTGTTGATCCTACGATGTCGAAGGGTGCAAACCGCACATGCGAAAGGATGTAAAGGAGTTGTTTGCGTTAATACATATAACAGTACAACAGACGGTTACTTCTTAATTCTATTTGCAATTTATATCAGGCAAATATAATATTTTTTCAGGTATTTTTAAGTTTTAAGATCTACATGAAATAATAAACTAATTTTCGTTATTATTCGTAACGACGAAATTACCAATACGTGATTCGATACAAATTTACTCCCATGTCAACCTGTTACACAGACACGAAAGATCTCTGCCCCGAGACCCCTAAATTCTCGGAAAGATCCCTTTTCAGAGGTACCAAATTCTCGGTATATCTTTGATCTCGACACACTTAATCTTACAAGGAATTTGGCACGAAGAATTTGTCCTTCTCTTTTTATTCTACTCTTTCTCGTTTCTTCCGTTTCCTACCCTCAGGGAATCTCTGCTTCCAACGATTTTTTAGACATTTCTTGACTTTCCTTTTCCCGATGAGTCACGGGGAAAGCGAGATAGAGATGTTAACTTTATCCGCTGATTTATAAGTCTTTTGTCGAGTTCTTTATACGCTATAACAATATCTTAAATTTTAATAAAAAATTGAAGTATTGGATTTACTGAAAATTATCTTGGAAAAAATTAAAAATCACAATGGATGAATAATTTTAAGTGAAAATAGGCTTTATGAAAGTTGAGTAAAAAATAATACGGAATCTCTTCGGTGTACGATTAAGCAATCGTGATAACTATTTAATTAGGAAACTCAGACGAAGATGACGCATGATTCGATCGAATAAAAAATATTTAATTAAAATTATTTTCAATACCTTTTCACGACGCTATATTAAGCAATAATTAAATCCTAAGTATTTTAGTTTTAATTGTATTTTTTAAATTGTTTCGTACTCGTTAATAAGATCTACGGAGAAAAGAATGTTAAGCGCTTCATCAAAGCTGCAATTTCTTTAAAATTACTGAAATTTCTTTTTACGTCGTTTCATTGTTGTGTCAATCATTTCATAGGATTCTCATGATGCTTTACGATAATCTTCATAACGCTGCATCTACAATATCGATTTATTTACTCGGAAATGCTAGTAGAATTAAAAAAAAAAAAAATAGATTTTTCTCTAGCACAGGACCGTCAAGGTTATTCAGATGACGGAGAAAGGAACTATGGCGCCATTGATGAGCCGCAAGTACGGTATATTTACGCGTTCTTACCCTAGCTGTTGATGGAGGTTAATCGTGCCGCAAGGAAGAAAAAAACGGTTTTTTCATTATAGCTAAGCGTGTACGATAAATTACAAGGATTGCGTAAAGATTCTCATTTCCTTTGTAATTCACTGTTACAGCACGATGTAAAACAAGCAAGGAATATAGATGTTCGTCAGTTTGTACTGCGATTAAATGAAAAGTTTCCGTATTCGTAGAACGAGGTATCTAAAATCTTATCACGTTTGTTAGTAGTATAATTTTTTATCGAATTTTTATTTACAGATATACGTACTTGTTAGGAAGTTGTGTACTCGTACAAGATATTGAACTCGATCGTTTAGCAAACAAAATAAGTCTTGTTTGCAAAAAAGGAATGCGTATTAAAACGATGACAAACCGAAAAATAACTCGCCAGCCAATACTTGATATCAGCGAATTGAGAAGTTACAAGTTCTAGATTTATGCCAAGCAAAATAATCAGCTGACTTGACATTTTCTTAAATTAATAACTAGCTAACTGATAATATCAGTCCAATCGTGCAAACTAATCTCGACGATAGAATCTTCTTTAGACGGTGATCCTTTTGTAAGCTGCAACCCCACGGTCTATTCCACTTTTACCCTACCGAACGCAATAATCAAAGACAAAATTTCCATTCATCGGAATGGGAAAACTCGAAGCGCGATATAATACCCTCTAATAGCAATTAAATCTATTCTTAATCGTTCCAGGAATCGCGTAAATTTTCGATTTCTCGAAGATTCTTCCTTCTCGATCTCGCTTTGAGGAAGAAAAAGGACTTCGTTCTGGAATTTCTGTCCGCGCGGACATTACGCAACCTGCACACTCGAATGGACTGTGTGCCTATTACCAGGCGGTATGAGGCGTTCGCTTTCATTATGGAAAGTATTTCTGCCTGGAATCAGTTCGTAAAGGGCTATCGTCGCACTTCGTTTTTCGTCGCCGCTCTCGTTTGCTCGTTAATCGTCTCGGGTCTTTCGAAATATCGTGCTACAGCCGTGGCTGCTTGGAAAATTTCTAAAAGATGATTCAAGCCTCTAGGAATCTGTGATCGCTACAGCGATCCATTTAGACAGGCGATGGAAGAAAAGGGATTGTGAAAAATTGAGCGATCGATAGAAAGAGAAATAATTGGAACGTGTGAAGTGTCAGGAGACAAAATGATCTCTAACAAAAATAATCTTGCTTGCAGTGATTAGTATTAGTAGCGACGGAATTCATATCGGTGATGTCTGAGGTGGTATTAGATGTATTTCGATATTTTCTTGTACCTAGCAATGGTGCAACACTAAATCTATCGTAAAACGAAGTATAATAAAAATAAAATAATAAAATAATAAAAACAATAAAACTATCGTCGTATGTTGTTGAATTTTTCACGAGAAATATTATTTTAGTGTAAAAAGAACAATATAGCGGCCGTTTAAAAAGATCAACTTGACTCTGGCATCTTCCAATGTCTCTAATTAAAACAGACATGCTATGGAATTTGAATGGATTTATTGTCGAAACTATGTGAGATGTGAAGATTGAATATAAGGGAAGATTGAATGGTGTTAGATACCGTTTCTGTGTCACCATTATCCATTCATGAGCATGAATATGTTCGGTTGTAAAGTACAGTTACTCCTTTACTCTGAATGGAATCTGATAGTCTCTCTATATTCATTGATTTAATCTTGCTTTTAATAGGAAAATATTAAAGCAGCTTTGTAAAACGGTGAATAAATTTGTTAGCAGTAGATGTTATTTGTTCTTTTCATAACTAAATGTGACCCAATTATATGAAGAAATAAGAAGAGGGGATTCGTGTGTGGAAACATGATTAAAGGTAAAAATAAAAATAGAATGGCTTGATATATCAATATTTGTTTAAGAAGACAAGAACGTGCCTTTTTTTTTTTTTTTAGCGATAATATGTAATACGAGAATAACAATAGCGTGTACATAAAACGGATAAACGACGCTTTATTGTACGAATACGGAAGATAAGACTGAATAATCTGGAAACATATTAGTATTTTCGGATAGAAGTGTGATCGAAAAAGGACAAGATAAATTATACTATCGCTATTTTCATTCTATTTTTCTGTACCTTTTGGAAGAAAATATCCATTCTATCTTTTTAATTTTTATTAAACGATATTTCCTATTATTAAATATTGAGAAAATTTCATTTATTCTAACATTGAAATATTTATTGCTATATTATCTATGATAGATTGATTTTTTTTCTATCCAATTACAAAATGAATATAGCATCGAATAACGTAGCATATTAATGTGTAGTCAATGAATGTAGCAAGCTATTAATATGTAGATAGTCAATGAATGTAGCAGGCTATTAATATGTTCGCTAATGCTGTGTTTAAAATTGCTTGACGTCTGAATGCGTAAAGGCCGTGGTTACAAAGGGAAAGATCTCCGTCTTATTATCTGCATTTCCAAAAAAAATATCCGATAAAATCATGAACGAAGTTGACACTGTGGAGAAACTTCGTGAAATGGCAAAAATCGCTAGTATTTATCATAGGAACAGAACGAAATTGGTACGAAATAGAAATCTTTCTCACGTGGTTCATGCTGGCTTGCATCTTTTCCAATTTGTAAGTTCATCCTACTAATACAATCTCTTCCTTAATTTTAATCGTCCTAATTTTCAAAAATTATTTATCCTTGAAGACGTACGATATTATTCTGAAACAATCTAAATATTAGATTGTATCAGAACTTCCTTGCGTTGTATGAGGAAATAATAGAGGCATATTTTTTATTTTATATTATTTTCTCGAATTATGTATGATCGTAAGAAATATTGTACATCTATTGTTTCCTTATAAAACGAAAGCAACTTTTGGAACTACTAATATATTTCTTATAAAATATACATACAGTATATGAATAGGTACGGATATTGTTAATTTCATAGGCTATACAATCTATTATTACGCGAAAGCTAGAACCATAATGTTTTCACCGACACGAGTAGCCCCGTTTTATCTAGTTCGCGAAAGATATTATAATTCGCAAGGCAGCGTGAAAGAGTGTCACAAAAACTCGGTTAGAACGACACGGTTTAAGAATGCAAAAATATTTGCGAAATGCAACCGCCTTTCTCCCAATAACACAAATATTGCCCGATGACTCGAGTCAATCTTCTTCCTCCCCTTTGATTAACTTGGCCCGTGCCCGTATTCAATTTCGCTATTCAATCGTATATTATCGTAAGCTGCATATTACTTAAATCTCTGTTTAGAGTCAAGAGTGTCTAGTTACAAGCAGGAAGTACGAATCGAAGGCACACTCGTGAATACACGTACTCGATCCTAACCGTGTGACCTAATTTCATAGTGTGACTCTTACGTAGCGAAATGTCGCGAGTATGATTCAACGATATCA
The DNA here is from genome assembly GCA_014825975.1 of Bombus haemorrhoidalis. Lineage (NCBI taxonomy): Eukaryota > Metazoa > Arthropoda > Insecta > Hymenoptera > Apidae > Bombus > Bombus haemorrhoidalis. The sequence continues at coordinate 3,925,293 of CM026171.1, forward strand.
ACGAGGGTTACCGTCGTCTTTCTTTTTTTTTTTTTATTGTTATTGTTACGCAATCGGAAACAAGATCTTGACACGCGTCAACTTGTGTCGTGAAAAAGTTGCGTGTCAGCGCTTGGTTTCATTCTACTTCTTTTCTTTCTCCTCTTTTTCGTGTTGCAACTTTACACGATTCGAAGATAAGGTAGAGTTTCGTTGTGTTTTGGTGTTTCGTTACGTTTGTTCTAATTTTTCCTGCGAATTCGATCGAGCCTCGAAAACACGCGTCTTTTGCTAAGAGTCATAGTGTCATAAATACTTCGATCGTGTCTTTAAATATCTTTATAATTATAGGAAATTTGTATAGATTATCGGTCTTGCGTTGATACTGTTCCATCACATCCATCATTATGTAAACAGGCAACGTCGAAAGGAAGACGAGTCCGTACCCTATTTGCCTGAAGAGACAAATATAATTTTTTTAATCTATCCATTGTGCATGCTTGTTAGCCTAACATTCGCAGCTATATGGATTTTCGCAGATATTTTCAGGAGAAATCCAAAAATCGTTAGTAATGTTAAATTTTTATGTATTATCTGTAGCGTTGTTTAATCCAGCATTATATTTACACAATAAACAAAATGTGGATGATCTCTATTTATCATTCATAAAGGATAATAATAATAAATAAATAAATAAATAATAATAATACAAATGTAGGTTCTCGTTGGATGCTTTGTAGCAGCTTCTCTAATGTTTATAATCGGAATAGTCGAAATGAAGCACGCAGATTGGTATCTCGATCTGACTAAAATCAACGACGACGAACTGTTGGTACACCCGATTTTTATTCACAACTTCGTCATGTGCTTGATATCGATTTTCTGTATGAGCATCTACCTTATACAAGGTTGGATTTTGTTAGATTATTATCAATGGGTACGTTCTAATTTCCATCGAATTTACTTTAATTTTTTAATTAGAACAGTTCGTAATTCAAATCATAATTAGAAACAGTTACGACGTATTCATTTTCATAATGTGTAACATTTGGTAAGTTTCTTTGGTTCTTCGATAACTATTCTTAACTATCCTCAGATAAGAAAACAAAGTGGAGTTAGTGATTTTCAGTATAGCGAGTCTGAGACGGGCACCGATGCGATACAAGGTCTTAGTAGAGAAGATGAAAGACATAAAACAATGTACCATGAAACACCTGGCAAGCTGGTTCCGATTGCTACGTTAGATACACTTCCTTCTTTAGAAGAATCGAAGACATTGGTAAGCAACAGAATATTCCAAAAAATTTTTCGTTATTATGTTTTATCGTATCACGAAATAATAGAACAAAGATCAAATGTAAATTATTACTTTTACTTCTAATTTTGCTATCATCGATGTTTTACCAAACGTAATGTCTAAGAATTATTTCATTTTTATTTTATCCGTTTTGTATGATCTTTGCCTGAATCAAAAACAACGATATGTATCTTATCTGCGATTTAATTCTTCCGCCATCTATGAAACCAACTTTCGGTATATCGTCGATCACTTTCTTACTGTCGATAATATCGCTTTATTCGAAACCACTGACTTTGTACACAATCCGGTCTATATTCGAAACGCAATTTTAAACCAATTTCTGTTTTCAATCGATTTGTGATTGTGGTTGTTATAAAATAACGAATTTCTATTATTTATTTGTTATATATTACTTATTTTTTGATTTTAATAAAGATGGGAAATTATAGAAATTGTAATATAAACAATTTATTATGACTTGTAGAGTATAGATGAAGAGGATGTTATTTTTTACTGCTGTTTCGTCGATTGGTATAATTACCTCAAACAGAGAAGACAAATGGATCAACCACTGCATGAATTTCAAGTAATTCACGTCATGTAATCTTTCGTCTTAAATTCTATTACAACTGCATAGGATACAATCCGTTGTTTTCGAAACGTGAAGTAGACTCGCGTAAATTTAAAGAAAATCTTAAGAAATTTAAAATCTGGTAACTTTTTCATCGATAACTATGGAGATTACCACGTTATATCAGAGAGGGCGCAGAATGCTAGTGATTTGTTTAGTGGTAGACAAGATACAGTATGAAGCTACGAACAAGGTACAAAATAAATTTCCCATCTTATTACAGAGCTACATAAATATGTATTTAGTATTACATGAATGAAAATATTAATCCTAAGGAAAATCGAAAGTTTATCTACCATTTAGAAAGACCTTACAAATTACATTCAATTATGCTTTATATTCGTATTCTTTTATATCGATGAAAGTCTTGAAAATTCAATGAAATTTGTATCGTAAAACAGTAACAATTTATTTTGTAAAGGTCTGCTCTCTAATTTTACGTTTAAAATAAAAGATAACTTCTCGTATAATTTTATACGCATTCACAATTTAAAATTTTCCACAACGGAATAAATATTCTGTTTGAATAAACTTAAACTAAGAACTTAAATTCTTTTCAAGTACGAAAGATAATTCCACCATTTAATAACTATAAAATAAGAAAAATGAATCATGTCTAAGAGACACATGTAGCTTTAATATTAACGTTTGCTTCTATGACATGTATGATTTAAAGGACTCTGTCTTCATTACGCACAGCTCAGAAAAGACATTATTTTTAAAATATACGTAACGTCATTCATCGTCGTTCAGTCATGTGAAAACTGTCACATATATCGTACGAACACAAGTGAGTTTAAAATTTCTTACCCATTATCGCAGAAATAGAAACCAAGATGAAGTAGGAAAATTTATCACGTTCGAAACCATCTCATATATTATATACCAACTTGTACCGAATTATACTAAGAATATCATTTCTTAAAAGAGATAACACTTTATAGCTCGATTTAGAAGTATTCGCTTTTATCGAACTATATTAGATATTTCCACTAAATACGATTTCACACTATATTTTACATTAAAGTTACTACGATGCAGTTTCTCGTGAACTAGAATGTCAACATAACCCAGAAATTGTATTCTCGTAATCGGAATAAGAAAAGGAAAACGAACGATAAAATTGCATTTTGTTACGATGCGTTCAGTAAAAGAACGAAGTCAAGATAACGGGAGAACGGATATAAAAAAAAGATCAGCGTGAAAGATTCTGATAATAGAAAAAGAAAATACGAAAACAGGAAATGGTCGACGATCCACGCATTTCGACTCGAATTCTCGTATGGTAGTGACGTTGTTTCTTTTGCTCTTGGATGATGTGTATTAAAGAACGTGACGTAGTTTGCGCGCTCTCATAATTTGCCATTGTAAATTCCACCAATGCGAATTTTACGATGCTTCGCGTGTGAGAGCGATACTGTATGACGCTGTAGGCGTAATCAGCGACATGATGTCATTCAGGAGGGGTAAGAAGTGACGTAAGAGTCAACGAAAGGCGTGGTTTGAACATTTAAGGAAGGTCTACTATATATATATATATATATATATACGATACAAATCGATGCGATAGTTGTTCTTATAATGCTTTTGGAATTTCTTTATCATTTTCTTGGAGAGAATTTATGAAAAAATTCGTGGAAATTGTAATTATGAAAAAGTTAGGCTCGGACATGAACGATAGCTTGTCCAAATGTTTATTATTGTACTTTGAAGTTTGAAGGAATAATTTAAAGATTACAATTGTTTCTTACATTTGCGCATAATTTCGAGATTAAATGGAAAGCCTTAATTATCGTTTGATTAAAGTTTGCTTTTATTTGAGTAATAATTCCTCTAAACAGATAAAAACGTATCATCGTGGCTGATAAAATTAATAATGATATGAATCACGCGTGGTAATTGATAATAACATTGCTGACGTATATATTAGCGAAAAATGAGTCAGACGCTTGAAATAACGTTAACAACTAACAGTGTTTAGAAACAGAAATAAAATGTATGTTACTAATAGATAAATAGTAAAAAATACAATATCGTAATTAAATACATAGCATTAATTTAATATCCAAAGTAAGGCGTACCAAATAGTTATAAAGATGTAACCTAGCAAGGTTAAATAAAGCTCGATATACATACATGCATATGTATATTCTCTTTCATGAAAACCAACGCTTGACCATTGACTTGAATGAACGTGATCGCGTTTCCAGTGCTTCTCAATTTTTCAACCTGATTCTCAACTTAACTCAATTTTATATCAAGGATATAAAAAATATTGAATTTCTTAACCGGTTTAAATTTACTCGATCGAATTTTTTAGCATTTATTGCTAAAAGAAAAAAAAAGAAAAATACGTATTTACAAAAAGATTGTTACTAGCTGTGGTGCGATTGGATTATGGAAAATTTAATTTTACTAGAAAATATCATTTCGCATCAAAGGAAGTATTCTTTTATTTCTGTATGATTCTCGAGATCATAGAAATTACATCCATAGTTCCTGTAATTTAGAATTTAAAACGAGATTCGATGTACTTCGAAGTTTTAAATTCGAACAGTTTAAAATAATACGCTTGTTCGATTAATTAATTGGTAATTACACGAACAAATTAGAAAATTAATTTCAGAAAGTAGATATAGATTTTCATGTTCTGTGTATCATATTCTGAGTATATTATTTCTGATCAAGATCATCAGCGATTATATCTCTATTTACAAATCTTTCGCTGTACTATAATTTATCAATAAAATTTAGAACGCAAAATAATCGACAGAGATAATTTCTTTACTAATCGTTCGTTAGAAATTCATTATTTTTCTAGACTTCCCGAGCAATCTCTACCTCGTTGCAAGAGAAAATAAACGAAAGACTAATTGAGAGACACTACACTACTACAAAGAAAACACGATGCGACGTTAGCAAAGCTGAGGTTACACCACACGCAGTGTGCGTATGTAAGAGATCGTGTAAACGTAGACACGTTCAGTCACAGACACTGATTTCAGTCCGGTAGAAAAATTGTTGATCAACGTTGCTCCTCACGATTCGTGATCGGTCTTCAGCGTTTAGTCTTTGCCGAACTCTCGTCTCGTGAACGTGCACGTTCGATCAAGTTGAATCTTTGAATCTAAACTTCGAAGTAAGTTTGTTTTCAACAAGATATAACAAAGTGGATCAAGTTCGATCAGGTTTTGTACGATATTTTCAACGAATTGAAAGTAACAATACGTAAAAAGTAGTGAATTTTTAATGAACGAAACGAATTAAATTATCGAGAAAAGTATCACTTTGATGTAATAAAAAATCGATCGATAACAAGCGTGATATTAATATAATTTTATCATAAGTTTTTGTACCCTTTCTCATATGAACGTAAATTAAATTAACTAAAAAAATTCTGACAAAGAATTGACAGAGGATTTATAACGTGATAAGAGAAGTGTTGAAAGCAAAATAGCATTAATAATTCATTACGACAAAGTAGAGTAATAACCGATGTTAATTAATTAAGAATATGTTCCTGTTTCTTATGTGATAAATAAAAATTCTTCTTCGCTGAATAATGTAAACTCGATTCACTTTCATTTAAAATTTTTTTATGAATTTCTTTAGTGTTTGTATATATTTTTCTTCAGCATAGGATAATTATTATATACTTATGTTTTACAAGTGGCGGTTCATTTAGAGAGAATGCCGCTTTCTTCGATTTATGTAAGGTCGTTTACGCAAGCATGTTTAAGTAAGGTTCTTTTGCACGATCGACTTAAATGAAAACGTTCTATACTTTAAACGTTTTAAAGAAGCAGATATTCAACTTAGAAATGTTCGAGATAACAGTTTCCTAACTACTTTAAAATTAGTTAAGTTAAGATGTAATGTTTCGGTAATGTATGCGACGTTTCAAACTTCTAAAATTTTTAAACGAATATTTAATTTAGTTTTGGTTCATTAACGATGGATGCGGATATGATAAAAAAAAATATCGATTATTTTAGTTTCTTCAACGAAACACAGTATTTATTTAAGTGAAATTAAATGCACATTTGAATTATTGTTTATTTCAACGCGTGAAATTCTATGAGAAGTTTTGATATCTTTGAAATGAGCGAATGAAAGAAATCTGTCAAATTAGAAAAAACCAATAAGATTAAATTTTATCAGGGTCTGAATGAATCATAATTATTTTAAACGTGATAGTTAGCTTCGCTCATCCATCGACTGATAAATTTCGTACGAAAGAGTGTAAAAACGCGAATGTGAAAATATTTTAAACAAACTGATTTGTATTTTTCTTCTTCGCTATTCCAAAGGAAATCACAAAAAAGGAAACGCATCGAAATAACTTCCTCGCAATAGCTTTAAATTGATAAGATATATACTTTTCAAACATACTGAACGACAGTGTTGAAAGCTTTACGAAATCGAATCCTTAAGGATTTGTAAAATTAGACTTATGAAAATCGATCTTAAAGCAATAAACAGTAAAATAAAAAATAAATAATCTTTGGAGAAGGAAATTGCTAAAAGAAATAACGATTCAAAGAATCGAGTCAAGGTTTTCAGACCGATGACAGTAGGAGTGAAAGTGCGACTTTCTTTTCAGCACTGAATGTTTCATGCGATGCACATCCGTTTCCTGTTTCACTCGTATCCTTTTAACGAAAAAAATTTGCAAATTAAATTCTTTAGAAATTTTATAGACTCGTCAGCTTTCGTTGTTTCAGTAAACGGAGATAATAAGAACAGCATTCGAGTGTTTGATAAACTGAGTTCTCTGTCAAACTTCGTGCCAGACGACTAAACTCATAAATATCTTCCTACATTCATCCTCGATATTTTAAACTTATATACTTAAGAAGTCGATAAAATCGTGTTTGGGTTTTCAAATTTACCTAGAGTTTCTATAAATATAAACGTACTCGTTTTTACAAATATGATTCTCTGGAATGCCATTCGACAGATTCAGAAAGAAAGTGGCATAAAATATCCTTTAAAATCTTGAATTTGATATTTTTCATATTTTCAAACGCTACAACATATTATCATACGTATTCATTAAGGTTGAGAGGCAGTTAAATTTTCTAGTCCCTCCTTAATCTCCAATATCCTCAATTGTTTTCGTACTGTGATTCGTTTGATAATGATCTAACAATTCGAATCAGGTGTTAACGTCTCTGCCAGTTTTCTTTCTGTCCATTTTTGGAAGAACTTGGTTGCCATAAATGACCGCCCGTTTCTCTGACCCAACTACGTGCAAATGCACGAAATAAATCATTTCGAAATATATTTTGGTGAAAGTCTAAATCTTCCGTTTTAAGATTCATATTGTTATGTACATACGTAACTGTTGAAAGTAATTGAAAGCTATTACACGATAACTTAATCATCAACTTCTGAAGTAACGGAACATCGTCAAAACATCGTTGTTTATCAAAACATACAATTCAAATGCTAATAATATGCATCATAGGCACGCAGATCTATTGAGGAAACAGCATAAACGCGTAGATATAAGTTTCATAGAGGTATTTCGTATTTGCTATTCAATTTGCACGAATGGGATGCGTCAGAGTAACGAGCAATTGTTTACCGTCTGTATTTTAGAAGCTTATCAGGTGACATTAAAGAATGTATCGTGCAAATGTCTGCTCTTTTTTTATTCGAACGTATTATAGCTTGTTATGTGATTCATGAGATGAATGAGCAATTGATTTCGTTCCTCGTGAGTAATCATTTTGCTATTAGAGATATGAAACGATCGACGAAATGTAACACCTAGCATAGCTGAGAACTTAAAAAAATTATTAAATGTTTTTTTTATTTAAATATTATGTTTAGCAGATGTATACATATCCGCGTTACTTATCAGAAGATTGATTTTATTACGAGGAATATCGCGATTACGTTACATCGCGTTTCTTTTGTTTGTTTCGTTTGATCTGAAACTGATTTCGATAATTCGAGAATAGTTGTAGATGACGATTGATCAAGGGGAAAAGAGACGATTCACTGATTTCTTGATTAAAAATATTCGAAATAATAATAATCCATGAACATTAGTAGTAAGTGTGTAAACCATCGATATATTATGGTTAATTCATTATAACTTTGGCTTCTTATAATTTCACCATACAAGTACAATAATTACTATCATAGCTAGCTTATAGTCTCGCACGTATTATGTACAATTCATTCAAGAAAGAAGCAAGCTGTTGAAACTTTCGTATAGTCGTATACTATCAGTTTGAAATTAAAAACAAAGGTTACATAAGTATTATCTTATAATTAAAGAAACTGCACAAGATTATTTACTTAAATTTTGAAATAATGCTGCTCTTTTACAGATAAGTCAGAATGGCGATCAATAAGATGACTATCATTAAACTGTTACAGTTGGTAAGTATGGTGATAATTATCAAACACAAAAATCATATTATCTAACTACTAAAATTAAGATTATCGTAACTCCACAAATATTTAGTAAACTTGGAAGCCTAACAGAATTCCATCTAGCACTGTATCATCTAAAACTAAAATTTTCAATATTTACATGGGTCTCTGCTACATCGTAAAAGAACTATCCTTATCTTCAATGTATTATTCTCTTTGACTCGTTTACATCTACGGCGAGGTTATTTTTATTGTGAATTTTTTAAATTGTAGTTGTTAGTAATCCGGAGATAACTTCTCAGAAATTGTTGGTTTCCATTTCGTGCTTTTTTTAGGTCTCTCAAAAATCAACAATAAACGTTCAAATCTCGCAGAGATTTCTAGACACTAGTTTCTTTGGTATAGCAGAGCAGGTTTAGCAGAATGGAAAATGACATAATAGCTTGCGATTAGATACTATATGCGAAATTCTCTTGATGTTTTATGATCGTGCCTTGAGCCGGAAGTCAATCACTATTGAAGTATCCGTTACAATTCCTCAGATACGCATGTTATGCTACGTATTACCTAAATTTTCCTAGTGATTTTGATAATCAAGCTTTCTTTATCTCGCTTAAATTCTCTCTATGATGTTGATCATCTTTTCTTATATATGTGTATGTATATCTTGTTTTTATTTTTGATATTTCCACTACATTGAGCAGGTGCGTTTAATGAGAATCGAAAGAATCACGTTGATTTAATTTGTGGTTTCTCAGAAAATTTGCATCATTAAGGATTTAATGATTTAATATAAAACATTGTAAAATATCGAGTTACAGATCCTGAAATTAAAATTGATTGAGAGGATACGAAAATGAACGAAAAAGTACATTAAAATGATTTAAGAAATTCAAGTTAATATTGACAATGTGTTTTCTTAAAAATATTGCTATCTTATTGAAAGTATAGCGAAAAATAACAAATTTGTAATTTTGCTATTTGATCATCTCAAATACGCTAACAAACCCTATTTCCTTTTTCACGATATAGAGCTACAAGATTATTACACGTTTTATCTCTTCGAGCCAATTACTCTGCCAATACATTATCAAACCGATTACATCGTATAAACATCTATGATGCATTCGCAAATACCGAATTCAGATTTTTCAGGGAACAAAGATCAGTGCTATTATTATATCAACAAATAAAAAAAGACAAATAATTGTCAGGAATTCGAGTCACATCTAATACCAAAAACTGAATGTATGACGTAATGTTATCTAATTAATTAACAATGCAACACGATGAAGTGGACAGGACTCATAATACGCCATGAATGTAACATTAAGAATGACGGCAGAATGCTTCCAAGTTCGTACACGGATCGCCATCGATTAGATTTCTACCGAAAATGTACATCTCTGTAATAGAATCGACTTCTATTTAAAACGAAATAGAATACGGTCGTTGAATCCTAATGAGTTACTACTTATGGTGGTATCGATGGAGTCGATGCACTTTGTCAGTTTGGCCCACTTTCCCACTTATCATTATACGTGTATACGTATGCCTCCTTTCAAAACTTATACCCTTGAAATAGAATCGTCTCTCCTAAACGGAACCCGATCGTTGGATCCTAATAGGTTATTTATGGAATTGGATGCACTTGTTTCGTTGGCCCACTTTCGTATACTTATCACTACTCCTCCTTTTAACAGAACTGCTTATAACCCGCGCCTTTTATATTCTCACTCTGTTCTCTAACATTGTTTACGAATAGCACAGCTTGAACAGGAATTCGGAAATTCTGATCCTGTAACGTTTTAGTCTCTGCGCTATATATTTTATTTTTTTTTTTTTTTAATCTTTTATCGTTACTTTTATATTTCAAATATTTCAAGAATTCAAGAATTATTAAAGTTCTAGATTCTAGGGATATTTCATTCAGGACAGTATCTTAATAACAATGATACTTTAAAGTATGTACCTATCATCAGAGTTTAAAGAAGTAAACGATTTTTCATTGTCTTTTCATAGTCTTGTTTCAAATTACGTACGATTAATTATGATCGAGATGCTGGCGCTCGAAATTGCTACTTTGAGTAGCACTCGAATTAATATCTGATTATTCGCGATAGTGATTCATACAACAGTTTAGAGATATTTAATTAAACGCCTAGTACTTGAGATAACTTTTGATTATATTTACTATATGGTTTCTTTGTGTACATTATTCCTTTGTTTTCTTCTTAAATGTCTAAATATATATTTAACGCTTTTATAAATCGTATATGTTCTTTTATATCGTTTTCAGATAATGGTATGCATCCTCATAGGGTTGCATTATCACTCTTTCAGTGATGGTGGCCGAAACAGTGCGATGATTACGGTGGGCACTTTCGGTGGATATTTAATTATCCTGGCTGGAGTATTCTTTGGAATTATTATGGGATGTGGCATGGATCGACGTCTAGTAAGTAACGTTTAATAAACCTTATACTAGTTCTCCGTCTTGACAAGAATTTCCAGGACAAAATACTCTATATGTGCAAATTATATCCTATATTATCTTTAAACCGTTTGCTTCAAGCTTTTACTAATGTATTCATTCTGATTTTCTCTACGTTTTTCATCGAAATCATAAAATATCAGCGCAACATAATTACATATACCATTAAACTTTCCATAACTCTTGCGTCATCAATTTTATTAATATGTTACAAGCATGAATAGTGGGTTAATCCGTTCACTCGCAAACAATGAATTATTTCGTCATTAGTTTGTCGTTAAACATTCGTCGAATTTTTATTTAATCCCTTCGCGTCAGATCTGTATCTCTTTTGGCCGACGTATCTTTCGATGCAATATCGTTCGTGTGAGCCCTGATCGAGATCTCTCGCATGTTTTCTTCTCATTAAAACGTTAGATATTTTGCCCAACTCTTCGCAAAATAATCAATTCATAAGAGACTATGTCTGTGAATGTGAAAGAGGTTAGCCATGTTAAATGTACGAAATGTTTTATTAGCAAATGATTTTATATTTCCAAATTATATAAAATAATTCAAAGCATGATATTATATCTAATACTACGTTACAATGCCTGTTATGCGACATTCGGTTGTAAACATTGAAAACTCGAAATACAAGATATTTCCTATGAAGCATCACGTGAACGATATTGCGTCGGAGATATATTTCGTGCAAAACATCGTATGAACGACATTGCGTTGTAAAATATCTTGCCCAAAGCGTTAACCAAATATTTTGTCCTCCGAGAGGTTAAGAGATGTCTCAGTTAACAGGTTAATAGATAAAATGATGTCAATGGTAAAAAGCAACCAGTATTTTGTGTAAATTATAGAAAGATATATAACTTACAAGAGTCTTAACTTGCAGGACATGTTTTACTCAGCAGTCGGCTTCATCCTGTTCGTCATCGCCGGTGCTTTGATCCTTGACCATTTCTCAAATTCGGTTTATCGTGGTTCTTTCCGCGATACTGGACTCGCCAAAGGCTGTATCAGCATCGCCGAGGGAGTTTTATTTTTGGTGGATGCGGTACTCGTGTTTCGAGGAGAAGCCTAGAATACAGAATAAATTCTCAAATAATGTCAGGGACCGTCTAATTATCGATTCGTTCTCGAAAATACAATCATACGATGATGAGAAATCATCGTGAAAATGTATTGAATAAGCTGCTGCCAAATATCGAAGGAATCGAATTGATTATCACGGAAAAATCTTTATTCTTGAAAGCTTGGAGAAGAAGCAGGTGAAAGAAAGTGAAAGATTGATTCGTCAGAGGAATTTTGTGGACATAAAGGCAGTAGAAATAAAAATAACATTTAGAATACAGATTTTTTAGCTTCTTTCATCGCTGAAGTAAAAATTTCTTTTTAGAAAGAAACAATTCTTATATCATAATAATTGAGTAATTTTTTATAATAAATTCATGCTGGATGAGAAACTGTGACTTGTGTTATTTTATGTACAATATGTATATGAGTCTAAATATGTATTTGAACGCATAAAACCAAAAACTTTTAGTAAAGATTTATGTAAGTATCGCATTACAAAATTTGAAGAAACAGAAGGCTTCTTATCATCTTATAATTTTCAATTCTAATTGTGTTATACTTAAATCAATTTTTGATTCCCAAAGGACGATTGTTAAAATACTTTACGATTATTTTTCATGAAATTTTCTTCAAATTTTGTAACACATTAATCATTATACCTCGTTGTATTAATAATAGCTTTGTAAACATTTTCGTTTTTATATCGTATTTATAAAATTTTCGTTTGCAAAACGTTCGAATGTTTTCATGATCCATATTTGTTCGGGAAAAAATTCCTTTTCTTGGTATTTATTATGGCTTCGAACTGCCCCAATCAATTTGTATCGAACGAGAAAGTATGAATAATATTTGGTTGACGAAAGAGTTCGTGCAGTTTTCAACATGTAAATAAAAAAAAAAAACAGGGACCGCACGAACTTTATTGACCGACCTTAATATTTATTTATTTCTGTCTTTTCCAAACTCAAATTTAATATGTTGAAAGTAACAAAATATTTTTCCCGAGTAAATTCCTTTCTAACGTAAGGCCAGTGAAAGCGCTGTAATCGTGATCGTTACACATAAATTAAAGCACAATCACGGCGCCATATTTACTGTAAGTTGGTTAAACATATTCTTTCCTATCACCTTATATCATAATTAATTATTCACGTATTTATTATTTTTGAATGCTTACTGACTCTTATTTCATTTTATTAATTTATAAGTTCTTTATGTCGTCAGAACATGTAAATCTTCAATAAACATAATCTACATTTAAAATAATGATGATTATTTTAGTAGCGAAAGAAATGGTTCTCTTCAATTCTGTTCAAAACATTTATCGTTTTATGCTGTGTAAAATTCTTTTGGAATAAACATAGTTTTTTGTTCACTAATATTATATAACGTACGTTAAGATACTTTATAAATAGCGTTAAGACCACTATTTGAAAAATTGAAAGTTCAATTGGAATGTATATTGTGCGTAAAATAATCTTATATAATAAAATCTTGACACATTGTTTAAATATATTTACAAGCATAAAGAATATATAAATACGTATAAGAAATAAGTCATGTACGATTTACGTTCAAATATAATTTGTTTGTAATAAAGAGAAATACTTACGTTAAATTAAAACTTAATATCATTTCAATGTAATCGTCCGGTAGGTCATAGTTTGGCTTCGATATATTTCGAGAGGCACGAGTCGACAGGCGTTTTGAGTCGATATGAGTCGGTAAGGTCGATCAGCTGCAATAGTCGATCGTGCATAGTTGCGTGTGTGCAGATTGTACCGCCGCTTCGAGCAGCAGTTTTATTTACTAATTAGAGTGCCGATGTGCGATAGGAAGCGTTAAATGTGCGTGGAAAATGTCGAATCCGGGCGGTAGCAGGAGGAACGGGGCCATGAAGATTCGTTTGACGAGTGAGTTTATTAAGAAATCATGATGAATCTAATGAGACAGGAGCGTGAAAGTCGACCGATAGCCAACACGCTTTGTGATCCTTCCTGTGTCTTGATTTGTTATGTGTCCGTTGATATAGCCCTGTCATAATTTTTACGATAGCCCATCTTTCAACAATGTCAGAACCATCATTATGGATATCGTATATCATTCGATTAGTACGAGGAAAAGAATACGCAGAAAGATCTGACTAGGGTTTTCGTCCTTTGGTTATGGCAACTCCCTATCGGAGGTCAAGACCCCACCGTGAGCACTCCGGGAGACCGTAGACTGAAGACGTTAATTTTGGTGGACTTGTTACACCCGCATCGGCTCTCCCTCGATATATGACATGTCCCATAGGGCTTGAAACGTTACGATCATTTTTTACTTTGAAATCGCTCCTTGTTGATTGATTCAATGGGGATTATTGCCGAGCTCATAATCGAATGTGAATAGGCCTAATTAACAAATGTCAGACGCTTACTACCGATACACCAGTCTAATATCCGTTAAACGAATGTCCGATTTATCCGTCTGATAAAATTTTGTTATTTTAAAGACAACTGTAAATTTGTCAATTCATGGCTAATTCTATTTTATGAGATTTATAATAAAAAATTATCCTTTGATCCTTTAAATTATCAAGCTTTTCTTGAATTAATGAAATTGCATACTATTATTTCATATCATTGTGCACTAGAAAGTATTGAATGATAAAACTAATGGGTCAATGCCAAAGATATTAAAGAGGATTGATATTTATGTATATTATGATGCTATCTTTTGTACGCTGCTAAGTAAATGTGTTTAGAAATTAACAGTATATTTATATCGCTTTCCTCTTGATTGTATTATTCTATGAATCATTATTATCTATACTACAGAAATTTTACTTATTTATTAGAAATTATATTTATTTAAAATGAATTTATGTTATATTATAATATTTATTGCGTCAATTTTACAGTTTTATGTGCCCGTAATCTTGCCAGGAAAGATCTGTTTCGTGAGTATCTTTTAGGTTAAAATGGATAAAAATCGTAAACAATATCTTGTGTAAAGAAAAATTTCTTTCAGGCCTACCAGACCCTTTTGCTAAAATAACTGTTGATGGTTCAGGTCAATGTCATAGTACACATACGTGCAAGGCAACTCTAGATCCCATGTGGAATCAACATTATGACTTGTAATTATTTCTCCATTATAATAAAAGCATAATTTTCTATACGAAAAGTACATAAATTCTTAATTGTACAGGTACATTGGGAAAGATGATGGTATTACGATATCGGTTTGGAATCATAAAAAGATCCACAAAAAAAAAGGTGGAGGATTTTTGGGATGTGTAAGAATATTATCCAACACGATTCAAAGACTCAAAGATACAGGATGTAATTATTATTTTCTATAATAATAGTAATATTTCTTTATTTTAGCTGCATAACCGAAAAAGGACTTGGTTTATAATCTGTACTGAAATACTGACACCCATTCATTCACTTCATTCTGTTAATTTCTATAGTATTATACAATTATTAGTATTAGAATTTTACAGCGTTTAATTACTAAATTTAATTCTTTTATAGATCAGCGATTAGATCTTTGCAAAGCACATTCAGATGACACAGATGTTGTTAAAGGAGAAGTTGTAGTATCTCTTTTATCACGAGATGGTCATAATGGTGCTGTGAGTAATACAGTGGGTCATAATGCTGTTGTTGATGTTCTTGGAGATCTGAGCTGTCCAAATGATTTGCCAGATGGATGGGAAGAAAGAAGGACTCGAAGTGGACGACTATATTATGTTAACCATTATACCAGAACTACACAGTGGATTCGTCCAAATGCACGGTTGGTTTTGTTTTTCTAAAGATATATTTTTCTTTTTTACTAGATTCATTTATATTAATGATTATAATAGACCCACCAATGGTATAATACCAACTACACCAGAACCACCACCATTACCTTCTTCTGAACCTACATCTCCCAGTGGCAGTGGAAGTCCTCCTAATATAAGAACTGAAAGTCCTACTAGATGTACACCTGAATGGAATGGGGATGGAACACCTAGTAGAACTCCTAGCAGAGATAGTTCTACCCCAAATACGCCAAGAAATACGCCCACTCAGCAGCAAAATAGAAATCAACAAAATCAACATAACACAAGAAACGTAACGCCCGCTTCATCAAGGGAACGACGGCCAGTACGAGCAAGCGACGAACAAAATGGCAATCAGAATGGTAATGCTAGGCCTGAACGTGGTATTAACAACGCCCAACCACGAAGGCCTAATCGAAGTAATAGAAATAGAAATAGCGCATTGGTTTATAACGAGAGGAGGTACGATCCTCCGCAACCACCAGACTTACCCAGAGGTTATGGTAAATATCGAAATTGATCATTATAACAGTATACATACATGCAAAATAAAAATATTTTGAAATAAATTTTATAGAAATGAGAAAAACGCAACAAGGTCAAGTGTATTTTTATCATGTACCAACTGGTTCATCCACTTGGCACGATCCTAGAATACCACGGGATCTACCAGCTAGTGAATTAGCAAATGAACTTGGGCCATTACCGAGTGGATGGGAAATGCGACAAACTCAAAGTGGCCGTGTTTATTTTGTGGATCACAATAACAGAACTACACAATTTACTGATCCTAGGTTATCCAGTCAAATCATAAGCAATCTGCTAAAGTAAGTTAGTTGTAAATGAAAATATTTTAATTTACGATAATTTATCTATAATTTAACTTGTAAAATGTTTTGTTCATAGTAGGCGACAAAATAGTACAACTAATCAAACTACAAGTGGTTCGAATAATACAACTACAGCTGCAAATGAATCTACAGAAATAGAGACACCTGCATCACCAAGTATTCAATGCAACATGGTTCAGAGGCCAAGAGCAGAGAATGGAAGCAATAATAATTCTTCGTCATGTAAGCTTAACACATTTTAATAGTATTAGGCTTATTAAATGTGTAATACGAATATGTAATATACATAGCAAAGTTAAATATGTAATATGAGTACAAAGTATGTTTTTGAATATATTATAAAAACTAAATATTTGAATATATTATAAAAATTAGATATTTGTGTATATTATAAAATTATAAAATTCGAATGTTATTGATATCGCTTAAATCGTAGAAAAATTAATCTATCTATTTAATGCTATCTAGAAAGAAAACAAAAACATATTTGTGCATTATAGAATTTTATCTTATCTCTATACAGGTATCTGTTTGGTGGTTAGTTCCTATTGTTAATCAGTTTTACTCAAGCAGAATGCCTTTCCATTTTTGGGGAATTTTATTTGTTAGAGCGCATTATTGTAATAGCTGTTAAATGAAAACAATTTTTGTTTATTGTTTTTGCATTTTTATTTATTATATTTATTTTTTAGTGGAAAATACGTCAGCTCAAAATGCTCAAACTGTATCAGAATTGCCAAAGGAACTAATGGACAATGAATTACTGCCGAAGTATAAACGTGATTTAGTGGCAAAATTGAAATGCCTGAGAGCAGAATTAAATGCCCTTCAACCTCAAAGTGGACATTGTAGGCTTGAGGTATCAAGAAATGAAATATTTGAAGTGAGTACAGTTGTATATTCATATTTACGCAGCTTAAAAGAACGGTGTAATAATATATAAATTTATTTTATAGGAATCATACAGATTAATAATGAAAATGCGACCAAAAGACATGCGTAAAAGACTTATGGTTAAATTTCGCGGTGAGGAAGGCCTTGATTATGGTGGAGTAGCACGAGAGTGGTTATATTTATTGTCGCATGAGATGTTGAATCCACAATATGGGCTTTTCCAATATTCAAGAGACGACAATTATACACTTCAAATTAATCCAGATTCGGGAATAAATCCAGAACATTTATCGTACTTCCACTTTGCCGGCAGGATAATAGGAATCGCTGTTTTTCATGGTCATCATATAGATGGAGGTTTCACAACTCCATTCTATAAAATGCTGCTTAATAAAGCAATTACTCTTACTGATATAGAAGGAGTTGATCCAGAATTACATAGAAGTCTTACATGGATGTTGTAAGTAAGAAAAATAATAATTGTATACAATTTTCAGATAACAATGTAAAGATATCATTTTGTTTATAGGGAAAATAGTATAGATGGAGTGTTGGATGCTACGTTTTCAGTGGAACATAGTAGTTTTGGAGTGTTGAAAAATCATGAACTTAAACCAGGTGGTAAAGACATTCCTGTAACTGAAGAAAATAAAAAGGAATATGTACGTTTATATGTAAACTATCGCTTCATGCGAGGTATCGAACAACAGTTTCTGGCATTACAAAAAGGATTCCACGAACTAATCCCACCTCAACTATTAAGACCTTTTGATGAAAGGGAATTAGAATTGGTTATTGGTGGTTTAGGAACGATCGACATTAATGATTGGAAAATGCACACACGATTAAAACATTGTACACCTGATACGCCAGTAGTAAAGTGGTTTTGGCAAATAGTAGAATCTTATGGAGAAGAAATGAGAGCTCGATTACTTCAATTCGTTACTGGAAGTTCTCGAGTTCCCTTGCAAGGATTTAAAGCTTTACAAGGTAAATACTCGTGAATTAAATTAATAGTTTCTAATCATTTTGCTTCATAAAGATACATTGTTATTTCCCACACACGCTTATAGGATCAACAGGAGCCGCAGGTCCACGATTATTTACAATACATGCCGTTGATGCGCCAAGTGAAAATTTACCAAAAGCACATACCTGTTTCAATAGAATAGATATTCCAGAAAGTTATCCCAGTTATCAGAAAATGCTTGACAAACTTACACAAGCAGTTGAGGAAACTTGTGGTTTCGCTGTTGAATAATAGGTAAAAAGGCATAACTCCAATTTATTAATATAATGTATTTGTTTTATATAATTACTGAGATTGCACACATTCGTAGTAGGAAATATTTATCGACAGATTTTACTGTCGCTAAACTAAAAATAAATTTTGAAGTACCAAGAGATGTTATCTCACGAGAGTACGGGAAGAGCTAGTATTATAAAATGAAAATGTTAATACGTAAAACGTCGGAAATAATTCTGACTATGTTTTGTACAAATGATTGAATGGCCTTGATGGTTATAATGACTTCTAAGTGATTGTCGATTGGTACATTATGTATGTGAACACTCTTGTGATTTACACACTTCGTCCATGAACATTTTAATGAATGGTTCCTCAGAAGTTCTGGTTATATTGGTCTTTAACTATTTATTATTCAGTGACTGATAGAGATGTGCAAAAAGTTATAATTTCATTGAGGTAAATATGTTGATTGGCCTAAATGTTTATTTTATTTATATTAATCGTGTTTTCCGTCATAACTTTAGGCTCAGTAATTTACTTATAAGATCACCATCAAAGAATTAACTTCATTGTTTTCGAGGTATGGTAAAAAAATATAAAAATCATGCATGCACAAATATGTATAGAAAATGAATTCTTTCACATAATGGAAAACATTGTTCAATTACAGACATGCTCATGTTAGTATTTTATATTAAGCGAAAATAGTAAAAAATGAAGAGAACAAAAGTATATTAATCGTTTAAGAATCTCATAACAAAAACTCGTAATATGCATTACTTGCAATGAATTTTAAATCAGCCATACAATGTATTTCATTCTCGAAAGCTTTCAATTTCTTTTTTATTAAATGTAATTACAATATGCACAGTCAATTAATAATTCCATATTAACAATCTTTCAAATAATAGAGTTTAGTAATGAAATAAGAATATATACTCAAATTCATTATTATAGTCAAATAACAATTAAAAAGCAGTGCTGGGAATTTAGTACATATAATGTATTATTTCAAGTCGGTCATCGTGATTAAGGGGAAAATATGAAATCTGTATATCATGGCCTTTGATGCAAGTGTTGAGTTCTTAACTTTATCGTAAATTGAAATTAACGAATACAAAATACATTTATCAGTTGTAAGAAAAAGTGGTATACATGTCCTCAGTATTAAAAATTATTTTTATTGGTATATGAACACTTGCTTCGAGGAACTTTGTAACGCAATCGGCAAATTTTGTTATTGTAGCACAACATGAGTTGTGCGACGATCATTGTTGCTTGTTTAAGAGCCAATAGCACCGAGTGCGTTAACAAAATGTAAATAGTACAGTGTTTAATATAAAATTAACACGACGGTATAACGTGCCAGTCAGTCAGTTGGCTTCTGCACGATAAAAACGCGTCGGTTCTAGTGTAGGCTAAATCGTGAATTGTGTACATTAGCTTTAATTTAAAAAAATTGAACACATATTTAAAGAAAGAGTTTATTCGACGAGTTTATGTAAAGTTAGAATGGTTTTACTCGAATCGACTCTTTGTTGTAGAAGTTCATGAAATAATCTATACTTTGCTACTAGCAGTAAAGCATAGAGACACTTATTTATCGCACGAATTCTTTATTTAGTCTCTAGCATTTACTTTTATTGTAAAAAAATATCTAGTGGCTGATAGCACCAATCATCATTTCGTATTATTATTGCATTATTGTATTTTATTCTACACGTAACTGTGATCAAACATATCGTGAAAAGAGAAGAAGCAGTGGGAGACACCTTTGTAGATTTGTCTTGAATATTATACTCGTTTACTCGTATTTTTTTTTTTTTAATCGTAAAAGTTTATACGTATATTCATTTTAATAATTATTTCGTTAACAAAAAGTTATTGTATTTTATACTTTATAATACGCAAAAGTGTCACCCGTTTTCGGTTCTGAAATACGGCCTGATTACTTTGCTTTTATACCTTTGAAATTTTACTATTAATTTTATTAATTACCAATAAAATTAATAATAAAATGAAGGTATATATTATTCTTTGCACGTAAAACGGTATAATATTAACGAAGCAATCATTTGACTTTAAAATAAGAAAATGTGTAACAATGACAATCATTGTGCATTTGATAAATGTTGTAAAACAGTATTAACTTGAAATCGATCGAATAATATTGCTGATTTGCAAATGTTCAATCAAGCAATGTTATTCACATTTTTCTCATTTTATGATATTAATGTTTTAAGACTTATATAATTCAAATTTTTAATAAGAGTTAAATCTATTTGTTAAGGCTACAATTTACATATACTATTTTTTAAATTGAATATTTAACAAGTACAATGAGGGTCTCCCACAAATCTGTTATATTTTAAACTTTTTTCAACTTCTGTCACATATAAGGGAATAAAGGCCTTATTAGTGCCTTGGAGTTGATATCAATGTGAAAAATAACAAATTTTATGCTCATCATATTTTGGAATAAAAACTAATACTACAAGCAAGTTTTAGAAGGAAAAAAATACTTAATTTCAAAAGCATCTAAAAATTATCACAATGCAAATCTTATGAGTATATGTATAGACTATTAGAGAATAAATGAGGAATAACTGAGAAATGAATAGAAATTGATACTAAGGTCACCACTTGGGCAAGCATTGCCAAAGAGAATTTAAATTATTCAGATTTTTAAGTTATCGAATATTAGAAATCTTTTTTAATTCATTATCTCTTGCTGTTAGATAAAAAAGAAAGCATACACACACACACACACATATATATATATACATATATATATTGAAAGAAATGACACATATAAATATTTTATAAATAAATGATCTACAAATCAATAATGCAATAAATATTATCTTGAAAAAGCTTCGGCACTTCTAAGCATGTTACATGCATGGATAATCAAAGAGAATTAAATCTATTAAATATGAATGAGAAGAATCATTCACACTTTCAAACACATATCACTATGTGCAATTAAATTTTTGGTTATTTTTTCATGTAATTTTTTGTTACAAAATGATGCAAATGCTTTCAAAGCTTTTCGACAGCCTAATTATAGAAAGCTTCAGCAGGAGACAATATTGAACATTGCATTAAAAAACGAAAGGTACAAAATTAGAAAATGATTTAATACATATCATGTAAACTAACTGTCACTACGATGTGAAGTTTCAAATACGAACGTAATTTTAATTAAATTCAATAATTATTAGTGCATTACGGGTATAAATGCTCTCTTGAATTGTATAAATGTTTAAAGTCCTTCATAAAGGTATATGGTGACCGGATTTCGAATTCCATGTTAAGTATATCGTATACTGTGCTCGGCAATAATAGAATTTTATTCTACCAAATAGCAGGATATTTTGCTAACATTTATCGGTATCCGTAAAAGAACAAACTTTCAAGATTGAAGAAAGAAATTTTATTTTGTCGAGAGATTAAAAAGGAAAATATTGAGATGGGAAGGAATCGTTTATTCACAACCGTGTGTTCATATACGCCGGTATTTAAAAATTCTGTACTAAGCTATGCGCGAAATTTTTAAGAAATTGCGAATACGTTACTATACTGCAATTATTGTATTATTATTATTATTATTGCTATTATAACCGTTGTTATTATCATTATTGCGCAGAACCTTCGGAACACAATTGTATATACATCTTTTCCTTTTGTATTTTGGATGAAATGTATATTTTAATAAAATATCCAAAGTATGAACTTTTTAAATTTTGTCTTTATATTGCTGTAAATAAAAATGAATCTTCCTAATTTTTTCTTTTAATAATATGTATATTAATAATATTTTTTTTAAATTAGAATTTATGAAACTGCTACGTTTAATTAATGGAAAGAATGAGAATCTGAAGAATTGAATTAAATAGTTGTATAAGTCAAAATTATTTAAAAGATTCAAAAGATCAAATATTTAAAGAGAGTAATTTTTAATTTATTATTACAGAATTTCCGATGTTACTTTTTAAAATTATGTTGGTATAAAATAGGAATCTAATATACGTCAATTATTATATAAATGTTCATTATAATTTTTGAAAGGATTGATATTTAGGTGTTAAATAAAAATAATATAAACATGAAGTAATTAGATAATGCATTATATTTCTTAAGATATTAAAAAATCACGTTTTATTCACAGGTTTATAGAAGTCTATGGTTTTACTCTTTCTTCTTTGTTTTAATAGTGAAATAATTAAGTGATCTGGCGATTCACTGTTTCGCTGTTTGATGTAAATGTCGAATTTCCAATTCCGTATTTGGTTTTCTCCACGCATAATTTTCGTGTAATCGGAATATTATTTCTCTTTCACATTTTTTTGCTCGCTCATACGGCTCGCGGAATGGTGTATACAATGTGTTTCTTTTCCAACGAGAACTATACGTAAATATATAATTAATATCAAATTTAATTATTTGGAAATTTTTAGTTTATTACAGTATTTTAATTTAAATTGATTAATTATTCAGAGGCAAAATTATATGTAATTATGTGTACAAAAATTTACAGTAATTTAATGTTGAAATTAATGTTTCCAGACGTATCGCACCATAAAGGATTAAAAAATATAAAATACAGATCTTTTTACATTAACTGACATTAGAATAAGGTAACAAAATTTTTCTTTTCTAATAAACTTCATACCAACATTGCATTGAACTTGCTGATAGGTAATACTAAAAATATCTTCGGAATACAAAAATTAATAATAAAACATAAACAAATACTATTTTTACATCTCTGCAGCAGCGCCCCTAGTGGCGGATTGGAGAAATACTGATCGTCGTATAATCGTGACGTCCTCTACCACGAGATATAATCATTGACTAACCTCGTCCTAACGATACGTCAGTAGCCAATCATTGTAGCCACAGTAATCAAATTTTGTTTACGTTCACTGCCTCGTCTTGTTAGATAGACTATACACAAATTTTTCACAAGTCAATTTTCGGACAGTATCCCCTAGCAAGTGTCGACGTTGAGATTTGCTTGTACGACCGTGGTATAAGCGTAGGTCTTAATAGTTTATGAGATACTTGATATGTAGTAGAAAGAAATTGTTCATATTTTAAGATAAAAGAATATAATTATAAAAATTTGTTTTGTACAATGGCCATGTTCGAAGTTTTAAGAAAAGAATATAGTGTAAGAATTATAAAAGTTGATAATACTTTCGAGGTTATATGATTTATGACTTTAAATGATTTTCTGTTTTTCTAGGATTATTTGCAACAGTGTTTTAAGCTGTCAGATATACAAATATTTCAGAAGAAATGTGTCGAACGGTGTACAAATGATAGTGATAGAAAAGCTGCAATTGATCAAGCATTAAGGGATACCCTTCTTGTAATATTATCTGAGAATGTATCAAGTAATGTGCCTCTACTTGAGACCTATATTACATTCTGCATTGAATTATGCAGAAAAGATTTAGCAACTGCAAGTATGCCAGTGATGCTACTTGGTGATATATTTGATTCTATGACACTCGACAGATGCGAACAGTTGTTTACTTTTGTTGAGAACAATGTGGTTGTGTGGAAGGAAGATTTATTCTTTAGTGCCTGTAAAAATAATTTGTTAAGGATGTGCAATGACTTACTTAGAAGGTTATCTAGATCCCAACAAACTGTATTTTGTGGAAGAATTCTTTTATTTCTGGCCAAGTTTTTTCCTTTTTCTGAGAGGTCTGGTCTTAATATTGTTAGTGAATTTAATTTGGAGAATCATACAGAATTTGGCTCTGAAAAATCAGAGGGAGACGATTTGGAACAAATAACTAAGGATGACGATAAATCAGAGACTAAAGTGCCAATTGATTATAATTTATATAGAAAATTTTGGGCACTCCAAGATTTTTTCAGAAATCCCAATCAGTTATACCTAAAAATGCACTGGAAGATATTTTCAACGGTAAGATTAAATTATTATTTTTATTATAATTATTATTTTTATATTCTTATACTCTTTTGTCATAAATATTTTATTTATTTAGCATGCTTCAAGTGTACTGTCAGCATTTTCATCTTTTAAATTGGAAGAACAACGTAATTATCCTTCAACATGTGTTAAAGTTGAATCTTCCATGGAGGGATCTCATAAGGAAACCCCTTATTTCGCAAAATATTTAACAAATCAAAAATTATTGGAGCTACAATTATCTGATTCAAATTTCAGACGATATGTATTGCTGCAATTTCTCATTCTTTTCCAATATCTTAATAGCACTGTTAAATTTAAAGCGTAAGTATCTATAATTTGTATATATCTTTATATACACTTGTATTTTATTACAATCGAATTCACAATTCCTCTTGTTAGAATTGCACATTTTTAATGAATTATTAGTAAAATGACTTTGAAAGCTATAAAACGATGTTTGTTTTCCAAAGCTTCCTTGCCAGTGGCTATGAGACAAGGTCTGCTTTCCTTAAATAGTGTTTCATGTTATTTATATTTCAAAGTCTCAATAAATTTTGTATTTTTTAAGTGAAACACATGAACTAAAGCCTGACCAAGTAGAATGGGTAAAAGGAACCACAGAGCAAGTATATGCCTTACTGACAGAAACACCCCCCGATGGTCCAACATTTGCAGAAACTGTTAAAAATATATTGAAACGCGAAGAGCACTGGAATGCTTGGAAAAATGAAGGATGTCCACCATTTAAAAGACCAACTCCAGATTCTAGCGCCGACATAGAGGAATCAAAAAAACCAAAAAGACCAAGGCGTAGAATTGGAGATGTTATTAGAGATGCTCAAGCAGTAGGAAAATATCATATGGGAAAGTAAGAAACCATAGAAAAAACTATTTATTTCTTTAACCTATTAGAAAATACATTATATACAATTGAATTTAATTGCTTCGCAGCCCAGAACTCACGAAATTATGGAACTTATGTCCCAATAATCTTGAAGCGTGTAAATCTAAAGAAAGAGACTTCCTTCCATCTTTAGAGACATACTTTGAAGAAGCTATTATGCAATTAGATCCTAATGCAATGGTAGAAGATGAATACAAGTAAATCTTTTATTTTATATATTTCTGTGTTGTTATTATATTATTTTTAATTATATTATTTTTGTTTATTTGACACAGAAAAGTAAACGATGGGAATTTTGGTTGGCGAGCGTTGAGATTACTAGCTAGACGTAGTCCTCATTTTTTTGTCCATGGAAATTATCCTATTAATAAATTACCTGAATATCTTGAAACAATGATTAAAAAAATCGCTAAAGATCGGCCAGTGAGTGTAACACTTTTGTTTCATTAATCTATGTTAGATCTTCAAAGTGAATTTACCATGTAGATTTAAAAGTAATTTGTTTTTGACTCTTGAAGCAGACACAGTCGGATATAAAATTAGAAACAGAAGAGACTCCACCGCCAGAAGCGAACGATCAAGAATTTAACGAAGATGTTCTCAAGCAAGAGAGTGAACAAGTTGAAGCCGAAACTACGGACACGAAAGGACGAAAATTAACGAAAGTGACACCTGACATGGTGGCGAAATTATCAGAAATTCTGAAAAACGATTGGAAAAAGTTAGCAACTAAGTTTGGTTACACGAGTGAAGAGGTAGAAACAAATTTTATAACGTAGAAGCTTAAAAAATCACAGCTCACTAACTACAATCTATATCTTTTTCTAGATTACATTTTTTCAAGGGAAACCAACGCCGTACGAGCAATGTAAAAATATGTTGGAAATTTGGGCGGAAGAAGATGTAGATGCATCGATGGAAAATTTAGCATATATTTTAGAAGGTTTAAAATTTACGGAAGCGCTGGCTGTTTTAAAATCTTAATTACCTCATGAAAGAGATAATCTTAAAAACTGTATGATACTACGTGAATTAAACTTTTACAATTTTTGCAACGATGTGTTTTCTATAAATCTTAATCTTAATCTCAATAGTAAATTATATACCTTATATTCCAACAACAATAGTCAGTATTAATTGAAAATAACTAAAGCATTAATTAAAAAAAAACATAAATATTGTACTTACTTTTATGGTCTCATTGTTTCAGCAACTATTAACAACATTCAGATAGACATTGTTTGACAGAATGGGACGAAGTAAATAGATAGTCTTCACGTAGTGAAATAGTTATGTTTCTACATACACTAAAATTTAAATATTCTATACATATATTCTTTTTTTAAATAAATCACACACGTTTCAATAAAAAAGATCATCTCTCCAATTTGAACATAGCGCGAATATTAGATTAATCGATTTTCGAGTATCGTAACATTACATGATATCGATAGATCGAATTTGATTCAAGAGTCCGTTAGATGCACTTTCCGTTCTTTATTTAGAAAGACAATAATAAAGTGTACAAATAATACAAAATTTCGAACTAAAACAGTCGTCGGTGCAAACTATATCGAAGGATAGTTGGTTTTACATCGGTACGTCAAGACCTACATTACGGCATCGGGAGAATTTTCATTATTTCTTATTTTTCTGGAGTGAAATCGATTCGCCAACAAGCATGCTGACAACCTAAAGGTATAGACCGACGTTCTCTCTACTTAATCGTAATAAATTAGTTTAACGTTAGTAATATATCGTATCTTCGAATTATAGACACTGACTTAGACTCGATTTATGCTCGATGTAAAAGCAGAGGCCAATGACGATTAAGACAGCGACAGCTCGCGGAATGGTGTATACAACGTGTTTCTTTTCCAACGAGAACTATACGTAAGTTATAAAATATTGCTACATATACGCCGAAATAGTTTTAGAAGCATATTCCACAACTGTTCGCGATTGTTAATCCAATTTCTAAATAATTCTTTCATCGCATATACATACTGTTACATTTATGGGCCTGTAGCACCGTAAGTATAAGTACTTACATTCTTACTGTACAATCATGCAATTTACTATCGCACCAAACGCGTCTGCCGCGAATTGTACACAGAGCATAAATCTGGATTCCGGATGCAAGAAACTCAATCATCTCATACGGAATCCTTTATTTATTTGTTTTTTTTTTTTTTTTGTTTTTAATCGATTCGTTTCTTATATCTAACATACACACTCATATGTATTGGCTAAAGTGTAAATGTAATTCGATTGCGGATATGAATTCCGACATTTTTATTAGGTCGTAGGGCAGCCGTTAGTTTACGTTCTGTTTTTTTCTGCAATTTTTTTTTTTTCGTTTTTATTCTTTTTGTTTCGTTCTTTAATCCCTTAAATAGTAAATTATGACTCGAATGGTGAACATCTTTGACCACGCTTCAAAGAATCTCCTCTCGTAGCAGCGTTCTAAGTACTGGACGTTTATCGTGACGTAGGGAACTTCTAATGGCGTCGAGTTGGTTGACGCGCGCCGAAGAAACCGGTGATGTCGCGTTTTTCCGACGCTCGATAACGATGACGGATTAAGAGTATAGGCGAGTAATCGATATGAAACACTGATGAACGATGTCTAGACGATCAGTCTTATCCCTTAAAGAGAGAACGGAAACTCGGTATAAAGCGTTGGCTAATGACTCGCGATTAGGGTTATAACCTTTCGAATTACAGATAGATTTCACGCTGATTAGAAACGAGATGATTACTCTGTTTTTATTGTGTATTCATCCTACTCTTCTGTTTGAACATTTTTTTCTTCTTTTTCCTTATGTTACCTTCTCTTTTCTTTTTCTATTGCTTTTCATTATACAGTTCATCAAACAGGAACGATACGCGATTGACTCATCTCGGTTTCTATCTATACAACGATGTTGTTGCTGTGTATTTTACGTATGTTAAAAGACAGAGAGAAAAATGGGATAGAAGAGATGGGAAGGGTTAGGGTAGAAGGGTTAGTTTTCCATCAGAGAATCCAAGTACTCCTTATAATCGTTCTCCGACATTTCGTCCTCATCCTCCGAAACTTCGACGCTTCTCCTCCTTCTTGTGGTCTCGCTGGTTACTTCTATACAGAGCAGCGCGAACTTGTTGTCGCAGGAATAACGAACCTGCTCCAAGAGGCGTCCCCCAGTTAACGGTGATCCTAATCCGTAACGATCCGAACTACTTGAATGCCAAGCGTCGCAATACGTGTCCATTGCCCGGTCTCCTAATTTGTGCGATCCGTGCCATGCCACCTTTTCTGGCCTGAAATATCAGACGATAATCAGTTTGCTTCTATCTTAGCTGTAGTCTTTAATTTCGCTTTGATTTCTATTTCAACTTTCCTTTTCTTTTTGTACAAAATATACATTGTACTGGATCATTCTTACAAGCGTATCTATAATTATATCGAAATAAAAGAAATATATTTAATTAAATCACGAAGTTGTAGTAGATCTCGCGAAAAAAGATTTTTATAGAACATTCCTTAGAACATTGATTCCGTTGTGTTGTAAGTTTAGCAAGAGCTGACTATCGGGATGTATTATTGTTGGAAAAGTCGATGAATCTGTGGAAAAGTCATGCCTCGTTTTGCGTTTTTATAATTACGTATACGTATGGATTCGCAAAAATATAAATCTTTATTTTATTATAGGACAAAAAGATAAATAAACGAGATAGTTACCATGCAAAGTCGGTGAGGATATTTTTGCCATTGAAACTGTAAATCCTTGGATTTTGCGAGAAGTAGGCCCCGTTTCCGTTGAACATCTCTTTCCACGAGTTGAAAAGTACATCGCCCTAGGGGATCGAAAACAAATGTTTCGTAACATGCGCGACGCGCTTATGGAAAATTGCTTGGAAACTTGGCTGAAATACTTTCATAAATAAATCGTTCAGAATCTATATATTGCGAGTTACCTTTATGTTAACGATAGGAAGATCACGGTCCCCAAGTCTCACGATGCTGTCAACATTTTGAACTCTGGAGCTGAGGAATGCTCGGAACGTACCCCTCAAACCAGCTCGCTTCGCTTGTCGATAACAAGCGTAGTCAGCTCCACGTACACCGTGCATGTCTCCCGTAAATGGCTCGTTCAAAGCAGCCATTCGTAACTGGAAATTGTGATATCAATGCGACGTTTTTGTATGAATTGTAGTTTATTGCTAGCAATGAAAAATATTTAGGCAAGCTGAGATTGGACGTAGAAAGAATTGAAAATGTCATTTTAGCAAGAATTTTTTTCCATAAGGAGAATGATTGTACGAAGAGCGATGTTAGTAAATAAGAATACAAATGGAATTATTATTTATTTATATCTTAGCACAGATAATAGACTTTCGTCGTTTTTAAAAATATAAAAACACCTGTTTTTTGGAGAGCTTCAAATATTGAAATAAATGACACTTCAAAGTAGTATAGTATATGTCAATGGAAGATTTTGATATATATTTCGCCAATATATAGCATTTTGCTAATCAAGGAATCGTTTTTCTGAAAATTGTAGTTTTCGTGTATAATAATAATATATATATATATATATATATATATATATATATATATATTGTAATTTGAGTTCCCAAGGAGTCACAGAATGGACTTGGTTTATGAAGAGCCCTATAATCACTCATCCCTCCACATTACAATCATACTGCACTCTGTAAATTATAGTTTCAGTATATGCGGTTCTCTTAGCTTCCAAATAGATGCTTGAATTCCTACGTGTATTAAGTAGATTTCTAGATTTTAGGCACGTTAATGCGTACAACTGACGAAGAGATAAATCTTTCTCTAAATTTTCGATATAGTTTGCCGTCAATCTTCTTGGTAATATACTAAAAGATTTTAGCGCAAAAGGAATTAAGAATGATTCGTTCAATAGGTAATGAAAATTCGTTTCTCTTCTTCATCCTTAACGAAAATGAAATGGAACGAAGCGTTCTTGCGAAAATTATAAAAACTGAAAGAGGGAACGTATAAGAGGACGATAACGTCGAAAGATTAATCATGCCAATATCTTACCATCCGTGGATACCACTTTGGAAGCAGGAAGAAAATTCAATTGTAATTAAGTAATGCATTAGTCGATCTCTTATCGATAACGTTTTACACTCAACAAGATTAAGATAGTAACTCACCCCTGTTCCGTCTGCTTTTACGGGTATCTGGTTGATCAGGTTGGAAGCCTCGAAAGGTGGATTCACCGGAGGCGGTGACGTGGTTGGTGGTGCTGGTGTAGTTATTGGTAGAAGCGAACCCAACTACAGAACACAGCATAAATATCTTGAATTAAATTGAAGCTATATAGTTTGCTAAATAGGTAAGATTAAAGATTTATACTCTTAGCTGATATACAGTAATTATCATTAACAAAAGGAAAAAGTTTATCTTAATGAATTTTTTTTTGTACATTGTTAGAATTTACATGAATGAATTATATATTAATCGACTTTTGAGTAAATATTACAAGAAGAATGTAAAAATAGAATAAATAGGAAAATTGTTATACTAACTGCGATGTATTGCCAGCCATTATTCACTCTAACGAGCAGAGCTTGTTCGTCAATGATATAAGCTAATGTCCCAACCGGGCTCACGGCGGACATCTAATTATGTAGTAGTTAGAAGCATTAAAAGTCATAATAATTAGAGTATTTACACGTATATTGTTAAAAATCATGTTTTGACGATATTGAAAGATTTACTTTGGTCATAGCTTCGGTATTTTGGAAAGTCACAGCTCCTGGTACGATCTTCGTGGTACTTTCTAAGGGACCTCTAGTTGCGGTGGTTGCAGCACCTTATAAAAGTTTTATAGGTAATTAGAATGTGTTTTTAAAGATGCATTAAACTTTACTACGCAATTCTTCTAATTTAGAATACACTAAGAAAGTTAAAGTCTTTTAGAAACGTCGTTTTACGATATTTTACATTTAGTGCGTTACCTAAATGTTCTTTAAGTTCCTTCAGTTGCTTTAGTTCTCGCAGAGCCTTCAATTCGTCTAGACTAGTTCTAGGTCCTTGCAGCGTGCCAAAGAACATATCGTGTTTAAAATTTTTTATATTCTTTGGAACTGCAAATTTAATATTTTTTCATATATTTCCAATATCTTTCTTACATTTGTTAATCTGAGTAAAATATACAGGGACACCAGAAGCTTAGAATCACCGTGTGTTCTACAAAATCCAAGAATTTGAAGAAAAGTCAGCTTGGAATTTCGATACTTTAAGCGATTCTCTTGTGAAAAATCTACCGAAACGAGGGAAATTGTCATTGATATTTGCAGCTTTAAATTCGACTTAGCGATAAAATTAACGGAAGATTCGATATAGAAACAATCGAGGAAGTACGTAATCCGAAATTTTTGATCGATGACATACTTTTAAGTAGAGGTGGTCAAATATCTTTCACATATGATACTTAAATTATGTTATTTATGATCAATGAATCTTTCTTACCCTGTCTAACTCCGTAATAGTCTCTTTCGCCAAAGATGTGACTTCTACCAATTCCTGGTTCTCCCTTCTGTCCAATCAAAGATAGTCCAGGTGGTCCTGGTGGTCCAGGAGGCCCTGGGGGACCCGGAACTGGAATATAGTTTCCTTGAGACGGTGGTCCAGGTGGCCCGGGTGGTCCTGGAGGTCCTCTTTGACCGTCTCTTCCAGGTTGTCCAGGAATTCCAGGGAAACCATCGTCTCCCTTATCCCCTTTGATCTGAACGTCATTTAAACAGATAGATATGAAATTGATTTACACGAATATTATACGAATTATAATTATATACTAAGAATCGAGGCGATCGTATGCATTTACATCGACAATGAACTTCCGAATGATACAATTTTTATAGCGTATATTACACAAAATTATTTATACGCAGTGGATACGTGCATTACTGGTTGAGAAATACTAATGTATAATATCACGATTCTCTGATTTAAGTTCTAATTATATTATTCGCATATGCAAACTAATTTCTGCAAAGCAATGTTTAGATATATAATCCTGGAGAGAAGATACTTGAGCCAGTTTCGCTAAGTGGATGTCGGAATAAATCACAGGACGTGCCTTGGTGGGTGTGAGGCCGTTCGAAAGCGCAATAAAAGCAGCGAATTTGCCTTACGTTGGCCCGGCTTTTAAACCAAAGTGTAGTGAATTAAAGCCTGCCACGCGCATTCGTTTCGTGTTCGTCGCTTGTCAACTGCGACGACGAAATTTCGACGAATTTCTGTTTGGGACGCCGAATAAATCGAGTCGCGGCTTCGCTAGCCGACAAAGATGAAAAAGAACAAGCAGAGTAGATGTGAGAGGGATAGTAGGAGGGAAAAAAAAATAGAATAAAAAGAGAAGGAACGGGGCGTCAAGCGCACACTTGCATTAATTTCCGTCACTCTACACGTTCTATGGCTCGTTCAATGAGACTTGCGAGTGTACACGGTGATCTACGAGCACTGTTACTAGTTTCGCGAGCTTCACGAAGTGGTCGTTCCGACTAAAAAATGTTCGAGACTGCTCGTTCGTGGCACAACTCGTACGAGGGTTTCATGTCGTAACAGTGATTAAACAGCACTGGGAAGAATCGAATCGAATCGGACAAAAAAGAGAAAAAAAATATTTTAGACGAGGAGGAAGTTTGTAGGAAGTAATGGGTTTTCATTGTATAGCTTTATTTTCTTTCACGTTATATCTTTTCCGTTATACTCGTCGTGTAAGTTGGAAGATAATATTTTCAATGTTCTATCTTTTTAAGTTCTGGGGTGTACACAATAGTGTACTTTAATTGCGAGTAACTATAAATTTTGTGTTCCCGTGACATTTTTTTTTTTTTTTAGCCAAAATGACTTCTCTTCGACAATTTCGAAAACTTTATGGCGAGAGTTATAAATCACCGTGTGTATATCTCCACTTCGACCTTTCCCCCGCTACGAGACAGGATAAAAAATGCATCCATTATCTTTATTTGTTCCGCGCTGCAAGCTCTTTAACACTTCGTGTTTACCTACCGATTTTTCCCTCGCATCAACTTAGCCAGAATAATTCTTAAAGCGCGGAAGATGACATTAGCCACTCTGCCGAATTTATTGCAAGAATTTTCTAATATTCTCTCATCTATTACGCAGATTTTCTCAGTACATAGAATTTTTATTAAACGTAAAATAGGAAGGAATAACATACATATTTCAAAATATAAATAATATTCCAAATATTTGATAATCCAATAATTAATATTCAGAAAATTATTAGCCGAAGATTCAAGTTTATTTTCTGTACATATATATATTTAAAACTATTTTCTGCGGCGTACTATGTTTCTCCTAATTCGCCTAATTTCTCTGCAACACGGATCCCATTGATTTCAGAGGGAATTGCTTACGGGTATTTCGATTTTAATGAGAATCGGTGAATCGTACTTACGCCGACAGAGACTCCGTAAGGGCTCGGTGTACCGGGTTCTCCTTTTTCTCCCTTGGGCCCCACTGGTCCAACAGGTCCAGGAAGTCCGGGAGTTCCAGGACGACCCTGTTAGAAGTAGTTACCGATACATAGCGTTCATGTTCTACCTTCCTGTTCATGAATATTCTATGTTCATTAAACCTTTAATTAATCTCGCGTGCAGTTCAATCTAGCATACACTTTGGTCGATTGGTGTGATTTCTAATTTTATGACCGGATTATTACGTAGTTAACAGAGGTAAATTAGTCTATTAACGCCATTCAAAGTAATTAATCAACGAAATTATGATTGAAAGCCGACACGGTTAAAATTAAGGTATAAATTGTTCTTATCTTATCTATTAGAATTATGTAAGTTCTGTGTAATACTCACTTTCATGGAGTTCTGTGCATTGCAACATAGCATTGGGAAAAGTATATTCTCATTTTAGAATTTACATTTTTATATGTATATTTTTATATATGTGGATAATTATAATCGTAATTGTTTCCAGTAGCAGGGAGTATATGTTAATTGTCATGTAATTTTGTTAAAACACGAGCAATTAGAAAAATCCTTTCACAGTATGTAAAGATGAGTTTGGCTTAAGCGTTATCTTATATATTGTACTACTGAGAATATGTTGAGTTATATTAATTTTCCTTGGAATTTTCACTAACTAAAATTATTAAATTCTTCAGCTCTTATTAAAATAGTAACCGATAATTTAAACTTCGCTTATGTATGCAGAGAACTCAGCATGACACGAGAGCGTGTCTGACAAGGCCTGCAGATTCGTTGACTGATACTTGTCTATTACTATGTCAAGATGGTCGATCGTCAATTAATCCAACGTCTTGAAACTCAGAACTCTACGGCCTCAGAGTTGTGGAATCCGTCAAAAACCGTTGCTATGTCGTGGAATTTAGAACTCTATCCAGTCTGCTGGCTATGTTTTCAATGTTTAGCTTGTCGATTATCATTCATCTTCGTTTACACAAATCGCGATACACGTAAGTTTTCGTAATATCAGGTCAGAATTTGCGTTTTTTTTATTCGTATTTTGATTAAATGTAGTATATAATCGAGAGTCTTTAATGTATATTCAAAATGCATTTGTTAAGTTCAAGTTTGGACAAGTTTAAATCATTCGATGAATTCACGCGAAGCTTCTAGGATCGTTATACATACATAACGTACAATCTGTGAAAGGTATACTCCAAAGATTCATTCCTAGTTATCTATTTTCTACTACAATCCTTTATCGTAAGTAAATGGCCATAAACGATTATTTCTCCCGTATACTGTCAACAAAATAAAAAATTTCACCCGGAGCAAGAAACGAACACAGCTTCTCATAACACTGCATACAAGATTAAATAATACGTAGCCATTCGTGCAAATAGCGACAAGAAAATTACGTTACGAAATTCTATTTTACTAATGGCGAGGAAATCAAACGGAAATCGAGGGTTTGATCGATAAAAAACTAAAAAGAAAAGAAGATAAGAAATAGTTTTCTCATACCGCCCATCCAGGTAACCCAATTTCTCCCATCGCTCCCGTCTTCCCAGGTGGGCCGACCGGTCCTGGTGGTCCAGGACGCCCTCTTCTACCTCTCTTGCCTTCTGCTCCTTTTTCACCTTTGATGGTGATGTAGTCTCCAGAGCTCGCTATAGCTGTAGCTCCTGGCGGACCTCTCTCACCTTTTTCGCCCTTTGCACCGACGACTCCCGGTGCTCCGGGAACTCCATCCTTCCCTGGCTCGCCTTTGTTGCCTTGCGGTCCTTGGATACCATTCACACCAGGAATTCCGGCTGGTCCAGAATCACCTTTGTCTCCCTTCTCGCCTTTGGTGCCCTTATCTCCTTTGTATCCTCGTGCACCACTCTCGCCCTTATCGCCCTTTTCCCTTAACACTAATTAATTCGTGGCTTTCAGCGAGATAATTTTCCGTGTAACATCAATTAATCTAAACGTAAAGATATCGTATCGCTTTCAAATTGGAATCACCACCGTTCGTCATCTTTTCTTCTAAGAATATATCAATCATCTTAAACGTTCCATGACAATTGATCGAATCTTCAATTCGTGCTTTTACATTTCCTTTCATATTTGATTTCATTTTTTAAATCGGATGACCAGACCCGTCGATTATTTAATTTCATTTGATAAAAATCACAAAATGAGCATATTCTTACTCGCTTCTCCAACGTTTACTCCACCAGAGCCGCTCAATCCAGGCAATCCCGGTGGTCCAGGTGCACCTGCAGGGCCTGGTTTCCCTTCTGGTCCTGTGTCTCCTTTGTCACCTTTCTCCGCTGGTCTTCCATTCTCACCTGGCGCGCCAGGAAGCCCCGGTGCTCCCGGAGCACCAGGTTCACCCTTGAATCCTTGAATTCCTCGTGGACCTTCTTTTCCATGATCGCCTTTCGCACCCTTGTGCCCTGGTTCGCCTTTGTATCCTTTGGCACCGGCGATTCCTGTCTCTCCTTTCGGTCCTGGGCTTCCTGGAAGTCCGGCTTCGCCTTTCTGTCCTGGCAGTCCTGGTCTCATGGTGATGCCCTCCGTCTAAAGTTTACAACAAATTTTTCCGTATTACGACCCACCGTCACCTTATTGTTTTACTCAGATATTGCAATTGAACGTATTCATTATATATTCGTTGGATGTATATTTTTATTAAAAACTACAAATTTATTTGGAAATTTTATAATCTTTGTAGTTATTTTGTGATCTCAGTACTTCTATTTTCTGACTTAAATGTATTTTAATAGAAAGTTTTTTATCTTTTTATGCCTGGACGAAAATTTCGTTGATTGCGAGTTCTTTGTTAACAGTGATTTCGAGTGTAGGATAGTTTTAATTTTCGCTAGGCAAACTGGATCGTTGACGACGAATTTGTTTGACTCTGTTTTAAAAGAATATTTATTTTCATTGAAAAAAGTTCCAAATATTTGGTTGTGACGTACGACTGTATAATAAAATAGAGACGTCGGTAAATATCTCCGAATTTTCTATGATATTTTGAAACTCTAGCAATAAAATTATTGACATTTTATAAAAATATTAGATTTGGAGCGTAAAAGATATATTTGCTTACGAAGAACTACGTCAATCGCGTTACGCGCGTTATGCCCATTTTCTAATAATAATTTTATTATACTACGACATCTTGCAATATTCAGTAATGAACTTTCTATAAATTCTAAAAACATTCAACCATCACAATTTTCTATAAAATACAGTTTAGGATATTTTCGAAACTTAGAACGTATTTTAGAGTACAAAGAGAAGAAGCTTTTGGTAATGCAATTGTCGTTTGAAATTCATCATAAAGTTTCGCGATAAATTTCAGCACACCACAGAGCGCAAGACGGAATGCCTGTAGCATACCGGTACAATCTCGAAAGAAGCTTTCGTACCAAAGTTGCTCCAAATATGGAACTATTACTCACCCTATAAATGCCTCGAGGTTTCCAACTGGGCTGCATGCGCATAATAGCCAAAATTTCTCTGTTTAATCATCGGTATAAGGTCGTAAAGCTAAAAGCAGTCGGTCGACCCGACCTGCTACCTGCTCATTTGTATCGTCTAATGGTCGTTGACGAACAATCATCGTTCAAACAATTGTCTCCAATGTTCAATTGAACTATTATGCTGTTCTCGTTACCGACATTAGACCAGTTTGTTTTGCGAACAAGTAACTGATCCTTTTACCGTTAACTTACGTCGAATAGAGACGAATTATTCAATGATCGAAGGAACTTATCAGGGGTACGTACCTTGTCACCGTGAAAGGATGGGCTTTCGTTTTGTAATTCTCTTTGCGCGCAATTAGATCTTATACCATATTAGATGGTATAATTAATAATTTGTGACTAATTTGTGACAAATTAATAATTTGTGTAACGTATTGGATTAAATCTAAACAACGTGCAAATTGTTACCTAGACAGGACAAAATTTTAAACAACAGTGCCTCGATTAGCGGGGATCGTAAGATTTCACGTCACGTCGTATCTGAAGTATTCGAATGCAATTGTAATCGAAGAAAATGTTGTACGTGCGTTTCTCAACTTCGACGTACACGCTCGCGTGTTGTTCATTTAAACGATTTCGTAAACGTAGAGAAAAGTGGTAATTTGAATCTACCGAGGCCAGTGACGTGTAAGCTATTTGAAACTGTTTATCTTATCACCGAGAAATATCATTGTTTTCCCACCAATCCAATATATTCGAATTGGATATTCTGTCGCGGTCCAGTGGCAAATAGAACGGTCCAAATATTCGCGATAGAATGGTCAACGAGTTCTTAACGTCCATTCATCAAAAATATTTTAACACGCAAACATTACGCGAATCAATATTTGTATTGGCGGATTATAACAGCCGCATCCTGGACTGGACATTTATCAAACGGTGAGGTCGTAGGTACATTTCAAATGGCCATAGTTGTATCGTTAGAAATTAACCGATGCGGACGCTCGAACGAAATTTCCAATTCTGTTAAAAGAAGAAAAAGAATGTCCGGAGAACGAAGGAAAAAAAGGAAAGAGGAGAAAAAGGTGCTGAAAAAGGCTGTTTTGAAAGTGAAAAGTTTTTGATCGATATCGTGTTTTGTACGTTTAATTTTGTCGATGAATGTGCCGGATTGTTGTAGCCGATAGACACGCGTTTATTCGACCGTTTACAAGTCTCAGTTTCCGAAACCGCAAACGAATCAAATATATTCTTTCCTTTTCCCTCTTTTTCCTTTCATCTATCTTTGCACGAAAGCCTCTGAACGCCTATTTATCAACGCCACCGATCGCTTGCTTATACGTCACGCCAGCTTCTTAAAGCTTTTCTACCGACTGGTATCGAACTTTCAGACTTTCTATCGAGAGGTTCGTATTCAATAGGTATCCTGCATTCCGTCTTTCTTCTCTTTTATCTCGTATCGAGTATATTGTAAAGTAGATTTCGGATGATCAAAGAATCCTCAGATTAATTCAGTAAAATGGAGTTGACAGAGTGAAATATTTACGTTTGTTGTTTCGATTCCATTATGGTATTGTTTTTAACCAGTAATACCGTTTCTTCTTTGATATTTGTCGTCGTGCAGATTATTAATGTTGGAGAAAAGCACGTACGAGAAGCATAATAAAATAGTCGAGGATACTGTAACGAAAACAACCCTTGTTAAATTTCTTAGCTTTTTGGTAACGATACACTTTGGTAAACAGGAGCGAGATTTACAACGAGATTTACGATTTATTGATGGAAGCAATACCATAAGAATTGATTTATGTCTTGACTTATAGTGGAATGAAAATTTATATATTCGTTGGTAACAATCCTTATTAGCGAGATTGTTATTTTATGAAAGCATCGCGTTATGTTTTCGAACGATGACTCATCGAGAAATGATTCGGCATAATAATTGAAATATATTGAACGAAAAATGTAATTAAAAAAGCTTAGGTATAAAGATTATTTCTTTTTAAAAATTTGTATCTCTACGCGTATATCAATCTTTTTACTATTTGTAAGTCAACCATAAATTACTGTTAAGTAACATATTTTCCAATTGGAAATCAATTATTATTTCTTACTTTGATGGCAAGAAAGATTCGTTTTTCTGAATCATAAGAACGCAAACGACAAATTGATAGATACAATTTCATAAAAAATAGAGAAAAAAAGGAAGAAAAAGGGAAACGAGAACAAATAATGACAGACGTATTTTTTACGAGTATTTTCTTATTTCTGGAATTCATATGCGCAAGTGGTCTAATAAATCTGTTTCGATATACGTTTTCATACTCTCGTGCGATACAATTATTCAAATTGAGAATAATGTAACAACCCCTGAAGCACGAAAATGAGTACGTGAAATATTCCGCTGGTAGCAATGTCAGGTTAGCACACTCAATTAACCTACGAGGAACACGGAATACATCGTTGCAATGTGAGGTTTAGTATGAATGATGTCAAATTGCATCATTCTACACGATGACGTTACCATGAACGATCGAGTATTATGAACTACTAAGTCAAGTAAAACCATCGATAATAATCAATCTTTTATGATTACAAGGAATACATACATCGATTTAAGTTACTTATACAATCGCTAATAATAACCAAGAGCTATTATTTTAAAATTATACCGTGTTCAAATAATCTAATTACAAAGCCTAATAAAAACAGATTACAAGATCATTTCTCACATATTCTTGCACAATTTTAATAACATTGTTATACTATCGTTTTATTATTCCTAAAAATATCACGTTGCGCTGGTGCTTTAATTTTTACCTACCAAGCATTATAATATTACTATAATTAGTACGATAGTAGTGGTATTAGCAGTATAGACACGTTAAAGGTTGGTAAGATAATTAAATTTGTAGTAACGAAATACGGTATAAT
The DNA here is from genome assembly GCA_014825975.1 of Bombus haemorrhoidalis. NCBI lineage: Eukaryota > Metazoa > Arthropoda > Insecta > Hymenoptera > Apidae > Bombus > Bombus haemorrhoidalis. The sequence goes on from CM026171.1 coordinate 3,965,717, forward strand.
TAAACTTGTGTATATAAAAAAAGATTTACGTACAAGAACATGTTCGAGATTGATTTTTCAAGTTACAAGCAATTGAATTTTATGCCAGATACGCAATTTTAATTCTCAGTCAGTCATACAAGATATAGTACGTATTAAACGTATAGTGGGCAAACTTAACAACAACGCAAAAAATCTAATCCTTATTTTCCCATTTCCCCTTCCCTTTCCCGACGTTTCTGTCCTTCGTGTTGTACGTGCACGAAATCTATTTCAAAGATCCCGACATAAGGAATCGAAACGTCAGAATAAGATCTCCGCGTTCATTCCCTTTACATCATCGTCTCTAATCCAGATTTCTCATCTTCCACGAAACCGACTAAGTACGTGGCAGTCGGTCAAGTGATTCGTATAACCTGGCAAAACGCCTTTCCCGCAGATGTGTAGTTTCTCCCGACGAGTTCCTTCGCCTAACCAACCCAACACCCACCCACCAGTCACTCACCTGCCGTACCTGGTCGGCACAGCCTAGAAATTGGTTTCTGTATTCTCAGGGGAAATCGGACGCTTGTACGTTGGTGCACGAACCGGCACCGGGTCACGTAAGATAACACTCGAGGTCAAAGCGAGATACTTCGCCTGTCGAGGATTTCCAAAGCCCTTGCAAGGTTGCAAAGTTCTCCGTATGGCGGCGTAAAGGACGAAAAGTCAGCTGAGAGGGTGGTTTTCCTCGAGTTTCGAAGCAGCACGCACACCGCCAAGGTAGTTTAATTAATTTAAACGCTTTACCGTACATCTGTTGGATTTCGTCGAAATTAACGAGCTCCTGAATTTCCGTTTCAACGAACAATTTTTAATACTTTCCTTCTTTAATCGAAGAAATTGAAGGAAGAGAAGATGATCCTCAGAAGTTGCTTCATATATCCAAGGGTTTCCGTTCTTGCTGCAAGGTAATTCGTGGCACACAGTTATGCAGATTCGTAATTTTTCAGTTCACCTTGATGCGGTCTTCGAATTTTTATACAGTCATTTTGAATTATCGTTACTTTTGAATTACCTTATTCGGTTGTGACGGCGATGTTGTTTCCACCGAAGGGTAACGCGATATGGTAGATATTGCTTAAAGCGTTTACAGACAATAGTTCATCAAATACGGACTACCTATCTGTCACAAACTCTGAACAATGAGAAATTTATTCCAGTGAACATTTGATATCCCCCGTTAATATTTCCTTTATATAAATTTACAACTTTCGTGCTATACAGCGCTGAGTTAGCTATAAAATTCTCGGTGTGTCCCATTACGAAGCTCTCAGCCAAGTCTCAAGGGTCTGTACGATTTCGAAAGCATCTTTTATCACGGAAATTTTTATGCATCATACACGTACTCTATTAGATCGATGTTGTTTTAATAATAATATCATAAAATCATATAAAAGATATATTAATATTTTTATAGTGGAAAATTTGAAAAGCACGAAGTTGCAGTTCTTAGATTCTCCTATGACGGAAAAAGCTTTTGATTGCCAATTTTATCAAATTTATAGCGCCAAACCATTACGAAAGTTACAAGGTGTTAAATCATTCCATTAAAGTGTCAAATCAGAACACTTCGATCGATTTTATGTATATATCTAGCAACGATTTACGATACACGATACTACATCATATTTATGAACATTACGAATATAGAAACTGTTAAAGATGCAAATGTATTTATTTAACTTCGCCTGGTAATAGAATTCCAAATTCTTTTTATCGACAGATTTTCCAAATCGACCTAACGGGGATTGACGCGTTTTTTAATAAGTTTTAATTCTACGATTAAGTTGTGACCAAGAAATGGCCCGCTTCACAGGTTAATTTCGAAGCAATCCTTGGCGAAGAAATTCCAGGCATATAAAATATATACTCTACGATAGTCACAATTTTCTATTTAATTTTTTCTTTTTGTCTAAAAATTTACTTCGGTACTCTAATATCACATAGACATTCCAGTTTACCGTTAGGATCTTGCAACATGTGTTCGCGGAAAAATACGTGACACCTTTTTGAAAAATCTTACGCAAAATGCTGCACACGAAAAGTATTATTCACATAGGGTTTTCTTACGTTGGGAATCTTTTACCATCGCGTGACGCTGTAAGAATACTCTGGTACAAGTAGCGCGAGGTTACAGGATCTCAATATCTCTTTCTGAAAGTTCTCGCGCGACCAGAATATCTTTCGACCAAGATGCACCTTGTTTTTGCCGTAAAATGTTTGTGTGCGATACCGTTACATGTTTTACACGTGTTACGATACGACTTTAAAATATTTTATTTCTCTCCGTAAGATACTTCGCATCGATAAAATTCCACTCCTGTTTGACACTGGCGCTGTATGGCCGTTAACTCTATTACCTACTGCACAGTATAGATATTTATTTGAGCCTGTGGATCGATTCCACTTTCCGTCAATTTAATTTCGGTACAAAGGTAGACGATTAATGTTCAATTTTCAATAACTATGGTTTACTAGCGTAAATTCTTTGGTTTTCTGGGAAACACGAACAAAGGTTCTTTTGTTACGAGCTCTTCAATCCTTGACGTGAAAGATACATACAAAGCTAGCTTGTCGTTGTATTGTCTTTTCGAAGCAAAAAGTCACGTCTCGAAAAGGAAAAGTCGAAATCATTTATTCTTTAAAATAACACAGTGAATTCTTGTTTCATTTGATAAATGGATTTTCTGCAAAATGAACTTAAAGTTTCTTGCCTTTTATTCGTAAATATGTGTCTGTAGAAAAATGAATTTGTACGCGAAAAGAACTGGCGGAACGAAGTTCGTAGGATTCTATTAAAATCCGTGTAATTAGATGCAGTAAATTTAAGAATTATCTACCGTATACGACGCAGCCGAAATTATGCACAGTTCAACTTTCGTAAGCATAATTTATCAGGGCTGTCGTGATAAATTTACTTCCAGAGCACTTATTTTTACCTTGTTCCTATTAACCAAAACGTGCGATAGTTCCATTATTATTGTAATAAATCTACGTAGGTTACACACGTGTTTTACGTTTGCGTAAAATTATTTGAGTTTATGTAAAAATTTAAATCGATTTTAATTATAAATCGTTGAATGCTATATTTTTTAATCGCAATTAACAGAGGTTGCGGTTAATCGATATGTTTAACGCTTTTATACGTTTAAATGAATTTTACATTTCTACAAACATGATTGTTTATCTGATTTTAATCTTCATTTTATGCTCCATGGTATTTTATAATATATTTAATAAATGGATTATTCTAGAAATTTTATATAGATTAAACTAAGTAATGCGTTTCATTTTATTATCATTTTTTTTTTTTTTGATAAAAAAGAATAACAGCAAATAATACATCGATAGCAATAAAGTGGAGAAAGAGGAACATTTTGCAGTAATTTACGAGAGAAAGTAAGTAGTTGTATAAATTATACCAAATACGATCAAGCACAAGAGAAATTATTCGTCACAACGAAACAACAATCTTCAATTTAATCAAATACATAGGAACGAAAATGGACAAATCTATAAGTTGAAACTGTGCAATGATTTCGAAAGAAACGAAACTACGAAGCGAAGAATTTACATAAGAGGAAAATATTCATTTTATCTCTTTCTAATTTCATTGTCGACGAATAGAAGAAAGAATGACACGAGATACACGCAATTATCAGCCAATATTAAACGATTCGTTAACGTTATTATATTTCACGGTTTGCTTTAACACAGTTTAAACGGTTGACTGGGGATTCGCGAAAAAATCATGCACTTCATTACGTTCAGTTTGTTTCTTTCTCGTTCCATTCTTGCCGGTGGCACACTTCCAAATGTTACGCCACGAGAACGAAACGAGTGGCCTGACCTCGCCTGCTAATTGTTGAAACGTCGGAAGCTCGGAAGAGCTTTGTTCGTTCCAAAGTACGTTAAAAGCACAGAAAAGTACGGAAAATCGTGCCACTTCCGCCGGCGACTATGATTGCGGCTATCACGATAATAATTTCATTGAGTCGTCGTCGTTATACCAGCTCGTTCCTTTCTGGATTCGCGTACGTGTGCGTTTGTTCGTATATGTGCGAACATTCGCCAAGATAACATTATTTCTTGCTCGTGTATTATCGCCGCTTTCTTTTTCCTGATTTCATTCGTTCACGTCTCATCGACTTTCCAATAGATTTAAGAATTGCGAGGGATTTTCCAATAGATAAAAAAGTTGTACGAAATTTTTGCCACTTGAGTCTCAGTTGATAATTAAAAAATTATTATCACGTTGTCCTGCCCCATACGTTTAACATTACTATTCATGGTGTATTGACGTGATTTTTTAAAAAGTTTGGTATAACGTACAATGATATATTGGCAAAAGTTTTAATTTGTTAAGTGTTGCAATATCTTTACGAACCACCGTATTCCAACTTTATTTTCATTTTATCCTCGTTCCACGGAAAATCGTTGCGATTAGTTAACAGATTAAAATGGTTTCTCGCGTGAAAACTTGCGAGTCTCTTGATCAACGGACAGAATAAATAACGCGCATCAGCCAACGACGAGGAAGAAGACAAAGCCGGGTAATAAACGAAGTTTGCAGAAATTTCGTGGCGGAGCAACAAAACCGCCTCTTTCCACTGAAACGTGTTTCAAATACACGCGTCATATTCCGCTCGCGGAATACCGAGATGCGTTGTTCATTTTTCACCGGGAGCATCAGCTACGTTTCGCACCCTATTTAATTTCCACGCCGGCATCCGAAGTAGGTCATACGATGGCGCACGTTCACTGATGTGCTATCCACCAAGAACGTTACCGCACGGATACACGCGCGGTTTCTTCTTCAATTCTCTATTTTTTTCGCCTTTTCTTTGCGTCGCGAACCTTCGCACAAGTAGGATTAGTATTTGTATCGTAAAAAAGAAAAAGAAATGTGGATTGTGCGGTTGTAAGGTTGCATGAAAAACTATTGGTTTGTTCGGAAAACAGGAAATAGAAAGAAACTCGGAACGTTTCGTTAATCCTAGAAGATTAGAAGCTCTCCTGGCAATAAACGAAACAAAGATAAATAAGATGGAAATGCGTATAGAAAAACGCGTCTACAACTAAAAAATAACGTCGGAATCGCTATTATGAACGCGGCTTAAAATTTTAATAACGTCTTAACATTTTCGGCTGTTTTATTTGCGTAAGGAGAACGCTGAGGGTCACTTGGTCGTTAAAAGAGAAATGTACGAAAAGATTGCGAAAAAATGAAGATGAAAGAAGGAGAAGTGGATGCAAAAGGTTCTACCTTTATCACATGCATGGCTACTTATTCTCTGCGGACCGATATCGCGTTCCATTTCCATTCAACGAATTTCTCGTTATCCTTGCTCGTCTACAAGCTTGAATAGTTGCGATCGAATGGCGTAAAAACGTGCAACGTAAGTATGTCGGTCCGAGAATGTCGCGACAGACCAGAGCCAGGGCAGCGGTCAGGTATCCAGGGACTTTCGTCAATTTCGTAGAGTTACGGGGAATTCATGAAGCGCCAAGCACTGCCCCTCTGTGTCCTGCTTACGCGTATGAGATATAACGACGCGACGCATATGTATAATCCTTTTGTAATAGAGATTTTGTAATAGAGTATGTTAATTTTATACGTTGAATTCTATTTGTGCGATTAGAAGTGGAATTTGAAGATACGGAAATGATGTTTGTCGATTGGTGGTTCTTCTTCGATGGAAATATCATACCAAGATTAATATTAATATATATTCTTGATGTATTAAGATTACGTAGATGACTGATACGTTAAAAATTTATCGTAAATATCTTTAAACATGAGAAACATTAAGTCATATTACATAGGATGTATTATGCAAGATGTATATCGTGACGTATATTGTGCTATGCATGTATTATGTATACTATGTATCTTTTCTATGTATATTTATGAATATTTTTGAAAAGAATAGCTAAAGATTAAAACGCGTTGCCTTGCAAGTTGCCTGTTTGCGAGTACATATTCTGTCAGTATTTTGCGAACATTTTATGAATATTTTGCGAATATTTTGCGAGTGTTTTGCGAATATTTTGCAAGAACGACAGAGAAATTAATGGTACGAAGTTGTACGTTGTTTATACCATCCATGGTGCTTAATATTCTTGTTTGCTTAGGAATCGCTCTCACTCTATGGTATACGAGAGATCGGGGTAGTTTATATTGGACTGAAACGCGCACGCGTTTATGGTTGGGGAAGGTTCAACCGGGATGTAAATTCAGTTTCCGTGCTGCCAGGAGACCGCATTGGAATGATAATTGAACGGGTTTATGATAGGAAGCGTGGACCCTCAAGTGGGATGTTCTTTAAAGGTAGTATGTCAGGCACTTTCGGTACTGAGAGCTTAGTTCAATTGAAATTCGGAGCTTTTCAGTCAGTTGTCAATAAGTTTATATTGAACGAAATAATCGACAACGAAAGCACGAAACGAAAATTATACGATACGACGCTGATTAGCGTATCGATACAATCGTAAATGTTATTAAAATATTTTGTAACAAAAAATTCCACTGGCTTTATAGTACCGAAAAAATTTCATCCGTTTTTTTTTTATACAAGTATGTAATTTATTGAGTAATATATATTTACTCGAGTCTCAATACAAAAGTATCAAACATCTTATATCAGATATTTACTCAAAAATATATAAACGATACCGTGATACTTCAATACTTGTTCCATATTGTATTATATCAAATATGTATTGAACAAACCTTTTCAATCATTTTATTCAGTTACAAAAATTCGCGTAAAAGAGAGCTAATGATGTAACCGATCGTACCGTTAGTGTTTGCACTTCATCGTAAGCTAGCCAAATTTAAAATCAGTACAATTGCAAACAAACTTTGTTACTCACGTCGTATCCAGAAAATTCACCCTTTCCTGGCGGTCCTGGAGGTCCTTGAGCGCCCTTCTCTCCGGGTATTCCATCACGACCAGGTTCCCCTTTCTGTCCTTGAGGACCTTCCGGTCCTGCTATTCCCACGTCTCCTTTGTCACCCTTAGGACCCTGTGGTCCTTCCAGTCCTCTCTCTCCAGGTGGTCCAGCTGCACCCTGCACAATTCGTTACAAATTTCAACAAACCCTTCACGATCTGATATTAATAAATTTCAAACAAATCATGTAAAATATTATATTAACTTTAATATAATGGGTAATATAAGAATAATGCTTTTATATAATATTAACAGGTTCGAAGGTTTTGAAGGGATTACTTGGTTCGTCTATAAAAAGACATTCTTTATTTAACATAACGATTATTCGATGGTTAACATCATTGGATTTTTCTTGCGTTCTTTTCTTTTTTATTCCGAAGCATGTGTTTGGTTTTTACAAAGCGTCAATACCGTCAGCCCCATTTGGCCTTGTTTCCCCTCTTGCCCCGGCACTCCTTGTTCTCCTTTCGGTCCTTGGATCATCTTTGGCATCGTAAAGGATGCCATCAGGGCTGTTGCATTGCAGGTGCACGTGCCGGGTTCTCCTTTCTTCCCTGGTGGACCCTGCAGCATTTTGATCAGTCTGTCATTGCAAATATATACAGTCGCTGGGTTCGCGGCAGGGTAAACTTTGTTACGTGCTTTGCTGCTTTCCTAACAGCTAATCGAATTACCGGATAACAAAACTTCTATCTCTGCGACTTTGTAACTGCTTATTTACATCGTGCATACTGTTACACGATTTTACGGATAATTCTTCTCCAAAACATTGTCGTTAGTAACGCGTTTTAATATCTTACGAAGCAAGGTGGCGGAGAGGTAGTAGATAATCGAAAATATGAAAGCTACGTCGTTTGACTGGAATAAATTTAGCGTAGCTTTAAGTGTAGCGTCGAGTCCCTAGCGTTTAGTTTCAAGAAAACAGATATTTCAAGTAAATTGTAGAAGATGGAAGAAAGAAACGAGACCTTTATACGCGATAAATTTTACTTTTAATATATAAAGTTTCTTTTTTATTATCATAAAAGAAATGTTTATTTGGTATAAAGCGAAAGACAGAATTATATCGTATTCGTGTAGAATCAGGTCCTTCCCCATTGTGCCAGCAGTTACAAAACACAGTACACGATGGTTTGTAGATTAAAGATCGAATTAAAATTAATTAAAAGGCTTAATGTTGAAGATTAATCATTCGCAGGCACTGAAATATTTTACGGTACTATTCTACCTTACAGTTCTTTCTCATTATTCATCGTTAAATATACTCTGATTTCTCTGAATATATACATCCCGCTTAGCTTTCGCTCATCAACTTTCAATTAATCGAAATTTACCGATATTAATTAAACTTTATCGTGCTCGTTGTTCATTTTCTCCAATTCGTGCATTCTCTACGTAACGATGTTGTTTCGATCTCTTTTTTTTCCCCCTTGCATTGAATCACGAGCCACCGGGTTCGAGAATTATAGCGTTTTCCGGGCACAGGTTGAATGCATCAGGCGTTAAACAAATACAGTCGTGTTCATACCCGTATGCTGATAATTTCGGAAGATAGTGAATATCGTGAAAGCGGTTTCTCTGTAATCAATGTTACATGCAGTGGTTACCAGTACTTCAGCATGTTGGCTAAATTGGCTTGCTCGAGTAGCAAGATAAATGAGTGATCCTGGATTGGAATGCATTCAAACTCGCTTCATATGCACAAGCGCTACTGAATTATTATTGCTGAAATACATGTGTGTGTATGTGTGTGTGTGCGTGCGGCACTCGTATATATCTCGAATAATGAGAGATTTCTAGCGCTGGATCTTGGTTGCCGTTAAGTACAGATTCCTGTACCTACTTAAGTACTTCATAAACGGATATTTTCATAAAGGGGATGGTTTCAAAGGTTATCTCGATTCTACCTTTGTTGCGTTTGAAATAATCTAGAATTCGAAACGTCTAACTTTTTTAACAATCGCAATGCATAACAGGCTCGCGAAAGTATTCGATCATTTAATAGATAGGTCTTAGATCCTTTCCTTATATTCGTAAATACCTTTTACGAATATATTACGGTGTTTGTGAAATTTCAAAAAGTTTCATACGAAATTATACGATATGAATGTGAAAGTTTTCTCTATGGTAACTGTCGAAATACTTTCGCGAGCAAGCGCAGCGTGTGTTAAAGAACATATCAAAAAAAATTCGAAAGTGGATCTTCCAGACTAGTTAGCAAATCGCTTCGTGCCATATACATGTACAGTGATTACCTGATCAAGCGATAAATCGGTAATACAGTAAGATTACCGTACACCATTAATTTTTAATTTTAAGCGCAAGAAGCGACTCAAATTATGAAAATATATTCGTTCGTTGCAAACGTCCAACGAATCGTAACATTCGTAATGTACGCTAAACTGCCGTCATTACTTCATCATAAAAGATGGATGTCGTTTCAACAAGTCTATGGAATAGCGTTAAATCGATACACACGCCATTTCCCTTAATACACGTACTTACTGTTGGATTATTATTCATTTATTGTAATGAAACTTGGCGAACGTTGAAAATACCAATAAAATCTACATCCGTGGAAATATGTTACGAAGCGATAAACAACATGTCGCAACAAAAAATAATCAATCTTATTTTTCTTTCTGATTTCTACCTTTCGGTCTTGAATGGGATCGTTTCAACGATAATTCCATTTAATTTCTTATTCCTTTATGACGTTCCTCGTTGAATGACATTAAACCGTCAGTATTTAGGTCATTCGATATTCTTTCATAATTGAACAATGCAGTAACGCGTGGTCGTAAGCGAAACCTGATGCAAACGCGTGTAATCCTGTAATATGCACAACGCATTCAGCCTGCCTTTATACGTGTATAGACTACTGAACTATAACAACAGGAAGTCCAGCGGTTTGTGTAAGGATTGCTAATGGAACATCTTCGGTGCGGTACGATACATACACCCGATATAACGCATGCGATATGCCACTGGGTATATAATATAGTTCGGTGTATACAATTTGCATAAATTACGCGGACATTTATGCATTCTACGTGCTACGTAACAGTCGTAGGTATAGCGATGCCGGATACGAGTGAACTTTAAATCCTACCTTAAATTTAATTCCACGTTTTAGAACGAATGGAAATTACTGATTAGCGTGTAAAGGGAATACGCGCGAGTTTAAAGTCGGTTTTGGGTCCTCTAATTGTTTCTATCTTTTTTTAAATCATCTTTACCGGAGGGATAATTCCTTGGAATTTGACTCGATCGATAAATATTTCGCGGACTTGTACGCTATTCACTTTTGATCATTTTTAGAAACCATCTATAATCATGGAAATTTGATGAAAGCGCTCGTATATCTTTTTTCTGTTTTAAAAATTCTCTAATTTGCGAATCTATCGTGAAATTTATTTTTCCTATTCGAAGTTTGATTATAAAAATATTGTTAGATATCGTACGATGTAGTAACCCACATAGCTCAATATCTCTTATTTGATTAGTATTAGTTAGAATTATTTATTTACCTCGTCTTGGCCAGGTGGTCCAGGTGGACCCGGAGGTCCCCTAACGCTCTCTCCTTTGTCTCCTTTATCACCTTTCTCACCCTTCGGCCCTTTGTCTAAGAAATTTAAGAAAAACACGTTATAAATCATATCTAAACGGATAATAACACATATCCACTCCCTTCGTCAGTCATATATCGTCTATAAAAGGAATTTAGCCAAGCATTTTTCTTTGTCGATCAATATATTCAATAAAACCAACGCTGTTGGTATTGATGTTTATTTGAAATATTCGATCAAAATATCTGATAAAGTGAAAGAAAACGAGAGGAAAATATTGCACGATCTAAGCTTTCAATGAACTCCAAATATACTTTTCAGGAGAAGATATATAAATCTTCTACGAACGAAATTTCAAAGTACGTTAATAACTTCGATCGAGAGTTTGAGAAAATTCTTTGGAATATTATCGACAAAGGATGCTCGTAACGAGGCTTGGTTCGGTGATTAAAGAAAACGCCATTTAATGGAATTTCGACGTCGTCGCCATCAGTCAGGGTATTTCTTATCTGTGATCTTATGATTAAATAAACTCGCAAATTCCTCGCGATTACTCACAGTCCGGATTGGGAGGAGGGGGTGTGATGAATGGCGGTGGATTGCTTTCCTCGCTTCTGTCTTCGTCATCGTCTCGTCCGATCTGAAAACGGATGGTAAGAAGAAACGTTGAATAAGAACACTAACCGTGATTTATATGTCGTTATATGGTAAAAGAAAGAAAAAAAGGCGAGGAGAAAGCTAAAACGAAAAACGAACAGCGTAAAAGTTTCATCGCTTATGGGTGGGTGTGATTGATTGCACATTGCGTTGCCTCGATTTATTTGCGATGGGAAAAGCAGAGAAATCACTCCATCCTCGGCGATTTGCTATCGAGTTCGTGGTTAATATACCGTGTCGTTAGGAAATGATTAAAAGCACAAGTTAGTGGCACAAAGAAATATTTCGTTTAGATATTAGAGAAGCAGAAATTAGTTCAACGAGTCGTTGAGTTGTTTAATTGAATATCGCATGCTATCGAGACTATTCAGTTTTTGATAATCCTAGATAAAATACATGGTATAAATATGTATTATATTTGATGATTATAAATATACGTTTTTAAAATGATTTGTTTTCTACAAATAAATAAGATGTTAAGACGTAAAATATAAGATACGATATTCCAAAAATAAGGAAATCTAGAATACGTAGAATTCGGTATAACCGACGAAGTATCGCACAATGCAACGTTTTAACAATTGCTACGTATTATTTTTTTTACTAGAGAAAGATTTTAAACGTACGAATGGTAACTTCGTTAAAATATTCCAAATTTTCTGTAGCGAAAGCTTTCTTTTGTAACAAAGTTCTAGAACAAGAATTGTAATTTTAAATTGTAGTTATACGCGGAAAGGTTTTAAGAATTTTTAAATAGAGGAAAAAGAACGGCGTAAAAAAGGTTTCAATATTTTTTGTACCCTTTTAAGAATCACTTTCCGTGGAACAACAAAAAACACGCTATTTTTCATCGAGGATGATTGACTATTGGCATCGCGTGGTTATAGTTTTTATCGAGTATCTTCTTTAGAGATTAATTAGAGCGTTTAAAATTGAAGGATCAATTTTTCGAGTCGTATGTTTTTTCCTCTCGAAAAATGAATGATATCGCACGCGTAGACGGTGATTAATGAATTTTCGGTTAAATCAAGCGGAATGGTTAGCACATATTTGGCCTAACTACTTTCCAATAATTATTAGCAACGGTGCAGATTTATCGAGCCGAACCGCACGTTGACAGTTATTTATCGTTGATTTTCCGCTTGACATATCTGAAACTTCTCTTTGGCTTAATATTGATTTACTTCTGCGTATGGTTATTGTTATTTGAATAATAATGTAATATTTAATATGTTTAATAGCACGTAGGAATATATAATACGTAAATTATCAAAAATTTTAGATCGATTACTCCCTTTAATGTCACGTAAGAGGTGTTACAATACAAGATCATTTTTACATTTATCATTTTTCGATACCCTTAACCTTAATACTTTGATTTGAAATACGTAAAAAAATTCGTTGTTGCGATCTATATTCCTTAAATTCTATGTGATCCGTTCGAAGAATTTTTTAATTTTGTAATCGACAATTCTTATAAATCTGGAATAATGGAACTAGTTAATCACTTAGAAGGTACGTTGAATCATTTGGAAATTACTTCGATTAAATACATGATATTATATGGAATCATAAGCTAATTCGCAAAGTTAATGTCAATTACTTCATTCTAGAATTTAGTCGTAAGCCATTGTTATAAAATTAACAGCGATAATAAATATTTGTATTTCGCGATTGTAAATATTTAGAGAACGCCGTTGAAGTTTGAAGTTGTTTTCTCGTCCCTTTAAACAAACAAACAGAATTAAATACTCTAGCGTCATTTCAACTCTTTTGTTCCTCGTCTCACGCTATACTTTATAATTCATAGATGGTAAATCGTCGCGATAATTTTTTTACGTTTGTTCGTCTCGCCGCGAACGCCGTATAAACTGAAAAACACTAGGCAAATCGGATAAGATTGACGCGTATGGGGTTCCACGGATTTTGGATTCTCATGGGAAATATAATGCAACAGCATCCTCCGCGTTTATGATTCCTGGGATCCTTTAAGCGACGCTTTCGGGGGGCGTTAAACCGACTTCACGATTTTCTATAAAATCTTTATTTGCCTACAAAATTGCGTTTCGTCGCGTATAAACGACAAAAGATTTCCAACTGAATATCGTTTCGCTGACAAGAACCAGTAGTTATGTGTTATTTCGTATTTGATCGAAATATGGAATAAGTATGGAAATACACGGTACGTTTGGAAGAAAATGTTTGGACACGACTGATATTGCGTCTGATATTTTCCTACAAAACGTTGTTGCATTGTACAAAGTCGATACTCGATTGTTTTTTAGCTTTCTATAGTCAGATTTTGTTTCTCTTTTCGATCGATTAAATTACAATTGATTTATTCGAAACATGTTTCAAGTTATTCTACAGTATTTTTTGCGTTGTGTTTCTTTAAAAAATACAAATTGATCAATTTGTGTGACTTGTTCTGATTCTCAAAATTGCCACTCATGATTGTTTTCATAAAAATTATCTTTCATAGTTGTTAGACGTGATAAACGCGAAGCTTCTGTTCGATCGTCTCGATTAAATACAATTTTTCACTTTGAATTTGAAAACGAGCGACCAATAATTGGAATAAGTCGATACAATGATACAATAATAAAATATAATAGCAGAGTGACACGTAAATATCATAAAATATGGATGTAAATCACATAGCGTTATAAAAAGTACAATTTGATTTATGTTTGATTCTACTTACGCAATTAAACGATTCAGCAGTTTCTCTTAATCTGTATCGTAGATTAAATTTCACGGAAGATGGAAATGAAGTTTCTTTGACCTTAATTCTCTTCCTTATGATTTTAATGGAACATTAGGATTTGTTCAAAACAAAAAATATTTTCCATCGTGCTTCTCAATAGAAACACCTTTATATTTTTCCATCAATTATTTCCATACCACAAGTTCATAACATAAATAATTCTGTCATTTTTTCTAAGAGCTTCGGCTATTTTTAGCGATTCATTTGGCCGACAAAGCATGAAATTATTTGGTAATTAACATTTTAATCGGATCGCTAGGATATCTAAGTCACGTTCGAGGCAATTTGTAATTCATGTCTTTCTACGTATACACAGCAAAGCAAATTTACATTTCGTGCTGGCAGTACGCACAAGTAAAAGCACGCACGCAAATATTCCTCTAGACGAGAGAGTATATTTTATACGGATTTCATTTACCGATCAAATATGCCTATACGTGGACTATATTTTACTTATGTCTGTTTGTAACGAACAAAGAAACATTTAACGAGCGGACAAATAAGCGAAGCTATGATAAAACGAAAATCCACAAATACATAAGTAAATGAGATTTGTATTCGCTTTGAAACATTGTACTTTCGATTATGTTAATATCTCGAATTTGCTAGAATCATTCTCTGACACGATATAACAATATGCATCTCTCGATTCGAATTTCTCATTTTTTAAACAATTTCTTTAAATTGTAAAATTCTTTCTGCTAAATATAACTTTATTACGACATATCCTAGTAAATAGCACATTCTTAGGATCAACTTTCGCAGTCGTCCATTTCGAACTGTCATCTATTGTAGCAAGTTGAAGAAATCAACTCTGTCGTTATTTTTAATTGCCTTTAACAGATTCGTGTTTTCAAATCCTTTCTCAAGAAAGCGGATAGCACTTGGATCTATATATTCCTGAAATAAGTAGAAGTGGAGGAACATGTGGATACAGCGAGTAAAGTTTCGTCAACGACCAAAGACACGAGCATTCGCGAAACAGTAGAAATTTAAGGCGCACGTGAAATCAATGGCCGATCGCAGTAATATATAGCGCGCTCTGAACGACGGGAAGAACCGCAGGCTGTTTCAGTGAATTCGTTCACCCGGTATACGTACATCCTGATCAGCTCCAGCATGCACGGCTGCGTCTTTGCATCGTCGTTCTGGGAGCTTTTCTTCTGAAGTAGGATTTCACGGGTGAAATAAATTCCTCCGTCTTCCTTTTTCTTTTTCTTTCTTTGCCGACTCCTGTTTCCTCTTTTTTGTTCGTTCGACGAGTCGACGAGGATAGGAAGCACGAGCGAATTTTTCGAACGGCTCGATTGACGCGACTGTTCCAGAGGAATTTGTGTCAGAAAGTTGGTAGAAAGTATTCTTAATTATTTTCGTTCGATCGAGCTCGAGTATTAATTCTGAGTCGAAGACTTACGCGGGTATCGCGATAAACGTTGTACGGAGAGAATTCGTATCACCACACAATTATACGTTGTTATATAAAACTATGAGAATAAAGCAACAAATAGATCGGGCGTTTTCACGAAAGTCTATATTTTTATGAATAAGATTAAAGAAACGGAGGATAAATAGAAATTTGTTTCGCTCTTTAAACGTTGTAACGGGAAGTTCACTTTCGAAATTCTTAGGAAACGACGATATTTAGGATACAATTCTTTCGCCGTATAATTACGGAATATTCTGTTTCAAAAAATTGAAACGAATCGCACGGAAGTGAAAGATAACGAAGTATTCTTTTGTTTTCTTAGACAAAGACGTACATAAAAATGCGCGATCTAGATACAAGGAAGCAAAAAGTAAGGAGGAATTCATTCTTCATCGTAAAAAGTAGTTTCGTATTTCTTAATGTGTGAAATTCTCGTATAAGATGCTCAAAGTACGGTAATAAAGAATACATTTTAGACGAAATCATAAAAGGATTCTATGGCACGTTTCGTCAAATTTAAGTAAAGTATATAAAATGTTGACCTTTCAACTTTAATTTAAACGAAGCAGACGGAAAGCAGCCCAACAAAGCTAAATCTAGCGAGGAATTGTGTACTGCGGTTCCCCTTTTACGGAAGAATTGTTTGTCAGTGGCTGCATTGTGGGATAGCATATTGCTGGCTAGGAAGATAAGGGTGAAAGCGTGTTTATATTTGCTGACCGGTGCTGTGTATAATAAAGATGATCGTACACCGTTCAAACTCTGTTACATACGAGAGCTTGAAACACGATGAATTTGTCACGTTGATTAAATTTTAACGAGATCTATCGTTGAATGAAATCGGTTAACTATAATATGAATAACTTTAGAAGCGACTCTAGCGAGTAATTTAAATTGATTTTAACTAAAAATTAGAAATCGAAAGTTTAAAACGAAGTAGACCAGCCTTTTTTTTTTGATGTCACTTGACAATAAAAATAATCGAACGTTATAAATATATTTTAAATTTAAAGATAAATCTCATACCCAATTTTCCATACAATATTTCAAATGTGTCAAATTATTACACGTATATTTTAAAATAACTGGAGCAAGATCATATTTATGTAAGGGAACGCGATAGATTTCATTTACTATTTTCAAAAAATATTATTAACTCTTGAAAGAAACGATAATAGAACGTACAATACGTGTATCCGATGTCTGACCAATAATCGACTTTTCTACTGATACTTTCCTAACTTCACGTTTCCAACGATTTAGAACATCTAAATACATTTCCCTCTTATTCTGCGAGCAATTACGAGTAAATTACAAGACTCTAACTCCTGTTTTAATTAACTCTCACTTCAGAGTTAATTCGCGTTTAAAATCTACTTGACCGGAATCGAGAAGAGTCTTTTTAACAAACGTTCGTTCGTTGGTAGCTAACGTCGGAAGATCAAACCTAATAGATCCTCCGCTGTGGCCAGCAGAACGAATCGAAGTCAATTCTAGTTGGCAAGTTTAACTTCGACAGAGCTAGATCACCTCGTCTAATTGCCAACGTGAACAGTTAGGTGGTAAAAGTCAAAGTTCGTCTTCGATCCTACTTTCCCGTACGTTCCCCGTTTATTCTCTATCTTTCTATATCTTTTTGTACTTCTGCATCGCTCGAACTGTCTCTCTATATTTTACAACTTTCTAACACCCTCGGTTCAGTCAGAATTTAATTCCCTCCGTGAATTCCTCGCTCGATTCCTTGCATTCATCGTTCGTGTAGCTTGCGGAGGATAGTCGAAAAGGAGATACCTCCGAGGCAATTGCATTTTGATGAACCTGTTTTCGAATCGTACCACCTCTCGACGATTTGTTGTTCGCTAATTCCATCCGAATAATCCGATTTCTCTTCCATGGGATTGAATCTCTTGCTGCGTCTAACCAGTTAAGCACTCGTGATCGATTCTTGAAAGAAGCCTTTTGTAACACAGCAATTTTCAAGGAATTTGCTTTCTTGGAATCTTGTTGTCTTAGATCGAAGACTCGTTGGAATGGCTAAACGTTTCTTCGCTACTTCTAAGTGGAAATTCAAAGGCGTTAATTAAGTAATTAATCGATTTTCCGTTCTCATTGGTTTCCAGGAATTTGAAGATAGAGTAATGACCCTTTCAATTAAATTCCTCAAATAATTGTGATGTATCCCTTCTGGTAACTTTCCACTCCAGTTTCAACCATAAAATTCACCTTCTTCTCTCTGAAAACTTATTTATAATCGTAGCAATCCAACGATATAAAAGCAATTTTAATAAATTGAAAGACCCAAGCTTCGTATTTTATCGCGTGACGAGAATAGATGACGAACGAAGAGAGGCAACGACCAAACCTTTCAGCTCCTTATTAAATTTAATCGTTAAAAGATTTAATGGGTCGGATAAGTTTGAGAAAACTAGTGTCACGACGCGGCATGGCCCTAACTTCGTTTGGATTAAGAGAAAATCTTTGAGAACGACGACGATGGTGGCAAGCTTTGGAAAGCTTTCTGAGAAACGAAGCGTTTTCGGCGCTGTTACCGATGCAAGATCCCGTCAGAATCTCCAAGATTATTTTCCCGGTGTTCCAAAGATTATCCTCATAAAGCGATCACCGTGTTCCTCTTCTAACGCCCGACAGGTTCCTAGGGAATTCTTTTGTGGGTTATCGAAGCGTCTTATATAACTCGATCGCTCTCGAACAGTCGCAATTAAAACGTTTCATGTGCGAGTTCTTTGTTCTTGTTCCTTTTCCTCCTTCTTTGTATCTTTCGAGTGATAAATCGAACAAACGAATCGTTGAATCAAACGCTCCGAGATATTTTCAATGAAAACCGGTGATGAAGCAATAACGTCTAATTGATCGGCGAAACGAAGGATCTACGATAGATTACTTGATTCTTGAAATTGACAAGTTACAAGTTGCAGATTATAAATACAGCGTGTACGAGATCAATGACAATGAATGTGTTAAGTATATAGTAGCACGTTTACGTTTTATCGTATTTCAATCAAGATTGTACAATCGAAATGAAAAACGAGAGCAGCGTATTTAACCAATTGATATCGTTGAGTCATCGTTGATTCGTAATAGCTTGCTTTAATTTACTTTCTTTTAATTTTCCTCTATTTTACGCGGCAATTAATAGCATCTCTCACGTGAGATATAAAATATAAATTACGATGAAATATCTGCTGCGATCAGCTGACTCAATGATATCGATTAAAGGTTAGTCGAACTTTTTATCGCGATCAAGACTCGTTTGTTATCGGAATAACACGATAGAGCAGCGTTACAACGAAAATCGTCGTTTCTGCTCGAATGGAAAAGTGGTAATCGTTACCGCAACCGTTAGTAGGCGCAAGGTTAGAAAACTCAGGACCACAATTGTTTCTCATCTTTTCGGCCAATCTGTTTTTACTCAAAGTTTGCATTCGATCCTGTACCATAATGATAAATTATTCTTTCGAATCTACACTCCAAAGATGAGAGAGCATCGCGGTCGAGAAGTTTATAGAATATCTCGTTAGCAAACATCGAAGCGAAGTTCGTGTTAATGCAATCGGGTTAGTTGAGACGTTGCTTGCGAAACAAATAATTAGTGAGCACGTCGTATTGTAAGTTTTCAGCGGAACTCAGCTTCATCACGCAACTCACGTCTGGCACATTAGTGTCAACGTCTTCCAAACCGTCAATCAAGTCGTTATTGATATCGCCTGAGCCGAGATCCTCGTCTGGGTCGAACTATAAAAGAAATTTATTATTAGAATCAGACCTTTTTGAGGATTCCATGGTGAGAATTGGGAAGAATTCTGCTCTATAAGAATCCGATTTATTATTAGATACACTTTATGATACAGATCAAGATTGGATATTGCGCATGTTTATTTAAAATTGTTATTCTACTCGTTGCTTGTTATAATATTATTTAGGTGATATTTTTGAATATTATTTGAGAAGTAAATTATTTTAATATCTCTCTTTATTCGATGTACGTATGGATATTTGTTATTTGATTTTACCAGAAAAATATGTATTTTGTAAGATACATAGAATTTATATTTTAAAATCACAGATTTCCGACAGTTTTTATGAATTTTTATTTCGTTCAACAATTTATTCTCGCTGATATTAGCTGTCTATGAATTCTTCTTTAAATGATTTCGCTCGGTCTATTCAAAGCCGGAAAGCCTATGTCTCTATGTCTGTAAAATGCGAGTTAATTGTCAAAGGAAAATTATTTGTAATATGAAAATTTTTACAATTCTTTCCTTCTAGCGTAAGATACTAACTCTTAAAGGTTATCATAAACCATCTAATTGTATTTGCTTAACTTCGTTGATTCTTAAAATAGAGAAGGAAACGTATTGCTGTGAAATTTCGTTTGTGGTAGCTTTTAACGGTTAAATTGAAGCACGATTAAAAGATAAAGAGACGTTTCAATGATACAATATCGTGCTCCGATAATATATGATAGGCAAATACGCGCGTCATTGGTATCGGTATCGTAATTATATGTTGTATCACCGATACAAACGGGATAATTAATTAGTCCTAATATTGCGCGGTACAGCGCCGGTATCCTTATGCTCGTTTTACGCTACACATACCGATCTAAATTTACACGGCGTAAAATGGATAGGTCAAGGTATACGTAATTGCGACCTAAGCGAGGCCAAATGTCGAGGCGATACCGAGTTAAACAAACCGAATTAATCCCCTGGTATCCCATTAATTCCTCTGAGAGGAAATCAGTCTTCCATGATTATTAATTCACATACACTGCGTGAACTTCTGTTAGAGCTCACGCGTGTAATTTCTAATCATCGTCTTTCTTCGGACAACAGCTGTATATTGAAAAACCACCGTTGTTCCATTGATTTTTTATTCTTACAACGTTTTGTGTCATTCTTTCGGTTACAAGAGATTTTACTTTACACTTCCTTTCATTAGATTTATATTTTCCAAAATTTTATTTTAATCGTTTCTGTCTATTGTTGTATGGCCGAATAAATTCAAACATAATTATTTATAGAAATAACTTCGAAACACGATTGTATCGAAGAAATGATTTTTCAAATATGAAAACGATGCTGAACACTGACAGGTTTATACTTTAATTATGTGTTCTCAGTTTTTGTAATACGTTCAACTTTGATTGAACTAGTATTTAATAACGGGCAAAAAAGATAGAAGAGAAAATAGATCTGCTTTAAAATAATTAGCTTCGATAAGGTTTTTCTCCAATACTTTCTTCATCAGGTTCGGCAATGTAAAAATGTATAATTGTTATCTTTTCGTACGAAACGAATGTTTTTATAAATTTATAGACTCGTTTAAAATGCATGAAAATATCCGTGCGTATTCTAAGATGTAATCTACGAGAAAATCATATTTATCTATAATTGATCTTTCTTTTATAAATATGAACAATTTCGTATGAATAGACGAAACAGGTATTTCTAAATTTAAACACGTCTTTGTTAAAGGTTTTATAGAAATTACCACTTCATTTCATAAGCAACGAACCGAAATTTGAAATCCCGCGATCGCTGCATTAATCACACTGGAATTAACGAAACGCAATTAAAACGTCCAATCAAGTACCATCGGCGCCTTTTATCGTTCGAGTGCTGAATACTTGGGATTTAAGCGGTTTCTATAGATGGCCAGTAATCTGTGGCGCCAGTGGATACACCTAGTGGCCATCACTGTTTATTTAAATTTATTTATTTCTATTTTACATACGGCAACGGACATTGATTAACTCTCTGTAACTGGATCTTTCCATTGTTCGAGGAAACGAGAAAAATAGTTTACGCTTGATAGCAATTTTCTATTTCGATGAAAGAAATAAAAAAGCTAATAATTGGTTTGGATAGATTGCTTGCCAATACAACGATATAATTATAGAAGTAATATTCATAGTATCAATTATAATAATAAGTATGTAAGTTTTTCTACGTCGTATAACATTGTAATAAAAAGATCAAGTAACACGTGTTTTCGAATTAGTTCAGCATCCTTTATTTTAATACGTCATCGTATAAAAGTTTGTAAAATTATACGACAATGTACTTATAACGGCAGATTAAGCATACAAAGTCCAGATACGTAATATTACATAGCTTTAAGTTAATCCGCGATAAAGTTGATATCAGATTACGAAAGTGGACTTTAAAGAATCAAGCTAGGACTTTGACTTTCTACGCTGTAGAGTGATGTAGAATAAGAAGAGTATTTACTCATAACGTGTCTACGTTACTATAAAACAAGGAAATCATGTAAAGCAAGGGAAGCATTTTCTTTTGTAGCTAACACGTCTAACGATAACGCGTTAATGATATAAGGCTCCCTTTTCAACAAAACGTAACTTACTTGCAAAATACATGTAAAAAGATGTTTGATGGAATATTCTAGCAGGGTAATTCGGTAATTCCTTGTTATCAGGTTATTTAATCCCTAAGTACGAATAATTTTCTAGCTTAATATTAAAAATGGAATATTTGCCCGTGATCGAAAGGATCGAAGTGTCCATAACGATCCTTCTGAAAGTTACTATATACGCATGTACAATATTTAAAGGACTAATCGCAGGCATTTATCGAGCGGATTCACGCGAACGCCGCGGCCAAGTCAAACTTCCGATTGAAATTAGAAACTAATCCACTTAAACACTCGCCGTGTAATACACTTTACACGTTGTTAACGCTGCCGCTGTCATTTTGTGTGCGCGAGCGGACAAGCGTACTGAGCTTAATTAATCTCATTTCAGCGATTTCTGATCCAACACGCTCGGCTTCGCCCCTTTTCAATTATTCAAACGGCCAAGATCCCATGTCGATTGCTCGTCAGTTTCGCGGAGACGGCCAATTTGTTTAATCCCGCAGCGGAAAATTCATTAATATCTTAGCGAGGCGTCTGTTCGAAATTCGATTAATCAAACGAACTCCAATGCATATTTATCGAGCATGCGGAATATTTCGATCTCTCTAGTTAGCCTTTAAACGTTACTTTCCTCTTTTCTTCTTTTACGTTTCTTCTTTTAAATTGTATTCTATTAGATTGTGCGATAAGCTCGCGTTAAAAAGAAAGGAAGGTTGAAGATAATTATATAACATTTATTTAATCAACGCATTACGTAAAGATTAGTTTGTTGTATATAAATAAATTATATGGTTCACCTACCCTGTGGTTTCAAAGTTTTCCTCCTTTTATCAAAAAATTTCCGCGTATCTTTACTCATAAGAAAAATTCTAAATACTGAAACAATTGATATTTCGTGTGTTTATTAATAAATGATTGAAGTATACTATTAATGTAAACTTATGAACATCGTTTACCCATATTACTAGCATGTTCGGCCTCTACAGCCAATGTAAGTAACAACTTTACGATAGTTCTTAAAATATGACACTAAAAGACGAACGAACTTACTATACGATCTAATTCATCATTTTATTCCGTGGTTATTCTGCGATTGTTAGAAATACAATGAAAAGGATATCCTTTGAATAACAGTTTTTCGGAATATATGAAAACTTGTAATTATGAGAGCGATTGTTTATTATCGGAATACCGAACAAAAGAATATTTATATCGAAGAGTTTGTGTGATACCGACTACAGTTTGCATATAAATTGCGTTCGATTCTTGTTTGCTTGTTTCATCAACAAAGGTTGGTTAATTTTTTGCAAAAATGTTGTGGGGAAAGAGGTGCGGTATAACGTTTTAACTTACCGTATTAATTTCTCTCGTTTTAGCAAGGAAGCGTATTTTAGTTGTCTAACTTTTCAAAAATTTCGTAAACTCAACGTAATGGAACATGGCATTAGATTTCAAAACACCAAAGTGAAAATATTGGAAGGAATATCGAATTCTTATTTTATGTTTTATTTGACGTATTCAGATAGACTGTCCGAGTTGCCGAAGAATATCATCTCGTTTTCCAGTGAAATCGATATTCAACTTACACACAATAGATCCGTTTTACTTCATATTCCAATTCGTTATTCGTCATTCGCAATTAAAATCGACGACAGAAAATTCATGAATTTCATTATGCAAATAATATCGTAGCAATTTGTCTCGAGTCACAAAATATTCGTGTCACAGTCCCTCGGGTATTTTAACCTGCTGTAAGATAACGGACAGAGTTCTAATGTTAAGAACGGTAATAAATAAAATAGACGTTTATGAAACATAACGAACGAAAGAAGAGAATTGAAAATAAAAATATTAATTATATTAATTAGTTTTATAAACGATCAAAATTTCAAGAATCAGTTATTCCGTTAAAAGAAAGATGAAAAAATAAGAAACTCAATACCATAAAATTTGTATACTTTTGATCGTATGATAATGCTAAAATTGGAATTTAAAAAAAAAGTAAAAAAACTGGAATTGACAAGACACTGATAGTTAATTAAACGTTTGCCGGTTTTAATTTTGTCTCTAATCCCGTGACACAGTGTCATTTAACTTAATAACAAGATAGCAGTTTTCGAGAGAATTCCTATATTATATCACAATAATTAATGCCATGCGACCACTGCACCTGGGTGTATTTCAATTTTGATCGAAGCAGATTCATCTAGTTTTGCATATGCGAGCTCTAGATTCCATATCTTGTATGAATTTCTGTCCCAATATCCCGGCTGATCCTAAAATTTTAGCTGCTGCTAAAATTGATGTACGCCTTCCATAGAATGTAAAAGTTTCAAATCACCAGAGAATAGGCTATAGATACGTGCAAGTATGAAAAAATAACTCAAAAGTATTCACTGTACTACTTTTAAATATAGGTAGATCGATACACAATGTAAGACTTTTGTGTATTATTTTCGCTTATATTTAAATTATTCAGAAGCAAGGCTAAGCTTCAATTTCGATAAAAAAATTCCGTACATCGATTAGATTTAAATTGAACGAACTTTGTAACGGATCGTATCTGTAAGTTAATTTTAAATATGTCTGATTTACTATAATACATCGAATAGGATTTTTCGCATTTAGTAATTACAAAGTTTGATGTAAATTGTAAATTTTTAAATTTTGATCGTGACGTTTATAAAATTCTAGAATTATGGTACACTTTCCTGATGGATATACAAAAAGAATATTATAACAGAACGTTAACGCATCACGGTTCGGGCTGTTTGCGGGAAAACTGATGCATGTAGCCGATATATTTTGAGGTTTCTGTCTACATTGTATCGCTTTACGAAAATGGTTAGAATTTTTGAAACATGAAACATCTTTGCATAAAATTTCTTACGATAAAATTTCGAAACTTTCTATATAGTAATTATTTTATAATTAATTTATAAGATACATACGTTACTCTATTCGTAATAGATTTTATTTAAATTCAATTACACAAAGAAATATTACGACTGAATCTTTTATTTCAAACAAAATAGATATATTCTATTTGAACGTCAATAAATTTGTATTGCATGATGTTTTCGAGCCATGTTCCTCTGTGAAAAGGTACATTGCAATGTTTTGTAGATATAAATTGTTGTTCTACGTTCATTATGTTCACTGCACATCCGGTAACGCCTTTGTGGGTGGCGTAGGTATCCTTCTACTACCTTCAATTTTTTCTACTACAGGAAACATTCGATAATTGCACAGTAGGCATCCTCCCTACGAGGAGGAGGTTGCTTTGTACCAAGAAGCTCGACAGCCCGCTGTGATCGAGTGCTGTGACATAATCCAATGTCAGGTATCGCTGAGTGCAATGTATCTAAGTACCAATCCAAGAGAAAAACCTTTTTATTTTTGACTTTTTAAAAGTTAAACCTGTACTAACGTGCTAACGAGATCTCCCTTATTAAAATGAGACCAAAAACGATATAATTTGAATTATATTTACTCATTGATATGTACTTAATTATCATTTATTAGGTAAATGAATATGCTGCAAATTATAATGCTGTCTGGTGTCATTTTAATCAGGAAAAAATATGTTGGTAGAAGTTTCATCGATGACAAATAGAAAATAAAAAAATTTTGATTTTTGAGTTAAACGCTTCGACCCTCAGTCAGACCCCTTTCCCTTTCATTCGCGTTGTCCTTTTCTATATTCTCTACATCTAAGATCTCAATTTCGAGGAATCAAATTGTTTCTAACTGTGCACAATTGCAACACCAGGCTCACGATTTTTGTCCAATTATCGAACGATTCCTATATATGTTTTTCATGTTTCGAGTAGAACTATATACCTTGATAAAGAAGATTCATTACAAGAAGCTATCTACACGACACTTTCACTTGTAAATCATAATCATTACACTTTACTCGTCGAGACATGTTTGATCATCTTGATTTATGGACGATGATCCTAGATGGGCTTGGATTAAACGCGTACAACCCTCTTATCCTGCACCGAGAACCAACGTGTCAGCCAATTAAGCATGAGTAGAAAAGTCCACAATCTTCTCTCCACTTAACGCGATATAGGATTAAAGGAAATTCTTCGGTGAAATATTCAATTAACGTCACCGACACATTTCTTGAGAACTGATCGAAATAAAACCACTTTGAATCTTTTTCAGATCGAAGAAGAACGATTAATTGCATTTTC
The DNA here is from genome assembly GCA_014825975.1 of Bombus haemorrhoidalis. Lineage (NCBI taxonomy): Eukaryota > Metazoa > Arthropoda > Insecta > Hymenoptera > Apidae > Bombus > Bombus haemorrhoidalis. The sequence goes on from CM026171.1 coordinate 3,991,714, forward strand.
ACTTAATTTCAAGTTACATTTAAGACTAGACAAACTATTAGAAATCTTGGGCTGTGAAGCAAATAGTCCTTTTCGATTATTGATAATGGAAATACATTTTCCCAATCTTTTTTTAAGGAAGACAAAATCCATTACAATTGGAATCCAATTGCATTTGAAAGATCTTAAATTAGGATTTAATAATTATTAAAAAAAAAAAAAGAAATTCTTCCGATGTTTCAAAAAACTTTTGATTCTAAAAAGATTAAATCGCACTGCAAATTTCTCAAACAACCGAATACGATCAATCTTCTTGCCTTTCTCTTCCTTACATCTACGTTCAGACTTATTTCGTTCGATCGTTGCCCGCAGAAGTTAAATCGTCGAGTTTTCGGTACATTTAAAAGACTCTGAGTAACGTTCGTTCGGTAAATAGCCGGAGAACACAATCGTATCGAGGATCAGCAGGTTGAAGAACCAAGCTGCTTTCTCACCGATCGAATATTTGTAGCCTTTCGTTTGACGGCCAAGTTGTTTTAAATGTTTTCGAGTTTCTCGCACGGCAATACCTTATCGATTACGACCGACACGACCTGCTTTTTCCGGCGTTATCTCTGGATATCGAAAAACCGTACCTTCGAGAGGCGTGCGCGCGCGAGCGTACGACAGGAGCACCCTCGACCCCGATCTATCCGCGTTCCAATCCAAAATATTCTACGACAAAATATCAGCGGCGTGATTTCGCGATCTGACGACCCGGCTGACAACAGGACAGAAGCATTCGTCAGACAATATTCCGTCGACTGGTGGATTCTCCGACGATTCCATTTCTCACGTCGCAAACGCAACGATTTCTTTCTCGAATATATCCTTCTTTCTTCGGTCCATTCGCTTTTTGTCTAATATCCCCGTTTTTTCCATCAAGACGATCGTACTTGATCTAACGTCATGCGATTCCGTATGGAGATCGCTAAAGGAAGACTTGGTAAGTATATTTTTAGCGAATTTCTGATCGACAAAGTTCTGTGAAAAGATATTAAAGAATAATAGTTCAACGACATTAACTCTTCTATTTCACGACAGACAACATTTTTGAAATTACGAAGATGTTGATAAAGTATTGAATTGAAAAACTTCTCGACTCAAGTAAGAGATAGCGCGAGACGAATTGATCGAGGGTTTGTGAAGATCTGTCAGACAGACATATCTTTTGATTTAGGTCAAGCGTGAATCGAGCATAAATTTGTACGAATATTTTTCCAGGCTATCGCTTTCATCCAAACGCTTGTCAATCCTATTACATATACCTCAAAATCCTATTACATCTAGGGAATGCAGAATTTTGCCAATGAATAACAAGATACAAGCCAACTAAATTTCATTTACGAGTTACGCATGAAATTAATAGGAAAATTAATATTCATAGAATATTTCTTTCCTTATGAATATTCTAATCGTTAATTTAAACGCTTCGTTACATATCACAAACAATGTACAACGCTGTTAAAAACTTTAACTATCGTATACCGTAAGGTTCAGATTTTTCGCAGAACGTTTAAACGCTTAAACGTTTGTACCGACTTTTACGTGCCGATAAAAATTAATTCTTATGGACTTGTTCCTTTTTTTTTCTTACAATTTATCGCAGCTTCGTTTATTCCCTGGCAACGGTTTGGTATAATTCACGGAAACGTATAAACTTAACTCATCGCAGTTTAATTCGCAACATCGTGTGCCCGTGTAAGAATTCTCCCAAACACGTTACCGCTGAAGCAATTTAAAGAATTTTCTTTTGTCTGGCCCCCGCCGCGGCACGTTAAGTATTTTCGTTCTATTTTTCCCGGCTGTAAAGTTCAGAACGTGAATTCATTTCTTCGTAACCAGGTCGTAGCGAAGGTAAGGGATGTGGGAGAAATAGCGGTGATACTGTACCGAAGAAAATTTCGCATTATTTCATTCACAACGATTTGAAAGGAGCCAAGCGAAGATCGAGTGAAAGCCGAGCAAAATGCGTAAAACCGTAAAACCACGGAAGGAATAGCGTAAAACCATGAAAGAACCTGCCCGTAAATGTTTAACAAACGAATCACACGGCCTATCTTTTAATTGCTACACGCTTTGTGCAAAAAGAAAAAGAAAAAAGGAGAAAAAAAAAAAATCGGAGCTCGAGTCGAGGGAGAATAAAATAGTCAGCGTGTCTATAAACTTGTCATTCTGAAGTTTGACAAATGGTTTGTGAATAAACAGAATGAACAGAAATAACGCTCTTGTTTAAATAAATTCAACTGATTAGTTTACTTGTGGATGATTTTGTTGTAGTTTTTTAGTTTAGAGTATAAACTGTGAAAGTGTTGGTAACATTGGTCAACATTTACAAGTATGAATTTATAGAGTTTCAGTTACGAAACTTTAAAGGGTAGAATCAGTAGAACAAGTAGAACAAGTAGAAGCAGAATGATACATAGAATACATCTTCTATGGGATAATATTTGAAAAAATAAGGTATTATCTCTACAAAATTAATAATTAATTTCTCTATCTATTAGAAAAAATTCATTTACTATCTATAATCTACATTAAGTTCGTTCTATTGTCGAATAAAATTCTAAATACTTTTAGAAAGATGGTTTCCAGGCAAACGCGCGTTCTGAAAACGAATTGAGGATGTTCTTTGTCAATGAAAAGATACGAATACGAAAATGTCATTAACATAGAGGTAAAGTATTCGATATCACATATTCTTCAATATTAATAATAGCGTTTTAATTAAATATTTTCTAAAAATAATCCCAGTTTAAATACTGTAAATACTGTAAAATATTTGTACTCTAATTTGTCGCACTAAGAATAAGAGAAAGCAGACTATGATAACAAGATTATGAACACGTTTATCCGTAATTTATCAGACTACCAATTGTCACAGAAATTCGCTCTATTAAGGCAAGATCTTCTTGGCTTCTCATTAAGATCCCGGAAATTCCATTTACTTCCCTTGCATCTAAATTTCCATGAAAATGCGTTCAGGCCAAGAAAACTCCGGTTATAAAACAGAATTAATTTAACTGCAAATTTCAACTAAAATGATTTAACAACGATTATAATGGATGAACGAAGAATTACGTAATTACCTATATGAACCAACAAACGAGTAAACATAAAATTATTAATTCAGCTACGATGGTCGGTGAACCATTGATTAATCCGTTTGTTTTTCATTCGTATTCTACCGTATTTGATAAAAAATTAGGATCAAGAATTTTTCTACGAATTTTATTCTCCTTGATTTATACGATTTATATAGATGATAAAGAGTTTTATAAAGACGTAGAATGCGGTTTATACTCTGATGATGCAATCAAGAGAACGCATGTTTTTCAAACGATTAACTATGATCGTAAGATCGAGCGGAGCATCCTTAAGTCGCGTTTTCATCGCTCTAAGCAAAGCCGCAGAACACATTTGAAACCTTTAAAAGGGGGCCAAACGTAGTATCATCGCCTCTAAAATGAATATTCAGCGCACGTGTTCGTTGAATACTCCGAGTAGCGTATCGCACGTGTGAAAACGCGGCTTTACGCCCGTTTAAAATATTACGGTAACCGCGACAAGGAACTGAAAGGATCCTTTTGTAATATAAAGACGCGTAATTATTTCTCAGCGATCAAAAAGGCTATAAAAATTAATTACTTTTTATGTTACAAATAAAATTTTTATAAAATCCATAGCCTAAAGGTAGACGTTAACCGAGGGAAATGTTTCTTTTTTAATTTCGAAGAGAATCGTTCTAACGAAAATCCGTAGCCTCCCGCGGGAGCTTGCGAGTGGAGAATAATAAAATCATTTCCAATGGTGTATTAAGAGGATAGAAATGAAAAGCACGGTGGGACGAATATGCATACGTAGCGTCGATAACGACATCGTTATAAAATTTGTTAATAACAATGGTACGCGATATTACATAGAACTTGAATGGATTTAAACGCGCGATTATACCGAAACGCGTGACACAGATTTCACGAAATGGTAAAATCACTTCCCGAAATCGACCACTTTGCGAATATCGGAATATTAACTATTCGTTCGCTATTTTTCAAGGAAATACTTTAATATAGAAATTTATGTAAACTAGATATGACGTTTGATAGAAGTTTCAATTTTTCGAATTTAATAATATTTCAATTATATTTTCATTCGCATTAGATTTTTCACATACATAGAAAATTCACTGTGCTAATTTCTAGAAGTAATCGACATCGTTTAATTAAAAGATAAACACGCACGCACGCGACACAGGAATATATAAAATTAAGAGAAACAATTTTCTTTCATATCATGGTACTTTGTAAACTATCATGATCACTCTGTAAATACGGCGCTTAACACAATCTCTGGATGTATTCGTTTACCGAATACGCTAAAAAAGAGAGTTAATGAAAAATCGATTCTCTTGTCTCATCCGATTTTGATTTGGATATTTAAAAAAGTTAGCTCGGCTAATAAATTTAATTTCTTGCTCGTATAACATGAAATTTTAATAGTAAGCAAATACATTATCGTGTTGAATTTTCATATCAACATCGGATTTGACGGGAAATTACGGAAGAGTACTTAAAGCCGCATAAGAAAACGTTACAATGCATGATATTAAAAAAGTTTCTGAACATAAATTAAAAGGGCTAATAAATTTATATACTTCCTTCGTAATTAGACTTATAAGCAGATTTTCCGGGAATTTTTTCATTAAAGTTACACATTATACAAGCTGGTATATTTAAATCATTATTCTGAATAATCAACATCGTAATAGATAAATGCAATTATTATTATTTTTATACATAAATTCGTAAAATTATACCTTTTAACTAATTTACAAGATATTATCGATTATATAACTTAAATTGTACTTTAAAAATAATTTTTCTCAGAAATTATAATAATTAATATTTATTTTACAAATCTTTTATATTCTATATTTTATTTCTATTCTGCATTATATTTCATACTGTTTTACATTATTTGAATGTTATAGAAAATACGCATAAGATTAAAATTTATTCTTTTACAATAATATTTAACAAATACCAAATAGAGAGGCAAACTGAAAAATCGACTCGTTCGTCTAACCTGGTGCCACTGTGGAACGCCGTAACTTTCGTGATACGTGGCTATCGCAGGTTATTCTCGGTGGTGTATCTTGAATTATCATCGTTCCTCAGCAATTTCAGGAGCGTGCACGTGTACATGCGACTACGTTTGCTATCGTATTTACAGCCACGGATCTTCAATAGCATCAAATTTTTACAATTGTCCCGCTAGCAAGAATGTTCATGCGAAATCATCACGTTCGGTCGCGTTTTGTAGCATCATACGTATCAATTTTCGTTTCTCTGTTATCTTCTGTTGGGTTTCCATGTAGACAATTTAAGCGGAACCGTGTCTACTTGGTATATATTAGTTTAATACTTGTTCCGCTTGAAAATGCGTCTAAATCAATTTAAATATAGTATCGAATTACAAATATCCGCTTAAATTGCGTACTTTCTGCGATACTCGGTGCTCATGACGCGTATAAGTTCGCATAAATCTTACGAAACACGGTTCTACTATAGTTTCATAATTTTAAGCTGGTAAAAAGAATCGCTAGGAACACGGTACGGTAGAGATCTAGTTTTAATTGCTTCTCATTACGTGTATATACAATAAATGATGTTTCGCAAATTTCAGTGCGTAATTTACATTAATCGTTCTATAATTCAAGTGTTTTAATTAATTTCGAAATCAATCCTACGGATTTAACTAAACTGACCTTTCAGTATATTGATTAATTTCAAATTAAATTGTATTAACCTTTGTGTAATTCGGTGTTGTATTAGCCTTTCTATAATTATCTCTCTAAGTTTTCTATAGCTTTTAATAAGATTTATATTCCGATATTCATAGTCAATAAAAAGTAAAAAAAAAAAAGAGAAAAAATTGGAAGTTGAAGAAAAATTCTATATACAGACGCTATAACAGACTACGAATGTTTATGCAAGTTCATATTTTTCTGAAAGCAATTAAAGAATACGTACACTTGAATATATTTAATGACACAGACGTACACCACGGTATAGTATACTAAGTTGCAACTGTACGAATATTTTTGCCTCTCACTATAAATTATACGGTTTATGATCGAATTTATAACCGAATATAATATACAAATGAATAAGAAATAAAGGACTATACTAAATAAATTGCCTTGCTAGATGAGTTTGAAAAGCATTTCGTCGCTGGAATGGAACTGCAGCTTTTCAGAGTTATCTTGGCTCCGATCCGGTTTATCTGATCGCGAGTCGCGTTAAACGAAACTCCGCTATTTTTCCGTTCACCGGCACTTGAATCGTCGTCGGGATAATTTCTGGATTAAACGACGGAATTGCTCTAAGAGGATAGAGGGCTGAGCCACGCGACATTATACATCGTTACAGCGTAGTTGCTCCTCTCCGGATAGGATCCTTTGCGAGAGTGAGCCATTGTTATAACGAACGATCGTTAGACCGAGAAAGGAGTTAAGCTCGAATTAAAAGCACGACATTAGTAACTTCTACCTTATTACTATTTCACCAGAGACAACGATCACTCGTACGATGAATAATTTATAAGACGCGTTATTATACGGCAGACATTCTAAATTCTAAATTTATGTCCTGCGAACGTATTGAAAATCTCGAGCAATTTACATAAGATTCTGTGCTCCAGAGCAGCCATTGATTATAGATATTAAGGGAAAGGCACAAAACGGTGATTGTTTACGTGAAATTGACTGTGCATCGATTGTACCAAATTTGAGTGGAACGTTGTAAATATTGTTACGTAAGTAATATCGTCACACAGAGTTCTGTCGTTTCCAAATTTGAATTCGTGACATTCTTGAAATTCCACGAAGTAGCGTGATATGAATTCACTTTGAGCTTGCTAAATGAATTTAGGTTAATTTAACCGACGATAGATGAGGCTAGAACGAAATTTAGAAAATATATTGTTAGTTTGACATACTCGTGCCAATTGTATTTGCTGTGTCTTTTTAAGGGGAAGAATTTGACTTTGTTTAAATTAACTAGCTGGTAGAACGACGGTATAATTTTCCAGATCTTTAACTGGCCTTTAATTAATTCATTATAAGTCACGCCTAATTTTCTAAATTAACGTCGGGTTTGTCTATGAGCTATAATTTACTAACAACTGATTGCATAGCGATCACTCAGAATTCATTAATATTCCATCGTCGTGTAATAAATTACGACCTGGTGATAGATTATGCATCACTAATAAACAAAATACAGGAGATACTTGTAGCGCATTGATGATCCGCTGCGTGTTAATGATCTATAGTTTATTTCTAAATATATATAAATTATTTTTAATATATATATATATATATATATATATATATATATAATACATTATGATTATTAACTGTAATTCGCTAGTCATTCACGACCTATCAAGTGATTATGTAAACATTAATTATTAAGTATTAAATTGTACGATTCATTAGATTAGATAATAGTTTTATAAATTTCTTGCTGACTCTATAACATTCATAGTCATATGAATAATTTTACTGATAAATGACACGACCTGTAAATAAACAATAATATACCAGATAGAAAGATTAATCAACATTTTGTCTATGTTTCGCAATCTATCGACGATTCGATGGTTTTATGATACAATAATAAATCACGACGTATCGATACACATGCATAGTTCGTCCTGAAATGGCGACTTATTATAGGAATTCGATTTATTATGCGAAATAATCATGCTCGTTAATGAATTATGTTTCTCGAATAAGTCATGGTACGAAAGTAATTAAGACTTCAGCTTGTTATTTATTTATTAATATGATCTTGCAATGTATCTAATGTTGTACCATAACACTGTATCGTTCGATGAATAGCTGAACTATAGGAATTAATTGTTCACGAGCTAATTGTTGATAAACTCTGTTGCGATAATTTATCGATAAATCGTTTATTATCGACAAGATGGTACACGTAAATTGGAAGTTGTTAGAATTTCGAACACTTAAGAATTATGATCAATGATTTTCAAATTACTAAAATCGACAACTTGCAAGTCATATTGTACGATTAACGGTCGTTAAAAGGCCATTGATAAATGACTTACTTCGTAAATTCAATCACTGATAAATGATGGTGAAATTATTCAAGCCAAAAGACAGTAGACGCCATCTTCTTCTTTTTTCTGAAAGAACCGATATGACCGCGTATTCTTTTCCGTTGGATGAAATTCTATGAAATTTCTCCTTTGAAAAATGTACGCTTTTAGTGGAAACGTTTCAGCGGTGACTGCATAATTAAAAGTAGACCATCGACAGTCGAATATGGGGCACGAGGAAATTCGAATTAGGAACAATGTACTTATCACGTGTTCTAAAAGAAGCGGCAACTTATTTCAATGAAATCTTCTTATCGTTTAAACGATTCAACGTCTCCATTGAAATGTTTTTCTGAAAATTATTCCAGATGAATGCTAATATTCCGAATAATTGAAAACTTCTTTTTAACGCGTTTCCCATCATTGTGACAGCAGGATGAAATATGTATTCGTATTTATCGCATAATAGATATTATTCATGTTCATACGGATATTTTAAACCGAAATTAACAACATATAAAAAACAACAGATAAAATGACAATCAATATTCGACATTGACGTTTTATAATTTTATCACGTAGTATTCTTATTCAAGATTTCGTCGCACGTACAAAATCGTAATTAAACAATTTCTAAATAATCGATACATTATTTTGTCACTGTGCTTGAATGAGAAAATTATAAAATGTTTTGTACCCACAATGCGGAAGTTAGAATTTGAAACTTTATATGAACAAATTCTCAATCGAACCTAACGTAACGTTCTAGACGCAATCTAGAATTACGTGATGCGAAGAGGAAATAAGAAACTTTTTTCATAGGATATTTTCATAAGAATTTGGATAAGAATCTTCGATTAAGCAGAAAATTTGAAGCAATTTGAACATCGAATAAATTAGGATACTTGTCTAGGAAACAAAGAGACCCATCGGAATTAATACAACATCGAGAATCATAAAAGGTTCAAGAAGTTTGTGTAATGAGCGTCGTTACACTCCAAAGACCACAGAATGCTTTCTTTCGCCTTTTTTTTCTCCGGAACCTCTCTCTCTCTCCCTCTCTCTCTCTCCCTCTCTCTCTCTCCCTCTTATGCTCTACGATCTCTTTCTTTTTCTTTTTCTCTTTCATCTTCGAGAACGTATTTAACGTCCCATGAAATTAAAACCCTCGACACCTTCGGGGGAACAAGAAGCGTGAACTTTCCTCTTCCTCCTCTTCACGACTATGACTTTCAACGAACCCTTTTGTTTGATCGTTCGTGCCATTTTATTTCTCGAATGATTCAAAAGTCGACGGGAGTCCCCTCGATATTGGAATTTCGTGTAAATAAAGGCAATAATTGATATTCGAGTAACGTAATCTCATAAGTAGGATGATTAGTTTATTATCTTTCTGTTTTATTGAATTTCAATATTGAATTTTAAGCGCATCTTTGACGATTTGTTGGCATTTTACTTTGTATAGAAATTGTGATTGAATAGAAGCAATTAAATACTGACCTTTGTCATACGCAAAGAAAGGATCCTCCGTACAATAAATCACGGGAAAAGCACTGTTTCAGTGACATACTTTTGGTCATAAAAATTCCATGTAACGAAGTTACAATATCTAATATAAAACCGTCCGATATAAATTCCAAGGAGCTAAAAGGATCTATAGTACCTCCTTGTCATTACACTTGCCTAGAAATTCGCGTTTTGGTACAATACGACAAACCAAAGTTTTAATAAACGAAAAATTTCCTTTAGAAATTCGCTTTTAAGGCGGCAGATGTACGTTAGAATAAAAAAAAAGCACGCTACTTCTATAATTAATTTCTCGATCAATAACATCCATATATCATTAAACCCGTTGTAATTTTTCATTTCGGATGCAAGCCAGTCAACGAGGTTTCATCTCGCAAGCTTAAAAACGCTTTCGACTCGTGGCTAAATGTACGAGGCTGCTCTTTATCGAACTAGAAATAAGTATGGTTATCGCAAATTGCAACGAGAGAAACGATCCTCGTCAAATTATTAAAGGCATTCTTAAAAATCTATTCTGAAAATCAACGGAGCAATGGTTAATCGTATAAAAGATCGCAAAGAATTTTCATTGTCCGCGATAATTCGAACGCAACGTTTCATTAATTCGATTAATTAGGAAGTCGAGGATAAATGGAGGGAAAAGAATGGGAGGATATACACCGTGAATTCGTTGTATTTATAGACGAAGTAGCCTTAATTCGATACAAGCAACAATGTGAAAGAAATATATATATATAGAGAGAGAGAGAAAGAGATAGGAAAGAAAAATATCGTAGATCGGTTTAAAAGGCGAATCACGTATGAGAAAGATACATATGAATTTCGTGCGGCCACATGGTGGCATGTGGGTTGAATGAGGTTAATATCGTTCTACCCCGTGACCAATTTAAATGTTACCTACGTGCATCATAATACAATTTCGCGCTCTTCTTCTTCTTCTTCTTCTCCTTCTTTGTTTTTTTTTTTTTTCGTGTATCTCTGTCATGTAATTCATATCACGGTTCAATTTATCGGCTATTAGAAGGCTCCTGTCGGGTCGTTTATACAGAGGTCGTTATTGTTCTGGAATTGTACCTTATTCTATTTGTTATTCTATTTTTGATGTAGATTTCCGCGTTATGCTTGACAGGTTCATTGCTGATTGCATCTCCATTAAAAATGTATTAATAATTTTTGTCCGTTACTCTTTGTAATTTAATGTTCCGTTTTCTACTTGACGCGTTTGTCGTTTATCGTCCATCGGAAAAGTATTAAATTAACACCGATAAATAATTTTCAGAACTATTTCTATATTACGATTTACGTAAATCATTGTGAACTCTTCTTTAAAATCGTACGACTTTTAATTCGCTTATTCTTGTTGTATACACACACACACATATATATATATATATAATACCGTAAGTTTTTAATTTATAGAAATTACGTATGTTCTTTAATAGAAGAGGAATATTTCTCGATAAAATATCATGTTGCACTCATATAATATCATAAATCGTAGTTGTACTTGTTTCGAGTTGCTAAAGAGCACAATGCATACTTCGCGAAGACGTATTTCACGAGAAACTGCAGTTGCTATTAAAATAATTTCAGTTGAAATGAATTAATCTCCCTCGCGAGATTTATGTGACATTCCCTACAAAACCGTATATAGAGAACATAATAATTTTAATTTTTACGGAGTAGAAGAAAGGATAAAGAGTAAAGGGGGAAGGAGGGAGAGAGGAACAACTGCATTTTAATAGCGATTCATTTGTCTTAATTTCAAATTAGTTCTACTTTTTGCTGCTGCGTTTGGATTTATATAGATCCGGCAAAACCGGCACGCTTAATTTTTTCTATATGAAAATTTATACCCATCCCTTGCAATAAAATAATTTGATAAAATACGACATTTTAAAAATATATTTTAAAATATACGAATATTTTGTTATCTTTGATCGTTTGAAAATTAAGCGTGTCGAGCATAGCAGAAAGAAGTAATCAAAAATTTAGTAAATCTTGGAAAAAGCTTTCATTTTTCAAGAATATTATCCTATTATCGCTACGCTATTAGTTCATCTGATAAGATATCGAAATTGTTGAATTTTGTATTTAAAAAAAATAATAATTTGATAAAGTAAAAATGGATCTTCGATGGATCCTTTAGTTTCGTATTCGTTCAATGAAAGATTTCATATAACTAGTAAGTTATTAATTTTCGTTCGTTCAAAAGCGATCAATAGGCGTTAAAAGTCTTTATTACAGCTATAATTCATAGGAAAGTTAAGAGAAGGATTTCAAGTTTATTCTAAAATGCAGTTTATAGCTTATATAAAACACGGGTCGAAGCAGTTTCAAGTTGCTTTTAGTATTTTCAATTTCATTAAGTTTTTCTATATTCGCATTTACTACTTACGAAATTTACTGTTTAATCTTCTCAGTTAGTCTCTACCACTTGATTAACTTTATTAAAAATTGTTGTTCCGTTATCGACCATAAAGAATAAAGATAAAGTATAACGCTTGGTTATGGCGATTCAAGTGCGTAAATTATTTGTAAGTGAAATTCGTATCACTAATCAGTGTCCAATATTCACTGACTCATATAATAGCTACCAACTTCGATATATCGCTTTACGACGTACAACGAATCGATGAGCTTGCAGTTTCGGCGAAAGCGGACGCAACACAGATTTATATGCATCATGAACTAATGGCAGGGAAGATGTTGCGAGACTAATTACGTAAGAAGCTATACGGCTAGAACATCGAGTCAAGGAAGCATTAGAGGTTATAACGTTAACATTTTTCCAGATCAAAGGCAGCGGAGAAAGAATAATTTCAAATGTGTACAGTATAAGTCATAAATCGAATAATTATAATGGACAAATATTTTATGACGTATATTGCAGGATAGAAATGTAGAAGAACTTGTAAAGCGCTATATTATAGCGAGAGATAAGTTAAAAGTTAGAATTCCTGTTAGCCAATTCCACTGAAATCACACGGCTTTTCCATCATAGACGAGGCAAAATTACCATCTGAAAGCAAGCAAACTTACATCACCTTATCAAATTAAATTAAACAAGGAAGAGACACATTCACGTTTTCAATTTCGTATTCGCGAATCGAGTTTCACGAACGCGATCATTCGGTTTCTTAGCAACGAAGCAAATCGTTTTTTTTTTTTTTTGTAGAGCAATGACGATCATTATCGACAAAACAATGGAACATATTTTCACCGTAAAATCTGACGCTGCTTCGCCACTCCAGGTTGAACCTGGAATTTCATAAACACGCTCCGCAGTTCTCAACTAATAACGAAATCTCGTCTACTTCGTGTTGATCATCCCTCGATTCGTGGTAGCCCGGACGAAGCGAAACGGAATAAAAGCTAGCTGCAACCTGAAACTCGAGCATATCTCGCGTACAATACCACAATCTCGACGAACCTCGTCGATTTGCTCTTATTTCCGTCGTTGGTCCCTGGCCACTGGCCACTCACCGAACCGCTCAATTTTCACGCCTTCGCCGTGAGATATCGATCGATCCTTTCCTAACGATCTTCTGTAACGTTCAACTTCTCTTCTTCTCCCTCTTCTCCTTCTTCTGCTTCATCTTCTTTCTTTCTTTTCCTCTTCCTTTTTTTTTTTTTTTGCCAGGATTCATCGCCCAGCCGAATTACTAGGTTCAAGCTTAAATTTGAATTATCGTTATTAGTATGAATTTTCATGAACATCTCTCGCCTCTGTGGCGATAGAACGCCTCTGGTGTGGCTCGTAGGAGCAACGGGCCTGGTCTGACTCTTGGTACGCCTTTTTTTTCGACCAGTCTCTCGTAATAGCATTGCGGTGAAATAAAATTTCCTAGATCCTCCGGTCGACGTTATTCATATTCCGGCGTACGTAACATTGGGAACGAGCCGCCTTCGGAAAGAAGAGAACCCTCCACTGTCATGCTTTCCCCGTATCTCATTTTTGCACGATTCTTTTTTTTGCGATCGAACGAAATTTTAAGTTTCTGCGATAGAATAATGAAAACTTTAGGGCGAGACGGTGTTTGGAATGGTTTCTCGTGGAGTTTTTATATCTGAGAGAGGAAACTGCTACTAATATCATATATATACACGTATAAGCATCAATAGTAATAGTATCACCATTTTATTATTGTGCTTTACCGTATTGCGTTGTACCAGCGTCAAACCTTTATTCCATTTAATTATTACTTCCTGAACGCCGAATGAAAGCAGACTGTCGCGTTGCGAATTACAATTTTTACCTCTCGTATGCAAACAAAATTATAACAATAGTTTCAAAGATATTCGTATTTTAATATTATTTACTATATTCTGTCGAACAAAAAATTTTGTTAATATAATTCCGAATTCATGAGTTTCACGTTTAATTTTTCCTTCGTTTCATGCAATTTCGAAACCTTTGCGCGTTTGATCTAATCGAGCATTTCATAGAAGAATTTCATAGAACGATGTTTTTAAGAATTAAGAAATTAAGAATGTAAAATATTTCTACAAGTTCGACTTATTTCGTCGTAACAAATTCCTGCACCGTTAAATTTTATCGCAATTTCGTTCGCGTATCGTATCCAACGCTGCGCAATGTGCATGACATACAAAAAGAAAAAAAAGAACAATGTCATTTCGAACAGCAGGAAGTAAAATATTTTTCCACGAGGTATTCGATACGCGACATTTCGTGATGGACATTTTATCCACAAACCGAGGTCCACGGAAAATTCCTGTCTCTCGTTATAACACAATATTCAATTGATTTGTCGGTGACTGACAACAGAAGATGGTTTAATCAATTGTACGAAAGGCATCAAAGTTCGTAAAAATAAGAAAAAATAGCACAAAGGTATCGCGTATCTCTTTGCATACACATATGTTTTGTTTATAATTTTATTTTAATTATTTGCGATGTTATGATCTCTCGCAATCCAATCTTTCACGATGTTCTCAGTACTCTCGATATTAAAAAATTTAGAAAACATATCGATTTAACTTGCCAGACAGGATGTAACTTCCATAGGAAATGTCAAGCTGAAAGTAAGTGGATGTTCGGAAATATTTTATTCCATGTTTCATCTATGCGATTCAGGATTTTTTGTTTAAATTACGCCCCTATCGTGGCACAGTAGCAGAGATATTTCGTTCGGTTAGTTGCGTAGAATTTAATAAATCAGTATTTTTTCCAACCGGATGTATTATTTTGTCACAGGAAAATATATAGGATATCAAACGAGGATTTGTTCACTTTGGTTGAGTCAGCCCGTTGAGAGATTTGATGGACGTAAAATACAAAAAAAAAGAACAGTTTTCCAGTTGGATTTACACAACGTAGAGTACATTCGAATAATCTGTTTGCCTCTTGCTTTCATTTTTGTTCTTTTAAAAACTGTATTGTGTGTAAATGTCGTGTGTGTATCGCGTTTCTCTGCGAAATTATTTAATAATCGCGATTCAATTTGTAATTACATATATTTAAAGTTATTTAATCGTGTTAAACTGGATATAAATACGTACGTATACAGAGTGTTTCGCTTAACTGTTGTAGAAACGGTGAAACGTCTCTCATATGTTTTCTTGTAGCTGTACTCTTGGAGAAGATACTAAAGTCGAGTTAATTTTTTTAAGTGGAACCCTACATGTTTTTATTCGTAATATAGTAGCGTTCCATTGAGACGAATGCAACAACCTGCCACATAATATCATTCCACGGAGTAGAACGTCGTAAATTAGATTACAGTAAATTAGAAGCAAAGATTAACGTCGATCGGTGGTTGAATCCAACGTAACTGCATATTATATGATATATACAATATGAAGCCTATAGAGAATAAATATATGACAAGTAACATTTCTTATTTTCTTTTAGAAAAAATATCTTTACTTTCAGTACGTCAAAATTATCTTTTCACTTTTGGAACGCCATTACACATATATTTTTGTCATGCGGTTGAATATTTTGAAACTATCGATTGCTACAACGTTAATCGTGCTGCAGGTTTTATGCGAATGTGCAATTTTCGACTATTTTTATGCAGTTTGTGTATTGCATCTACCAAAAGTCTCCATTTTAACTGTCAAGTTAAAATACGTGTTTAGACACCAAATAAGATTAGAATCGAAAAAATATACTTATTATTCAAACATGATCTTATAGATATATAATTGCTTAAATATTGATATTCTCGTTAGAGCAATTTGTCACAGATGAAGACTAATTCTTGAACCGAAATCTCTAAGAGAAAACTTATATATATACGCAATGTATGTATGGAGAAACGTACGAAAAAGTTATTCCTGCTCTTTGAATTATCACTTATTCAGACATATTCATTTGCATACCGGCGTTATTGAGGGATAATCTCTTTCCCCGATATACTTTCCTTTCAAATTCAAAATTGGGGAATTTAAATATTTTTCTTTCATAACACATCTCGCTTGATATTTTTCGAAAAGTATTCGCGAATTCTTTATTCATAAAATACCTGTTTTATTACTCTATAATTTCACAGAGGATTTTCAAGAACTGGATGTTTGGCTATCATTAGTTTCAAAGGGTACGCGTAAAAGTTTGCGAGCGGAAGATTCCAGAATAGAAAGTTCAACGTCGTAAAATTAACTCTATAACAATTTTATGCAAGTCCATGTTCCAGAACACAAATCGATATTTGATAAAACGGAAGTGTCGTTACAGTAGTATAGATGCGTAAATGTATAAATATTCGTAATTCGATTATAATTCGACACAACGACAAGCGATAGTTGGCAGTGCATTTAAATTGAACACGAATTAAACGAGACACGGGAGCCTAGCAACGTTGGCCATTCTTCGGCCGACGGAAGTTTTGGCAAAAAAGAATTTGATTTGTGTTGCGGTCGCCTACTACTCCCGGTGCAGTTCCACGTCGTGCACGAGTTGCAAGCGTATTTATACTCTCGCGTCTAGCGTCGTCAAAAGTCTTGCGAGGTTTCACAAGTACGACAACTCGGTCACAATCGTAACTTTTCCCTTTTCGTTCTCTGTTCGTCTCTTTTCACCTATACTATCTTTCCTTCCTTTACGTTTCATCATTTTCACCCTTCATTCCCTTCCTTTTATCTCATTTCACTGGTTTTCTTTTTCTAATCCCTGTCTAAACTTATTTGATCTCTTCTCTTTCGCCACCATACTTGACTTTTTTTTCTTGGCTTTTTACCCTTTAGACCACTTTTTTCCCCTTTCCTCTCTCACTTGCGCGTCGAGCAGCGACTAAGAGACCAGAAGGAAACTCGTAAACCGTGAAAGTCGAGGGGAAACGATCTCGAGGACGCGGAGAAATGAAGCTGAAAATGCGGGTGCGATGAGGAGCTGGTTGTTGCCTGAAAAATTCCACCTTTGCTTCCGGTTATGAATTATCCGCGCATCGATCACGCCAGTTATGATAGTATTCCATGAAGATGAAATTCTTTTCCGCGACAAATGAAATGAAAATAATGAAACAGAAGGAGCAGATTATGTACTAGATCCGTACATATCAGAATTGGATTGCGTTTTTATAATTTTTGCATTTTCGTTAATCCATTGCGTACCAAGGAATCGAATATTGGATAAGAGCGCGGTAAACGTGAGATTATCGAACGATTTACGAAACAATTTACCTATTGTTCCATCGAGATACAAGAATCTTCTTTCACGGTAATAGATATTTATAGAAACCTTCTCTAAAATCAGAAACACGGAAGAATTTTTAAACGATTTATCGAAAATAACGTAGCTTATCGTAATGATATAAGCATATACTGTTTTCGTTATTGATTCGTTTAGGGCGTCATAATTTCTGTACCTGTCACGTTATACCGCTTTGCGTCTAAAATCTACTATCCTCGGCGGATATTTCTTTCGGTGGGAATCGACGGATCAAGCTATCGGGATTGTCATCCCGCGGATCTTCGCGCGAAAACGAATGAGTTACAACGCGAAAAACGTGACGTTAACGCGAACTGGATAAAGCGCGTTATCTCCCTCCCTCAATGGCATTCGAATGAATATGAATGGATAGATTCAAAACGTCGATTCTACAGGGTGGCAATAATAGAACCGCGGATGAACACTTTGAAAAAATTTGATAAAGTGCACAGTATTTTGTGATTCGCTTTGATGATGAAAGGATTAACTGTTTTTGGTTTGGAATTTAATCGGGTGTATGAGCTACGTGCATTTACCTATAGTTTTGTTCGAATCTCTCTTGTATCACATTGTGAAAGGCGTAATATTTCAGGTAGAACGATACAGCGTCAATGTCTTCCTTTCCTTGTTCAATCGCGAACAGATGATTGATATCGAGTGAATCGAGCGACAACCAAGCATTGATTACTCGTACTACGCGTATTACTAGTATTTCCAACAGATGTTGCTTTCATAACATAGCGCAATATTTAGCACTAGAAGCGAGAAAAGAATAGAACGTAATAATTTTAGATCGGTTCTATCGTCACACAAAAGGAATTCCGCTATTTAATATTTGAACGTAGTTACTTTATTATCTCACCCTGTATGATTATGAAACAAGATCAATAACGATCATTAGAAAATTAGAAAGGACCGAATTTCGCTTAAAATTTGAACGTGACTATTCGATTTATTCTTTCAATTGAAGCGAATATTCAACAAAAGTGTATGCGCCAAATTGCTAAAAGCGATGCTTGTCCTTTGTTTCTTGCACGCGTTGTAACTTTGTCTTGTCTTCCGCTTCATACGAGTGAATTTTCCAATACTTTTTCGTGGTGCAAATGTGACGTATAACATGCAGACGAATACAGGTGCATACAAATGTACACAAATGCCCCGTTAAACAGCGAAGTTTTACGTGATCGAGCATAGCAACGTCTCTTTAAAAAAAGGTTGATGGACTATCGGAAACGATTGTTTATCATTCCAATTTTCATCGTTCGCATTCGCTCGCGGGCTTGATTATTCACGGTCCGATTATCGAGATTTTCCAAACGCTGCTCTCCGAGTACTAGTCCGGGGAAAAAGTAGTTTAAGTGCCAACATACGCCTCCATTCTGTGCGCATCGATCACGCAGCTCGTTTTAAATTAAAACACAATTTCGCAGTTCCTTTTTTCACAATCGTTGCATTTTCCATTTCCCTATTTCGTTTCATTGTAATTGAAATGAAAAACGATTGTACGTATATGCTGTCGTATATATAATATATTAGACTGTGATATACACACAATTCGTTTGTTGTAAGAACTACACAATCAGAAAAAGTCGATTTTTCAGAAAATTGGTTGAAAAAATTGGAAAATTTTTCGAACATCGATTTATACCTTTCTTTTTCAAACGAATCTTTTCTTTGAGATAATATTGGAAATTGTTTCGTATTCTATCTGTAAAGCTATAATTCCAGCTATTACCGTAAAATATTAATATAGTTTTCGGAGAAGTCGAGCTCTAAATCTTCTCCTAACGTCGTCAGTGTCAAACATGCAGAACGATGGAAGATTTTATAAAATCCACGTATCATCCGTTTCAATCCTGTAATGAATTTCTGATCAAAAATATTCTACGCTTGGTCCTAAATTTTAATCGCACACATCTGTATTTTTCTCACTATCGCTGACATGTATTCTTCCAGATTACTCGTTAATCTTACTATTAACATAACTGGTTTTTTTTTGCTAACGTATTTGTTTGTCCAAACTTTTTACAATTAAAGTATATAAGAAATTAAGCAAAGATCAAATAACGGTATCCTTACGAAGTGCAATCGTTAAATTGGTTCTAGTTATGCGAATTTAAACGATGCCCCCGTACAGCTGATTATCGAAGCACGCTGAAATCTCCAAAATCTGAATTCTCCTTTAATTTATCGAAGCTCTGTTCTAATCATGTTTCCTCGTAACTCGAATCCGTTCACGGAGATGCTTCGTTGTCGCGCCGATATTCGCCAGGTGTTTCGCTTAATGGTACATGGCTCGTGCAAATATGTGCCATAAAAATCAGGTCTGCGCGTTGAATTAGTCGTTTAATCAATCGTAAATATTAGAAATCGTGAATTAGAGGTGATATTTAACGATGATTAGATTTTTGTAATTTTCGTTAAATTTGTGCTCGTTCATATCAAATAATATTTAATACGCTAAATTTTAATAAATTTCAATGAACCATCTGATACGATACTGCTAGATTATATTCTGTCTTTTGGTACATAAAACGAAGAACCCTTTACTTCCATTATCATATTTAAGACATCGACACGTTTGTATGTGTAACGGAAGAAAACTATTACACGCGATACGATATTTCCCAAGTTTGATGGTGTTCCCTTAATGATCATGTGTCACGATGCCGCTATATATTCAGCCGGGCTCTTTACGTAATCGAGAGGCAAGCTGAGTAAACTTTAGGGCGGATCGCATGATTAACGGGCCGTTTCAAAGGGCACGGATACTTGCAGCTTAGACATCAAATCATAAGTCATAATTTGAGCTCCATCAGGGACCTGTAATTAGCGAAGAGTTCGTTTAGCAGATTAACACGGGAACACGATCGTGAAACTTGGTAATCGGACGCCGATTTAAGATACGCTTTTCGGCAGGTTTAATAGATATACTATGGTTTTAAAGAACAATAATTCATAGCATGATTCGTATCAATGAATCGTAAATTTTATGCTGTTCGATCATAGAGTAGCTTAGAGATGGCAGGATAAGGAACGATTTAACGTACGAAAGAGAAAAGAAATGTACGAAATCCAAGTAATTTTTATGCAGTACAGATATAAATGAATCATTCAGGAGCCAAATTGAACAATTTTTGAAAAAGTTTTCGTTTTAACATCAGAATATCTGATCAATGTTTGAGAAATCAAACGATGATCATCAATGGAGTTGATTAGAATAGATTATACTGATTATAGTAGAATTTCTCTCATACGAACCTGTTTGGAGTTTATTCATATAGATATTTCATTGACTTGTACCAATACTTATTTCCACTGTTTATGATTTTTCGTTCGTGTAATAGGAATTCACGTTCAGATAAATGAATTCTCTTGGTAGAATAGACTCTCGTGCAACGACTTTGGATTGATCGTCAATTAGCGTGACGTTAACAATTTCTTGTAACACGATTTAGCAGTGGCACACGTTTCTATTTAAAATCGTTCGTATTTCTTCTAAAAAATTGATACGATAACTCCTACGATAGGATCGCAACAAATTTTGTCTAATCGGATAAAATCCAGGCTCAAGGTGGATTGGAAAGCGAACAAACGCGGCAACTATTCGAGCAACAAATCTAATAACAGCCGGATAAAAGGAAACCACTCGATATTCGCCGAATGTCGCCATTTTAATTCTGTTCGAGAACCGATTAATTCACCGGCAAACATCGAGTGACCGCCTTTTGTAATTTTACGTTCCTTTTTCCCGTCACGTTTTTCAAACTTTCGCACCGGAGTTTTCCTTTCTTTTCGCACACCACGTCAATCTTTTTCGTTTACCGTTCGACTCCCGCGAGGATCGTCGGGTACACACCGTAGTGAAACCGTTTAATGGAAATCGAATTACTGGAATTAAACTAGAAACAACTCTTGCCACTCCCTTTTGGGACTACTTCGTCAAGAATAATATATAGGTATTTTCTCGATTTCTTGATAAAAAAAAAAGTTGATCGACGGAGCAAAATCTTTCTTCTTTTCCTCTTTCATTTTTCTTTCTTTCTTCTTCTTTTGTTCTCCTGCTTCTTTCCGAGCGACAACTTTTAGTCTCGAGTAGTCTCCGCTACTTTACTCTTCTCTCTCCGTCTGACACGAACAGCTTTCTTTTCGCGTCATCGTCTTGAATGTTCTTTCAACTTTGAGTTTCGTTTCTCTTATCAACTTCATTGCCATGAACCGGTATTAATGAAGCTATCTCGATTTTGATAGCAATTAGCATTAAACGATTCCGAGCTGAATATACGCTTTTCGTTCGACTTTTATTTCCGTGCTGATTGTCCTTCTTCGATATTTGTTCCTTTTCGGTACCTCGTCTGCTCCTTTTATCGTTTAAGCTGTACATCTTTTTATTACACATCGAACGCTTTTAAATACTTTGTTCTTTTGTCAAAGGGAAAAAGAAAGTAACGTTCCGTATTCTAACGTTCTTAATATTAGTAGAAAATTATTTGATTTTGGTAATAAATATAATTCGATGGCGTAATAATCAACGATGATATTAACAATTAGCAAATGCTTCTTACGGTTACACGATTAACTCGCACTGAAATTACCTTTCCTCTTTTCGTCTAGAATCTAAAATCTTCTTCACCGTCTACGTCTATGCCTTTATGAATAAAATATTTCATTTTCACTGTCCGCAAAGTAGTTCTAATTCGTCCTTAAACATGAGATTCCAAAGGGATATAAATCTGCTCAGTTTTTAGTACTTAATTCGACGAATGTTGGAAGACACTGAAGAAATGTCGAATATATTGAATTAAAAGTGTTACGAAAAAAAAGTCTATTTTAAACGGATATTTTTTCAGTGAGATCAACGTATGTGAAACAAATTCATTTCGATTAATGGTGAAACAACGCAAGGATTTTTCAGATTAAATTTTACATCCCATTATTGAATATTTTATTTCTCCTATAAAAGAATATCGCGACTAAATAAATTCTGCGAAATATTATGATCTAGTACGGGAGAAGATAATTGTCAAAAGGAATCTATAAAATTATAGGTACCGAAAATTATTGTTAATAAGCGACCATTCATATCTCCGCTTCTTTATCACGAATTTTCTATAATAATATACTCCTTTCGTACCTTTTTGAGACAAAAGTAATCTGTCTGGCGTAATTTAAAATATTTCAGTATAACAGTTGTACAAACAATAATTAAAAGTCTCCGATGTTTCAATAGAAACTGGTAACTGTGTCTGTATGCATTTCAACTGATATTTGTAGTTCGCGCGCGGCTCGCGAGTGAAATTGCATCAAAAGCCATCAGAATTTCAGTGACTCGAGTTGGCCTTCTTAACGAGAAAACGGTTACAATTTAACTTCTCCAAAATTACGTGGAATCGTGATAAATCTTCTCCTAAATTACGAGCCAAAGGAAAGACGCGCAAACTGTAATTGAGTATAAAATGTATCGATAATGATAACGATAAAAAAGAAGGTGAAGATTCATTGTAAAATAAGATTAAAACCTTCTTTTTTTTTCCTTTAAAATATTTGTCTCGGAGATAAATAATATTATTACAGCGATAGATTTTCTTTTATTTTTATCCGACAATGTTTTCTAAGCTAATTGCTGAAAACATTTTCTATACTATTTAAGTTAATAATTAATTAATTGTTCAAATTCCAAATAGTCGATCACGTTATCGTAATGATACGATAATAATTTAATTAAATTACACAAAGAACGATCTTTCTCAATTACGGATCAACTATCAATCATTGTCGATTTACCAGTAAAAACAATTACAGCGCTGTCAGGAAACAAAATTGCGATAAAATTTCACAAAATTCTCCACAAAAGTCGAACGGTGTTCCGTTCTAACATTTCAAGAGTTTTCAAGTGCTCTGAAACCTTCGACGGGATAACGGACTGATAATAAAAAAAAAAAAAAAAAAAAAAAGAGAAAAAAGAAAGAAATGTTCAGTGTCTAAATTGACAAACGTAAAACTAGTTTGCACGTTCCTTGGTAAATTCGATAAATACAGCGACAACAGGATATTTCACTTTATCGGCAATTTCCTGTTGCGTCCGATGCAACAATCCTGTTCGCAAATCATAGCGTCGCGTTCGAGCTGTCGTTATTACTTCTTATCAAGCGGATGTGTTAATGTAAACGCGGGCAACCGTGAAAACTGATGGCCGGCGAACGGTCTGAACCAAGCATAAATTCGGAATGACGTTAATTTTACCGTCTGATGCCGAAACGCGGTTATTTCGTGACGTTATAATACGCTGTAACGAGAGTTTCTGAATCAATTATGTCACGCAGACGTCTCTTTCTATTCTCGTTTTCGAGCTGATTAACAGGACTGAGATCTCCAGAATTTCCAAATATTCGATACTGATTGTACATTCGAAATATCGGATATTGATTCGATTATATCACTAAATGGAAATTGTATGTAAATCTACGTGTATTTTGCCGCATGGAACGATTTCATATTCTAAGCGAAGTTTCTTCTTGTTTTACTTACTAAATATTACGAATAGTTTGCATATTCTACATAACGCCAGTATTTTTATCACAGTATTCAACGAACGAATAGATCTATTCTCATAAATACAATAAAAAACTTTTCATCTCGTTACACGAAATTTGCGCCTCACAGTTATGCAAGTAATGCGTAGTTTTCATAAATTATTTACCATCTGGGTTAAAAGTCTTAACAAAACAAACAGAGACTAACGTATCGTGTGTTTCACCAACTAAAGAAGAGATAATCTGTGCCAAAAATAGTATCCAATGAAAACTTCACCTTCCGTACCAAAATCTAATTGACTCGTCTTTCGGATAAAGAAAAAAGAAAAAAGAAAAAAGAAAAAAAAAGAAACACGTCTCCGCAATACCAACGCCGTCTATAGCGTCACAGACGCAAAAAAGAAAAGAAACTCGTCAAACTCGTACAGATTATTGTTCTTGGCATTCTGTGGGACGTCTAAACGTCGAAATACGTAATTCGTGTATCGTGAAATCTGTTTTCGCTTTATTTATTCATTAATTAGCCTATTTATGGCAGCGCATTCGGGTGAAAAAACGCGCGTGTATACGTGTGCGGAACGACGAATCGGCCCGTTTATGACGGATATTATCGTCGCCATAAATACCTAGCTGTTTTCGTTGGACGGTCGAATAATTATTTCGCGATACGTGAAACACGTTTCTCTACGAAATCGCGGCTATAATCGGAACGGAATTATCCGCGTGATACCAATCTCCCACCCTTCCTCCGGCATCGAAATTAATTACGATTGAAACGGGGTCGCGTCGCGTCTCGCTTTCGTCATATTTTGATTGAAGATTTCCCGATCGTGTGCCACGCGGCCTGACTGACGTTGACAAATTAAATAAATCGTCGTCGCTCATCCACGCGCGAAGTGTCACTCGCACGCGTCTTTGTTTCACGAGATTCTCCGCGTTTTGCTCGTGCGAGCATACGTGAGTATTTACGCGAGGTTGTTCGTTTCGTCAAATTATTTTTATTATCCTGAAACACGGAACGATGTTTACGCAGTTTGTCTTTGTCTCGTTATTTATTTATTTATTTTTTTTTTTTTCAGTTAGGATCCGGTTAGGATTCGCCGTGATCCGCTCGTTAGGCGATCGAGATTGAAGTATCGTAGAATCATCGTGGATATTTGATGCGCGAGTGATCGGTTGGATTGAGAGTGATTAATTACGATTTTGAAGGATTTATGGAATCGGGACAGCGAGAAAAATAATAATATATGCGTATTTAAATTTTATCATTTTTATTATCTTTTATTATCTATCGATGGTTTTGCTATTTAACGTTTACTCTATTTAGTTTGAATTTTATCGATCGAGAAAGGTCCATCGACATTTCGGTTAAATGGTTTGATTTGTTGCTGACAGACTGGTTGATTTATCGAAGAAATTATTAATCTGTGCTTTAGGATCTGACTTTATCGTTCTTGACGCGAATTTTCTTAAAATAATTAATTATCGAATTACTAGGGAACACAGACCGAGTAATAAATTCGTTTCATATCTCGATCAAGTACGAAAACCGATCGATTTTCTTCGAAGATTTATCGAGAATCGAAGCATCGGAGATCAAGATGATTGAGTCGACTATACCTCGTCCCTGTGCCACCTGTGTATACGCACATCGATAGCGGCATTATTCCCGGAGAATGCTCGTGCCGCTTCATAAATCGCTCGATTTATCGTTGCTGACTCACCGGGTTCCATTCGCGGTGCATCGCTACCCCTTGGGGCTATCCTGTTGGACCCCGATGACCTACGGCCTATGGGATACTTGGACAATTTTCTTGGACCTCTGACGAGCTTTTTCTTTCCCCCTTTTTGTTTTCGTTCCAACGAATTAATTATTTTAGCGGGGATACTGTTTCTATCTCGGCGAAGGTACATCATTGCGAGAAATTGTTAAAGTCGTACGAAGAGACACTTTCTATTTTACTCTTTTTCGTCCATCTGTTTCTCAACTCAAATGTCGAGTAACTTTATAATACGAACGTGACAAGATTCTTTGGATAAGCAAAGGTATGGAATTAAAGATCGAAGAAAGTTCGGAGAAGACCGAGTCTATATCCAATATTAAAAAATTACAAATGAAACCTGATCAAATGAAAATGTTGGAAAAACGTAAAAGGAGGTATGAGAAAGCAAATATCAACGAATGAAATATAGAAAAGAATATTTCCGTATAAAGTTCATAATTCTAACGGAACGAAAGATTTCTTTAATTTGTTATCGACGAATTTCTTTCTCAGACCTCCGAAAGTCACAAATATTTCTAACTAAACATAGACACAATCCAAAATTCTACCGTACGTTAACATTAAAGAAACAAAATTCAACTATCGATATTATTAAAATTGCATGTGTACTCACGTTGAAGTCGGCCGTGCATCTTACCAAATCCGCTGGATGTCCGGAATAGAGCTTCAAGGATTGCAGTAGACCCTTTAAATAAACAATCAGGAAATAGTAGACGATTGCACGGCACACATGATTCGTCATGTCTCTTTTCGAACCTCGTCCGTTCCTCCTTCTCGCTGTTCACGACGAAACGCTATGGTCACAGTTCTCGACGATTACACTTTTCAACGTAAAAGTCACTTCTTTTAAATAAACACGAAAAATCGATCCTTTTTTGGCAAATTTATATCTTATCTATACGTTTTCGACGTAAAACAACAGAGTACTTAGCTCTATAAAACGTTATTAATTCACGAGGTTTAAACAAGTATCGCTTCTTCAGTCGGAATAATCTCGTCCTTTATTTATAAATCGCTAGTAGTTGTAAAATCAGAAAATCAAATTACTGCACTTTTTCGAGGATAAATCACGTCTCGAATATAATAATAGAGTATATGAAAAATTTTGTTAGAAAAAAAAAAACAGTTGTACACAGCTAATATTAAAAAAGTTGTACATAAAAAATTGTACATTATTTATATCCTTATGTGCTCTTGTATATCTCTGTATATTCTAAAAGAAAGAAAAAACGATCAATGTTCTGTTTATCATAAACGATAAATAATCAGCCACGCCTCGTAGACGAAACTATTCTAAGATTAACATTTTCTAAACAAGAAACGTTGGAAAATTTCATTGTGGGGAGAAGAAAGTTTCCAAGTTTTGGCTTATTTCTACGTAAGAAACTGCTTCCTCGCTTGGTTTTAACGTTAATCGATCGTCACCGATGCACGTCACCTGACAGAAACATCCTGGAAACCCCGAACGACAACGGAATCCACTTCTGCCCGTCCCTGTTGGATAATACGCTTATCAATCGCGCGAATTGAATTCGCGAGGTAGCTATTTACGAGCTGCCGGAACGGGTAATCGCGAGAAAATGCACAATATTTTTACGATGACGAATTCGGTCGCGTGATTCGGATTCATCGGTGGGATAAATTCCGGTGCCGCGTGTTTCACGATTTATTTCGCGACAAATCTGGATTATGCATCGCGACCGCTCGCTCGCAATCGCGTCGACGTTTACATCAGGATGAAAGCTCTTCTACGTGAATCCACAAATAATTTTTTGTCGCCGATAAACTTGCGCTTTCTCGCGTTCTGTATAAATTGCGCGGCGTGAAAGCAGTAAATTAACTGTCGGTTCGACAGTGGTGGATCGGTTCCAAAGAAATAACTCCACTCGCCACAAAGTGGAGTACTTGGTCCAGAAAACTGTTACAACATTATGGTTTCTGCCTTGATAAATTTAAACTTCCTTACGAATGAAAACCACAAGCGACAAATATTATATAAGCGAGTAACAATTTTCCCTGTCGTCTTTTATGGCACAGTAATTTAAACGTTCGATACGTTGTCGATCAATTTTACGTGAGAACCGTTCTTTCGTTTGATCTTTGCATGAAATTCGTAAGATTTCGTCATGTTCTTGAAGATTGAAAAATGTATATTGCTTATTTATAAAATAAAAAAGCGACACGAACGTTCGTAAATAAAATAAATATTTTCTGAAACATTATTTGTGCCGCCAGTGTATTGAAGAGTGGCGCTAAAAAAAAGTTTGCAAATTTCATTGATTTTTGAAAAAAGACAACTTTAGGAATAAGCAAAAATGCAAAACCTTGCCTTCTTTGTTTTAAAATGTTTGAAAGCTTAAAATGTTTGGCCAGCTTCATAAGCCGAATACTCCAGTGTGCGATGTGAAAAAACAAGCTCGTGTGCCAAAAATGATGGAAAAACGCGTGAACGGATACAGTTTCGATTCGAGATGCGTGAACGAGTACCAACTTGAAAAAGAAAAAATTGGGAAAAATGATTTTCGCGCACGCTCAACGTACAAATCCGCGCGATTTATCCATCAGCTTTTCAACGGAACACGACAATCTTGTCCGGATTGTAATTAACCGGCAACCCGGTGGATTGACTAACAATTTAGACTCCTGGAAAATATCCACGAGCAACTTTTGCAAAGCATGTCCGTGTCCCGGCTGATTCTGTTCCCTTTTTTTTCTCTTTCCTTTTTTTGTTCTGGCTTGAAACTTTGATTGAAAGTTTCGCATCGACGAGAACGCGCAGCTTTTCCCTCTCGATCGTGAAAGCGATCGAATAAATTCGTGTAAGAGTTATACTATCGCGTTTTTCTTGCACTGTCTACCTTTTCGGAGCTTTCGGTTTTTTCGAAGAAAAATATACGGGGTGTGTACACGAAACGTTCGTTGGTTGTAAAGGATCACTTTTATAGATCTCATTTTGACTTTTGATATTTGAGACGATACTATTTCGTGCGTTTTTCGTGTACATTCGTCACAAAAAAAAAGCTACAGTTTAATACTTTCCTTTCTCGAAAAATGCTAAAATTACATACAGAATTATTCCATTAGTTCATTTTGCGTAACGTTACATTTTATTATTAGAATATTTTTTCGTTTAATCGCTCATTCAACGAATAAATTAACTCCTAAATTAAAATCTTAAATCCTGCGTACAATTAATTTTCCAACGTGAATTTCTCTTCGCGTACGTAGCTAAAAGTCATGTATCCTGTTCCTAAATCTGATTTTCATCCGAACGAGTTACAAAATATTCTTTTAATCGCCGGTGTGAGATAGAAAGTGCACGATCTTAGCTGTTCCAGCTGCCTAAACAAAGCGGAGTTCTAACATCAAACCACGTAACATTCCATCTTCGTCAATGTCCTGCCGTATCCTATAATTTTATCATTTCGTTATTCCCTTCACATATTTTACCAATATCTCTCCAATTTTTCCTATTAAAACTACTAACTAAATCAAACAAGACTCTCCCTCTCTCCCTCTCTCTCTCTCTACGAAAGCAAAAACACCAATCTAAACTTCCTCTCTGAATCAATCTTCAAGACCATCGCGTAAATATCGCGCAGATACGTAACAAACTTCCACAACGCGCAATTGTCACAGAGTCACGGAATAGAACAGCGAAGGATAGGGGGAAAAAAAAACGAGAATCCACGATTTATCCACGGTCGACAAACGAATTCAGCGCGTTTTATCCGCGAAAAAAGAAAGCGACGCGGTGGAACGTCGCATCGATCATTCGGAAAGCGTTCGCGGAGATCGATCGATCTTCGCAAATGGTTCGCGGTAACGCGCGCGTTACGACGCGAGTTTTTACATTCTTCTCTTGGTACGTACAAGGTTTTTTTCCAGGTTAGTCGTCGCACGGCTGCTACATCGCGGATTTTTTCAGTCGGAAAAATCCTCCTCCTCCGTACTCTTCTCTCCTCCTCGCCCGCCCAAGTGGATTTGCCAAGGTAAAAAGTCGTTTTCGCGTCGCGCTACGCTGCTGGAAACGCTCGATCGCGGTTTCCTCGACGCCGATTAAACCGGCCGCAGGATACGAGTACGCGCGCGCGTTAAACGCGACTTAAAACTGCGATCGCGCGGTCCGCGAAATTTAATGCCGGACTTAGGAGATTAGCCGGCTTGGTAATTTTTAAAATACCAACGCCGCCGGCTGTTAACCCGTTCCGGTTCGAATTAATTCTCCTCGAAATGAATTTTCCCGCGACCCTCCTGCTGGTTGCGCGCCGCGTGAAATGTTTCGCCGTCGGCCGTGAACGCGCTGAATTTTTGTTCCTTTTCTTCCGGTTTCGTTTCGTCTAATTTCTGTTGCAGCGATTATGAGAAGGGTTCATGACAGCGAAACGTGCGGATGTTGTGGAGGGAATTGGTGGTTTGTTATAGGAGATTTCTTGCTTTCTTTGTTATGGTAATGATGAAATGAAGGCGTTGTGGAAAGAAATTCTTTCAGAGGTTTCAAACGGAGGTACTGAGAGGGGATGATTATAGCGTTTGGGTGGTATGATGTGGTCGGTTTAGACGTCGATAACTCGCGGTTACGGTGAGATTGCTGAAATATATGTGTTATATACTAAGTAGGAATTTTTGTGACGAATTTCGTTGCTTTCAATGTCTCTATCGCTTCTCGAGATACGAAAGAACTTGATTTATAAAAGCTGCACGGTTCGCAGACTGTCGTAGCCTGTTAGTAACAATTCTTTCCCTCCGTTGGAAATAAATTATGCAGCTTCTGAAATCAAATTAGATAACGAAATAATCCAAAGAAAAATAATCTGCTTGTTTCAAATAAATCAACGCACCATTGTTGAAAATGCGAGCAAATAAGATTATATATCGTTCAAGCGATCATTTTTCAAATATTTTCTTCAAATAGTATCCAACCTCCTATTCCACACACTTATTCACAACAATATCGTTCAATCTTCTAAAACTCGCGCCGATATAACAATCGAAAGAAATCTAATCCGTCGATCGGAAATTCTGTCGGAATATCAGAAGTTCCATTAACGGAATGATGGAATCAAAACTGGATTTACGTAAAAATCGCAAAGCATCGTACAGATAAAATGCGAAACCACTTCTCCGACTAAATATTTCATCGTGCGAAGTATCGTCGGTGAAAATCGATGTTCTCACCGAGGAAAGAGACAACGGTTCCACGATTCTATCGATAGACACGCGTGGCAGGAACCGCGAGCGATTCTAGCGGAAACGTTTCGGTGAAAAATCGCGGGCGAAAGTTTCGACGGTCGAGCAGCGAGGTAGCGGACTAATCGGACGGAAAACGGGCACTTCCGGTCGCGTCCCGACCGATCGTTTCGTTCGAGATGAACGCGGATGACTGTTCTACCACGCTAGACGTCACGAGACCCACCGGCGAAGAATCAGAGAGAGGGGAGAAGTGGTTCTTCCGTCTGGTCCCGTAGCCGTAGCTCGTTTTACGCTTCACGATTTTTGTCCGCAGAAAGGAAGCATCAACAAACAACGCGTGCCACGGATGAGGCAACGGGTGATTTATAAAGGAAGAATTACGCGCTGGTTTAGTTTGTTTCATGCGAAGTTTCGTTATTTAAAGAATCTGCAAATTTTACCGCATACAGTCCCTTTGAGAAAATTATATGAAAGATTCAGAGGCCAGCCAGTACGAGTTTCATTTCATTAAGAATTCCCTTATACCGTGTAAATGTCATTTCAATGGATTTAGTATAACGGCTTTAATTTATCTGGGATAGCCTACAATTTGGTCATTGTTATTAAATGTGCGTAAGCGAGAAAAAATATTTTGGAACTTTGGTTAGGAAAAAGCGAAGTCAACAAAGAATATTGAAACGGTAGATGGAAAGAAAGACGAATTGTAATTATATCGTGATAATATGAAATACTTCCATTTGATAAAACATTATCGAAAATTGCAATAGTGTACGTAAATTGATTTGATATTGTAACATTACCGTTCTAACGTTCCATAGTTTCCAGGCTATTTCGATGTCTAATTTACAGAAATTTGATATTTTAATTGCTCGGTACAATACGTTAAATACTATGTGTGTATCGTGTTAAATATTATGCGTGCATCGTATTAAAACCGTTCGATATCTGCATTTCACGTAATAACTTTACAATTGTATGCTAGATTAATAATTGTGTAACATTTTCCCAGAATGTAGCGACACAACGTCGAAAGAATCATTTCCATTTCTATAATCAACTGTCAGTTGTTCGAAAAATGCCATCGTTCCATTACTCGATCGAAAGTTCCATAATATATTTCCTAATATTTAATTTGTGCAAACTCCATCTATTTCCTAGAATCTGTTCAAGTCAAGCTCATTAACTAAAAACTATCATCACTATTTATACATACAAATACACGCATAATGTATTTGTTTAAATTCCATAGATTCCCGTCCCAGATTTATCAGTCCTCTAGCAAATGTCAATTTTATTTATTCGCGAGTGTTAAACGTTTATGGAATCCGCTATGTAAACGAATAAATAAAGAGGAAAAAATTGTCTCTTTCGACGTTGTAAATATCCCAACAAATAAAAAACTTGTTATATTTCGTTTCCCAATTTCGACCGGAAGCCGATAGCGAGCCGTGTTTGCGCAGCCATATATTTAGCAGCATTAAATCATTCGTGACCCGTATCAATTAAAGATTAGTGATATATGTAGTTGTGTTTCGTTCCACCGCTACGTTTCGTTCTAGCGCTTCATTCCGTTCTATTCGCGTTCCGTCTTCGAGCGTTTTGGATACAATGAACTTACTCACTATACCCTACTCGAAACATTTATTCTCAACTACGATAAAGGAAGTTTAACGCGATGTTTATTCTTAACCAGACATTCGAGGAAGAATATGCAAACTTACTATTGATTCTGAATTTAATTTACTTGTTCTACTCGGGCCGTGTTGGATTCATTTGCATTTAAATGGAGCAAGCGACAACACACGCTTATGCGGCGAGCCTTTTTTTAAAACGAGATTCCTTGGCTTATGATCGAAGCGCAAATAGGCGCTAATACGTAATCCATACGCTTCTTTTAAACGCTTCCACGTTCTCCTTTTTACCATTGTTTTATCATTTTTCTTTTTTTTATATTATCTTCGATCAGCTTCCAGTATGAATAAAAACACAACTTGTTTGGGTTAGCAAATATATCAATAGGGATATAAGATTATTAATTATCAATTAACCTAATATGCGCGTATAAAACTTATTAACTTGAATCGTGTTTGGCTTATTGGGCTGCATTTATCGAGAATGAAATATCTACATTTAATGTAACGCGTAATTGACCGAACAACATTATCTCAAATGGTATTTACGAGAAAACAGGAAATAAACCACCCTTATCTGCGGCATGTTACGCGTGAAAATATTAACATACCAAAATTTCGACAACGATTTAGTGCCTCATGAATATGCAAAATGTGACAATAATAATAATCTTTTTCAGATCTTGTTCCTTGTATTAGAATCGACTGCTATGGACACGAATAGCTACATAAAATATGCGCATAAGTTCACGTAAATGTTTGTTCGTTGTTTCGCGACGATGGGAATATACAAAAATTAATTGCCAGCATCTTTTTCGTAAAGGATAGATTTCAGACAAAAAATAGATAAGAGGAAAGTTATAAGAATTAATTAGTAAAGAAATTGTAGTAGAAAAAAAAAGAAAAAAAAAAACAGTGTACTCTGAATACCTAACCGAGTTTCTCTAATCCTTTTTCCCTGCAATTTAGCATCGCGATTCAAGCCCCTTCCGTCTACAATTACTTCCTCGTTGCGCGTGTTTCTCGGCGCATCGTGGTCGTGAGTCGCCTCTTAAAAGCCAAGTCGCGATTATTTCATTGCGACGAAGAGTTAACCAAGAACAGCGAGACGTCCGGTAAATTTTAATCCCCACGGGTCCGTTGGCGCAAAAACGAAAGGCGGATCGTCGGAATACGCTTAATTTTCCGGATTTATTAGAGCGTGATAAGAAATCGAGTTAACGCTTTTCTAAGCGGCTCGCGGGCTTCCGAGGGGGATTAAATATTTGGTAGAATTTTCGGCGTCCGCCTTCTGCGTCCTGTTCGTCACGTTTTATATATAGAAGCGACCGCAAACGCCCACTTCAAAGATGAACAGAAGCGCCACTAGCTCGCCCATCCTATTCAGGCGTCTGCATCATTTTACAAGTTTACATTTCAATTTATTGGCCGTGTCAACAAAAATTTATCTCTAGTTTGCAAATTTCTCATCTTTCTCGGTCTTCGATATCTTTTTTCTTTTTTTCTAGTAAAGAATTTCCGTGAAAAAATATTCTTTCTTGGCGAAGATCTTCTTGCAAGGATCTTTTCAAAGATATTATTATATCTTACATTATGAAAAAGATGTGCTTGGAAAGGTGACGGAAGTAGACGTTTCATGTCCGTACTCAGGTTTCAGAATTTTTTAATATCGTAAAACAGGTAATAATCTAAGTTGTTCGATGTTGAAAGTTGTTATTAGTACACATTGTTAGTACTCATTGTTAGTACTGTATAAATTGAACTGTAATAAATAATAACTGTATAAATTGAAAAGTGGAAAAAAAGGAATCGTGTTACAAACATTGTTCTCTAAACTTACTTGCTACTATTTATACAATTTTCGTGGAATAATCTTACGAAAGTAATCCATTTGCTTCTGGAAAATCGAATATTCATCGTGTACTTGTTTAAAGAAATTGAAGTAGTGTTTATCAATCTGATTTGTGAGAGGCTCGGATGTTAAACGCTCGATTATTTCCAAGTTACGATTTAGTATGTTACAATTTATATAATTTAGTATGCATTTAAATTCGCAAATTGCAAGTATTTCGTACTCTTCATTTATATTTCCTGCGATAAAAAGGTACTTCGGTTATCGGCAAGTTTCCTCTATTTAGAAGCAAAAGGCAATTTTGCATTTTCACGTGTATTCATGTTAATTGTAGCATAAAAATTGCCAGCGTCAAACGATGGGGAAAATTAAAATATTAACATATATTGGATCCCTATTCGACAAACATTCATATTCCGTTGCTTCCCTTGTAAAATATTTATTCCGGCTACTATAAAATTATGGCCTTTATCGAACAATATAAAATTTTCATACACATATTAAAATTGTTGAAATTACTTTCGTTGCGATTTGAATATAGCCAATTACGCATATATCTTTACTTTCCAATTATTTATTTGCTTTAAATGCATCATAAAATCCTCTGAACCAAATTATCATAAAATAAATAAAATACGTCGCGAAACGATATATTTTAATCAACGGTAATCAACTTTATCTTTCAAACATTTTCTATTTCAGAGCGGAATTTGAAACGATTAGATTTCGACAGTATCTACTTAAGATAAAGTACACTCGATCTTTCTGCTACAACTGGCAAAGTTCAGCATTACTTTTTTCATGATTAATCTCTTATCGTGAAAGAAACACTCTACAGATGAAACTTTTACTGCAAAATCGAAAGTTAGCCTCTTACGATCTACAGCTTAAAACAAGTAACATATTCCCTTTCAT
Source organism: Bombus haemorrhoidalis (assembly GCA_014825975.1). Lineage (NCBI taxonomy): Eukaryota > Metazoa > Arthropoda > Insecta > Hymenoptera > Apidae > Bombus > Bombus haemorrhoidalis. The sequence continues at coordinate 4,026,966 of CM026171.1, forward strand.
CGTTCGTCTTTTCCATCTTCGTTAACCTCCCATCATAGATCGAAGCAATAAACGTTGTAATTTTACCTTCTACGATTTAAAAAATATTATAACTATACCCGTTTTCTTCATCAACAATCTTCCTTAATTTCGAATTTATACACAAGGTTCGAGTCGTCAAACTGAGATACTATTCGTTTTTAGTAATTTTTCATCAATTTCGTAACGCCAGAAGCTTCTAATTTAAAAAATACGAATCGAAGCAAATTCCTTTGCACGAGCCGCAAAAGGATAACCGTAACGCGAAAGGACGCGACAAAATATCGCAACCAGCTCATATAGAAGCGTATCGCGGTTCTCGATTTGCGAACATTTGTTCGCCACTCGTAAATGTATAATTCGCGAGTAAACGAAACCGCGGCTTTTAATGGATTCCCATTGTTCTGGCCGCGTTCGAGAGCAAACAATGCTCGACCATTTTCAGTTCTGGCCTTGCTCCCCGTACTTTCATCGCGATCGAAAATTCGCGCCATCCTCCATCACCAGTTTCGATATTCGGCCACTTTTGCCCTGTATACAGTTTGTTGAAATGATGTCCGTTTAAATCTGGTTCGATTTGCGCTTCCATGCTATGCGATCATCGAGACCGATTCAATTCGCCAATTTTGTTATCGAACGCGCTCCGGCTAATTTCCTCGTGAAACGCATTGTAAACGGGACTGCTTCAAAGGGATCTGGGTCAACGCACATAAGTATTTGCATACGCATATTTGCATATATTTAGAGGCCACTGTGACCTGTATTTTTGCTATCGTAGGTACACGCCATCTGCGGTAAGTGTCCGGTAATTTTGCTCGATTTGTAATAACCATATACGAATGAAATTTATCAAAATGTATAAAGTAACGAATCAATGACCAGGAAATTTCATGACTAATTTTAAAAGAAGGTCTTTCTCCTCAGATCGATAGCTTGGAAATTAAACGATATAAGGATAAGTGATTTGTTAATTATAGACGTTAATTTCGTTGTTTTACATGTATATTAGTTCTTAAAAATCAATTCTATCTTAAAAATCAATACTAATCTGTACTCTATCGTATCATAGTAAAACAGGTAAAAGGCAAAATTGTATAATTGTATAATAAAATTGTACAATAAAATCACATATATTGCCAGATATAGGCAAGTGTTTAAAGACTTTTCAATGATAAGGTAGGTGGATCGACGAACGAAGGTATACACGATGGACGAATTTTCGAAAACGATGGAAATAAAGCTACGAAACTACGAACGTCGCTTATTTTGTTGAGCTTCCAACGTCTAGACTCTAACAAGTTAAGTTTGAACTTTGGATTTAAAGTTTTGAAGTAAACTCGAAACTTAACGGTCTGCTTTGGATTTAACTTTAAACTTGAAACTTTACGAGGAGGAGTTTTAATTGATGTGAAAATAATTTGGCGACGGTGATAGATGCGAGTATGTTTCTAAGGATTTAATACCTTCCAACCTCTAGAAATTTCTATGATACGATCAATTAGAAACTCTACTACGACTTTACGGCGTAATTTTTTGAAACCGGAGATTTCCCTTCGAAAAGAAAAATATTATAAACGATATACAGTAAGTTTTTCTTCTTTCACTTCCCTATCGATGAAGATTATTATTAAAAAATAATTTTCATGTTATTAATGTCAACGTCGTCTACGTCCTTTAGGTTACCTTCTTTATCTCCTAAGTCGGAGGAAAATACGAAAGAATCATTTTTAACCTGCTCAATTTCTCGTTTCCGTTTTATACTTCAGATGTCTTTAAGATATTTTTCTTAAGAAATGGCAGGCTTCTGCGTTCTTTTAAGAGCGTACTATACCGGGATCTAAATATTCGAAGGCGATATCGAGGTTTAAAGGAATTCGATGTTTAGTAATTTAATTTTAAATCTGTTGATGCGTCACGTGTTTATATTTCGACGTTCGCAGTTGAATTTTTCTATCCCATTTTTTATTTGGCCACGAGTTCTCGTATGCATAGCTAAGTATTTTAATCACGTATTGTGGACACGTTTGGCATATTTTAATAAGCGGAATTCATTAGAGAGAAACGTACCGTATTACATTTAATAAGGTGATAATGAGATGACATGTTTTGAAATGGTTAAAATATGTAAATGAAATTTTCTTGCAGAAACACGGTCGTTTGGACCTTGCAACTAATAGGATTTTCTTATAGCGTTTATTAATTCACGAAGAAATTATTTTCCGAAATAAATCTGAAACTTTTTACGAGGTAACGAGCAAAGTAGCTAGAATTAAAATTTTATACAATGAACCCTCCAACAAAGTAGCATTGAAATGTACCTATATATATATACATATATATATATACACCCGCAATCGCATTACTTAGGTTTCAACCTTTGACTTAAGATCTCAAGATCTTTCTTCTAATAATAATTTTCCTCTCGACAAAGGAATCTTGAATTTCTTGAAGGAAAATTTTAAAGATAGAATGTAATAATAATATCTATAAAATAAGATTGCCATTTGTTATGTAAGATAAAACTACGTTTTTTATATCAAATAATTGGAAGAATTGTATTTATAATATTTGTTACTGTACTTTACAGATTATCGCTATATTTACTTGAACAGGTTATCGATTAATTAAACGATAAATATCAATATTTGGTAAAACCAATGTTAAATTTTAGTACATTATGTCTTTTTTTCAAGGACATTAGATATTTTTCCATCATCAATAATCGATTAAGAATAAATGCGTTTCACAGCTTAAAAAGAATTCGATCTTTTTTTTATTTCAGACAAATGCAGGAAATCTTTAATATTCTAAATGAATCGCGTTATACATTATCCTACTGATTATATATCGAATTAAACTGAATGAAAAGAAACAACAATACGAGATCGAACAATTGTTCATATCTGCATATATATTTCCCAAGTGTGAAAGGGAAGAAAATTATGTTTTACCTGATAATACTATGTTTCCATACAGTTAAACATCATCGAGTTTAGGCATTTAGAACAGATTGATATAAAACATTAACCTGATTCATTCGGACAGCAGCGTGACAAGCCGTTCGCGAAATTTAACGAATTTCATCCTGTTGTATCGCGGGAATCGGTTTAACATCGGGAATAAAATTGTCATTTAATTCGGTGTTGTCGGTGTCATCGATTAATTCGTTTATAAATCGATGCGCCTGTCGAAACGCTGGGAAATGAACGAGATTTAATTGCGAAGTGGAGTCGAGTAAATTTTCACGATTAAAAGTACAACCCTCCCCCGTGTAATTGTATCACGTCGCTCCAATTTGTTTTTCACGTTTCCGTGAAACGATTCGTGTCGATCATCTGGCCCTAACCACCGATTATTAGCCCGCTCATGAAACAGGCTAATTAGTCGTACATGTACGCAATTTGTTAGTCGTGTTTTCCATGCGTTCTTACAATTTGCAAATGGTTTTAATCGAACGTTCAGCGTTAAAGCGTAAATGCGATCTTTGTTAACAGTAAATTTTAATTCTAACTCGTTCGACTTTTAAGAACGATATTTTTTTAATTTTTGCTTGACATTCAAATTCACGACGAGTAAAGTACAAAACTTATACAAAAAAGAAAAAAAAAAGAAAAGATTCAAAACGAAAGGTACATGAAAGATAGATTTGTGTCAAGCAAATATTTTCTATATGCTAAATGCGATCTCTTTATCAGAGATTAATTAAACAATATTTGGATAACAGTATTGCATTATTTACAAAATGTTGAATACCGTTGAAGCTACGATATTTGGTTGGTAAAAAGCATGATCAATTATCGTTATGATCAATAATTTTACAGTATAGCGTAATAAAAAAACAAAGATATCTGGTGGAAATATCTTTAAGCAAGTACGCGTTACGATATATCAAAAGTTTTTTCTGTTAATGTTTTCGTCCTATCAGACTCTTTTTACTGAATTTCGAGCAATTTAACACTTGTACGACTGATACAGCCAGCATCTGTAACAATTAGTCGTAATTTACATATTTAAGAACTTCCATAGACTATATGTTCTTCCTTTTTGATCAAACTCAATTATATCTATAATTTAATCACGCCTTTAATTATTGTTCTTGCTTTAAATTCGCTTAATTCAATACAGTGTTTTAATAACAGTAATTTAGATTAAAATTCGGACAAGAGTTTATTTGAGTGCCTTAATTAATTTCTCCATTTATTGAATTTTTTAAAAATAATTCTAACGTTCGAAATAATTCGGAGAGCGATCTAGATTCTGATGAATTTCTCAATATTTCATATTTAAATGCGACTTTTATTTTATTTAAAAAGCAGGGAAAATTAAATTTAAGCATAGTTGTTTCTCTGTTTTATCCGGCGCTTTCACCGCTGAATAAAATATACCTAACGATCGCGCGTAGAGAAAAGGAACATTTGGCAAATTCTCTGCTCGAAGGAATAATAAAGAAAGCCGTTAGTAAATATCGTAAGTTTTCCCTTTCATCTAAATTGTTAAAGCTAATAATTGTCGTATGTAGAATTGCTTAGTACGATATATAAAATAGAATAAAATAAAGTTTAGCATTGGCATATTTAGATGAAATGCTTTTTACATAAAATAATACACGTGTAATTTCATTGTCTATCAATTATTTATCCACGTAAAAAAATGGAACATTCAAAGAGACGAGAAGGACCACATTTTCTTCGATCACACTCAACCATCTATCTTATTCCATTCACACAGATCCTTCACAAACGATCGTTTAACCACAGCCCCTCGGCAACAAAGCAATCGAGTAACATTCAATCGAACACCTCGAATCCAAACGCGTTCTAAAGAACAATTAAAACCGAATCGAGCGAACAATCTCTTCGCGATCATCGCCGTTCGCTCGATGGATCGTGGAGATCGAATCAAAGAGGGTTTCGTGAGACTAATCGCTCGTGAGCGCGCTCTGAGAGGGTTGAGAAGTTGAACGTGACCCTCGTCTCCGCCACTTTCCACTTCCACTTTTCAATTTTTCTTCGCTTTCCTTCGCTCGTCCCGACAACATATTAATTTCTACGCATAGCTCGCAAAAGTATTTCGACGATTATCACAGAACGCTTTCACCTGTATAGGCATTGCGTGTGTGTCGTATACAAACGGCAAGCGAAATTCCATCGGCAAGCAAAAAAAAAAGAAACAAAAAAACAAAACTGTCACGATTACATTATTGTTGGCCAAATTTCAAACCTGTCTAAAAATATAAAAGTTACTGTAAATATATCATGTAATATACTTTTATACAGGATATTTCGGGGAAATGGAACAAGCCATAAATCCGAAACGGTAAAAGATAGAAAAGAATTTTATCAATGATGCACGATTTGATGTGTCCATTTTGTAAACGGTGGTGTTTTACAGCTTCAAACGTAATACGTTTTCTCATAGATCCCAGTTGCGTGTCACATCCTTCGTAATATATCTTATATATTACACGCGATATATGCATCTTCAGATTGCTTTCAAATTTAATCAATAGAAACACGTCACTCTTACTTTGTAACAACGCTAATAAAATTCCAAAATGTTTCCTACAACACACATATAATATACGTATTCGCGGTTCGATGCCTACGAGTTCGAATACTTTCTTTTTGCTAGCAAAAATTGTTGTTCCTCCGACAACGTCGTCACACAGAAACAAAGCAACAGGCGCGGCTATCTTAACCTGATTCCGACGAGCTACGATAGGGACAGAACCTTCTCCGCCACGTAACGCAGGTTTATACGTTGCGCTATAGGAATGGCTGCGGTAATATTGTCGTTACGATGAACAGTCGCAACACGCAGAGTGGAGGCTGCGTTTGACAAGGGGTACTACGCGGATTATTATTGACCACGAACGCATAATAAGCTTCGGCGAGCTTATTTCGTGCACCGTAAGGCTACGCACGCCCGGTCAACCGAGGATAACTATCTCGATCGGATCGATATCTTGTACAAAGAGAGAGGCTGTGCATTCGATAGCGCGTACGGACCAGCTGAATTCGCGATTGCTCGATCGGAACGTGCCGCGGTGGAGGTGGTGAACGATAGCAAGAAGCGGAGAATAATGGTGGAGTTGCATGGTTCGAAGATCCCGAATCGGTGATCGTTAGTGGTTGGTCGGAAGATGCGAGTTTTGCTGCGTTATGATGCGTGCACTGGGAAACAATTCGACCTAGATAGGTATAGCGATTGACGAAAGTGTTTGAATATCTATTATGAATAGACCGCGACTTCTTGTGCAATTCATAGGGAATTCGAAGGTGTAAAAATGCACAGAATGCACAAAATATGCAAAGCTCTATGAGATACCATGATATCGTAATATGTATCATAGTATGGAATATTTGAATTTCTGTCTAGCTTCCATTTTCTAAATTATATTCATAAAAATTATGAATTCGCATAAATACTCGCACTCTAATTATGGAAATCTTACTGGAATATATTATGTGTTTTGTGAGAGACATTTTGGAGTTTCGTTGGCATGTTGGTAAAGTTTGAGATAAATATGCTGATGTACGTAGAAATTGTGACGTATTTGGCAATGAGTTCCTTGAAGAAATGTTTAGACCTCTGCAGTATTCAATGTGTTGTCAGAAAGAGAATGTTTTGTAAAGAACGATTAATGAAATAGAGAGCAAGCTCCTCGTGAATGTTAAACATTTTTTACTGATTTTTCATTGAAATACAAGGATTTTTTTCTTTTTTGGAAATTGTAACTCTTTTTATTGTTCAACGTTAAATTATTCATTTTAATTGATGCAAGCGATATTTTCTACAAAATGAATAATTCTCCATGAATGTTATAAAATATTTGTTATCTTTGTAGTTATTTTTCGAACAAGTTAATATATTGTACAAGACCCTTCTGCTATTAAATCAAATAATTAAAAAATGTTTCCAAAATATCGAACGTACACGAGTATACATGCGTACATCCGTTTGATTAAAAATAACCTCCATTTAGAAACCACGTGCAGTACTATAAAAATACAAATTCATTTTTACGATTCCCAAACGGGAGCCGTGGTAGTAAATGGGTTGAAACAAAAACTGGAAGATATAGACACAGGGTCCGTGCATCTTTATCTGTCCGCCATACTTCTCTTCTCCTATAAAATCCACTCTCATCCTAACAATCTTTACAAACACAAATAAACTTTCCTCTTTAAAATCTTTGAAAAATTAGCAATACACGCATAAGAGACATTCGTGTACTATCCATACGGATAAATATTTTGGTGTATTTTAGCTTCTTTTAAACATCGAATATCCTAAAATTGAAATCCTAAACAAAATTATACCGCCTATCTTTAAGCTTACATTTAGTAGAAATACTTAATCTTTCTCGACACATCTTCATTGCGCTCTATTTTCCTTAATTTCAATTTTATTCTACATTTAGCCTCAAAGAAATATTTTATCAAATTTTTAAGCGAGAGAATCTCGTTCGATATTTTTGTAGCACTGCGTATGGTTTCAAAACGGTGATTTCTTAAATCGAACACAGACGTGTGCTCGATATTTCGAGAACGTATCTCGATTCTTCGTCTTCGATAAAGCAAAAACGGGCAACTGTCGCAGGGCATATAGCGAAACGTGGTTGAAACTGTTTAAGGTTTAGGCTACCGTATATTATACGTATAGTTGAAAAGTGAATGTTTGGTACGGTGCATTTAAATGGTTGAAAAATTCAATTAAAGACGGATAATAACGCATAATAATGTTAAAAAGTAATATTCATTACAATTAAATTTTTCTGTTGTTTTTGTAATTTCTGTACATCGTTAGATCATCAAACCCAGTTTCCTCCACTTGGTCCATTCGATTTCACGCGATTCCTTAACGAGACCCGAGCGTCCAAAACGAAATAGAACCGGAAGAATGCGTCGCAAATGAACAAGCCCGCGCTGTCGACTCTCGAACTATTCCGCGGGGGTGTTGACGGTAATTAAACGACGTTTAAAATTAGCGTCCGCGTAATCGTCGTCAACGAGTTAGTATGTAATTAGGACAGAGGTAATCATAACGCAATTGCAATGTTTTCCGGCTTGCTATTTGCGTTCAGATTTCGTATCCCCTTACGACGTCGTCTAAGAAACGTTGAATCCCATGGGGAGGGGTTAAATGGACGGTAAAAGGTTAATGGCTCGTAACGTTTACCAGGTGTTTCGTTGCTTTCGCAGTATCATTCGTTTTTCCACCATACTGGAAACGCAGCGACTGGCTTGGCAAGGCGGACCAGGCTGGTTTGGCCTGGTCGAAAATTCTTGGCCAAATAAAAGCTCTGGCCGCAACAGCGGGACGGAGAGTAAAAGGCTAGCTGCCCCTCTTTCTATGGAGTTCGAGAATCGTAACAACCTTCGTTTCGTTCGTTCAACTATTTTACTTCGCTGCTTCTGCACTTTGTTCTGCCATGGGAATTATCGTCGACTATCCTTTGCCATCTTCTTTCTTTTCTTCTCTCTCTTTTATTCGCCCCTCTACCTGCTCGAAGGATAGATATCTTTTCCCCTTATAACGTGAAACGAGGAAGGAACGCGACAGAAACTACCGGCGGCATTGTTGTCGATTGATAATTAGCGGGGAGCTGGTCTTTGGGGAAATTTACAATTAAAGTCTTCACAGTGGATGGGGCTCGGAGACTGGGTGGGGAAGGAACAAAGTCTCTGATTAAGGGAAACTCTCTTTTCCGCTTGCCTCGTACGTCGAGTTCGTTTATTCCTATGTACCTGGAACAGCGCGATTCCAAGTATTTACGGACGCTCGCTCGAGCGTTCAATTTTAAATGACTCAAGATATTCCGTGGTAGAATCGTATCGATTTGTATCACGCGTAAAGTTTGCTATAAACTTGTATCATTTTGATCTACGTTCACCTCTTGCTTTCCTTTCTTATTTAACCTTTGAAACTTTAATCCAAGATACGCTTATTTTCGTTATTTTTTTGACCTCTTCGAAGGAAAGTATCTGCCGTATAACTTTTTAACGAGATAGAATGAAAAGATGTTTTACGTAAATTTAATTAAGTTCGGCAACAACTATTCGCAAATAATTCCAGTTACGAACTTTTGAAACAATCTAACAAAATTATATATTTGTACGCGTATAAGTTTCAGCCTTTCGAGGAGGAGAAGGACTACGCGGTAGTCTTTAACTTTATCATTATCCGTATCGAAGGATGGTTATAATTTTATTTTTCGCGAATTCTTCGTTAAGCTGTAGCTCGAATCAGCGATCTTGCATTTATTCTATCACGCCAAAGTTCGTATGTTTTTGATATAACGATTAAAGTAGCTACTAATATAAGTAAAGCTGCTAATCATCCGCTACTCATCCAGCGAGAAAAGTTTCTTTTACGATGTAACGATATGCAAGAATTTTATCTACGTTAGGTCATTAGACACCTTCTTCTTCTGCACTTCTCTAGCTAGTTAACGAGGTATCTGCATTTCTCTTTCTCAACAACTGCGATACTTCTAAATGAAGAAACTCCGATTACGAAGTAAAAGAGATTCTATCGAGTTCGAGGATGAAATATCGTTCTATTACGAGCGTTCAATTTTATCTTCTTGAATTTCATTTAATTACCAGTGAAATTTCTACGATATATTTTTGACCGTATTAAAATATATTTGTTGCTGTTTTCTTTACGTCTGCTATTAAATACATCTTTGTCACAATACGATCCTAAATTATACGAAAATATGAGAAATAGGAGAAAACTAGAGAGAAGAACGAAAAATAAGAGCGCTTTAATTCGGCAGAATTTAGTAGTTGAGATGGAAAGGAGATATTCTGGAAAAAGAAAGTCGATATACTTCGAATTTATCGTAAAAAACGATGAAATATCGGCGTTGGTGATTTTTACAATCGCGGCTGACAGCAGACGTTTGTATTCGCCGTGACATCCGATATTCTTCGGCCGCAACCTTTTAAAACGAAGGAGTCGCATTTACGGAAATCTGACGCAAGCCCCGCGAAAATCGTTAAAGATGGAAAATGTGGGAAAAGCAGGTAGGAAGGAAGGAAGAGAAAATGCGAAAGTCAAGAGAGTGCAATCGCGCGGCAAATTAATATCTTTTCTCGGCGAAATTGCTCCAGCGGCGGCGGAATAACGAAATTGTAATTTCTGCGCGTGAAATTCGAGCGTAAATAACGATAAGAATGAAATCGCAGTAGCATGGCGAATTTGAACGCGGGTATTATAGTAATTTGTACCTGTCCTTTTTCCATATAATAGCAATCGCGACACCCGTTACTGGATATTACCTTTTTATTTTCGTGATATCTTTATCGCGTGCAGTTATACAAGCGTGAAAGCTTAACGCGTTTTTCATCGCGATCCTAGACCCGATAAGCCTATATTTATTCTTGTTGCTCGAGTTTTTGCAGAACTGATTAATGAATCGCTCGGTAACCTATTCGTTTCAGCTAACAAACTTTTATTTTTTGGTTCTTGTAATAAATTAGAAGTAGAAATTAAATTTACGAGTTTCGTCTGAGATATCAGACTGTAGTAACAGGTAGATTATATAATACTGTAATTGATAAATAACGTTGAAGTGATCATCATTTCTAAGAAAACTTTATATCTGGTTTTTTAGTTTTATCAAGCATCGACCGCGTATAGACAAAAGATTGGGTCGAAGGCAAACTATAAACCGTAGACAGGCGACGATGGCTTCAGGATTTTCAGTTATAGGGTAACACTGCTAGCGTGCGGATCTGAACCAGCTCAATCGTATCGCGTATTTAAAATATATATCTTCTACCTTACACTTTATCCACGCGTTTCTTTTTGTTCGCATACATCTAATAACCTCGATAAATAATTCTAGCTCTTTACATTTTGTCTCCCATATTTCGTCCATCGATCAGTCAGATCTTTTTCTTAAGTTGTTACGTTTAATGTTCATTTAGCTGCATACATATTCGTTCGAACTCTCTGTCCGTATATCTAATCTAACGTTGTTTTGTTCAAAGATTCTTGGCTTGTGTAATCTGTATTAGGTACATGTGAAACGACTATAAATTTTACATTTATATCTCTGACCGCGGTAAAGATATGTATGTATACGTATATATATATATATATGTATGTTGAAGTAACTATTTCAAGAAAAACTCTACACATTTATTTATGTACATCCGCGACCTGGAGACCGCTATTACGCAGAAAATAGAATTTAGTGAAACAAAAATATTCTAAATAAATAGAGATCTATATTATTGTGCCCTTGAATATAAATTATGTTTTGGTTTACAAGATCTAGGACCAAAAGAACTGATAAATAGATTTCTATTCATGTTCCTTGTAGCCTTTAGCTAAAGCTGTAAGGTTAACTTTTTTGGTAATGTCCTTTTGCTATAAATATATGAACGTATCCTCCATCGATTCTGTTCTATTGTAACACTATAAGAGTGAGGATCTGGATCAGCGTAAACTTATACATTATACTTATATTTATACCTTTATTTATTTAAATATATTTTTCTATTACAAATTCATTGACTCGTTGAAAATCAACCTTAACAATATACAAACATGAATTTGCATAAACATTCATAACGCATCTATGTGAATTATATTTAACGTTACGTTGTTGTTTCCTACGATTTTCAACAACGAACGGAGTTATCGATAGCGAGACGCAGAACGATTCTTGCACACGAAATCCTACAACTAGGTAGCTTTCGAACTACCTTTGACATACGAAACGAATCGATATCATTAAAAATTTTACAGGCAATTTCATTCGAGCTCTCAATTCTCTTACTCGGAAGTTTCCTTTGCGAAACCGCGATCCGTATCTATCGGATTTTCAGTAGCGAGACTTGCGATTCGAAGAACGCGGCCAAGGGACAGAAGGGCCGGATGTGTCGAGCCATCGGTCGCGAAATTATCGTCCATATCGAGATAAAGAGGCTAGATGAGTTTCCGACCAGTTCGTAAAACTTTAATTCGGTTCCGATCAATTCGATCGCCGATCATTCGTTTTCGATATAATCGTCGATCTTTCTTTTCCGCTTTTCCAATCGAGAGTGAACGATTCGCGATGATTATTCGATGAGACGATCGTCTATTATTCGACGCGCTTTTTGCTCATCTCGTCATTCGAGGACTTATCACGTTAAACGGAAAATTGGATTAAACACCGAAATGCATTACGTAATTCATTTGATAACGAATACGTTTATAATTAAGCGGACACATGAGCTCATTAAAAGCAACGTAATGACTACTGCTGTTGATAACGGGACGTAATTGGCAACGCGATTATTTGTCTTAATTATTTCAAAACCCGATTAAATTGGATTACGATCGTTTACGGCGTTTACGCGGCGCGTTTTACTCCAACCGGTCGCGAGTAATGCGCTGCTTTTCCTCCTTTTTCGAAGCGGACGCACGAATAATTATTAAATAATCATGATCGAACGCGAGATTTAATGTAATGAGATTGTTGTCACTTAATATGTAATTGTATTTTTAATATCGGATTTATTTTACTGGAATATTAAACACAATTTTCTTAACCTGTTCAACGCGAACACCGTTCATAGCGCATTCATTTTATCAGACTTTTCATCTCATTTATAGTTTCTTTGTATAAGAAATATGCCTCAGGATCTTCTACTTCGTTCGGTACCATATCCAATGTTCTTCATTCGGGATACATCGATTCGGCTTAACTCGCGTTATGAAAAAATTAATATTTGAAATACAAAGTAAGTAATCTTCTCTTATGGACATATTTAAAAAATTAAATCTCTGAAACAAGGTAAGGCTATGTTGCGTCTTTTTTCAATTACATTATATGTATATACTTCTTTCGATTATTCCAACGATAAAATTCTATCATATCACGAATAATTAACGAACGTGATGTTATCAAATTTTCCTTCGATATCCTAATCTCTGCCCTAACACTGTCATATCGCAAGTAGGCTATCGAGTATCAACGATCAAAACCTATTCTTGTATCGAAACTACGTCAGTCCCAAAGCGGTGTATGTCGGCTGATCAGTTAACGATTTCATTACACAAACTGGACGTGCTTTCTCGTAGTAGCGGATCTAGCAGGCAGCATCTCTCGGCGGATTCGCAACCGACCAACTTCCGGAACATCTGAAATCCCTCGGAAACAATGCTCTCTATCTCACATCTGTGGGACTATTGTTTTCGATCGGTGGAAAAGCCCACGTAGAAGAAGAAAGAGGAGAAGCAGAAAAGAGGATAGGAAAGAAAAGAAAAAGGGTAGAGGGGAGCATGGTTCGAACGGTATCGCGTGTGGAAACAGCTCTAATTAAAGGGAGCAGTCTGGCCGACCTGGCACAAAAGCCGAAACGAAGAGAGAAACGCGGAGAGAACGTTGGAACTTCGATTCGGTTCGCGTATCGAAAGGATTGAGATAAAGACGAGCCTTTCGTTCGGCTTAGGTTCTCCTTTTCTGCCATGTTGAAACACTCGCGACGCTTTTCTTTCGGCTCCATCCTTTTTTTCCCGCCTTTCATCTCACCGTTAGGTCAGAACCGCTCTCTTATCTCTGCTATTTTCTTCGTTTCCTCTCGCACCTTCCTTTCCTTTCGTTCGTAGCATGCTTTAACCATCGCGTTTATTAAATAAATATTGCGCTCATCCGTCTGATTACTTTAACTTAATTTTTATTGCCTGAGCTATGCGTTTATTAACTCTTGAAATTTTTGTTATTATTGAAATTCTTAAATACGCGATTCGTACGAAATTCGTTAAAACGAGATCAAGATCGGAATTTAAATACTCGAAACAGGTTCTACAGAGAGATACGATTTGTCAAAAAATATATCATTCATATAAACGAAAGTTATAATATATAATTTTCTTTAAGGTGAAATAAAAATTGGATGGACTACTACAGAACGTTCTTTAAAGCAGATTTATTTTCATCAACGCTTCAAAGTACGACGTCATTAGCGGATTCGCTCGGTAAGTAATTCTACGCACCGAGGCTTGAACGTCGATCGATTACCAAAGAAAATAACCAGACCATTCCTGAAGCGATTACATCCTTATTCCAGGACAGTTTACTTTAATTTTCACTTTTCTTTCCAACGAACGATTTATTAAGTTACATAGACTCGTTGATCGTTTGCCGAAACGAGAGCGAAATTGGGACATAAAAATTCGAAGATCGTATAGCAGAGCTAACAGAGTGTTGGAATTAGGGCAAGAGTGGTTACGAGCAATTGCTTTCAAGATAGGTTCAAGCAGGATTTGATTAGTTTATTAGCGGAATGAACGTGTGAGAGGAACGAGTAATTAATTGATCCGTTTGTACGTTCTTCGTAAATTTGAACGGCAATTTTGCTGGGAGTTTTTTTGAAGCACCTCCGAATTCGGCGGGCACAAGAGTTTCGCCCGAACTGAAAGTTCGAGTGTTTTAACGCTCGGAAATCGAACAGCTGAAAATTGTGAAATTCCGGGGCTCCGAGTTTTAGTTAATAAGCGTACTTAATAATGCTTCTTGAACAGCGTATCGTTTTTCATCGATTTATAGCCGCAGCACGCGAATATTCTATGATTAATGCAACATGTTTAAGATGCTCTTAAAAAACGCGAGTATTTCTAATAATTCGTCTTAAATTTATTTTTCTCTGCTTTCAATATTCAATTATCTGTATTTTAAACGTAGTTTTGCGATGGAAATGACGTAGAGAGATTGTAGATCGAAGCACTAAAACGATACACCGATTTACATCTACGTTTATCGATCCGAAGGATCCTTCAAGCGGAGATAAGTCGAATTTCACGTTGCATTATATCGTACTGTATTACGACAATGTTACAACGCAATGAGAAGATTTTTAGGATCTTCTATCAATCGGTAAATGATAATTTGTCCAAGTAACAAAAAGATAAAGGAACAACTACTCCAACGGGTAAATTTGCTTTTGCCATTTACCATCGTTTAGCGCTTGAAATCTATTTATTTTTAAATTTAGCAATTTCAATCACGATTTACAGTCAGACTAAACTTACAAACTTAAAACGTTACTAAATCAAAGATACAAAGTTCAGGACTTTTTTTTACAGAATTTCTAAAAGCTTCCGATGCTTAAGCGGTTAAAATCATCTTTGTTGAACGTGATACGACGTTCCATTACCGCCGATTAAAGCGTGTCGTAATTTTGCACGTTCTTCTGCGTCTATATGTCTCGTACGCCCTTGCAGAACTATGCTAAACTCAATATGGAAGCGTTGGCCAGCGATGGAAGCTGTGTCAGCGTATTTTTTTACTACTCTGCTACGCAACGTGCGTATCTCCACGGAGAAAACCGGGTTACGGGGTTTCAATTGTCATTCACGCTGAACGCGTTTTACGCGGCGCGCTTTCCAGCTTGATATCCCGGAAACTAATTGACGAGGCAGCTTGAAACGAATTGTATTGTTCGTAGCATGGGAGTTCTTCTTTGTCGCAGGGGGTAACGTGTTTTGTAAATCCCGAGATTTTGTTTCGTTGTACGTTCAGCACGCACACGCGTGCATCTCGTATTCGAGTCAGCACGTACTTTTAGGACATTCACTGGACACTGCACCAGCCACGGGGCACGAAATTAAAATTTAGGAAATTTAGAGAAAGGTGTTTCACGATGATTGGTAAAGAAAACACGTATGGCAATGTCTTTGTTGGAGAGGCGATACAACTTGTAAAACGTGTTCTTTCTTTTGTTTGAGTTATCATTTGGAAAAGTTTCTTCAAGGTTCTTCTCTTCGGTTATAAAGTGAAAATGATAAAAGAGGAAGTTGTTTAGCCTGTTCTTTTTTTTTCTATATGAAATATTACATATCGGTTTATTAACGATAAATTTGATTAATAAAGTAACAGTATCCGATATTGATCGATATGGATGTGAAGAAAGAAAGGAAGACGTTTGACCTAATTGTTTACCGGAGAAGTAAAAATTTGCGTATTCGTAGCTTTATCATAGGCGATACGATAATACTTCGATCATTGTATTCGAAGACAAATCCGTCGATAATTATTAGCAATAAACCGACAAAGGATTAAATATTACTGAAGTTTCCGCTTGAAGACAATTGCGACGTTTAAATTAAAATTCGAGCCTGTATTATTCTTTAGTCTCATCAATTGATAATCCTCTTCTATTTGGATAAATATTACCGTGTTTAATCATATTAAGGTTAAAATGAATTCTTCGCACGAGCAGATTTCATTCCCATTGCGATTAACCATGGAATTAATTCTCTGAAAAGTGGGCAACATTTTACAAAGCTGTCCTACCCAATGGCTGTTCAACCTTTAATTTATACCACTTGGAGCTAAATATTATATATGTATACATTAACGACCAGGGAAGAAAGAAAAACGGTTCCAATCGAATCCTTCCAATATTGAAAACGTACTCGCTGTAGCTTCCCACGTTAACGCTAGAACTATCGATAGTTAACACGAAGCTATTTCTACTAAAACGCTAGTCAAAATGATTGGTCTTTAAAAAATACGTAATAATAGAATATTTATTGATTTATTACTTTTTTACGGAAGGACTTCCATGTTATGTAGTATATTCTTGGTAGTATTAATCCATCTGCGACCATGATTCCTAAACGAGGGTTGCCACGTTTATGAAATTGTAGAAACAGTCATTTTGACTGGTGCGATATTTCTAGCGTTAGCATCTAGCGATAACTGATATCGTCATATCGAATGATACGCAGTTAAAAATTTAAAAAACATGTGGCAAGTTGTAGAAAACGAGGAAAAAACGAGGTTAATTGGGGTTCGATAAACAGATTGCAAGATCCCTTTATATTTTGACAAATATCAGTCATTTTGACTGGTATAAGTAGTCTTGATACAAAATTATTTTCAGTTTGAATACATAAAAAAATACAATAAAATTCATTATATTTAATTATCGTTGCAATAGTCATTACATCATTGCAGGAAAAAATATAACATGAAGTAGGAATTTTAAGATAAAATTATAAAACCAGTCAATTTGACTGGTGTGGTGGTTCTAGCGTTACAGGACTATTATCACAGAACATTTTTAAGCAGAACGAACAAAACGAGATAAGTCGTTAATAATATAATTCCTAAACATTGCTTACGTTCGTATTGTCGTATCAAGCGTGGACCACATTTTGAAATATATCTTCTCGCTATTTGCGATAAAAATGTATGGACTTGTTACTCGCGCGTCTAGCTATCGTTTGCACAAAGTTCATTGTAATTTAAGGTGGAGTCGTGTTCGACAAACGCGAACAAAGCATATTTATTTAACACGTAAACCGCGGATTTGGAAAGCGTCACGAAACAGGGGCGTGACAAAGTTATCGCGGTTTCGAAGCTTGCGCCTTCGTTTCGTTACGAATGGCCGCAATTCTCCGCACTCCAGATGCTCCGCCGATACTAGACTGATTTATCCATTTCCTCCCGGTCTTTTGCTCCCTTTTTAAACCGCAATTCGACGAAGATGCCACGCTTCCATCGGCGTGAAAAACCGTCGGCTCTCCGCCTGGGAATAAATGTTACCCGGCCGTTCCGTGGCATCCAGGGATTACGGGGCGTGTTCTCTGCTTTTTATTTTTCCACGCGAATCGCCGTTCCAACGAAAATTCCAACGAATCGCGGCCCTCCGACTTTTCTATCTTTTCAATCGCTTTTATCCTACCATCGTTTCCCAGCATTTGAAACATCGAAAAGGTGGTCGAATGTTAAGACAGTTCTATGAGTGAAATTTCGTATTAATACCGTGACTAGATCTATGGTAAGTTATTGGAGTAACTTTTAATCTTTGGTAAATTGTTATAAAATCTATGGACCATTCTTTTTGTACTAATAGCATCGTCAGTGAATTTAAGGCTTTTATAACTCTTACGAGTGAAATTTCGTATTAATACCGTGACTAGATCTATGGTAAGTTATTGGAGTAACTTTTAATCTTTGGTAAATTGTTATAAAATCTATGGACCATTCTTTTTGTACTAATAGCATCGTCAGTGAATTTAAGGTTTTTATAACTCTTACGAGTTACAAGTTACGAGAATTAAAAGATATTTTTGAATAACATCGTCAAGTTTGTTTATAGAACAAATGAAACTTGACGAACGATCAATTGTTTGGTTACCTTACTGACGAAAATTGCAAAATTTTCCATATTATTACTTTGAATACTTGAAAGTTAGAAACGACAGATAATTAGAGAAATATATAAATATAAAATCGCGTATTTTTATAAGTAATTTTTCAGGTAAAATTTCCGTTCTAACGTTTAGTAGGCGAAACAAATCTGTCTTTGGGTTTCGTTCCGTTAGCTACGTTCACGAAGATATACGCTGCATATCTCTGCATAAATATTCGCGATCTAACTATAATATGTGTATTGAACGAAATGATTCTCCTAAAGAGAAATTCATCCAATCAAAAATTCTAACCAGATGTTGATATTTTATCATTCTTACGTGTTTAGATGAAACGAGATACCGTCAAAAGGTTAATCGTACGTAGACGAGTTAATAGGATTTACAAGCGACGTACGACTAAATTACTTTCAACGATCCATATAACAATAGTACACTCGGTTCTCGTTCATTTTACGAGGATCTAAGACCGCGTTAATGACGCGGGATTTCATTCGACTCGCTCGAGAGGAACAAGCTCGCTCGAGTTTTCCCTCTTTTCGTCGCATCGTTTTAATGAAACGCTTTTATGGCCGCGGTTTCGTCTTACTTTCTCGCGACTCGAGAATTTCGAGAAGATTACACTACACAGGATTTAGCGGTTAATTAACGAGAACGGACGATCTTCAGGGCTTTACAGTCGTTATTGTCAGCGAGACTTTTTCACGTCACATTCTTATTCTATTCGTCCTTTTCGAACGTACGCGGGGACAGATTCTCGTTAGTCGCGCTGTTCCTGCGATCGCAAGAACGTCGTTTGCTTATTTTTGCAAGGAGAAAAGGAAGAGAGGACAGGTGGGATAAAAATAATTCCTGACGAGCTGCAGGTGGAAGTCTCCTCCAGAAGTGTTCCTCCAGATGTACAAGTGCCTTTTTATGAGTATCGTTGAACATCTCTGTAGATTTTTACAACATTGTCATTAACACTTTAGAAGCTCTGAATCCGTATACAGGGTGTTTCGTTTAAAGACAACTGAATTATTTTTCTTCCCCTTTCTTTTATAAGGTGAATTTTCATACAAATAAAAGTTTTTATAAACACAAACAAGGAAATATCAGGTTGTCCGAAAAGTGTCTTTCTTTTACAGACTCGTCTTTTACAACGATGCATCTTTATACAAACGTGAAACCTAATCCGTCGAACGTTGTGATCTTTATTTTTTGTAATAAACAAAATGGATCGTACGTAATTCGATAAAATAATATAAAACGAAAAATGTTGTGCATCCATTATTTCCTTCTAGAACGAAAGAAACTTTTCGGACGACCTAATAGAATCTAAGCAGGGAACTTTACTGACTGAACGTCAGAATACTTTGGATATTTTACGCGTTTCCGCATATTATATGTATTCTCTGCATTTTTACGTTTCCATAGGACAGAAACGAAGTACTTCGAAAAAAAAAGATCTACCTACGACAAGCTAGAAGTTAACGTGAGCCTTATAAATGACGCGAGCGCAACAGTAAAAATACAGTGAATCCATCTTCCACTTTTGAGAAAAATCAGTGAACGAATCGATAGTTCCTCGTTCATTGCTCTCTCTCTCTCTCTCTCAAGTTGTCACGGACTTAATCAAAATACCCGTAATATATCCTCGATGCACCATACGTTCACGTTGAAAAAATACAATCAACATCGTCGACGAAACAAAAAACAGTTTCCAATTCCACTTTCGCTCGCCTCCCCAGGATCGATTACTATTTTTCAGTTGGGAATAGAGCCGAAATTTTCATCCGTTCTCGCAGCGGTGCGCTTTCCATCCAGAAACGCGACAACGCCACCGCAGGAAGCAAATCCATTTTACGAAACATCGAAACACTCGAGGGGATAGAGAAACAGAGAATAAGCGCGAAAGAAATGTGATAGAGGAAGTACGAGGACAAACTGACGTGGTTATTGTTAAGAAAAGGAGAAGCGAACGAAGAAAGAGAGATAGGAGAGAAAAGAAAGTAGGGGAAAGGAAGAAATTCTGAAGATCGCGACACTAAAAAGAGCTTGTACTCCCGAAGGAATACGTGATCTCCGCTGAGGGCTTACCGAGGATACTCGAGCATAGTCGAGCTCGGGTTATGCCGCCGGGTATTTAACTTTATGCATTCGAGCTCTCTTGCTCGTTGCTGCTGGTATACGGGGTGTCCTACAGTGAAAAATCGTTGGTTTGGGAAATGATTGTTCGTAGAATTCTTTATGGTTTTCAACGAGTATAACAGAGATACGAAAAAATGATTAGATTCGACGGAGAAATTGTCGAAGGATTGCGAAATAAGCGTGGTTAGCGCGAATCTCGCTAAAGAAGTACAAATTTGTTCGTCGACGATAAACGAACGATGGTGGAAATGACGATAAGCTGAATTTGCTGGAATCGTTTAACACGTTTGCAAATGCAGATTTTTTTGCCTGCAATAAGGCACGAAGCGCTTTCTTTCAATACTATGAGTTCTTTCAAATTCATAATTTTTCATTTCTTCGATAACGTCATTTTTACTTTGGTTATTATTCTGAAGTTTTACACGGACGTGTTTCACCGGTTGATAATATCGTTTCGTTTGGTCGTTGAATTAAATTGATTCGTTCGATACGACTGGCTGATGGATATAATTGTTTCGTGTATTATGATCATAATATTAATTCATTTAGTTGATGGATAGAATTGTTGCGAGCAGGCTTCGATTTTAAAACTTGCTGACAAATACTCGAAGGAAGAACGATATATGGATAAAATTGATTTATTTGGCTGCTAGATGAAACTTACTTGTTGCCGATGAACTTCGATTCTAAAGCCTGGTATAACGTAGACGAGTAAAATGTTGTCTAGAAATATCGTATTATTCCGTAGTTAGAACCTTGAAAGTCATGGATTAGTGCACATTTGGTAAGCACGTCCGCTTCCAACGTCCTAGTTTCCTTAGCTATTGGAATATCATAAACCTGCGATTGTATCATGGCAATTAACGGCTCTGTTAGCCACGTAGGCACCTGGGACCCCTTTGATTCCTTGTGACCCTTCCTGCTGCAGACGTCACCTTCGCGTATCTCACGATGGTTGCGCATCTCAACGAAGATTGCTCGGTACGTTTACGACGCAGATCATTGGCTATTCGCGACGCTCTCACCTTCATCATTAATATATAACAGTCGAGAAAATGAGAAGCTATAGAAACGAGTATAAACGAATAATTTGATTCGAGGATTTACTATCGGAGTAAATTGAATTAGAATTGGTCGTTGTATCTTGAAATGTAAGTGTCAATTGCAAGATAAAGATTCAAGCTATGTATTTAGTTGGAGGATACAAACTCTACTGGTGATACAAGTATAAAGTATGTAAGAAAGAAAAATATATCGATAGTTAAACAAGTTTCAAGAATCACGCGATTCTCGTTCATATTCGCTAGCTCTTTCCTTTCGAGGACACCTAGTAGAGTTCCATCGTTCCATCCTCGTATTTCCTTTCTCGTTCGAACTTCCGCACGAGGTTCTGGAAGAAGGATGCAGGCAACCGAATGTTCATGGTATAAGGTCGCTTTCTCTACCATGCTCTCTCCTGGGCTTTATATTAAACTGCGATTTTACGCGAGCGTAATCGTAAAGATAAAGGTACGTAAACCACCATATAAAACAGGATACGCTTTCAGCCGCTTCCTTTTGCCCGCGAGATGCTTAAACCAATCCTCCATGACGCCCTTTCCATCTTCTGCCTAATTCTCTATCCACCAGAGTTACCCAGGCCATGTTACTACTTCGATTTCGATCTGAGCTACCACCGTCTGAGATAACGTTGACCCGTTTCACTTCGCGCTAGTTACTGCTTCCTATACTTCACTGCGGCTTACGTACTCGCAATTCAAAATCCTTTTATATTTCAATTCCGAATTAAATGGATCGAAGTGAATTATTTACTTTCCGAGGAATTTAATACTAACGATTTAGCCCAGTAAGAACAGAAAGTGGTGGATTATCAGTTTTCGCTTTTACAAGGCACGGTAGCTAAATGAAGAAATTATATATTCACGTATCGATTTCGATAATCACGATATCAGCAACAAGCGACAACGTTTAATCGTTTAATCGCTAAACTAACTCTTGTTAGCAGATAAAATAAGCATATTTGCATGCGTGAGTTTAGGAACGCAACTGTGATATTAACTGTTTCAACGATACGTAAAGTACCGCAGTAATAAATTGATCGTTTATCAACAAAAGTTATTATTTCAAAGAAGCTAACTAAATATTTACTAAAAACTTATAATAATCTACCTGACGGTGAGCGTACGAGATCGCAAATATTTACAGCTGATTCGTATAGTATTTCCTGGTAGCGAACGTATCCAAACGGTTCATCGTTTAGGCAGAAATGAACTTTGGTACCAGAATGTTTGGAGTTTGACTGCTCGATTAGAGTCGAAGGTAGTTTAGTACTAGTCCTAAGCTTGAAACGACGTCGAGACTAGATCCGGTATTAAACGCGGAAACACGGGTAATCCGATATTGATGCAACGTTGGTTTATGATGCTAATTAAGCTCCTATCATGTTGGCTCTCGATATCATTTATACAAACTCTTCTTTTTTATTTTTATTCTGTTTGGTTAATAAAATTAATTTGTTTCGTTCGTTACGAAATGTTTGACGATTAATATTGTAACAAGAAGCTGCGGTATTTGAAAAATATATTGAAAGAAATATTTACAAAATCGACTAAATCGAGCAAATCAAATCGTCGTTATTTAACAATTGTTATTATGAGTGATTATTATAAGTAACAACATTTTTAGTTAGTAAGTAATTGTCCGATTATCTGTCTGTTTTATTGACCTTTAAATGTTATCAGATATGACTAGAATTCTGTTTATGTAATTAATTAAATTGAAGTTAATATCGCGAGGAAGGAAGCTTTTGAAACGATGGTCATACGTTTTGATATGAGAAAGAAAGACGTAATTTCGATTACTTTGAAAAAATAGTTATTCATTTTTTGTCAAAATAAATTTGATCTAATATATCCGCCACGTTATTCATTGCTTGACTCATAAATATGGATACAAGGTATTATATAACTGCGTATGTTCAACGATGCGTAATAACAGTGGTAATCTATTTAATTTGCATTTCACATAATTAATATCGAAGCCATAGATAATGAGATTTCACGCTAATGAATTACCAAAGATTAAAAGTCACGAATGTTCGAATTATATGAAATAATGCATTTTCTTCGGTTGACTTACTATCGTTACATAACCAATGATCCTTCTATACTTTTTAAACGTTCCCTAACGTGTCTAACGAGACATTTTTATCTTTAATCTAATATTTTTTTAATTGAAAATTTACGCTTTATGTCGATATTACGTCAATTAAGTTTATCGGATACGATTTAACAACTCGAAGTCGGGGTCTTTCGATTCTTTGTTAAAACAAAAAAAAAAAAAAGAAAAGAAAAATAGGAGAAAGGTCTGATCACGTAGTCAGTCCGTTTGTCAGATAGTCTGGTTAATTTGGTAATGCCATTCGAATATCGATCCGAGTTCAACGACTTTCATTTCCCCCACGAGAATTAGGATACTCGGTGGTTTCAAAGGAAATTTAATTGCCCACGGCTTCCTTCGTTTTGTCCGATCACCTTCGCCGTGGAAACTCGGCGCTGCTTTGAAATTTTAAATCACAAAAACTTCGTGGCTTACGTCACTTCTTATGTTAGATTATCGATGAAATTTAATCTTTGATTCCTAATCGAAAGAAGAAACTGAGGAAATTAGAAGAAATCGCGGAAGATCATTTAATCCTTTGTAAAGGAAAAATGACTTATTTTCGAATGGATTTGTGTTTCTATCGTGGAACGCTGAAATTTTCTCAATAACTAAGAAGATTATCTTCGTTCAAGACACGTGATTTATATCGGACAAAATGCAATTCTTGCTATGTTCCAGTGCTTTGCTTCAGATTAATTCTTCAACCATCGTTGCTTCGTAAAAATAATCAATGAATTGAGATGGGTTCGTTTAATATTTTTTTAAATAATCCCATTAGGTTTTTAATCTTTCATCTGTTTCTAGTTATTTATATATTTATAATTATCTACGACGACATACGTACATTTTTGGATATTCGAATAATTTGTTGTAAAATATATAAATAAAGACTTTTCTCTCCACTTGCATTATATACTATACTCTCTACCTTGATTCTTCTTTTCATACAAGTTTCATACGTGAATTGTCGATAGTTTTACCTTTAGCTAGCCCTTTCAAGACCAAATTTTTCTTTATCTTGCAAGAAAAGTGATCTTTTATTAACTATTAACAAGAAAAGCTCGCTTCTTCGGGCGATTAAACCTGAAACTAGTTTTACCAAAAACAGATACACTTATCATTTAATTAATCAATAACTTATAAAAATGTACCGAACATCGAACGTAAAACGGCTAAAGGAAAAGTCCATTTTGTACAAAATTACATTACGTTTTTTTCTTTATTAAAACACGTTTCCCTGATAAATACATCCCTTTCTCTAATCTCTCCAATGATTCCAATCAGAGATCCGTTTGTTTTCAATCAATCAGAGATAAAGAGCAGTTCCGCGTGGAATCTGGATCGAACAGTTTGGAAAATAAGACAAGAACGGGGAGGAAGTTCGATCGTGCCGGAGACAAGACGTATCGGCAATATGAATTAATTACGAAGCGGTGAGGCGTCCGATGAAACGTGCCGGAAGATCCAATTAGAACGGAAGTCGAGCGTGATACGTTCTAAGCGTCGCGTCGCCTCGCACGCGCGGTATAATGCATTCGCGTTTGTGTGTTCGAGAATCGAGTGCGGCACGTGCCTTTCTAGCGAAACGACATCGTCGCTGTCGACGAAAGGACAATTACAATTTGCTTGGGAAAAGACAGTTGCCGGCGCTTCGCTTAATGCGGATCCTGTATTCATGCGTTGCGTTTAGTAATCAGAAATTGCCGTGAAGTTTTGCACAGAGTTGAAGCATTGCTTCGTGTGCCCACTCCATTGTCGAGTTAATTGTTTTAATGCACCTTTTGAAATAGGCGTTCCCTCGTGATCGTGGCACTGTTTTAAGTTCGTTCCCCTTTCATGTTCTAGTCTATAATTTTATCGACTACTTGTCTGGTTTGTCGTAGAAAATTATGGGAAATTTTAAAGGAGAGTCGAAAGATGTTGAAACTAAATTTTGGAATTCGTAAGGTTTGAAGAAATATAAAAAAGAAACATTTTAAATGTGAAAAAACAGGAAACTCGCGTGCAATGAAAAATACAGCGACAGAAGGAGAACTCTTGTTTATAAATGGTCTTAGGAATTTCACGTTTTGATTCTCGTATCTCGTATCGTTAACAATAATTGTATTCATATTTCAGTGTTTCATTTCAAACAGTATCCAATATACATTTTTAATATACATTCACAATGGCAAAAATTTCTGGCTAACGTTGTATTTCTTGTTTGGTTTAAGCTACATATCAACGAAATTCTCTTGATAGAAAGTCTAATAATATGTATATGCATATTATAATATACAATAAATATTACATTAAGTTGTCCCAGAAGTTTATATCGGAATTCCAATTCTTCCAATAGAACAAAATGGATCATACGTGATTCAATAAAATAATATAACACAAAAACCTTGTGAAAATCCATTATTTCATTATAAAACGAAAGAAACTTTTGAAACAATCAAATATCTATGCAATGGGTATTTATTTTCGAACTTGGTGAATTAACGGAGGTCTATGTAAGCTACGTATATTGGTTACAAGATTTTGAATAATGTTTAGAAGTTATAGTGATTTTCTCCTTGGAGTTTACGTTTAAGTTTCCAGAGCAGAATTTTCTTTAGCTTATTTATTATTTTTTTTTTTTATTACTATCTAATTTGTACTTTACAATTTATCCAGCTGAACATTTGGTAAATTTCTGTATTGTTTCGTATCGACCATCCACGATAGAAACACGCTTTCTTCGTACATTTTCACAGAAGACGCAATACGTAAAAATGTGAGACTGACTAAATCAAACGGAAATATATTTACATTTTACGTTATTAAATTACAAGACAATACAAACTCAAAGAGGTTAAAAATATTATCTCTCGCGTCGTTTTCCTTCCAAATAAATCCATATGGTTATTGATATCGTTAGAACTTTCTTACGGGTACACCTTATATCCTCCTATCTGAAAGTCAATCCGTATTAACAAAAGACTTGGCGAAAGAGTTGGAAAATTCGAAAGTTAGGCGACGAGTGCGAGGCAATCTGACGCGGGTATGCAGGGACAGCTGTGTTTACGATCCCGCAGGAGTCTAAGTCTTCGAGAAGGGATCCTCGGTCTCTGTCGGTCGGCACACATAGCCGTGGATTGACATTCGACTCTCAAGTGGAAGAAACGCGCTGCGAGAATTGGCCGTGCAAACATCGGCTCCCATCGTTTACCGAACCGGCTAGAGAAACCAACCCGTAAAACCGCGCGAAAGACACACACACACATACACGTACGCATAATATATACACACGGAGAAGTGGTGCAGGAAGATCGAGAGGGAAAAGGACGAGAGAGACGCGTTCGACGAACGTTTGTACAAGCATCGTGGCCGCGAATGGAATCTGAAATGCGATCTTCAGGCGTGCAGTTCGACGTAGAATGCGGTGATCCGGTTGCGCGAAATTTTTCCACCCACCCTGTATACTCCTGTGTCCTCTTCCTCTCTTTGCCATTTCGACACGGCCATTGCAATTTTAATTACCTTCGTATGGCTCACGGCGAAACGCGAAATCGGACGCGTAGTGCGATCCCCATGCAAAACGGAAGCTGGAATTTTTATCACGCGATCAAGATCCAGATCCGACCTGTCCCCGCGATTTTCTATTTCGATAGGACGATCGAAGATACTCGCGGAAATATTCCGACACTTACCGTAGACAATTTCTACGATGGTATTGTACACGTTGTATGAAACTTTTTGAAATTTCATTGGCACTGTGACGCGACACGCCTGTCGCGATTGATAAAATTTGGAATTATTCCGAAAGTGTATGTAGAAATTAGAAAATTTTTTGACAAATTTATTGCAAATATCACAGCAAAAGATAGTATACAGGATGAACAGCTAATTAGAATAATTTAATTTAATAATGTGTAATTAATTTACTTTTAATTAGGAATATTAAATATATAATTAGCGTTACAGATGTTTCAATATTTATGGCTCTAAATATTCTGGTAACTTTTCTACATTCAGATTCGTTTCAAAGTTTACCGGTATTACGACGGTAGTCCGACGTTATTACAATGCTAATGAAATTTCGAAATGTTTTTCGAAAAGTTCAAAATATCTTGATCAAAGCTTCTTTCTATTAATATCTTCATTTTTTTCTCATCTATAGACGTACTACATACTATTTGATAAATTCTAGCTGTTAAATTGAAGCAAAGAAACTGTTGCACAAAGTTTAGTTGTTTAAGACACGGTGAGAAGTTGCTGTAAGGCAAAATTCAGCTCTTCTGTGCGCAAACTTTCTGCGACTTCATGCACCTTAGCAAAAGAATACAATTATAAGACACGGTTTCTTGCTTCTTTTTTAATTATTATTTATTAGTATAAAAGGTTTATTCTTAAGAGTTAGTCTTTGGTCTTCCGAATACTATAGAAATACGAATGCAGAGAATTTTAACGAAATCTAATAAAATTATCAACTTTGTAATCTAGTAAAATTATCAAACTATCGTTTAAAACAAGCAACTAAAATTAAAGCGCAGAAAATTAAAGGTAGAGAATATCTAATCGCGAGTTAATTATGTAAGCAAACGATTTATCGATCGAATCAATTGCTTAATAGAAGATTTGAATAATGCAATTTTGATGGAACTCGAGAAGCTACGTTGTATATTGTGGGCAATTATGAAATTATCAAAATAGACATATTTTTCGAGTCATCGATATAAATCGAATGTTCCTAAAACAATCCAGTATACTGATTGTTATCGATATATAATGCGATCTCTAAGGAACGTTTCGATTTGATAGATACTCGTAGGACTTAAGGACTTGGACCGTAAGAAAATGCTAAAATTTATGACGGTTCCTTATTATTGTGGGTTCGAATAAGGATGTTTAGACATCTGGTGGTCTCATCATCTTGATCGAGGGATGAAGTATGGTTTATGGGTAGGGTCACGGGACGTAACAATAATTTCAGAGCTAATATAATAACTGCCCTGAGACCTCCGAACGACTGTACGTATTATTTCCTATGAATGTCCTGATATTTCTGAACGGTGCTGTATACACGTATATATTCACAGGAATAATGGGAAGTAAGGTTGCCTTACGATCCTTAGAATCCTTAAGATCCTCCTTCAATCGCGTCATCGATGCTTCGTTTCCTTCAAGTCGGAAAACACAGAAACTTGTTCGTCTGCCCGTTTCCCCATTGTACGATACTTGAAGCATCTCCGACGCTGTTTGAACGTCGAAACAAAACGCCCAACTCCTCGTCCCTCCTTGCCTCCTCTCAGGCCTTCTTCTCTTTCACTCCGGCTTTAATTAATGCAACTTGGCACATCGCAGTCATATCCGCGTTTGAAGATGCGTTTTCGCGCTTCCTACGAAACTTCCACTTCCACGTGAGATACGTTCCAGTTTACATTTCAGCATACTTTGAAAGTACCGCCATTACCGTTTCCCAGCGTATCCCGCGCGAGAAGAGAAGACCGAAAGGTGCGGAGATTCGTCTACCGTTCCGTTCTTTCTTCGTCCTTTCTCTTTCTCTCTTTTACTCCACCAACTAACAACCAACTTTTTACCGATAGAGAAACATTATTTCTTACCGTGAAAACGTTACTTTCTCTGCTGGTCTACGTTTATGGTCTTGTTTCTCCTTTTCCTAGAACATCCACAGGCAACGTTTCGTGCAACGTAATGGATGTAAATGGTCTTTGTTAGGGACGGAACCGATTTTGGTGTAAGTACGTTTCCGCTCGAAACTCTTGGAACAGTTATCGCTGCATCGTGGATTTCTATAGAAATTTATATTTTCATGAACATCGATTAAAGAAATAACGGCAAAATAGGCTTTCGTTTGACAAATAAAGAATTATTCTACTTTGAATATTTTATATATGTTAGCATATGGTATGAAAATTTGTGCGTTTAGAGCTTCTCCACACAGAAAGCATAGTTAGTATTTCTGTTTCTAAAGTGGGAAATTTCATATAGTAATAGCTAAATGGTATAAAGGAATATTAATTGGCTTGCCGAGAATCACAGTGATTCGAGTTTGTTTACTAGCAATTTCGTAAAATAGTGTTTTACGTGTATGTTTAACTTCTTCGATATACGTCAATAAGAATGTACATCTACGGTATATTTATAAAAGAGATGATCATATTCCTGTATATTTCTACATAGTAATGATCTTCATTCAGTCAGGAATTAATGTTAAAATTACGCAATTATATATGATTTTGCATTAAATAAATGTAACGTAATTTTGCAATGTAGAATTACTCGCGGTATCAGGTTTGTATATCTTATAATAATTAATATGTTGGAATATGTTGACTTTTTGTTCAAAGCAAACAGGTACGGTTGACGTTCGAATGCCATGCCATATTGTAATCTGTTGGAATAAAGCTGCTTGCACTAAATATTTGTTCTCTACTAATAGCGTAAACAGTGATACAAAATAATATCAAATATACGAAATCATGTTCCTCGATATGTACTTGCTTTAGATACACCTTTGATTGTTCGTTTCCATTTTCGTTCATTTTTCTATAATTGTTTCGAAAATATTTGAAATAAGACACGTTTCGAGATTCACCGATGTGAATTTTAATAAACAAATACGACGTGAAGATTAAACAGATGGAAAATTCGTGATATCTAAATTAGATATCGGGTAAAGCTCGTCTTCGCTAAAAATGAAAAGAATTTTCTTTGAAACTATTTCGTACACAAGTATAGTTGCATTAAAAAAAGTTTTAATGGATAGACAAATAAATAATTTTTTTTTTAGCTGTAATAGTTATTTGTTTTCAACATTAAAATACACATTTTTCTGCCTTTAAGTCATTTCTTCTACTAGATTATCCGTTTTAAATGCACCCCGTATAATTAGAGCATGCTGTTAGTGTGTGTCTCCAATAATATCTAACGTATCGGTTGATCAGCTACATTTCATTAATTTTCAGATAGTGAACCATTTAACATAACCATGCCCCATGTTATATAACACGATAAATTCCTCTTATCGTTGGAAAGTTAATAACACGATACGCAAGTTTCTAACTAAAACTATCTAATTCTGCGAAGCCTAATTTCTCGATATCGTTACAAACGTTGACAATTGTTTAAATAATTGTGAAATATTTATGAAACTTCCCAGCGCGTTTCTAACGCCGTTTTTCTCTCGTTCTAAAACATAAATAAGAGAACGTGACTCAGAGCAGTAAATCTTTCGCAAAATTAATTGTAGACCGCACTGCTTGCTTCCTTTCTTAATATGTTAATGTTATGAACCTTAACTATACTTTCTTATGATAAAACTTTTTCTTTTACACTTATGGATATATGATAACACTTGACAACACGTGAGAACATTTTATTTTTCTTCAACAATAAAACTACCCACAGCACTCGTAACACTCTTAATACGAAGTTAAATGTGTATTTAAAATAAATGTACACAATTCTAAGGAAGAAAAAAACATTTTTGACGAAATTTGAATATTTCTTCTCTGCAGTTACTAAAAATATACAAAAGTAACTGTATATTTTTAGTGATTGCAGAGAACAAATATTCAAAATACAATTCAAATTCAATTCAAGATCGATTGGGATACAATTGTATCTTAAATCGAAAGATAAGTAATTTTGTCGTCTCAAAATAACCATTCGTGCATTCAATGGTAATTTGACGAACGAAGTTCTTTCTAGATTTAGCAAGAAAATTGATAGCAAAAATGTTAATTCCGTTTCAACTTCTCAATTTCATTAGTCTAATAATACATATTTTTCAGTGGCTATTTTGTGCCATGGCTTTATATTAAAATTGTAACTATGAAAACTACTTTTTACGAAAGCTTCTAAATAAAAATGTAGTTTCTATCCTTCGAATTTTCCTTTAAATTTATATCTTTCAAATATTTTGGTATACCTTTGCTTCTTCTCGGTGTTCCGCAAATATCTGGTTTATTTCTCAATAATTTCTGCACGACCTGTACGCTGTTATAATCGCTAGCAGCTGACGTACAACCACCCGTCGTGCCGTGAGAGTGTTAAAATACACGTTTCGACTGAGTAAGTAGCAGGAGAGAAGGAACGTGTCTTAAATGGTTCCTGACGCGTTCGAACCTCCAACACGTAAGTTAAATACGAAACGCGGGGGCGGCCGTTTTGCTGACGCATCGATCCTCAGGCGGTATTACGCTGGAAATCGCGATAACAGACGAGGGCCTGACATCCTCGCGTGACCGCGACGGTTTGACTTACGAATCAGTGGCTCGTCAGCGCGGCCGACAAGATAGTGACAGCCGATTATGCTTTGCCAAGTTTATAAGCTATCGGCGCTAAGCAACGATGCCATGGAATAAACGGGACGCACGCGCCGCCGCTCCAGGGGCCCCTCGCCAATTTAACGAGCGTCTCGAACTTTCATGAAACCTCTCGTGACACAAAGCGGCCGCTTCACCGCGAAATTCTCTTGCGAGCTGAGCAACCGGTCACAAACGGGGCTGCCTTCTCTCTGTTGCGTGGTTGACGAATGACGGACGTTCCATTCGTGAACCATCCGATAACGACGATAACGATTCGAGTAAGGAAAACTCGGTTAGGACGATGTACGTCAGAGCTATAAAATATGTGAAAGATACAATATGTACATAGGATGTGTTTTGGACATCAGTGCAATGAGAAAATCTCGTTTTACCTTATTTATCTTAATATAATATAATAACTTCATCTACATTTTCCAAGAAACCTATCGTTTTCTTTTTAATCCCTCTTTCTACGTTTATTTCCAGGCAATATATTCTCCTCGAAGGTTACTTTGCGTCGTGAAAATCAATTTTCGAAAAAGTATCTACCGGCTCTGCCTATTGATCCAATAAAATATACATATACTTAGTATAAAAGAAAAAAAAAAAAAAAAAAGAACAAAAGAGGAGGGACGGCGAGAGAAAAAACACGAAACGAAACAGAATCGGTAAAATAGAAGGCACACGCGGCTGTGCTCGTGCAACTCTTTTTTTTTATTATCCTATTTCGAATCTTGCCAGCGATCGTTTCGCAAACTGCGAACTGCGAACAGACGCCTCGGGCCGAGCACTCTCGTGAAGTTCGCTGGGTGGCCGCAGGGGAATCGGCTTGGATCGTATGTTCGTGATATCCGAATAGATGTCGAGCGACGTGTGTCGTGCGTGTAAACGTAGATAGTACAATGGTTGTACAATACCGAACCACGAAACTTCCACGAGATAATGTTATCGTATACAATCGATTGTCTGATCTGACCATCGACCGCGAATTACGCGGTATTATAATACACGCTGACTGTTTTCGACGCCACGATCGAACAACGCTGCTGGAACTCGTGGAGAGTGCGGAGCGTACAGCTGAAAGACAGGGATAAATAATTCATTCTCGTCTGGTCTATTCCCACAGCCGTTTAGACGGTAATCGAGAATGATAAATTATCACGGCTAGTCGGTGACAGTGGGCAAGTTTGTTCCGCGAGATCCGTTCGTGCGAGGTTAAAACGCGTTGCTACAAAATGCCAAAGATAGTTCATCTCTTCCTGAGTCGAAAAAACTATTTTTCGCGTGGAAGATCGAATGATAGATTTATAATAAATATATAATAGAAATAATATAATAAATAAATATTTAACAGATGATAGAAGTAGATTGGGTTGCAACTTTTTTAGTGGAAAAGAAATATGTGCGTAAACGTGTATTCGAATATTGTGTACAATTAATTAAGATATATCGATGGAGATAAAGTTGATTCCATGTTACAGAGAACGTATACGTAGTACTGTTAATAAATGATTATTCAATATTTGAGGATGTTATTTGCGCTCTTTGTAGCGAAAGAGTTAAGGATCGCGTTTAATTGAAAAATTTCTATCGACGATGTAAATAAAAATTATTAACCCTCCTGTGTGACGTTGCTCCTCTGTGAAAAAATAATCGATAAGCTTTCTACAAGTCGGCTTCCTTCGACCATTCAGTTTGACGTATATACGAATAAAATGATCGCGGAAAGAATTACGAGACATAAAATCATCGTGACAGATTAGAGAGTAAAACATTGTCAATTATATTTTTGACGATAAAAATCAACAGTGACTTCTTTCTTTAACGCAACGAACAATAAAATATTTTTAAAGCGATTAAGAAATTCGATTAACTACTTCGTGACTATTTTCTCAAGTAGATCTGGGGAAAGGAACTTTTCCTAATCGATTTGCGCCAAGTGGTGGCGAATCATGGCTGAAAGTAATCGCCAAGTATATTACGTACGAAATTTTCATAAACTTCTGATGCCGACATAGTCGTCTCAATAAATATTCCAGTTTCACAGGTTTAATTTCGTAACTTGAGATATATAATTTTAATCGCGAACTTGATGATTCAAGAGATTAAGTAAACGTGTCGTATAATTTATCTATACGGAGAAACGTTGAAACCACGTATAATCAAATGTGTGCAGTTCGAAAGCTTCTGATATTAAAACTATAAAATTCACGATTCTCTACATAAGAATAAGAAAAGGATAAAATTCTGAATATTCCGTATAAAAAGCATCGATTCGAATAATATAGAACCATCGTGAATTCCTCTAATTTTTCAAATGAACCATTTTCACTCCATCTTAACGAGCTATTATCATAAGGAGGAGTAAACGGGAACGGTCTGTCATCCAACACGATCGACTACGCTTTTCCTTCACTTCATATTCATTTCGTTCGACCTCGCTCTCGACAATTGCACCACCCTCCATTGTCATTCTTATCATCTCATTCTCGTAAGACGTTTCTGAAATGCTCTCGATCGCTGCTCTTATATCCAGTAGCTGTAACTACCCCTGTCTACCTCGAATGGAGAGTTTTACGGAGGAAAAAAAATCACCTGTACCTCGTAATTCGACTTGCACGCTTTATCCACCTTCAACGAAGACATTCGAGCATCGAGAGTTCATGCTCGTCCTTTCGTTCTCAAGCAGCAGCTCTGTTCTCATGAAACTCGTCTCTTTGAGCTTTGATACGAGAGCAACTTGCGTGACTACGATTCCCTGCCTCTATTCCTTTCTTCAACGAACGTAGTAGTAACGTGTCGAGGTTGAAATGTGTTTGGAATAATTAATCGATAGACGAGATCGATCAAAATTAATAGAAATTCGTTCTCGACGAATTTTCATTTTTTCCACCTACGTTGGTTATCGTCTGAATTCCACGATTACTCGTAAAATGATGCATCGAAACAGAGAATAATTCTCTTCCGACTTTTATATAACGATTCGATCTTCCACCCATTTCGAGTTAAAAATTACTGACTTTTTTTTCATATATTATAGCACTTTTCCTGCAAACCTTCTCAACGATAAAAAATTGAATAATCTACATTTGAAAAGATACCATCAGTTATTAATATTTCCCCAAAAAAACTTTTCTCCCCTTCTATTTTCCCATTCAACCTTCCGAAACGTTTGCTCGCACCACGTATATGTATCTATTTCACATAGTAAACAACCCGATTCAGTGGCAAAAAGTGCGATAGCGCGAAAATGAATCCCCGATAAAAATCTCTCATTTACAGTTACTCTCGCGTTTGTTCCGTGCCCACGACGCCAAAACACACCTAAAAAAAAAAAAAAAAAAAAAACAACGCCACCGACAACAAAAAGGACCAAAAAGCGAAAAAAGGGTTAAGCAAACAAGGAAAAAGAAGGAATTGTGTATCTATCGGTGAGGTGAGCGTACACGAATGGATTTTTAATTTGCCCCACTATGGCCGGTTCTCGAGCTAGCTTTTTATCCTTTATCTCGTTATTCGACCGGCTCTTGAAAATTTGCCGGAAACAAGAATGCACTCCGAGAGGTCGACTCGAACAAATCGCATTAGCCGTTGCTCGGCGCGACCTTTTGAAATATTGATGACACGCAGCCCTTTGTGCAATTACCACGAGGCAAACGGTCATGCAAAAAGGAAGACAGAAAGAAAGGGGAAAAAAAATTACGCGAATTTCCACGATATTAACGTTCGCCGGGCAGAGACGTTCGCAAAGCGTTTGTTACGTTCAAGCGGAAACGTCGTCTGGGTTTGCGGTTTCAGGTTCGCCCCGAGTGTTCGTTTTTTCTCTTTCTCGCTGTAAACGTTGAAAATTTCACGCGGGAGAAGAAGGATCGCTGGATTATTGCTAGCGACGTGTCGCACACGTTGCTGCAATTTGACGCCCGACATGGATGAAATCCTGCCAACGTTTGCGACAGACCTGGCTTTTACCGGCCTGACAAACGAGACCAGCCAGCAGGCCCTTTACACAGGATGTATCAAAATATAAATTCGTTTCGGGTAGCGAAGAAGCTTTTCCCAGCCACGCGAGTTCTGATTTATGTTTGTTTATTTAATCCTGGAGTTGCTGTTTGCTCATAAACGTTGCGTGTTTTGTCACGCAGATGGTTTGAGATTAACTAATTCGCGGAGCATATATAGAGCGGCACGGTAAATGTTTGCGTTAAGCCTGAATTTCTAAAGGCCAGTTCGCTGCCGCTATCGTCAGCTTATGCGTTTAGAGTTGCACGAGTTGTGCGTAGATACGCACGTACGAACCAGTTATCCTCTTTTAGTTAAGAATTAATCGCATGACACGCGTGCTTTATCTTCGCTTCAATTGGTTGTAACGTTAGGTTTCAGAGAAATCCATCATTATTTCGCGAACCATTTAACGTTATACCAGTGCCTTTTCTCATCGTTGACTAAACTGAAGACGAAATGTTTTTCGTTTGCAACGAAAAAATGAGTGTATCGTATAATACGTACTCAAATTTTCTTTCTATGTACCACCAGTCTATTCCATTTTCATTAACCAAAATTATTTCATCATTCTCTCTAGCGGAGTACCTACAAGTATAAACATAAATTGTTGGCATTTTCATTTTATTACATACATTCTTCCTATGGAATAAAACTTTGTTACGCGTTTGCAATGAACATCGTATATAATGCGAGCGCTTATAACCTTTTGTCATTTTAGTTGCAGACTAGCTGAAAATTACTTTTTAAGAATCATTAATTCGTATTGACCTTTAATTTAAATCTTTAATTTAACCTTCAATTTAAGAAATTCGTTAAATATAGATATGTATTTAAACAAATTTCACACCCCTTAAAAGGTACGAACCATTCTGCTTTAGCTTGTTTGTTTGTGCTATAATTTAATTATTCTCGTCTTATCTATCATTATCCTAAACAAAAAATTAACTTCCTATATTACAGGCCCGTATCAATTACAATTTCTAGAATATCCTAAGAGTTGCTCGATAGCGTCATTAATATCGAGTTCCAAGTACACGTGTTT
Organism: Bombus haemorrhoidalis; assembly: GCA_014825975.1. Taxonomy (NCBI): domain Eukaryota; kingdom Metazoa; phylum Arthropoda; class Insecta; order Hymenoptera; family Apidae; genus Bombus; species Bombus haemorrhoidalis. The sequence continues at coordinate 4,063,782 of CM026171.1, forward strand.
CCATATATAAACTATGATCGAATAATCGCGGGATCTCGAGCGAATTCCCTTGAAAAAATATTAATATGAATAAAATTCTGGAGAACGATAGTTCACAGGCGACAGTGGCGTTAATACAAGCCCGCGTCGCAAAGTAGTACCATAAACAACGTCTACGCGGTGGCGTATCATTCAAAGAAATTAGTTCGCCTCACGAGGACGTATTCTTGCGTCGCTGTACCAGCAGGAGCATAAATACATTATACGCCCTTCTTCTTTCCCAAGCATGTCTACCTTCTTCGCGTTTCTCATCAGCTAATGTCACCTACACGTAGCTTCTCATTATTAATGCAACCGAACAACCACCGCCAGAGTACCAATTCCTCTCCCAAACCACGTTTCCATTTCCCCAGGATTTTCGCGGATTTTTCAACCATTTGAATTTGAATCATTTATCGAGAGCTATAAATCACGGCGTAATAAATCGAGACGAATTTGAGTCGTTGAATTCGGTGGCTGGGCTATTCTGTTCTTTCTCATTTTCACTCTCATAAGTACATCTTTGTAAACGCACCACTACATTCGTCAAACAAACACAGCCAATTGAAAAAACAACCAACTATTTCTGTCAGGTATCACGCAAATCGATCAATGCCGATAAATCAACTAAATTTATTTAAGATCGGATCGATCCTGTAACTAAATACATTCCAATCAGATTTCTCAACGATCTCACCAAATCTTTAAATCGTATCTACTATATCACGACAGGTCGTAGTATGATTTAACGACCGATTTGTACACAGGGCACAAGTAGAGGGAAATCTCTTTTATTGAAACGAAGTTTTATTTAATTCATTAATAAGCAAAATGAAGAAAAATGGTGGATCTCTATCGTATGATTTATTTATTCCCCGACGAGTGGAATATCGCACGTACAACGTAGTAGTCACTTAAAACACAGTCACAAGATCATAATTATACGAAACTAAATAAGAAAACGCATTAATCCGACATTAATTGAAGTCTTCGCGTTAGTAAGTCATCATGAATAAGCCATTACGCTATTTCAAACAAGTTGATTCGCTATGGTATTCGCGCGAGCCACCATTCGATCTCGCAAGAATTTTCACGAAATTCTGACAAACTACTCTTAGACTCGCTCGACTTTCCCTTGTCAAAGAATGACCTTACTCTTTTCCTCGCCTCTCCTCTCGTTTATCGAGGGTCTTTCGCGAGAAAAAACTCTTTTACTCCTTTAATAAAGCATGGTCTCCCTCAGAGAGAGAGAGAGAGAGAGAGAGAGAGAAGTAATCGTTTTTGTCTGTTCGACATCCGCCTTTCGTCGTGCCTCGCGTTACGTTTTTTACTCGACGATTGCCTAGAGACCGCGTATTAGCCTCTAATGAAACGGTCTGATAACGTTTGCGAGACAAATCGATCGGCCGTTCCGGCCTGTTTGCGGTTTACTTTGCATTTTGATCGGTGTGCTGCGACGTTGAAAGCTACGATGAAACGACCGCCACGGTGACGATGTTTTATCGACGTACGAAGTTCTTTATTGATTCTTCCTCGATTATTTCATTTTTTCTTTCGATATTTACGGTACGTAGTTAGAATTGAAAGAGACGTCGTTGGTTACTGTTCAATCGTCGATATATTCATTTCATTGGATACAGAATGAAAGTCGATAGAAGCGAAGATAGTTTGAGGACCAAATATGGGAGAATAAATTACGAAATCTTTACGAAGCTAACGATTCTTAGATGTACTATATTTGTAATAACATTTGATTTAGATATGTTGTTCAATAAAAGAAGAGTCGTGGACAACTAAGATCACTTAACTCCTTCTTCTTCTTCTTCACCTGTGACCTTCGTTCAATTTTTCAGAGACTAAACTGAACTTTATTCATTTCGACGAAGATGATCGATTTGCCTTCTGTATGTATCAAACGAATCGTTTTTGAAATTATTCTTTTGTTTAAAATTTCCAAGAACTTGTTGCAAATTGAGAATACACAGAGCGTCCCATGTAACTCGAGCAAGACATCATTTAGTAATCGAGCGTATGACAAGTAATTGAAAAATAATTCCCTCGTGCAACGCTGTCGTTGAAAAGAGAGAAAAGAACAATCAATTACCGAATTTTGCGTAAATTTGATCGAATTACATCACGATCGACACATATATCATGCTACCCGTATGACATATTATAGTCCCTCTTCAATATCAAATTCGAAGAGAATCAGGATGGATCATGTGCAGCGTGCAATCCATTTTTTCACACCGATCCATCTAGCTTGAACGACGACCTGATTTTTCTGTCTCCGTATCGAAGGAATAAAGTATTCGACTATGTTTTTTAAAAACTTACGAAACGAAGGAAAAAGCCGAACAAATCGAAATGTTCAACGATATTAACGATAATTGCTTAATTTTCTCTTATTTCTCTCGAAGCTATTTATTCTCCTTCATTTTCAAGATAAAAATAATCACACCGAATATAGATAAATCATTTTTAAGAACCTTAAAAACTTGATAATTCGATCAACTTCGAACTCTTACGATTCGACGAATTCAGCCACAAAATTTTACAATGCAATTTCAACTGTATAGATTCTACCATTCCATAGCAATTTCGTCATTCAGTTACTTCCTTTACACCAATTGTCTTCCTTAGGAAAATTAAAGCGACTCGCGTTGATTAATTTCACCCTTTGAGGGTAGGGCTCGCGGTCGGTGCACAAACACAGGAGAATACGCGTGTGTAGACTACACGAAACGTTAATTGCAACCTTGGCTGTTAATGCACGCTGCTGGCCTGCCCTGTTTGTAATTGCGCGTGTAAATATGAATTATTAATTCCGGAGCAAATAAGGCCAGCCGCCGGGCCATGAGCACTTCGAAACTGCTTCCCGATTAATTAGATGTTCCTTCTAATGTCTATGGACACCAAGGAGGATAATTAATGCGAATTATGTCGTTTATATTGTTTACGAGGGAAATTAGCGATGATAGTCGGAACGTTGTTGGGAAACTGTACAGAAAGCTCGTGTACGATAGTTAAAAATGTATTCGGATAATCGAGTAACTTTTGCTTCATCTAAAGCGATTTTTCATTCCATTCAAGAAGTTACAAATTTTAGTTCTTCCATACATTGTCTCCGATAGTTACTGTATTTTTAATATTTTATTTTGTGGAATTTAAATAATTCCATACTGTAGCCTCTACCGTAGCCTAGTCTAATAACAGCGTTAATGAAATTTCAAAGTGTCTCGCGTAACGTGATGTAATCATAAAAGGCGTTCGTAAGTTTTCCAATACTTTTGAGAATCTGTGTATCTTCTCCCCTAAAAGCATCATTTTTAATGCAGTAAATTTTTCGAAATATTTGCGATAATATAACAAGAATCGAGATATCTCCATTATTTTTCGGAGTCTGTAAAATTACAAAGTGACATTCTGTGTATTTAAATGCCAAGCTATAGTATATTTGAAATTTCGACTCTACTATCATTGTCAAATTTTATTCAAATTTTCGAGCAAATTAAAATTTTTCTAACTATTTGTATAAACAAAGTTTGACGAACTTATTTATTCATCTAACTACCAGTTACTACTATTATATCGATATAACGAGAAAAATTGAAATTCTGTGAAAAAAATTAGCATCATCGAAACATTGGAATGGAACATTTTGAAACGAAGCTAACGAATTGGATAAAAATATGCCAAGTCTGTGGAGGGAAATCTGAGAAGTAAAAGCCAATATGTTAATTAAGTGCGGGAAACTTGTCTCGTTCGTGTGACCCTACCGTTGATCGACTTCGGTAACTGCACGTATACCTGTGAAAGGAGACGCCTAATTTTACGCTTCATAGACTTGTCAGTCCGTTGCGACAGAATTCATTGTTCGAGACAGGCGAATCTTTGAAGTAATTTATTTAATTTCTATCAAGTAGATGTAGCTTTTATTTAGTGGATTGCAAAAGTTATATTTTATTCCATTAATGTAATAGTTCCTTAATTTTAACGCAATAATATAAAATTAGTATTCGTTACAAATCAACCTTGTTCCGTGTAAAGTCGCCCGTGAAATCAGAAAATAATGAAACGAAGTATAGTAAATGTGAAGAATACCATTATGATAATAACTCGTATGAGTGAGTACCACATACCGCGGTTAATTTTGGGACAAATCTATTCTGTGATAGGGTACTTTATTAATTACTGGTTCTCCGAGATCAGAGCCGCCTTTGAATCTAATATCACTGCATTACGAATACCTTGCAATTCCGGAGTTGCTCTCTCAGCATAGTTTACATAATTTTACATAATTCAACCAAACGATGTATATACATATATATGGGAAGTTTCGCTGCACTCTGTATCAGTATGTTTCAAGAATGTATAGCTGTTATGGTCTGATAAATCCTACATCAATTTAATAAATGTCCCGAGCTTTTAATATTATTCTCATCAACGATTTATTATTTACCATAAGATGAATAATTTATTACTCCGATAGGACGGAGAAATTATTGTATTATTTTTCATTTTACTTTCGTTGGATCGAATAACGACAACTAGAAGGAATAATTATTATTTTCTTTCATAGCATGTATCTTCTAGCCTTAGAAAAGTTAAAGATAATATTTTGAGATCGAAGAGGATGAGACAATACCGCGTTTAGTTTACAGAGCAAACAAAAACTTTGATAATTCACACTATAACGTACGAATTTTTAAAGTTACTCTCCTGTATCTTTCGTAAAGATAGAAAATGCGACTTACCGTTTTCTACAGGATCTTTGGAAAAAAGGATAATTATTTTTTAAATTCTTACTATCAATCCTTTATCATTTTGTTACCCCGTCGAAGAGCTAAGTTTGCCATAAATAAAGAAACATCGACGCTCTACCGACGCTCTACGACCAAATAATCAAATTATCGACCATTTCAGACAAACAACTAAAGTTATATGCTTCTAAAAATGATTCGCTTCAACCAATTCTACAGTGGCTTGCAAAATACACGACAGCCAAGAATATTTGATTACAACGGACGAATTGCGCGCAATTTGTTGACGCGAGAGGCTGCGGAACAGAAGCAGAATGGGAGAGAAGTTCGGTTGCTTGGAAGTCGCGTCCGCGGGTACAATTCATTCGGCTGCGCCGATAATTGCGCCAATTTGTTCGCGGTAAACAGAAGCCGTTAATTCCAGTCGCAGCATAACGCGTGCTCATACGTCACCGGAATAAATTATGCAAACACATCGAGATGTGGGTTGGAGGTGGCCGTACCCCGGTAACGATGAAGGCTGCACGGTTTCAAGAGCTTGCGAACACCGGCCAATTCTGCCGCGCCAATCGAGAACGATCGCGGATACGCGAAGATCGTTCCCGCGTGATCGATTTATGCAACGTTCGTGCCTCGATTTTAGCGTTCTCTAACGATCCTAGAAATTGCTCTGAATCGTAATGCACCTGCGAGGGCGAAGCCACGGGAAATTGTCAAAGAAATTCCCTTATCTTCTATTTTAGCTCGCTGCATGTTAAATTTCGTTACTCTTGAAAAAGGAAAACGTTAAACACACGTGGATTCTTCGGAAAAGATATTTTTATCGGTTGATTCTTCATAACGGCAAAGTTTTGTCTCTTTGTGAGGAAAGAAGATTATATTATAATCAAAGATCGGAGAAAACGGAGAAAAGATCGGATTAACGATACGAATTGTCGTCTTTACGTCTGAAATCTATTTGGTAGGAAATATACGGCGAAATAAGTAACGAAAGAAAGGTTTGCGATACGTTTGAGCAAATTAAAATATTCATGTAATTCCTAAATAATCGGATTTCGTTGTACTGAATAACGAAATTGAAATTTATGCAGACGAACACGGAATAAAGGATGGTATTTAATGTTAAATTGCTATTTTAAGTTCTCATTTATATTATTGAAAAATTAGATTTCTCGATATACATAGCTACATTTATAAATATCGAAAGCTGTAACTGCCTGTGTAATTTCACGGAGTGCTCATTTGTAGTCATTCACGGAAGAACAGTACGCGTACGTGATGAATACGTTACGATATTGCTCATGATTACGGTTAAATCACATTTTAACATTGTTTCATTTTATATATAGCATGCCTAAAATAAATTCAAGCACGTTCCATTTTTCACATAAATCTATCAATATCGTTAGAAACAAGGTTTCCGATCCAGAACGGTAATTGAATTTAAATTTCGTCTTTGACGCACATAGTACTCGATTGAAAGACTAAAAACAAGTATGCGAGAATATTCTATATTAATAATTTCATCGTATTAGGTTACGATAATTTTAAACTTCATAATACAAGTATCGTAGCTTAAGAATTTATTTATAATTATCTTTTTTGCGACTGCAACAATTTTACCAGGAATCTCGCTAGTGTAAAGTTCGATTAGATTTTTTTTTGGCAGTAATCATCGAAGCATCGTGTTGCTGATATCCGGCTAATCCGGGATTGCCACGGCGCCTGGAGATTTTTTCCCTTTGCAGACCCGTCAGTCGATGGACATTTATTATTCGACTGTGATTAATTACGCCAGCACACGCCACGACAAGTACAGGTGGCTCCAGTTATGAACTGCAGTTTGTTAAATACTCTTTTTCGAAGCCGACAACCAAGGACGAAAACACCAGACGCATTTTCACGAGATTCGACGAATTTCCCATTTACTTTTCTGCAATTTCTCTCTTTTACATCCATACGATACTGCTATTACGTATTTGTAGTTTCGTAGTATCCAAAGGCTTTACGTTTTACTCGAAATGTCGCAGTCTGTTGCACTTTCATCGTTTCTCATCAGCAACGATCGTTGTTAACAACGTTAACACATTATCCACAAATGACGGTTGTTGGCTCGTACATCAGTTCGTAGAGTTGATTGTTTCGCTAATAACGTACAATTTATTTGTCAAAAGTTGCATAAAAATTCACGACATGGTAATTACAGTGGACCGCTTTTTTTAAAAAGCTTCTCGATCTAATTAAGAACATTAGAATTTTCCTTCGGCGAACTGACAAAGTTAAATGTAGGTTAACATTGTAACGGGTTAAAACATCGATTACTAAGGACATTCCTTAACAAACGGCAATGATCCTTCTACCCTCGTGTAACTTTCGAAATGCGAAAAAAAAAAAAAGGAAAAAAGATATAACTGCCATCGTCTAACACGTTGAATTTTCGCCAGGTTCTCAAACTTTCCGCGCGCGAAACAAAATCTCTTTCCATTTCGCTGTTTCACGAATCTCGAATTCGGAGTGGAAAGGTTGTAGCGGAAAAATACGCGGCTGACTTTCCTCATGCAGGACGGCAAAGTTGCTCGCGGCTCGGTGCAGCAGAAACGGCTCTGCAAAGGACCAAGTTTTATTCCAAAAATATATCCCAGTTGCAAAGTTAAGAATCAGTTGCTGCTTAAACGAAGCTACTTGAATTTTTCTGTTGCATTGCACATTTATCATTTATATCGTAGAAGCGTACGATTTTGCATTTAACCGTATAACATTCTTAAACTTATATTCTTGCGGACTCGATTAAAGCACAGGTATCCTATACATTTTTACCTTTAAATATTTTATGTATTTTTACGTTTCAGTATCGTACGTATTATTTCGAATTGCTTTCGAATTTTTCATACTTACTGTTAACTATATATTATCCTATGTCTGTTATTCTTCCAAATTGGAGCACCGTAACGGGAGTAACGGAGAATTCTCATTTCAGTTAATTGATTTTTCAACATTGTTACATCGTTACATTGTTACGACTAATTGTTTTTTTAATGCAGATCATACGACGCGTTAAAACATATCAGATCTGCAAATAAAGAAACTGTTACTTCTTACAGATTGAGAACTTGGATCATCGCCTGACACGTTCAACATACTTGACAAATTAAGATAACGATAAATGTACACAAACGCGCAAAGCGGATATAAAAAACAAACTGATACGTAGGTAAAACGATTGCGTAATTATTTTAACCAGTATAAAGTACCAAATATACAATCAAGTCACATCGCGCGTCTCGTCAAAAATTCCAAAGGGATTAAAACTTGAAACATACGATTTAATTACTAAACATGTGACCATGTCTGGAAGTCTGTATCGAATCGCGCGATTCGCCTGGGAATCGTTTGCTGCCGGGAAGTTTGTCGATCGTTGCTTTAACAAACTCGTCAAAGCGGCAATGACGTCCGATCCGGACGGTGGTTGGCTCGACGGCCGATTACTCGAGCAAGCGGAATGCTGACAGGCCGTGTCGTAGCCAGTTATGGCAGCCGCTTGTTGCGCTAAGTTCTGCAAACGTCAGTGTTGCGAGGACGACCTAGATAACTGGCAGAACGCGATTTCTAGCCGTTTGTTATGCAACGTAATACGGGATAATCGGTCGACGCTTGTAACTAGGCAGTTGCTTCTTATCGTTCACGAAAATGTTCTCCGGAGATAGTTTGCACGAGCCGGATGCATTAAGCGATAGATGAACAAGGCACAGGTTCACGGGAACAAGTTTCTTTAACAGGATGGTGTTTGTTATGCGTAAGGTTGCTTTTGTTACTTGTTATTCTGTATTCTCTTGCTTACTTCACTATTATTATTGCGCTTCACTTTGCAAGATAGTGAGCGCGTGTTAGGAAAGATGCACTCGTGAAAGATAAATTTTGATCGTAAATTAACCTTCTTAGGTAAGAGTCTTCCTGCCGGTTTTGTTGTTAGATTTGTAAAACGGGTAGCTCAAAGATGTGGAAATACATAGAACGCACATAATATGCAGAAGTATATAAAATATCGAAATTGTAGCGTTTACTGTAATATTTAATCGAATAGAATCGTTGTTTAGATCCTATTTCATCAGCTGTGTTCGTAGAAACGTGAATTATCTTCTTCCTCCGTTTGCGAAGTAACGGTCTTGTGATTGCTAAGAAATCGTTTAGAAAGTGTCCACTTTTTTTTTTTACAAGTTATCTGAAAAGATTATGTTCCGAATTATAAATTGAATATTTCATATTCGGAATTTGGATATGGTCAGCGTGGAGATTTTGAATATACGATCCATCATCCATCGACGCAATCTCCTCTCTCGTCTAATTCTTTTGACATTGTTACCTTTTGCAACATGAAGGTGACGTGATCGTACCACATTAGCCTGTGATGGATCACGTAAGAGGTTAATGGTGTTGTACTCGTACGTATACATTCATATTGTACACCGGGGAAAAGGAGAAACTCGGTACAAAAGCATTTTAAAAAGAACCAAGATTGCTAAAGAAAAAATCGACACCGTTCGACAATATCGGTAAATTTGCATAACGTTAAAAGCGAAGAAAAGACGCTAAAAACAATCTTCGACTACGTTTCAAAGCACCTCGAGCAAAAAATCGATGCAAAAACCACAGGCAACGATCGATAACTCAATCTATTCGCATCCAAAGCGAGCCATCTCGAGAATCCTGCCTCACACATGTAACCACATTGCAATAACCCTCCTCCGACGATAGGGGTTCGAAATTTCATTATTCCACCAAGAAGCACGCTGCACCGGCGGCGATGTTTCCCCCGCAACCCTTGGCCAATAAACAGAGAAAATGGATCACCTATGGTCGAAACCGCAGGAATCAGAATATCTAGGAGCGCAATACCGTTTCCAAAAGATCGTTTGACAATTCGAAGCGGAATAACCACAGCGTGGCTCTTTCGAGCGCAGTCGGCCGGTTTTTACTGAACGCATCGTATTAAGATTTTTGATTCGTTTGAACGATTGTCCGGTTTTTGCGCGAATACGTTTCCATATCTTTTAAAGAGTATGAAATCCATAATTATTTATCCCTCGAGGAGGTGAGAAAATGATAAAGACCACGCGTAAATTTTGAAATTTTACCAGCCGTGATATTCGTCCGATTAAGGATTAAAATTAACATACGTGTAGAATATAATTAGAGAAAAAATGAAAGCCAATTCCAAAAATCAATCTTTGTACAGATGAAAATAGTTTAGGAGCTAAATCTGATTCGAGTGGGATTGCCTAAATATCTGCCATATTTTTGATTACACGGAAATCCTCTCTCAAAGGACAAAGTAACGTCGTTCGGAGGGGTGCGCGTAACGGTGGAAAGAATTTTTTCTCCAGATCATTTTTACGAGATTCGTGATACAATCGACAAGGGGTTGGTTTTATGCGAAAAAATAAATCCGAGATATAAAATAACTTTCTTTCATGCGGTGCTCATAACAAAATCCAATAACTTTTACCTATTCGTCGGAACGATACGTCAACCCTAACAGCAGTCTAAATTATGCATCATCTGCGTATGAACTTTCTCAAAAAGAAAAAAAAAAGAAAAAAAGAAGTACCGCCATGTGTCTACGTTATAAACATTCATCAGCTGGACTACAAATAGAGGACACATCGACCGCGACATAGGCTCGCATTTAGAAATAGCGAAACGGAGTTAAGCGTTCTCTTTTGCGATGAAGGGGAGCGAACGTAGATGGCGTGGATCGTTGTGGATTCGCCTGTCTGCCTCGAATTTCCCGTAGCACACGTGCAGCTTCGTAATTGGGACAGCGCGGCGTGGCGCGTCCCGCGTATGTAGTTATCATAATGGGGCGAGGTAGTGCAAGGGAAGGAAGGCACAATTGAATCCCGTGCTCAGTCGGGCAAGCCAACTTCTTTGAGCAACCGGACTCGGAGTCGCGCCGGGGGCTTTTAATTAAATTCGAGACACGATTGGTTCGCGGTCGCCTCTGCTCGTAGCACGCTTAATTATGCTCCCTTTACCCGCTTGCCTTGCGACAGCGTCCTCATTTCGCGTGCAGAATCTGTTTCCAGAAAGGATATCGACTCGCATTTTATCGGTGAACGAAAGACAATGACCGGTTTGAAGTTTCGGATGATCGAGGTTGGACAGAGTTAGATGAGAGTTGCTGTCAGTGAGGTGGTAGGTGGAGAGAATGTTTGCGAAGACCGTGCATTGGTAATGAAGGGAAAGAAAGGAAAAATTTATTCGGACTTTAATCGTAGTTTTAGTTCGTCGGTGAAACAACACGGGTATGTCGATGATAAACCTTCTGCATTCTTACGTACTTGATTCTTCTTCTCAGTCTTCTTTCAATCTTCTTGATTCTTTCTCGGTTATCTTCGATAATTACGTTGCGAGATTTAAAGAACAGTTGTTTCGTATGGATTTTGCATATAATTATTCACTTATTGGGGGATAAGAAATACATAATTATTCGTTCACGTTGCAGTTGTAAATCTTAGCAGTTTATAGTTTTCGCTGTGTTCGTGTGTACTAATACTTAATTGGCGTGGTGTGTGTCAATGGATAAATAAGCGATAAATAAAAAATTGATTAGCAGTGAACTCAGTTAGTAAGAGTGATTTGCGTTACAAGGATCTAAAAGGCAATTGATAAGTATTACTGTTGAGGTTATTGGATGTATATGAACGAAGGAACGCGTGGATAAATTGTAAGGTAGAAAATATATTTTAAATACCGAAGTGTAAATACAAATCGGAATATAATTGAGCTGGTCCAGATCCGCATGCTAGAAGTATTACCCTATGACTGAAAACCCCAAAGCCATCGTCTACAGCTTATGGTTTGCCATCGATCCAGTCTTTTGTCTATACGCTGCCGATGGCTTCGGTGTTTGAGAAAAACTAAAAGACCAGATATAGAGTTTTCTTAGAAGTGGTGACCACTTCAACAATTACGATAATGTAACAGTCATCGAATGATAGAAATTTCGTCAGATTACACTTCCATCACGCGTGCACATTTCAGAGTTCCGTAATATTATTAATTCCAATTTCAGGATTCTAGTGATGTAAGTATATTCTATAAGCTCTTCTTGACCCATTTCAAAGAACCCACGTACCATTCAATTCGTGTAACACGTTCTCTTTCATCGATTTCCAAACTTTCCAAAGTAACGCGTTCAGATTAGATTGATAGCTATTCATAAAGTCGAAGTCTTGAGAGGCAAGGCGATTAACTGGCGAGCGCCCAGTATCCTATTACACAGACAATCCCTTTGTTTGAAAGGATTGTACTTTGCGCCTCTTTGATCAGAACTAGACGTTCGTGAAATTCGTAATACGTAGTAGAGAAATTTAAGTTTACCAACATTTAAAGTTGGCAAGATAGGAAAATGTCTCTCTTAATCCAAGGGGATGCACAGCGTGAGCACGAGTTTTTAAATATACAAAAAGGATAATGTCAGATAATAATCTAATGTACGATCAAATAATATAGAACGTTGCAAATAATATAACAGAAACATTCTTTTTGTCGAATATATATATCGTTAAAAATTGTATAAATTCTTCAAATATCTTTTTACTAAAACAAAAATATTTAGAAAATATTTGAAATACATAGTAGATGTATGTACAGTTGATGCTCGAAAAAGATATTTTGTTTATTGAGAAATTAAATCTGTAAGATGAAATTTATGCCAATTAAAATCTCTAGAATTGTATAAAAATTGGAAAAATGTTGGAAGTCGGTAGACATTTGTTTTATTTTTTTTTTTTTTTTGAACCATCAAAGTTTGAAATGACCAATTAAATGCTGTTGACAAAAATCTAGTTTTCCTTCGCATGGGAAATCATAAAATTCGTGCACGTAGTCGATAATAACGAGGACACGTTCCTCGCAGACAGTTATTATAATGAAGCGAGCAAGAAGATGGTATAACTCGATTCTTATAGCCGCTGGAGTTTCCGCCGCATTCTGTTCTTTGAACTAGTATTTACATTAAGTTGCGGATGAATTTAATTAAATTCGAGACTCGGTTTTCTTACTCTGCGATATAACATTGTATTTTCTTAGAATAAACCATTTTTTTTTTTCTAATTACAGCGGTTCGTTCTTTCTATTACTTTCAGGATTGTTCAAACTATTCCGTGTTACATATAAATATAGATTCTTGTAAGAAAAAGATACGAAAAGATATGCGCGTTTTAATATTTTCGTCATTTTTCAATTTTCTTTTGTCTTTTTCTACAACAAATTTTGTCTTTTTCTAACGAAACTGATACTTGACAAGGGAACAAAATGCGATAAATGACACTTTGGGAAAGCAACATTTCATATGCACTGTCCATATGTACAAGGAAGATATTCGTTCAGAATTTTCATTTTATAAACTTACGTCAATGTGTATAAAACATATGTAACACGTCTGTGTTTCACATGCTCGCATCCTTTTTACATATCATTCACGCTACTCGTATACCAGATGAGATAAATAAATATAAAATAAATATTACGGAATAATACCAACGTGAGAACTCGCAGCAAGAATTCCCAAACACCCTGACTTTTCTATACTCGCTTCTAATAACATCCCTAATTCCATAATACAGTTTTCAACTTTCTACTTTCGCGAATCCGCATGCACCGACCAAAACAGCCTGCTTTTCTTCATTCCGCTCGTGAGAGCGAATTTTTCTGAAAACTTCCCTAAGTGACGAAAGCTAATTTATCACGCAGGAAGAATAGAAAACCAGACGCTTCTCCGTTCTGCTTATATTAAATCTAGCCGCGGAGGTCGCATAAAAATTCTTGAATTTTAAGCAGCCACCCTACACCCTTTCATCTCCGACGTCTCACCCCACCGTGTTCTCGCATATGTATGTCGTTTGGGAAAGGAAATAATAATGCACCAACGATCCAGCCTGCCTCCGGTTATCTTTCTGTCCGCTGGAAGATATAACTTCAGCCAGGATCGTCAGAATAGAAACCGCTCACGGTTGTTTCAGTTTTAATCCTTGGAGAACAGTATACCGCGTAGCTTCGTACTTTCACGCGTAATTGTGCCGGCTGCAATTCGACAGTTTTCTACTAGCGGATTTACGCGATTCTCAGCGTCTCTGTTCTAGTTTCAGCCTGTCTCTGGAGAGAGATCGCGTTAAATCGTGTACCGCATTCGTATTTGTATCTTGGCAACCAAGTACCGAGATCCGATTAAGTTGGTCGAAGGTAGTTCGATCATGAGAAAAATATCGATTTGTTTCGTGGAAAGTCGCTAGTTTGTAGGAAATGATTCGTTGCGATAATTGATGGGCTGAAAATCCTAGTAGCGAGGATTGCAATTTCGAAGAAATTGTATTTGGTCGTGTATTTCTAATTGTTGAAAGTATCGTTTCCTTGGTTCCATGATTAATTAAGTTTTAGCTCTATTCTTTGTCGCGGTAGGTGTTCGTGATTTGGAAGACTCTAGCGAATTTTGTACAACGATAAACGCGGAACATCGTTTTATGAAAAATAGCGCTATGATTATTATCAGCCCTCCTAGCGTTACGATTATTTTCAAAAGCGTTGATGCGTCTGTGAGAAAGTTGAGTACGTTAGTGTCTCGAATTCTTACGTATAGATTTCGTATATCTTATTTAAAAGGAGGATATTTATTTAAGAAAAGAATTTTCTAGTATTCGAAAAGAGAAATTATATAGAACTCTGCATTTTGCTGGAAATTTTTAACACGATCGACAGCAACTTCGACATATTTTTCTGACGAAACTTCTTGAAAATATTTGTTGTCAAAAAGAAAGAGAGAGAGAGAGATAATAATTCTTCTACTAAAATAAAAGTAAGTAATTTTTGTAGTCGACTATAGGACTTTCTAGATTTTTCTACAATTTTTTAAATATTCTTCTCCAATTTTACCCATATTATTTCAAATTTCAAATTATGATTGAATCGCAGTGTAACAGGTTTTTATTTAAATACGAAATATCTATATTTTAACGTTCACGTTTGCAACTAATATTTCACTTTCGTTCAAGCGATCTGATATTCTTCAATCGTTTATCGCGTTGAAAAATTATTCCACTCAAGATCTTTTCCAAACCTACGCGAATCTCTCTACGCGGGCTTGCGTTAAAATTTCCATTGAAAGCGAGTTACTTTTATGTGAGCTACAAGTTACTTTCGACTTATAGAGCACCTTTACAAGGAATTTCACTTAGGTGAATTACATTTTCCTCAACTGGTATTCAAAAGCCAGTTTCAGCCAAGGGCGACTTTAAACATTCTCTATCCAAACTCTCTAGAAAATTCGTCTGTTTTCCAACTGTATCGAGTACAAGAAACTCTAGCATTGTACACGCAATATTACGTGCATGTGAGTAATCAAGAAAGAAAATAGCGGAGCAATGATATGAAAAGCACGTTCTAGAAAATATACTATGTACGTCGATGCAGATAATTCGGAAAATTTTTACATATTCTTATTCTAACGATTATTGGATCGTGAGAAAAAAATATCGATCTACGAATTGTAAGATATTTTCCAAGACACTGTATTAGCGCGTTGATAACGCGTACATGCTCCATTTTTCTATCCGAATCGTTAAAAGAGAAAGAAATTGTGACAACTTTGACAACATACAGGCACTCCATTTTTTTTTACATTTAAATAATCGTAAAACGAGAGGCAGTGATCTTAAACGCACATATTTCCTTCAAGAAGCCGTGACAAGATTGACAGTCTCATTTTCTGCTTTTCGATATTTATGAAAACAGAACAGAGCAAAGATCTACAACATACAGCTACTCCTTCCGAAGATTCTCGACTATGTTAGATACGAATATTCGCGTATAAATATATATTGTGTTGTTTCGCGTAACTAAACGTAGTCAATTATATGTGACAAGTAAACTAAGAAAAATAGCGTACGTATCAAAGAAATGTATTTTCTTTCGAAAACAAAATCAGCGAGAGACACGAGACAGAATTATGTATATCGTAAAATCTAGTGAAATCAAAAGTAAACCGAAGAAGTAGCAGAGGTAAATGAAGTCGAAGTACAAATGAAAAAATCAATTTTCCATCGTATTACGAAATAACTTTGCTTCTCGCGTAACATCATTCGTCTCATAACCCTGCTCTGAGTTAAATATTCCTTACGTTAAACTCGGATAAACCGAAAAAAGGAAAAACAAAATAGGGAAACTGGCTTATAACCTTCCTTCTCTGTAATGTTCAACGTGCTTTGTAATGTTTCCATTAAAATTCAAGTTTTATTGAATAATTCTTATCGAACAATCCCAAGCCGACAATCGCAGCACCACAAAGAAAACGTCAGTTCAGGGAAGCGTGTCTTTGAAAACAGTTCAACAAATCGATTCGATCCATCGCGGAACAATTGTCCGATGAAAGAGGCGGCGGCGGCGGCGACGTGACGTTGAACAACCATTCGATTAAAACTTTCGTCAACACGCGTAGAACGGAGTCGCCGTGAAAGTGATTCACGGTTAGAGGACGGGACTTTAAATGAGAATAGAGAGAGTCGGATGGCGGATATCGGAACTGGCTGTATAGAAGCGTAATCAACGAAACTGAATTTCTTTACACCCTGTCGTTATAACGGCGGGTTGCACGAAACGTCGTTGTAATACGGGTTTTGTTGTAGGTTACCTGCGACAATTCTCGATCGTTTCCACGCGTGGATCCTTGGAGGATGGTATTCACCTAATGTTCCATCCATGATTGGCCCCGTGATTGCGTTCGCGTTCGAGTGAACCGTTTCAGTTGACCGGTCGCTCTATTTAAACGGTTCGATTCGTATCGTGTCACCGTGCTATCGCGAATTGTCATGTCACAGAACACGCCCGGTATTCTCTGCGCATACATAGCTCGTTGCACGAACAACGTTCCACCGTGTAAAGGAGAGGGGGAGAAGCATGGTGATTAATCGTGGCGACCAGTCGCGTTGAAACGATCTCCTCCGGCCACGGTTTAACGATTCCCTATGAATAATAAGCGATAGGATCGTTATAAATTAACTCCAACGAGGTTCTTCCCCTTTCTTTTACTTTGAAGTTTGGATAGCAGGCTGAGGTACGCTGTTGTTCGTAAAGATCCGGAGGCTTTGATCTATTTGTAGCAACGGTATAAGTGGATTTTACTAGGGTGCATTACATTAGCGGTATATAAGAATATAGCAAAAACAGTTCAGCGCCGTTTGGCATTTATCGTATGTTTCATGAAATCGATAAGCCTACAAATTTATAAAGTATTAAGGTATATATAAGATGTAGACAACAGCTAATTTTGAACTCGCTGTTTCAATTAATCGTGACTGTCTTTTATACTTGTATCGGTCATCAGGTTAAACGGTCGATTCATTATTTAATTTAGTTACCAAGTTGAGACATCGTAAGATTGGGAATTAAATAACTCCTCAAGACGAAGAGTTTCTAAATAAGAAAACAGTTGTTGGAACTAATGAAACAGAATTCCTTTCTGATTTATTCATATTGTCCGTTCTTTAATCTTTCTAATTGTTAACTGTAAATTTCCACAGTTGTCAGTGGTGGAGAAATTTAAAGTACAAAGAAGATAAAATACGTAAAGTACAAAAACGTGTCAATCAAACGCGACAGTTATCGATCGCTTATCAATCATTATTCTCCGGAATCCATTATCCACATGCCCCTTCCATTAAAATATTACCTATAAATTACCATGCCAATTAAATCAAACTAAAAAAGAAGGAAAACCTTGGAAATCGTCCATGCAGATCCATCAAATTTTATTTTCTTCCGATCGGTTCCAATACGACAATATTTCACGAGGTGATTCCGTCGCGCCTAGGGAATTCTAGAATTGGCCATCGGTGAAAAATGTAATACATCAAATAAAAGGTATCGATCGATGGATCGTCGAGCTTTCAACGCGTTTTTCCGTCCGTCTGCTTAATTTTTTCAACGCGTTTTCCTAAAACGGCCTAAAAGTCGCATATCCGAAGAGAGATAACGCGAAACGGACAAGGAGAAAGAGCAAAATAATTGCGCCCGCGAGGCACCGGTGAACGCGACCGGACAAAAGCTCCTATTAAAAAATTCGTTTTGACATTCCACGCTGGAAATTCGAGCCAACAATTCGTTATCTTACTCGGTGACGCGCGAACCGGACTCGACCGGTTGAAGTTACGCGGCAGAAATTCGTAACGAGAACAGAAAAAACCTCGATACAAACGTGGAACGCGGGTTACCGTTACCATTGCCCAGTAAAATATCAATTTTCGAGCATTAATTCCGATACGCTTGTTACTAGATACTATTACTATTACAAACGCTACCACGGGCGATTTTTCCGACGCCTTTCTGATTTATAAGTGATCGTGATTATCTCCTTTCATAATTTTGAATTTCTTGTCAATACTACTATTTTATTCGTTTAATCCTTCGTCGTTTAGCGTAATAAAATGACGAAGAATTCAAGGCGAATAATTTCGAACATAATCATTCCTTTAAAGGTCAAGATTTTTTGTATTTCTGCTATCAAACACGTAAAGTATATACAAAATGTTGATAGTTGTGCGAATCTATCTCGTGCTACGTTTTCAAAGGATTAAATATATATAAGAATGTTGCATCTTAAATATTGACGAGTAAAATGTATTTCGCGGTAGTATGGATAAGATTACAAATTATTTCACAGATTTTTTAGTCTTATAAACGTATCCTACTCTTCTTCCTAATAAATTCATCGTCAATTAATAGTAAAGACTACATAATTTCAAAATCGATAGAAGTTGTACCGCAATCTCACTTCGACGACCACTAATTAACCTCTTGAAGGATACTGGCGCTGATACTGTACGCTACCGTGCCAGAAGAAATTAAAAGATGATAATCTAAATGGCACACAACAGAGGAAATTAGTTTATGAAATACATATATTATAAGATTAGATCGAGTGGAAACTTTCTTTCTTAATGTTTCTTCTCGAGTGAATTTAAATAGCATCGAAGGTCAATAAAATAAAAAAATGACTTTTACATACATCGACAGTAAGCTCTCTTACGGATGAGATAATTAATGTAAATTAAATTGAAAATAATTTTGCGTTGAAATGGATTTTTCAAATACACGGAAAAGTTATTTAATGGGAAAAATGGAAGGATAAGGTTAACAAGTGCTTTTAAGAGTTCCAGTTTCACAGAAATATCAAATAATGCAAGTATCGTGGCATAGCCTGCTAAGGTTCTACCTTGTAAATTTCACTCGCGTTTTACTAAATTTTTGTAACACAATAACGTTGAAAGCATTTCATTCCCTGGAATATTCGCATTTTCACATGCGAATTTGTACATCTGTGTCAATATAAATGTTACGTCCGTATCACAGCCGTGTGTCTTCATTTTGATTTTAGATTTATGGTAATGGTATAATGGGAAAATGCAGCGTGTATGAAACGGGGAGATTTTTAACGGTAAATCATTAAACATGCAAACTTAAAAAACACCACGTTCTAGAGCAAATTCAATATTTCGTTTTATTCGTCTACCCTTTTTCCAAATAGTGCGAATTTATTTTAAGATATCTAAATATCGCAAGTCTGATATTCTTCCTTTTTGGACAGATATAGAAACCTTATATAAGAGAATATATTTCATCACACACTAGAAAACAGATATTTTCTTTTTTTAACTGATTGAAATAATTGAATCGAAGTGATTTAAAAAAGAGAAGTTACGATAAGATATAAGTTGCAAAATACGAGAGATAAAAATAAAAAATTTTCTTCCAAGGTAGATTCCTTGAACACTCTGTTGCTCTTCTGTCAAGTTTCTTAACGGATAAACAGATAAATTCGGCGAGGACTACTCGAGGCAATCGATTGAACAAATTTCGTACGTCGGTACCGCGCTAGTTTGCATTTCTAATTGTAGTTTCTATGGCTGTACAGAGGGTACAAACACTGTCTACCAGATCGAACCTTGTTCGTCCTTGCGAATTTCTACCTGGACACTAGTTCTCCTTGTACCGAGAGACAGAATGGCTTGTGGTCTGCGAACATCGAACTGACTAATGTCAACACGTCGACCAACGTATATCGCTTTAATATTTGAATAATCAACACGTCGTTTCACCGTGTGTTCTGGTTGCCTATGTGGTAGTTCTTGCCACATACAACTACGCTGTTGTTTCTTTTGTTACCGAAAAGTGAATATGTCACTCGGGAATACTCTGCTTGCATACGATTGACTTGGGCAAAATATCGTTTTCAAATATTTATTTTGGTTGAACGATCGACGTAACAAATAGTTTTCTCGAGAGAATTTCGAAAATAAGAGACTAAAGTTATTACGCGTATTGTGCAGCGACTACCTTGTTTCCAAAAGGTAGCATCAATTCGCGAAAAATATATTTTGCTCGTACATCGTATATACGTTCAAAAGAATTTACGATCCTTACGGCCTGTTAGAAGAGCGATACGACTAAGAAAATGAAATTGTTTGAGAAATCTGTTTGAAACAGAGGAAGCATACTATCAATAATTATTCAATCGTTTAATAATACAACAAACTGTCTCTGTTAAGATTTAGCTGTGTAAATGAGTACTGTTTTGTACTCTGGACATCTGTAAGTAAGCGAATGAATTTTGAATTTTTATTATAAAAATCTAAATTATTAAATTATCGTAGAATTTATTACCATTACTTCCTCTTTTGTTGTATATTTAATAAATAAAAATTTGTACGCTCATAATACGTAAATATTTCAACGACTACAAAAGAAAATAACAAATTATGCGATAAATACGAACCAAGAATAAAATATCAGAGCACATAAACAGTATTAAGCTTTAATAGACTCGATTTCCGCCAAAGCAGCTTTCCACGAAGAAGCCTACTTTAATCCACGGAGATTTTACGGGGATTGTTCGCCATTGAACGAACCGATTCGTTGTTCGAAGCTATTCGAACTTCCGAATTTATAATCTAAAGTATTTCGACCGTGCAATCACAGTAATTAATCGTTCTTTCGAGTTCCGTTCCACGTTCAAACGGAATTCGGATCTGCAAATGCAATTAACATGTACCATCCCTCGCTCTTCCTCTTCCCTACCCCTGTTTACTCCTCTTCCTCTTTGTCTAATTCCCTTTTCGTTGTTATCGAAAGCGAAGCGACGGTGCTTTTACGTAATTCCAATTGGCCAGGGAACGTCGTAAATTCGCGGACTAACCACGCAGATTCATAATAATCGAATTTACGTAACTTTCACTCAATGGAGAAACCGTGCGCTTACCCTTTAAACACCGATGCTTTCCTGTCTCCTCTCGCGAAACTGCGTCGACAGGATTTAAAATTCTTACACAGGATTAATGGTACGGACAAGGAATTCTCGATTATCAAGTGGAAGAGCATGCAGTTTAGCAGCGATAAGAGTTTGCGAATATCGTGCACGAATTGCACGCACGTAATTTATTATGCCTTCGGCTGGATTTTTTATTGGACAATATTTTCTACGTATTGCGTAATCTTCATGAAATATAATGGTATTTTCTGCAGTCGCAACGAAATTTCAATGATTCTATTGATTTACGAGAGAAGATACGTTTCACGCGAACAATATCTCCGTATCGCGATTTAGGCGCTTCTCGTAGCAAACGGTTAGCACTTTCGTTTAATAAAATTTCGTACTGTCGTAGAGCGACAAGAGATATAGAAGAGGTAGAAAAATGTATTAGCTAGAATTATAGAATTTAATGTACCGTGGCATAACGTAGTATATCAAGTACGATGAAGTACACCGTGCAGTACAACTACAGTTTTGTAATACATCGACGATAGAATAACGCGTTTAAGTCGATTCAAATAAGAACTGCGTGAGGAAGTTCGATATAAACGACATCGAGAGTTTGTCTTGGTTTCTTACTCGCTGAGTACAGCAGAGTCATAATAGCGACCCACCGAGTCGAAGATTTGTGCGATATATATTGGAAAAGTATTCCAAGATTGACGTCCTTCAAATAGAACGTGGAGGGTATTTTAATTTGGAGATATCAAAGGCCAAACTAATTTAACGTTTTTATTACCACAGTATAAGAAGCAATCTCTTTATACGTAGCTTGATTCGCTTTTAGTTTAAAATTTATTATTTTAACGTCTCGTTTTTCGTATCTCGTAATTTTAATTTGTTTTATTCTACGGTTATCTTAACATTAATATTCCTAATATTTATTCGTCAACTTCTTTGTATTGAGACGACTTATTAACGAAATCGCACTGATGTCTGACATATCACGTACTTATACTACTTGCACGGTCTAAAACGTTTTTGTCGAGCATTTTTGATGTTTCTATAATTATACGTGTCGATTAACGATATCGAATAAAATGTATTTATAGTAATAGATTGAAAGAGTAATTGAAATCTCATGTAAAAATTTCCTGCTTATTTTAACAATAATTTTATTCGATTCGTCAGTTGAAGATATTTCCCGGATCTTATAAATTCAACGGTGCAAATGCTTTTTTATTAGATACGATTTATCTAGTGAAAGCCGTACAATAATGTAAACTGTTAATCGGAAATTTGTTTGAAAAGAAATGTAGCGTGCGTAAATTCTTGACGCGTAATGGGTTTAATGTCGCGAATTCGTTCGATCGAGCTCATTGCAACACATCACTAAAGACATGTAAACATTTTACCATGGATTTAACAAACGATAAATTGAACAAAGTATAAATACAATATAATTTAAGTGCCTTCGTTTAAGTTTCAACATCGATATCATCTCGAGATACATCGTTTCAGATTAGCGTAAATTTTGCGAAATATAAACGACCCTCATCAATTAATATCACAAAATATATCTACAACTGCGTGAAATTATTTCGGTAAAGCAAGGACATGAATCATTATGAATACTATGCTGTATTTGTACGACTACAGTGTTGAGTCTTGTTATTAGGTATCGGATGTGATGTTAATACAAAGAAATGCGTAGGTAAAGTGTAAGGTAGGAAATATATTTTAAATACTCTAAAGTGTAAATACAAGTCGCAATACTATCGAACCGGTCCAGATCCGCTCGCTGGCAGTGTTACCTTATGACCGAAAATCCCGAAGCCATCGTCGCCTGTCTACAATTTATGGTTTGCCTTTGACCCTATCTTTTGTTTATACGCTGTCGATGATTTCGGTGCTTGACAAAACTAAAAGGCCAGATGTAGAGTTTTCTTAGAAGTGGCGACCACTTCAACATACAGAAAAAGTATGTTCAACATAATTTTCCAAGCCTATCTCGGTGCTAGACAAATGTACAAAGAATGAAAGCACCGCTATGTATGTAGAAATTCTACGATTAAAATTTTATAGACGTCGTTCAAGCATACAGCATACTCACGAACAGCGTATAACATATTACGCGATAAATACTAAACAAGCAGACGAATGAATAAGAGATAACGGGTCAATCTTCTTCTCGCTATTTCAACGAGACTTTTTCGAATCGTTGGAGACGAAGCGAGGACACGTTTCGTCGAGACAGTGCTGGCAGCGCGTAATAATAATTTATTAGAAAAGTTCGTCTTCGTTGCCGACCATCTAGAACTTGGCTAACTTTTCTTAATGCACCGGCTGCTTAGCGACAACTTGGCAGCTGGTCGGCCAAATTAACACTAATGCCGGTCCGGCTCGTTTTCTAATTAAGTATGTTAATTCGTACGTGGCCGCTACTTTTCTTTCCAACGTTTCCTTTTTCCCCTCATAGCTCTTCCGTTCTCAACGGACAACAAAAATTACGGGCAGATTAAGCCAGCTGCTTTGAATTCGTCCACGAACCACTACGTGCCACTGTACCCAACAATGCGTCTACGTACCTTCGTTCCAATTAACACGGGAACGGTATATGCACTATGCAGTGTTTAGAGATTAGGAGGGAGAAACTACGATGAATGTACAAAATAATGGTATTTTTAGGTACGGACATGTACAGTGGCTAACAGTGGAAAGTATACGAACTAATATTATTAATGCCTTTAAATTATTTTTGATATACAACGTAGGTATATTAGAGGAAACATTTTGGTATCGAAAGTCGCGATAAAACCAAAACGATTGTCTTTCCGAAGCGAAAGGCAAAGTTTCTCGTTCGTCAATTTCGAAAATTTGTTCAAATTTAACGCGAATCGAGGCGCTCGTGCGAAGTCATGTTCGATCAGTTTCTTGTCCCCTCGGCGAGGAAGAAGCACGAGTCAAATCCAAGAACGCGGAAAAAGAATCAAGATGTTATCCGTACTTAAAAGCGAAGTACTACAAAGAATCTTGCGAGAGATGGTACTTTACCTTTTGAAGAGAAGGTATACTTGGAAACTTTCGGCCGAGGGAGTCGTATAACCTTTAGGAACCGATCTAAGAAAGGAATAAAGGAAACGTTTGGAAAAGCCATTCGACCGTTCTCAATGACAAGAGTTTCGTTTTCAAAGAAAAAGAGCGAGTGATTAAATTCTTTGGGAAGATTACGCGATGGGTTACGTAGTTCGAAGTTATAAAAATATAAAGTTCGTATAATACAGTTACATCTTCTACCTCGTGTTACACTCTTAGCCATAAAAATTGCAATGTCGATATCTATTGAAAAATCAAAGAAACTACGCGGCTGCAACGCAAAATTCTTCTCGCTAAAAGATTCATCGGTAAAACAGGCGAAGAAGAAGAATCCAACTACGATTTATAGCGAAAGTTGGAGGACTCTTTCTCCCGTCCTTCTCCGCCATCAACAGCAATCCACTTTTCCTAGCTAACTTTCCCGAACGGGGCAGCTACTTAGCGCCAACTCGGTAGTCAGCTTAACGTGAAAGTTAGCGTGGCCGGGTGAATGTCAACGGCATACGAAATGGCGAGGTCGCGAGGAATCGCAGCGCGCATTCTCGTTTCTGTTTTGCAATATGCAGTCGCGATGCGCGCTCGATGCGGGCCAACCTTGTTTCGGGCCGCTTCAATTCCGTATTAGAGTGTCCTCGTGGCCGTGCAATATGCCAGATCTTCGTGGGAAAAATTTCACGAGCGACAGCCAGTGTCTGCGGGCATCCCTAGACCAGAATTTCGTCGAGGAAATTGATACGGAAATTTGCGACCCTCATATCGGACTATTTTCCGCCTCCATTTCCGTGTTTCTTCTATGCTACCTCTTTTTGGCCTACTGTGCCTGCCACTTTGTCAAAGCAGGATGTCTATTTTTGGTTTTGAAAAATTCCAGTCTTTGGCGCGTGTTTTGAGTCGAACGTAAATCTTGCTGTAGGTTAAGAAAGATTTCGTCTGGTTTTAGACATTTTTTCTTTTTGGTTGTTCTTTTTTTTATGATTTTTGATAACGAGTGACGAGAAGAATGCTTTTTGAACGATATTCATGATTTTTGGGAATTTATTGCATTAAACGGCAGATAATACGAATATTTTTATCGAATAGAATTCATTATTTTCAAGTATTTATTGCGTCATATTGTTGTGTCAATAGTGCGAATACTTTTGTTTGTTTTTTTTCAGGGAAGGTGATATATGAGAATTTATTTGTTGTTAGTGGAATATGGAATGCACAGAAAATATTAAATATTAAAATATACATAGGAATAAGAGTAGTGGCACTACTATCGAGTCTATCACGCACTTATACTACTTGCACGATCTAAAACTTTCCTACTTTCTTATTACTTTGTTTCTTGCTCCTTGTGTATTTCGACGTTTCTCTTGATGGAAACATACAAGGAATATTTCTTAAGGACGTTCCTTATTTCCGATAGCATTGATTTTCTTGAAACAATAAGAAGTAACAGCTGTATCTATCGATATACATATTTGCGAAAATAGAGGATAATTTAATTTAATATTGCTTCGAACACTGCAGATTATCTCGTAGCAAAATTTTTGTGAAAATTTAATGGATATTTATGTTCACTCACTGATATTATGATATAATGGGAAAATAACACAAGGAAAGTTTCTTTATTTTTAAAGCATAGTAAATTTCATCGCGCAAAATAAACATTTTTAGGTATCGGACGAAAAATATTTGAAACAACGGTGACTGGAAATATTGTTACGGAAATGTTACATAAAAATAATAAATGGGGATGTTATGACTTTAATACGACGCTTTGATAAACGAGCAGGCATAATTACGAGTCATGTACTTTCCAGATTAAACATTAAATTCTCATATTATTGTTTGTTGAATCGTTTAAAAAACGATAAGTGAAACGTGTAAAATGATATTTGCGCAAGAAACGTAAGCGTACTTATCGTAAGATTAAAGCATAAATTTAATGAATTTCGCATGTGAAATATCGCTATGTTACGTTGCAACATACGTTACAACAACTATTTTAATGTACGAAAAAAAGGAAGTGGTGACCACGGTTACGTTTGTTTTTGTGGACACAGTATGAAATCCAGTAACCAGGAAGCGCAACAACGGCAAACAAAAATTTGTAACAATCTGGGCAAACATAATTACTCTAACGAACGAATTTATGTTGCCATGTCTTTTTTTCGCTCGTACATGATGGTGCACCGCGAAAAGGAAAAGAAATAATTAACGTTTAATGTAAAAAAAATGGGGACGACAAATATCAATATCAAGAGAAAGAGAGAGAGAGAGAGAGAGAGAGAGAGAGAGAGTGGCGGAGAAAGGAGACCGAACCGATATCAAACTGTTTGTAGGAATAAAATATTTACAGGCCCTCCTTGGATGTTACGACGCAAAATCTGAATATTTTATAGTTCTGAAAGCATCCTGTTAAATTCTAGTAATCGTGATACTCAAATTAACTAATAACAAAGTTTATCATATATCGGAAAGAGTAGAAATGTAATGTAAAGGTAGAAAATGAAAAAAAAATGGCAAGGATGAAAAAATATTGTTAAAGCTTAGCGAAAATAAAGATTGAAATATTTTAGCCTCGAAGCGTTTTCTTCGAAATTTCTTTAACGAAATAACATCAGCTTGACATAGACATCGTTATTCCTAAAGTTTTAGGCTTCAGGGAGAAGGACCCGTGTCAGTATTGTTCATGTTAAGCTTTGGAGCTTAGCAAGCTTTTCTCATCCTCTGCCAGTTAACTTGGCATACAAACGCTGACATGTAAGTCTATATGACAAATTTATGTTAGTGAAAAATATAATGCTAAATATATAAATAAAAACACAACAGAAAGAGAGAGAGAAAGAGAGAGAGAGGAGGAGAGAGTTGTAATACAATGTGTGATTGAATTACATTACTACAATATTATTTTCCTATTTATTCACCAAGTGCTGGAATATATAAGACAATAATAACGCCATCAATATACTGATCGAAGTAGAGAAAAAGGTAAATATTTCTTTGTCTCAGAGTATATTATTCAGAATATTAGAGAAAAAAATAATACCCTTTTGTCCCCATTTAATTAGATCAACAGAGAAAATTTTCTTCCTTAGCGATACACATTTTAATAAAAAAGTAAATAAATATTTCCTTACCTTTATATTTACATTATCCAATATAGAGAAATATTTATTGTATCTGTTGTTATTTTTGTATTCAGAGGTAGGATCACAATAGTTATTATTTTATTGTTCGGATAAATCTATCACACCGTTCTGAGCCGAAAAACCTTTATTGCACACTCTTACATGGACTAGAGATAAAAACAATCTTCTAATTACCGTCTCTTTTTGTAACTAGCGCATCTGCATATGGATGGCGAGCACGACACTCACGTTGTCATTTTCAACAATATCAATCTCTACTTTCTTTTCCGATGTAAGAATATCGATTCAGCTATGTTAGGTATCTCTTTCGATATATCATAATGTAAGAGCAACTGGTCTCCAAACTGAGAACGGCTCTTTATTACGGTATATCGGGTGATTCTCATTGGCAAGGAGTAAGAGATACGTGGCCGCAAATTGCTTCTTGCAATCGCTGACGCGAGCTAACCTATGCGAAACTAAACTGCAGCACTGCAGTTGCGCCAGCTGCTTCACAACGGTACAGAAACTCGCCTTGTTATCGGGAACCTCGCCTTGGATACCTTTGCGTGGCCCTTCTTGTCGTTGACGATTTCACGCTTGGACGTGAATTACGGGGCCGTCTTTCGGACCTCGACGAATCCGGAAACGACATAACGAGAAAATTGATTCTTGAAGGCAGGACGGTGGAAAATCCTCGTTTCTATTATTTCTTGCAGTTCTACTATCGTAGGGTAGAATTTTCTATCTATGTGATATTTTTCTTTTCCTGGAATAATCCGTCTCATTATATCGCAAACACGAAAGAATTTTAATAAACAGATAGAAAACTTCGTAAAAGGTTAGGGACATCCGAGGTTATCCGTCCGTACAATATCCGATCATTGTCTAATTTCGTCAATTAAAATATTTGGTTAATACGAACGAGTTAAATATTCACCACGTAAGATATATGTATCTATATGAATCTTCAATGATGCAGCATTTACTTATTTACTTTTTATCTAAGACGTAAATCACAAAGACTAATGCAAGTTAACAGAAAGTAATAACGAATACCGTACTAAAGATTACTTAATAGAAATTTCAATAAAACAATTAATTTCTTTCAAAAATATCAAAAAAGATATGATATATAGATCAGCATTAAAAAAGGCAAAATTTTTCAATCAACCGAACACATTATCAGCGAATAAATGATACGTTGACAACGTAATATTTATTTTTATAGCTGAACAAAGATATTTGCAAGAATAGATGGCCGTTCTTATCAAATTTTTATCAAATTCCTTTACCTCGCTAAATACTTCAAGTTTAATTAAACCATATCATCCTGAATACAACGCCTCCTTAAAATTTATATTAAACGTACTTAATTCGTAACGAAGATTGCCGGTAGTAACGCAAGCAAGCACTTGTCCAAGATCATTTCTAGCGATCTGCAAATAAATAATGTTACTTCCACTCGGTTGCTTTTACGTCGAGGGCGTCTCTTACATCGTTGTTAAAGCCGTATCTTCGGGAGCGTAAATGTTGCAGCAAAGCGTTGATGCTTCAAAGTCGAGTTCGTAGCACGAAAAACGCTTTGCATTGCGATTACGGATTCCGAATCGGAAGTACCGAAGCCGGAGGCTAGACGGAAGGGATTATTCCAGCAGTCGCGTTTGCGTCACACGTGTAATTTCACGCCAGAGCTTTAAATTCACAGATTCAAACGACCTTTTACATCTGCTAAATAAAAGAGTTATTCAATGATGGAGATGACACGTCGAAGAGGAAATGAAATTTTAATAATGCGATGAAAAGAAGCACTCTCCTTGCTTGTACTCCAGAGTTTGATTCTTTGAAACTTCTTTAAAATCAAATAGAGTTCAGTCGTTAAAGATCAAGCAATGAAAAACGCGAATATAATAATTTGCATTGTTAGAAATTATTAGAAATCGCTAGAAATTTCTATAATACGAAGGGGCTAAGAATTCAAATGGTATAAGTCGGTCTACTGTTTGCATAAAACAATATGTGTTTTACGTTTATTATTATAAAAATTCCAAGTTTTGAAAAGGTACCATGGCGGAGAATTAAATTATTTAATTATGAAACTAAAAGGGTGATACTTTAAAAAGTTGAAATACGTGGAAAAATTCGAATTCTTAAAGTCTTGATTTTATAGAATCATATATGTTGGAATTTTTAATACAATTTTCAGTGTTTATAATATTGACATATGTATAATTTCGTGTGCTAGATTAGATCAGTCGCGTAGTAGTGACGCACGTATGCGAGTATGAGCGTATGGAAGTATGTGTGTGCACAGCGTCTCGGAAAATAAATGAATGCAACTGTTCCGTTGGCGGTGCGGTATAGAAGACGGTGAGACAAAGAGAGCGCCGAGAAGCGTGCAAATGTATATCGACGAAGATCTTGCAAATCGTTTATTAAATAAATCTAAAACAATTTTAATATAGATTCTAAGTGTAATTTTAATGTTCCTTTACTTTTATTTCGGCGATTAAAATCCACAATTCTCAACATATAGCTTTGTCAAAAATACTATCAATCAAAATACTATTCAACGGATTAGAATGCAAGTATATAGCTTCCTTTCAATTAAGCAGATTACATTAACTTCCTGTGCAATTAATTTCATTTTCAACTTTTAACTGGTTCCAAAGTAAGTCCAGACAAGTACTATCGGATTATCTACATACAGAACAAACAAGTAATATAAATACAGAACAAACAGTTTCATGACAACAAATTATCTTTGTTCTCTCCCTCTCGTCACAAGACTATAAAACGCGGTAGATTCCGAAACAAAGTAGAAAGAAACTATCTGAATTACGCGAAAAACGATTTTCTACTCTGGAGCGGGGCTTGAAACTAATTGATGAAAATCGTACAGTTCGATTATTCTGGAGAATAAATTTAAATCGTCGTACACAGTGGTACTCTCGTTCGGTGGCCGAACGACAAAGAACAGTTATACAAACACGATAATCTGGAAGCGTTTTCAAGTTCCAATTTTTCCGGTTCGATCGATACTTGCGGAAGCGCGGCTGCTTCGATTTCTCATTTTATCGCGCCACTTGTACGAACATACCCACTCCTCTGTCCTTCTTCTCCGTTTTTACCTCACTGAACCGATTTACCGGATTTTGATCGCATTTCACGCAATTAGGGTCGCTGCTCGTTATCGTCGTTATCATCAACATTTTTTACTTGCGATGGACAACGTATTAAGTGCTTTAGCACAGTGAATTATATCGTTGAAGTTCGTTCTGTCTTTCGAAATGTACACTGAAATGTACACATGAATTTTTATTGAAATTATAATTACAATCTCGACTAAGAAAATGGAACTATTTCAAGATCATGTTGTTACGTCGGCCAACTCCCTACCTAAACCAGGCCACTTACCGCAGACAAGATGGCATCCAGATATCTATACATCCCTATTTCATATCCTCAATAGTCTTAAGGACCGACCAATCTCGGGAATTTTCTAGCTAAAGTCTTTCAGATCGAACAAAGATCTTTTTACTAAAGCGTTTTCTAAAGTTTATTGTTTAATACGAGAAGACACGGGAAAGTAATTTTTTCTCACGTACGATGCGTCCCACTAGCAAATTTCTATCGAGAGTGGCCTTCCTAGTCCACCAACTTTCTTATTATCCAATCAGAAGCAATGTCTACTGCCCTCGCTTTCCTAACCAAAATTGTTATCAACAAATCCGATGGTCCCTAGACAGTAGACACACCCATCGTTAGCTTTCCTCCGACACAACATCGTCGCTAAACTTCATTTATTCTTTATCGTTAGAATAGTCAACATGTCTGTACCGGGTCTTTACCCTTAAATCAATCATTTAACTTGTACGTACGCACCAGCGTAACTATCTTCTTTACAAAGTTGTTGAAACAAATATTAATTTGTGCGTGTTAATTCAGTGTAGACTCAATTAAACCACACATATGATCGTCTAATCGTAACGGGAATTTACGACTCCCTTTGACGTGCTTTTTCGCGATCGCGTCTCTCCGCGAACGGTCGACTAAACACATGTAAAAAGGAAGATAGAATTCAGAAATATCTAGATTAAATAATATAAACTTTCCGACCTGATCCTGTTTTTCATAGTGGTTAAATTAAAGAACGTATTAAATCTGAAGCGAACAATAGCTATTGCTGTGATATGTCGATTCTATGCCAAATTGTAACGACTAAATATTTGAAATCGAACGAAGAGAAGTGAAAGCAGCACCAAAAGGAGAAACATAGAGCTACAGTGTTCTCAAATATTTCGAGATGGTGTGTTGCAATTTTTTTCTTTTTTTTTTAATGCTCACCTCCACTTAACAATCCGTCCTTATAAAATTTCGAAACTCTGTCAAAAATTTACTCGGAAAAAACGAAGCGAAGAAATATAGAAAATTAGCCTCATTCGCAGCAGACTAACGACCGCACATACGCCACTCCACTCTCTTGTCTGAAGTTCTCGCGAAACAGAAAAATCCGAATTCGGTCAGCCGGCGGAGGCCGAGTCGAAGAGAGAAAAACCGTTTGAAATTGAATAGCCGTATGTGGGCCGCATAACCATTCGTTCCTGTCGAAATACCTTTCAGAACGACGCGTCATTCCGTCGAGAGTCGTCCGTGAAATCCAACGACTAGCACCGGCGCGTTTCACAGCTCGAAGTAAGATTCTGTGAAGCACGGTGTGCGCCACGAAACCGTCGATCTCCCATGGGACGCAGCCTCGATTTTACCACCGAACCAACGCCGCATCAAATATTAGACTGCGAATAGTTGCGATAAGTGGAATGGCTATTGTAGCTGCGAAACACCTGCTCCCTTTCTAAACGAAATTCAGGAATATTCTTTCCTTTCATTCTCTCTCTCTCTCTCTCTCTCTCTCTCTCTCTCTCTCTCTCTCTCTCTCTCTCGAGGAATCAACAACCAAGAAGGTCGATTCACTTTTATGAGAAAGTTGTACGTTGTACAGTGATACAAAGTGGATCACAGTTTTCGCAAGATATATTAATTACGAAACGAAGAATACTTCGTTAATTGCAATAATGTTGTTCCTCAGAATTGCCATAGCTACGTACAATGATATATTATAATCCGATTAAATCGATGTTCGTAAGTTAATATCCATATAGAACAGTTTTATTGCTTGATGAATTCTTTATTTTCAGATTCTTTGATCTTGAACTATAAGATGGATCGTATTATCGCTTCTGATATTGATTTTACAAATTAATTATAATGACGTTTTTAGATAAATATTGAAGCTCTTGACTTTTTTAAACCTTTGGTATTTTTAAATAGCAAATTTATGTGGTAGATATGACGAATGATATTATAAGCGAATAATAGAAGGCAGGGATATGAAATTTTGTAAAAATCTAGGAAACAGCAACGAGCAAACGAATACGAGAACGTTGGAATTCGAGGCGTTTAACTAAAAATCGTACCTGCGAACAGCTCTAAATAAACGTCGAATCGAATTAGAAGAAGGAAAGGAATTTCAAGTTTTCATGAGTTGAATTATTAACTCTTTATCGGAGGTGAACAAATACATTTTTAACGTTCGCTGGTAGGAAGAACCGAACGTCTTGCTTTCCACTCGAGCGAACCAGGAATATTGTATGCGTTATCGGGCACCGCATATTAGATTCGCGAAACGATTCCAACTAACTTATTCCCGATACGCCGCGTCGTGCGCTAAAAGACGTTCTTTGAAGCGATCGTACTCGAGGCAATATCTCGTATAGAAATGAGATGGAACGAAAATGTTCGGGAAAATTTTTACTCGTTTAATGGCTAACATGGAATAAGAGAGGGATAGAATCAGCTTTTGAGATCTCGAGGAAAATTTATTCATACGCCGATACTAACACTGAATTTACCAGCATTGAAATGTCGTCTTTAAGCGAAAGCTACTGCCAGATATTTTCTCTGTTTTTGGATATTGTTACCCAACAGTACGTTCGAGATCCAGCGAAATGCTGCCAACTTATCGTAATGTATCTTTATCGCGTGATACAGGTTGCTTTGAAATGGAGATGTAAATTTATTCTACGATTATGATACATTTTACCAGAAGATACAATAGTTTCTACAAATTGTACGTTGTAGAGAAGACGATAAATTTGGAATATTTATCTCCAATCTACTCAGGCCTAACGTAGCTGGCTCTCTCTTTCCAAATGGAACAATCTTTTCCTTTTAATGTTATATTTCGCTTGAACACTTCTATATATATTTAAGACATTTAAAACGCTCAATTTGTATGAGATTACAAAAATGATATAACGAGATATTTACAAAAATGATTGACTACGGAAATATGAAATTTGCATGTACTCTGTGTCAGTTACATAACCCACCTCCTGTAGACCTAACGAAATTGAAATTAATCAATTAAACTGCTAACCAAAATTAAGATTAAAAGCTATGCACATTGCGAAAATGTACAGCCCGTCACAATTACCTGTATCTGTGCAGTTTCATCTCAAAACATTTCATAAATTATCCGTAATTAGCTAGAGATCTTTATTTGGAGCAAAGATTATATCAGCGAAGCTATTCGATCATGACGAGAAAGAAGGCTATACGTTTCGACTGTATTAACTTTTTTTAATTATTTAATATCGATAGCTACCATCTTTTGAGAAGTATCGACCTCTTACTTCGCGTTTCTTCCTAGCTTTTAATCTCTTCCTAACGTATAATCGTGCGAAAGTTGTCGGATCCACGAGCGATACAGATCCGGAAATGGATTTTTCCGACTGTATCCAGAGGCACGATTTGTATTTCGAATTCAGTCACGTCTCTGTAAATTTTAATTCAACTTGATCCGATGCTGTTCATTTAAATTTTCTTAATTCAACTAACTTTAATCTCCCGGGGCAACAAGATCATATTGTGAACTACTCGTCGGTCGATTTTCTTTGAAAATTCAAGAGATTGCGATAATTAAGATAGATAATATTGTTTAATTAGGATATTTATTCTATTAACGACGAGCAACATATCGTTAATAGAGATTACGAAAGCTTCCCAATAAGATAGCAAACCCGAATCAATATTTTTAAAGAAACTGTCACAGTTTATACAGTGATACTTACTATAAACATTATTAAACATTCAAACTTTTAATACGTCATCTACTCTATGAATTCCTTCTGAAATTTTTCCACGATTCAATTTTCAAATCGAAAACGCCTACAACTAATTCGTTTGAAAGAATATTTTTCTTTTAACCCGTACCGCTTCCACTTTTCGAGATATTCCAAAAAATACAATTACGATCTTCGAAGTAGAGAATTGTTTTCACATTGAAAGATCGCCAATTGAAAAAGAAAGTATCACGTATTCTTCGAATCTTTAAATTCCATTAAAATCTCTATGTATATCGCACGTGTTTGTTGCGTTCTTTTGTTATTAAAGGATAATAAATATTCATCAAAACGTACGAAGTACGAGCTTCTTTGTATAATAAATGACGATTATGTATCGTCTAACAAAATGAATGTACCATATAGTTTACCACGAAAGTAGTACACTTATGAAATATGTATTCTAAAGAAATATTACTCAGCAATAGCGTCATTTGAAAACTTTAAGAGTTAAATATTTAGCGAGTGTATGCAAGGGACGAATGGAAAATGGAGAACAAACATTAAAGCTACCCAGACCCGAGTAGAAAAAATATTGGAATACAGAAAGTAACTGCATTACCACAGTGCATTCAATATATTATATTAAAATTCACTAAACTATTCCATATAACCATCATAACAGAATCCTATTTGCATAAGGTTTCTATTTAAAAAAAAAAATCTCGTTCGTGGTAATTTTAGTAACAATCATCGTTGATAACATAACTTTTCGAAAATAGAAATATCTAAGAGAGAGAGTCGGTTTGTAATGGCAATAATAATACCACCATTGCAGTTTCATAATAACTTCACAAAATTAACAGTTACATTATGCATAATACAGTAGCAATCTACTTTAATATAACGATATATAAATATATATAATAAAATAACATGCCACATTGTTCACATTTAATACGTTCTATTGTATTAAAATATACACTGTGTGAAACTTTATAAATACATACACTGCGGACGTTTATGCATATTCACGTTTTTATGCGCGCACCAATGAAATAGAATCTGATGAAAAAAGCTTCGTTGGACAACTGCGAAAGATTACCGTAAATAAAGTTAAAGTTGCGATCGATGCAAACAATCTAAAAAAAAAAAAAGACAAAAAGAGGAAAAAAGAAAAGAAGAAGGAAACTATTGTACTATTACAAAAGAATTCGTAGCTTGTTTCACCAAGCAATTCCTATCGTCGAATGAGTAATAATAAATTGTATAAAAATCCTGAGAATCTCAAACAGTTCCAAAGCAGCACTCTCTACGTTTCGCAAGGTATTTCTAACAAACACATCAGCCTGATGTGAATGAGTGGCAACGAATGGGTGGCAAACAGAGCCAGCCGGTTAACTATACGTCAAAATCGTTACGAATCTCGATACAACTAAAGGCAACAAAGCTGCTCTTCCATTTCATGCTGAATTTCGCAATTGCTTCGAAAAGGGGGAATGTTCCGGTAACGTGGTGCTCGCCAAGCACAGGTTAAATCAGGGGAAAGAAGCAAAGATCGGGGTATATTTTATCGGGCTGTCCGTCGCATTCCCCCTAAAGCGATTTAGATTACCTATTCCGGATTTCTGGCGGAGCCAGCATTACTTGAAGCTTTCTTGGTCTACCTGTACGCCCGACCGAAAGCAGATTACCGCTGAAAATGCTTTTTCGTCCCGACCGCGTCAACGGTGGCCAATAAAACTTGCAACCAGCTCCTACCACCAACAACAAAACGAGCGACGACTAGAGAGAAAAGAAACGATGGAAAAAGGAAGAGCGAAAGGAGGTCAATGAAGGATGCAAGAACGTCGACAACGATGATTAGCGAGGTAGGACAAGTATTATGGCTCCGAAAGTTATTTAGCATGGCGTAGCGGACGACGAAGTCTCCTACAAGCGATTACTACGCAAGGTTTGCAACTGCAAGTTTGAAGTTATCTTATAAAGTAAAGTAAAGCTACGTAAAGTATCGGCGTATTATTTAATCCAAGAACATAAACATTTTCGATATTCGTTTAATATAAACATTCGTAGAATTCACGATTTTCTATGCATCTTTAATTTTATGATACGATCTGGTAGGATTTTATCGTTGATATAAGATCATTTCAAAGTGTAATTTTTCAAAACTTCAATAAAAGTCTCGGATTAGCTGCGAGAAAAATCGAAGCTGTGACGAATTTGGTCTACATACCGGTACTTTTGAATTAAATAGCTTTTTGTCGTGCTGCTAAAAGTCCTCCGCAATATGAAACGTGTTAAACGAGAGGATCAATTTTGATAACGAGCGAAATTATTGATTCCTGAAATCCGACTAACGAGGTGAAATGTCACTTGAATAGCTTGGAATGTTTAAATTTGACTTTACTTAAGAATTCGATCGAATCGTAGATTTATTTTTATAAAAGGACAGTATAGACGAAAATGTGCAAAAATGTTAATATGTAACTAATTATCCGTTTCTCTTACACGAGTAAGAATTTTAAGTATGCACAGCTGAGAATTAGAAATATAAATTTCATCACAATGTCCAACGTTTAATTTCGAAATAAATGATTTTGTTCCGATATCTTCGCAGTCGATAGATGCGCGACGTGACATTCTCTAAGAAAATTCGCGTAAAGTGTAGAAACAGTAAAACGAAATGAAAACAATAATTTAACTGCATACTGAAAAATATATAAATAAATATTGAGAAATGTAATGGGATTACAAGGTTAAAAAAAGTAAGAGGAGCAATAAAAGTTGTAGATCGAATTGGATAATAAAATCGAATTATAGCGTTGAAACATATGTATTCGTTTATATTCTTTGCACGCATCTATAGGTTTTATATTTCCTTTTTTATTATTTACGACGATAACCTAGAATTTTAGAAAAAGTTCCGTTTCGTATGTCTATTCCATCTTCAACGTACAGATTTTCATAAAATTATTGAGTTTTAATATCGAGTAATTGTATATTAAGTAATAAACAATTCATTTCACGCTGCGTACAGAAAACCTATGAATAATGTATTTTACATTTGTTTCTATAATTTAAGCGTCCAACGAAGTCAACCTTCCCAAACGAATAACAATTTATCATAATAACGATATAAATTTGTTATCCTGTTTGAAGAGTTTGCGGCAAATAGGATTATTTATTTCGAACAATGCAGGTGAATATTTGTTACAATTGGCGCTGATAATTAAGCACGACCATAAATAACTCTGAATATTTCACAATCATCCCAATCTCATTTATAGAATTTCCTTTTTTTCAATTTCAATTACTTATTTTTATCATTTTAACATTCTATCTAATACAACGATTGAAAGGATATCGATCTATCCAAAAACCATCGTCCCCCAAATCAAAGTTCCATCGATTACGAAAACATTGCACGACAAGAATTCGATATTAAAAATTTTCATCAAAAACCTTTTGAAACTTCTCTATTTACCCTTCGCCCTTTACATTCGCGAATCGTCTGTCTTTCAAAGCTTCGATACACCAACCACCACTACATAAATCAGAATAATTCAAATAACCATCGACACTCGATAATCGAAAGTCCATTTCCAATTACTGTTGGTGCCGAATTCTACGGCCGGTTGTCGATGAAACTGAAAATTCTTTGCACATTGCGCGCAAACCACGGATTCCAGAGGCGAGGGAAACCAAAAGGGTCAGCGTAGCAAACATTTATCTGGGTCAGCCAAACTAGCAACTCGAACAAGGAAAGCCGCAGGGTTGCATCGAACGAAAATTCCACCGGTTCCTGACAAGACGAGAAAACCGTTCTGAAGAGGGGTCGCGCTCATAAAACGGGAACATATCATCTTGCTATCCGTACGTTCGCTAAAACGATTTGCATTATCCTATTCCAACCTTTCCGTGGAATTTTTGTCGAGGACAATTTCTCCCGATCGTGTTCTACATTTACCGATGACGCATTAGCCACAGTATAGGAATAAGATGAAGGCAAAAAGATTTATTATCCCGCTTTTATTATGAGTAATACGTGTCACTCTCGACGTTTTGCGTACGTACATATTATTTTTATACCCGGTTCTGTGATATATGAAATTTTTCTCTTTTTCGTACTCGGCGATCTTTTAAATTTCTTTTTTTAGTTTCTTTCTTCAAGAGTATTTCTTTTTTCAATCACTTTATGATTGATACGTGTCAGGATTATGCGTATGAAAATGTGCGGCAAAGTTTGTAGTAAATATAGAGATATACGGTAGATTGTTATAAAACGTGTGAGGTACGAGAATATTTATAGACGTCAAAACGATGTGAAAAGTTTCTGTAGAAAAATGCCGTTTAAGGCTTATCTCTCGAAACAGAAGCGATAATATTTTATGCTGGAAATATACTGGTATCGATGAATCAACCGATGAATCTTTCTGTCT
This sequence comes from Bombus haemorrhoidalis, assembly GCA_014825975.1. Taxonomy (NCBI): domain Eukaryota; kingdom Metazoa; phylum Arthropoda; class Insecta; order Hymenoptera; family Apidae; genus Bombus; species Bombus haemorrhoidalis. The sequence goes on from CM026171.1 coordinate 4,102,641, forward strand.
ATCTCACTCATTTCGTGTTTCCCATGCTAAGATCGACGAGACGAAATAAATGACACAAAATATGGATAGAATTTCGGGTATAAAAAGGAGTCCTATAAGATATCCCTCGCGTATTATGCGAGAAAAAATTTCTCCCCCTATGTATTCATTTTTTACTTTAATCTCTTGTGTATATTTTCATATATCGATACCTCTTATTCTTTAAAAAAATATCGCAGCATTGAAGAAGCAATTTGTAACTGTTTTCATGAAAACCTTCGGAAGCTTAAATTGAAAACTGTAACGTGATACGATGCAAATAATATCAAACGAGTATAACTTGAATTAATGAAATACTACTTGCTCCACTTTATTCTTTTCTGTTGAGAGAATTTCCCGATTGATATAACTTTCCAAAATGAATTTGTCTGAAATGTTGCAACTCGCGAAGTTTCGTTTACCAGGTTATAGCTTATAAAATAAAAATTCAACTTTTCTAATAGGTGGTGTGTAGTTAAGTAATGTAAGCTAAGCTTTTGTAGTCATTCACAGCGGCTACGACGCAACGATATCATTTGTGAGTCAAATACGGTTATGCTCGTATCGGTACTCCTACACCTCCGTTTTCCGCGTAAAGCACAAAGCTACTCGTAAACATTTAACATAAATTTCGTAACGTATCATTAAGGCATCCACGCGAACGTGAACGCCCAAGCTAGGCACTTGGGTAAGTTCGCCTCGATACGGCGGGAATTTCAGATCCAGGAAATATTTCTGAAGCTTGCGCGAGCATTTATCACGCGAGCAAACCCTTCGAGACGATTGTGCCGCATTCTCCGCAGGAAATTTGATGGGAAGATATCGCGGAGAAGGTATACAAAAGGAAAACGCGGCTCAGTCTCGACGACCGTGCACTTCATGACCCACTGTACATTTTATTTACTGCTCTTTATCGTATCTCCATCTCGACCCCTGTTTCTAGTTGTTTCTTTTTGTTTCCTGGTGATATCACACCGTACCACAGAATTGAAATATAGAAAATCAAACGTGTATCGGGTGTCATAAAATTTGATGAAAATCTATTCTTCTCGTTTTTCATTCTCGTTTGGTTTCAAGCGAAAGAAAGAATTTTAACGTCTTAAAAAAGTTCTTAATATAACATCGAAACGAGAAATTATACGTATTAATGATAATTATTTCTTACGTTACTCAGACACGAGGAACTTTTCAACGAAAGAAAATCTTATTTTGATCGGAAGCGTTTAAAAAGATGTAGGAAAATTAATTCGTTCTTTGTGGATTCGATTTTCGTTACGTATAACGAAACAATCTTTTAATTTTTAAATGTCAAATAAGATGTATTTCATGCTGTTTAAATTATTCTGCTCATTCCTCATTTTCTAAAAATTGCAAAAGATTTTTCTTTTACAAGGAAGTTCGAACAACGAAAAAGTCAATAAGTCGATAAACGATGACGTAAGTAAGAGAATTATTAATCGACAAGATGCAAATTTAAGAAAGTTCGATTTTTAACACTCGTTTAACAGGCAAATAGCTTGTTCGATAAATTGAAAATCAATGTACTTCTTTGCCGCAGAAAATAAATTCAACTGTTAAATCCTTTATCTCGTTAAAGATTAAAAGGAAGAAATTACCGTTGGACGAGAAAAAACGGTATTTCATTTTTTCCCACCAGTGATTTTCCATCGACGGTATAGTTGTCTAATTATAATCGGAAAACGGTCGCAACGATTCTACATTGGACCCCGATGCAATATCGGACATAAATGAACATTATAATTAGCGCATTGCGTCAAAAAATTAAATCTATCATTGTACGTGCAACGCACACATTGTTGGGAATGAGGTAATTGAAATAGGAAATCGCTGAGGGAGGAAGATTTAAATCTCTTGTTTAATTGAACTCATTTTGATCGCGGAGCAATTTTGAGCTCGCATTTATTTCGTAAATTGCCCCCGACGTTGCGGTTATATTTTCGAATAAATCTGAAGAATCATCAATACTCGAGTTTCTCTAACTTTGTATAATATTTTATATACCTGATGGGATTTTAAGAAAAAAAAAAAAAGAAAAGAAACGAAAAGAAAGAAGAAGGAAGAGAAAAAATATCGATCGAGCAAATTTTTATCAAATGGAATTATATCTTCAAGGATAGAAATGATCGATGTAAAAAGCTTGGGTAAATATCTATAAGTAAACCATGCAAATTTTATGATACTATAATATAGATATATTATGTAATAAACTTGTAATAGCGTAATAAGTAACGTAATGTATATAATGCGATATTATATAGTAAATATTGGATATTAAATCCATTTACGGCATCGAAACAATTCCGTTATTATTATTTTTCTGTAACGTTATATAAATACCTATTATCGTGTTCCAGATTGTAGAGTATTTATAAAAATATCATGAATAAATGTTTTTAGATAACTTAAAAAAATTACATCGTAGTAGGTCGTTTTATTTCAAAGAAATTCTTCGTGGGAAGTGATTCGATTCTGTTTGAAAATAATTGTGGAATTCGCTCAATGATGTCGACACTGAATCTCGGCTTACAAGAAATGGCGACTGCGATTCATTAACTTGTTACAAAGCAGCGACGACCGTGGTAACGAAGTTTAGCTCATTTAATTTCCTCCCCCATAATTGCTTCTGCAGACATTGGTTCTCTTACTTTCGAATATCGGGGCTTACTTTCAAATTAATGTTATTTGTGCTCTCGTCGACTTATTCTACAACTTCTTAGGACAAATTAATTTAAACGGCAATGATGGTTTCTTAATTGCTAACTGTAGTTCTCTGTGTTACGTTAGCGAAGCTGCAAGTTAAACCGTAAACTGAAACGATGTCGAAGAACCTTTTACGTAGAAGTTCATTTTTCCATTTATAAATACAACGTCGAATAACGTTGGATATTTTAAAAAAAGTTAGGCGAAATTACACGTATTTTTTGAAAATTCTTTTGAAATAAATTTTACAGAATGAATCTGTTTGAATTAATTATTGCAAAGACTACGCATTCTTCCAGCAAACCGACGGCGTATTACAAAAAAGCACGGCAGTCCGAGTAAAGGTTCTTGACTCCTTTTAACTTTTATCGATTCGGTTCTGTCATCAATCATGGACGTCACACGTATTCCCATACGTAAAAGTTATAAAAGCAAACATACGTCCTGACAACCCATTGTGTTCCTCGTTAAGCATAAAAATTGAGAAATATCACGTGAATGACGTTAATCAAGATAGTTGTAATAACTGCAGCTGGAAAGAAAGCACGAAACGCGGACGCAAGTTAACGCAGAGACGCGTAATTTCGCTGAGAATTAATCGAAATAAATCATGGAAAATTTATTCGTGCGATACAAGGGTGCAGGATCGTTCGTTATACCGTCTTTTCAGCATTGCGATTAATGTCTTTTGCTCGTACTATTAATATGCGTCTACGAATTCGTACGAATAGTCCAAATGTGAATCGGATTTTAATTAATGCTGTAAATTAACATTGGTACTTTCAATGTTAAAATAACACAACTTTTTGATTCACAATATTTTGATCGCGTTATACAGTATTCTACTGTACTTAAATTCTACGCCGAAGTAACATTTTATAGTAATATATACAACAATAAAGCTATATCTTGTATAATATCTTTACTTGTGACTAAAAATTATACAATAAGGGATTATATGAAAATTGGTATATTCATATTAAAAGTATCGCACGTACAAAAGAATAGTCCGTATCGCTTGGCATTCTTCAAATATCAGCATAAAAAGAAATATGAAACTGTAAAAGTTGGGATATCATAAAAACTATGTAAACGAAAATGTATACTGTGTGATAAAAAAAAAATATTTACGTTTCTACTTATTTACAGATAAAACATTTATTCAAAATATATGAAAGTATTGCTTTGGGTTATCGGCTTATGTTTATTCGATTTTTTCGATTTAATCGGTGTTTTGAAAAAGGATTTGTGTTTAAATATTGAAAGATCTGTTTACTATGCAAAAGTAATTACATGCACTGAATATTACGTACCTATAAATTTAACTTCGTAACTTTGATTTTAGTCAAAAAAAAAAAAAAAAAAAAGAAACAAGTCTACAACCATGGAACAAATATAAAGCTTATTTTCTATTTAATCATCTCTATCGAAACTCTGTGCTACTTTTTTTTCATAAAATCATCTTTTACTTGTTATTAGAAATGAACGTTAATTTCGAGATTCTAATCACGTTAAGAAGAAAACCAAAGAAGAGCGAATGTCGATATCACAGAACTTGACAAGAAATTGCAAAAAGTTACTCTATACTCGCATAATCCTCGTATTCAAATAAACAATTCATTCGATAGACGAGTTACGCAAGATTGGCGTGTTGGAAATTTTTACCAATACTCGATACTAATTTATCTCTTACTGTGTATTCTTTTTTCATACAAGTGTGATTCTTCTTTGGTATTTATCGTAACTTCGTTAACTCTACGATCCAATTCATCGCATAGATAGCATATATATAAAAGTGCATTACATAGAATATCCAACTCACCATAAAAACGGTGCGAACCAAAGCGCATCTTGGATGTAACTCTAAGCCACTTTCTGCACCCTTCCATCAAAACTAATTTCCAATATTCGTTGCTCGACTCGGCACGAGTCAGCGCGCCGTCACTCTACGTTTCGCGTGGGGAAGCTTCCGGGAACGTGGTCCATGAGCGTGAAGGATCAGGTCGCAGTTCGCGTGCTGATCGAAAAATAATGCTGTTTCGCGACAACGGTATTACTCTACCGGTGGTCTTCGCCGTGATGCGATTACAAAGTTGCCAGGCGTCGTTCGTAGTTTACATCGAACATTATTAATATGCATGAGCGAATCTTACGAGCCGTGTCTCGTATAACCACCACGGAGATCCACGCGGACGTGGAATGTGTCGCGAGTCTCGTAGACGCGCGGACGTTTCAACCGCGTTGGAGAACGAATTTTCCCGCGTTTTCATGATTTTCCTTCGTTTCATGGGAATATCGGAATTCCCTGGACGGAGCCGTGGTTGGAATTCCAACGTGCCCCATAGTGATAAATAATACTGCTGGCAACCTCTCGGTGTTTTATGTATTCGAATGCCGATGGCCGACGGCCATTTGTAAGCGCCGCCGCGAGACGTTCGCCGGTATAGAACCAACTCCCAAGTTTACTCGATCGATCGGCTCTTGATTAATTTTTCGAATTACTACGGCTACGTTGAGCCAGCCCGTTCTTTATTCACATTAGACGGATCGATCTTGCGGTGGATTATTTATGAGGATTATTTACGCGTCTTTCATTTATCAAAAATCGCTGTTGCGATCGTTAACGCTACGACTATCGATTAGTTTTAATGTACGCGTCAAAAAATTAAAAAAATACGACAGGCTATGTTTGTTAAAAGAATTCATTAATTTAAAATATTAAAAGTAAAAAGACAGAAGTAAGAAATGAAACTAAGCGTATATTATTGTATTATGCATTGCTAGTTATATATATATATATAACATTAAGTTAGGAATTCGGGATTTAAAAATACCTGCTTAAACTGCGGTAAAAAAATTACAAAAAGTATTCGCTTTAGCCCGATTCCTCCGAAGAATCTCATAAAACTTTGTTCTTGTCGAAAATCTTTAACTTCGTTGTAACGTCTGCGAACGTACCAAGACCATGAAGGAACGCATTAACGATTACGTAGGTGATGCAACTTTAAGTGGATTGCACGTGGTCGAATTGCGCGATGCACCTTGCATCAGGCTAAAACGGCAGAGATCGGATTAGGAATTAAGCGGAGCGGAGAAGCTGCACCGCTATAATTCCATTAAGATACAAATTTCCGGAATTTTTTAGCGAAAAAGATTAACAACGCACAGCGATGGATCGCTCAAGTATCACGAGAAACGAATCTCGTAATACGTGGACATTACTGAAAATAATAAATTTGGTTGGGGTCTATGGAAACGTTCATCTTTTTAAGTAAATCTAGTTTAGATTATTTGTCAAATTTGTTTCTTACGTAAGTTTTAAGAGTAACCATCTTCTTTTCGAATAGATTTTTCTTTCGTATCGTTGATACAAAATGAAAGTTACACGACGAACGGAACAATACCAGTTCTACGTAAAATACAAACTAATTAAAAATATTCAATGTGTTCATTTAATATCGTTTTACATGCCATATATTATAATTCCAGTACATCATTCGGTATGATTAATTAGTTAACGAGTTATTAACAATAATAGAAAACTACAAACAGAAATGAAATTATAAACGAAATGGCGGTGATTTATTTATTTTAATGAAGAGATATCGAATTTCATAAACATGCATATATAATTAACATTGAAATTAATATTTATAAAATTGAAACGCTTTATTACATTTCATATTATACCCAGCAACCGTCTTGATACTTTTACCACTCTATTATCTATATTAGAAAATCGATCTTCGAATGCACTTTACTTCACAGAGCTATTCAAACGATTTAAAAGCACAGATTCCCGCAAAGATTCGAAGATATTGCTTTTAAAATTTCAAATTTCGTCTAAATATATTTCAATTAGTTTCTCCTACCTGTATCACAGTGTAAGAAACATACATTTTCCTTAATTATACGCGTACTCGCGATATATTATAAAATTAATAACGACACTCGCATATAATTGATACTCTGAATCGGCAAATGTCACCACATCGATAAATATCGTTTAACAATCGCTAATAAACCAATGAAATCGACCTACCGTAAAAAATGCGCGAGAATTCAGCGCAGGGCACGTGGCCGCCACGAAAAGAAAATTTCTACTCACATGTTTAGTGGCGGTGTAGCCGGTGATCTGTTGAAGCTTGCTGCTGACCATCTTCGTCCCCGGTTTCGTCGGTTTCTCGCTTTTGTGCCATATACCGATCACACCCGTGATTATCAACGCCACCAGCGTAATGATACCGATCAACAACGACAGAGTCACGATTTTGCTACGGGGCGATATTACCATTGCCATTTTTCCTCGTCTTTCGGACTGTCTCCCCTTCCTTTCGGTATCTTACTTGTTCACCAACACTTTGCCAACACCGAATCGGTTAATCCGAATATCTCAACGAACAGTTTCCAACCAGTCTAACCAGATGGAAAACGATCAATCAATTAATAACTTCGATTAACATCAATATATCATTTATGTATACATATATATCTAGGTATATGAATATATATCTCTCTCTTTGTTTCTTCTTTTAGGGGAATAGGAGCGGGGACTAACTAGAATATTCCTCTCTCACACGGCCATACATCAGTGCCGACAACGATTTTCAACTAAGGCTGCCGCTGTTATTATAACTTTATCACGTCCTCGTACTCGAATATCGACGACGTGTCAGCCGAGTCCTCGTGGACCCTCCTTAAAGTCATCTGGCAGAATGTGACTCGTTCTCCTGGCTCGATTTTCCAAGATCGATCGTACGATCTTCCACAGCCTCGCCTCTAACCACCACCATCAATGCTTCGAGGTTTCCTCTCGGACCGCTGTTTCAGATTTCTTTCTCTTTCTTTCAGAGATCCCGTTCGCCGTTCGATTCGATGTTCCCTCGATTCAGCTTCCGCTCCAAGAGTTCTCTTTGGAAACCTCGCTCGAAGAGGATGAAGAAGAGGACTCTGTTTGCCTCGTTGCGTTTGGTCGGTCCTATGTTTAGCAGGAACTCGTCAGTCCTCCGTCCACGTCTCGCACTTCCCGAGCTTGACTTCAACTTTCCCCAACGTACTATCTCGATCGCTTGTCACACGTCCAGGTTTCGCTTTCGGAAATTTCGCGGCGAATTACGGAAATTTCTCCGGTATATATCGCTCACCGCGGATACCACGATTCCACTACGGTCCGACCCTCCACGGAGTTGGAAGAGGTCAACAAGTTTAACACGCTTTCGAGAACTTGGTCGACGAGGGACTCGCTCTTCTTCGAATTCCTTAACGTCGTCTTCCGTGACCCCGCTCCTTCGTAATTTCGTCGAGCACTCTACTTCATACGATACACCCGGTATACACTCGCGACGGCCGATGATTACGCATTAAAGCGATCCTCTCCGTACCTGTCAATCTATCCGATAATCTTGCGACGACTCTTTTCCGTAACTTTCGTGTAGGTTTCAGTTTCTGACCGTTCTTCTAATTTTTCGTCACGAGGAAGATTCTTAATACTGATCCGAGTGTAACAATTAAAACTCCTTTCTCTTACGATTCTTTGCGACTTCAACTCGTTGAACTAGCTTCGTCCAACCTCCTTCCGAGGAAACGCTTCTATACGCGTGCACGATACCGAGACGCGTCAGACATTTTTTCAATTCCATAAATTTCCCTCCCGTGACGAGAAAACCTTACGAAGAAACAGGTTTCCCGGGGCACGAAACTCCAACAACCTTCTTATAGACTCAATAAACAAAACCCTATCCTTCTACATCGGTTTTCCTCTGTCCCGGAGCAACCTCTCTCGGAAACAGCCGTGTTCTCCGAGCACTTGAGGCTCGAGCGATCACAAGAGCAGACACAGAGTTTCCCGTTCCCAGTATCAACGTGTCTTTTTCTTTTTTTTTTTTTTCTTTTGCCTTTTCTATCCTACGTGGAATTCGTATTCATTCCGACGCGAAGGAAGAAACGTTCGATGGCGTTCTACCGTGGCTCCTGGCGAAGCACGATGCACACTTGCGCGGATCAACAAGTTTAACGGTCGCGAGGGGTCAACAACAACGAGTTCCGATAAATTCGTCTGAATAATCAACAATAAACTTCTCCGGGGAATTGTTTCAGCAACGAGATACACCGGAGAATACCTTCTATATTACACGGTTGCCCTCGGTCGTTCGAGGATTCGTTTAACGAGACCTCCGGAAACGAGAAGCCTCGGAAGACTCTCTTCAACGATCTTCGATCCCTCGTTCGTGTTCCCACTCCTCGTCGTCCTCGTTTTACCGTGGCCTTTCAGACCTGCCTCTCTTGGACTGCACCGCCGTCGATTCAGACGGCCTCTAATCGCCGTGGAAAGTCACTTTCCTAGATGTTATGAAAACAACCAGACGTCACGAATTTTCCGACTGTAGAGTTAATAGGGATTCGAGAGACCTTTCGATGCAGCATCAAAGACACGTCTCGGTGGATTGTTGCGAGAGAATAGGACCATTCGATGAATCGAGAGCTACATGAACGAAGGATTTACGACATTTAGAGAAGTTTTGTCAGCGTGGAAAATTGTGGTCGGATTGGTGGATGTTTGCGGTGAATGTTTGACACAGAATTAACGCTTCCAGCGGTAAATATTCGAGACGCGAACATTTCCTATAGAGTATGGTTTGCAATGATTATCATTATTGATCGTCGTTGTACACAATGTTTTGTACACGATGCAAAATAACAATTTGATATTATGTATACAGTTGGGGATAAAAGAAGGTTATAAAACTGACATTCGAGGATTTTCGTGTCAGAAACTTTTGTACTAGATATTTTTTAATATGTTGGCAACGATACATCGTTCTTTATATCGCTCAGTTTTGAAACTTTCTATGGTCATTAAGTTGCTCGTTTGATTTTCCACTTTGTGAAAGTTATGTAAACGCAGGAAGGATATTAATTGTAAACAAATTCTAGAGATTTTTAATTGAAAGTTAGACTATCCTTAACTTTAATAAACGTAACGAAGTTAATTTTCAATTTGTGTATCGAAAGTTCGACGGCTACTACGGCCAGAATATAATGAGACGATATAATTTGGTAAATTGCTTGTTCTTTACAGAAGTTGGCCATCGACGTAAACTGTCCTAGAATGAGAATTTAATTGCTCGAAGAATCGCAATTCTCTTTACTAATTAATCAACATTGTGGTCTTAGCGAATAAAATTGATAACTTGCCAAGTGCATTCGCTAATAGGGATATACTTCGAGGCGTTAATGAAGATAAATCTTCTTTAAAGAAAGTTTTTTAATAAGCCTTCCACTTTTTATCTACTTACAGAAAAATATATCCTCCATTTACAAAAGTTATATTTCTGACAAATTACATCTTCCTTTTCAGACATGTCAGACGGTCTTCGAATTTTTACTAGCCAATCTCGTTGTTATTTCAATAGATAAAATGACTCGATATTTCCGTATAAAGGAAAACTTCAGTATAAGGTCGAAGCTTTATAATTCTTTCACTTTTGCTCTCGAACTTACAAATATTCTAGACAAATTGATATATTTTCCATCTGAAAATGATAGAAAAAAATTCGAGTTCCTTGTATACGTATTTATAAGTTTCTACGATCGCAAATAAATCTCTACATCCTTCGCTTCTTCGTCTACGAAAGGGTATGTAAAACTTCTGGGCACAATTTTCCAATATTCCACCTGAAAGTTTCTTTCGTTCGAATGTCCTTAACTTCGGAAGTATTAGATTGATTCGAGAATTGTATAGATCATATAACGTGGTTCTACAAATCATATAATTTGGCTCTGTAAATCCCAGGTAGCTGAAATATACGTACGTCATAACTGTCGAAATATAAGATGTAACAAGACGTTATAATGTTGCTGGAAATATTAGTTTGCCGCCGAGAATTTGATCCGTAAATCCATGGACAAACTGCATCTTATTGGACGAGATTCAGTTATAAAAATGTGCGATAGTAGCAGCTTCCACAGTCTTTTGGTAAATCTTCGCAAAACTTTTTCACGGGAATAAATACGATATTGAAAACTTTGATTCTAAAGAAAAGATATTTTATAGAGGAATATAAAGGAAGAATTCCTTATTCTTTATTGTTAATAATAAAATATTTATAAGATACCTATAAGATCATAAGATAAAAAGAAGAAGAGTATTTTCTATCAGAATGTATAGCTGGAAGAATATTTTAATAACAGAATCAATTTGCCCTTTGAACGATTCTCACGAACAATTCTCTGAGATATCTCCAAGATTGAAAAACAAAAATCGTCTTCTTAAATCGTTTACGATTAACAGTTCGCTTCGTCAAATCGAAGAAAACGCCATTCGGTTAGTAGAACATCCCTTGCGCGCTGAAAATTGCAGGGCGCGAAATACCACGAAATAAACGCGAATTAGCGGCATGGAATCACGACGGGACGTGTTGGATCTTAAACACTGGGATCAATTTTCCCGGGTGTTATCGCGGTCACACGGTAACAGCATTTTCATTCGACGAACCTCGTCCGTTAGCAGGGAACGCTATTTTCATTTTACACGGTAAAATGCACGGGCGAACGCGGTCGCGAATGTTAATGCGGCCGGTATCGAAGGACGTAATGAAAATGAGGAACGCATTAGGCTATTTGGACCAGGTTGAATTTCGACCACGCTGATTCGTCCCTGCGTCGTAAATTCATGAGAATTGGGTGTAAATAATGTATAAAGTGTATGTTAATTTAATCGTTAAATAATTTGTTAAATAATCATGGGTAAACAGTGGAAGAATATTTGAGACATTCGGAGAATTATTGTTATTTGAGGATATGTATTTTATATGCACACTGTATGCCATTTTACGTGTAATATAATGAAATTATAGGTAGAAGCATCCGCAATGATTTTAATTCTGAATGATCAATTTTCAGTGTTTGTATATCTGTGATTTTATGGGAATGTTTCATTGATTTTGAAATGTTGTTCAATTTCTATATTGATAATAACAACTTTTTAATCGAATTTTGTGTTACTTCATCGCGGGTAAATTTAATATCAGCGATCATATTATCTTATCTCTGAATATACGTACTGATCAATAGGATTATTATCATTCTTCTAGTAAATTCAGCATTGTAAAACATTTTTCCATATTCGTTACCATTTCTCATATTCACTGGTAGAAGAAAAGTAGCATGAAACGCGTTGTGTCTAAACACGATTGATATTCGGATTTAATACTTTATGTTCTAAAAATATTTCTTCCGACGTTATCCATAAAACTCTTAATCTGTTCGAAGTTATATTTCCTATAATATCTGTCTTCGATTAAATCAATTATTAGATGCCTGTATTATTATTATGTTAAATAACAGGACAAGAGCATCCTATTAAATTACATTAAATTCCATTGTACTTGATGATACTTGTTACATATCATTTAATTTTCCGTCTTAATTCAACGTTCTTCTTTTAGTTCTCGGAATGTGTAGGTTAATTTTTATCACGTTCATAAAAAACTATATTCATTTTTCATTATGTCTTGCGTTTTTTATATGTAATTTTTTTTTTTTGAATTAAGTAACAATTATTATTACTAATATTTGCAATACTTATAAAAATTTAAGCTTCGACAAGTTACAACTGAAGAGTACCTCGCGTAAAGAAAATCCCATCGGAAAAGTCTAAATCATGTGCCGCTTTTAACATTCTATTCTATTCTATTCTATTCTCAACAATAACCGAACAATTTCTGCGCACAAATCCCCTCGTAAGTCCGCAAATTACTATGGATCACGACCTGAAAATCTGAAACGGGAGTGTCGTCAAAGCAGAAGCTGAATCAAAGAGGAGCACGAAGGTGATTCGTTTACCGCGGTCATATCGGTTCACCGTCATTCAACATTGGAAAGCCACCGGAAGGTTGGCTGGATAACGCGTGACGCTTCTTCTCACAGTTTCAGAATAGTCGTGATTCACGGAACGAATATTATTAATTCAAACTATTATTTAATCGTCTGCAATTCAGTGCCGAAATTCTCATCGTTGTTGATTCGATATTCGAGAATATACATAATTTAGAGATATTTAAATTAATATTCGAATTATACTAACAAATGTTACCTAGAAGTAGAAGAAGAATCATTAGACTAGGATGTTCGTTGCAAATTCATATTTTGACGAATATTATAAAAAGTTGTTTCGCCTAGTAAATATTGTAAAGAATATTCATTTATTTTATCAATATAAATAAAGATCTTTAAAGTGTTGTTATACTTATCGATTCAACAGTAGCTAATATTTGAAAATTAGGATTAAAACTTCCGACACAATTTACGCAATTATTATGTCTTACAGAATCTTACCACCTTTTCGCAAAAACTTTTTTAATTATGATTATCTATACATGTTGAATGTAGAATTTGTAGGTATACGTTACAGACGATTTTAACCCTAAGACGAGCGATTAACGCATTGGATGGCGGATTTTTGCGTTAACGTTCGCATATTTTCGACAGCTTCTATAAAAAGGAATTCAAACAGAGATTTTGCGCTGAAATTCGAGGAAAAATTCCGCGAAAATTTGGTCGTATCAGGTGTAATTCACTTTGGAACCGTTATGCCGCAAATAATGAAGAGAGGGAAAATTGTCACGTTCGTGCATTTTTTCCCCCAATTTTGCTCACGATAATTGAGTTTCTGTTGCAATGTTTTAGATCGAAAAATGTGTTCGTGCCTCTATTCCGTCGAAGTTTCGACGCGTAGATTGCAGCATTCTATTTCTATCTTTTCAAATTTTCAGCATCGATTTATAGAGATGCTAAGTAAATCTCAGAAAAGATTTTTTAGAATACGTTTGAAAACACATTTCCGAACAAAGTAAGAAAAAAATTGTGATTAGATAAAGAGAAGATGTTGGTAGTTAGTAGTCTTTAAACAGTAGATCAAATATTATAATTTCGTAATTTAAGACTCGATAGATCGAGTATTACGATTTCGTAACTTCAGAATATCTAGAAATGTCATTATTTCTGTTTACTTTAACGCAGTATGAAATATCACTTTTTAAATCTGCGTACTTGTTTTTACATTTATCGACACATCGTTCGATTTCGCGGTAAAAGCGATATCTCGTTTTATAAAACATAAATTGAAAGTTAAGAGGTACGTGGTGATCGTCGATCACGAAATCGTATTAAAAGCACAAACAACGCAGCGCCACTTAAAGTAATCGATATCGTTTTAATATTACTTGAAATGCGCGCTGTACGAACAGAAAAAGAACATTTACACGCAATAAGTTCCTTCCAATATTACGGACTCCGATTGTAACATTATCTTTTCCTCTCTTCAAGAAGAAAAATATATTGCACAGACGTATAAAACTCCGGAGATGAAAGTTTCGTCGAGTTATGTATTTTATGGGCTGCTTTCAAGCCAATTATTTCGAACTTTCACATTTTAAACTACTGAATGTATATATGAAAATTCATTTCCTTTTTACATGCAGTGAGTCGCGAATGTACTTGTGCATTTATCATAGAAAAATTTTAGAAATATCTTACGTGTTATACAAAACATTTTAAAATTACATGTCTCACGTGACATCTCATTACAATTTCATGAATCACACGTATCATGATGACGCTGATAAAGTTTGAAACAAATGTAAAGACGTATTTGGAAATTACAAAATACAATAGGGGCTCGTTTATCCCAATATGAAACCTATTTTATATTATATTTAATATTATATTTTCCAATAACGGACGCCTTCTTTCGTTTCAAATATGTGCTGTGCTTCGTTACACGCATTCTTTCCTCCGTTCGATCCAGTGAATTCTGATTATAAAAATTCATTATGAAACTAATAGCGTTTTAATTACCGAAACAAAATACGGTATAATTGAAAAAGCGATATAGATATGAAAAGCCACAATCGCAGACTCTAAAAGACAAAAACATCAAACGCATTGAGAATTATCTGAGGCACGTAGATTCCTCAGACGGTAACAGTAGGTTAATCTTAAACATACCGATGTAACGAAATGGTTTCATTGGGACAAAAACGATAATAACAAATGATTTTATGCAAATGGAAACAGCGAACGAAAGTGGTAATGGAGAGGCGTCTTCTCGTATCGAAGCATTCGCGGCGTTGCGGAAAGGAGTTTCGATGATTCGAAATATAAAAGGAACGTAGCTCTATGCAGTTACATATGTCGAAAGATTACGTGACTTAACGGTCAAGTAGATATGAGATTCATAAATATTCAAAGAATCTGCCAATTAACCTGTATTCGACTAAATGAAATTTTATATCAGAAAAGTGATCGTTGTATTATCTGAAAATTCCACTATCCGAACAATTTTGTCTCTCTATTTGTTCGGATAACGGGGGCTCGGTCGTACGCTCAAAGAGACACAAATTGTTGGCATATGTGACCGCACTATCGATACGCATTGGAAAGGGCAAAAGTCATAAAAGATAGTTTCTACGTGGCCGCATTTTCAAGCGTCGAGAGTGCCTTATCATTATATTTCTATTTGTTCGGAAGCTTTTCAAACCCGGACACGGTTCCACGTAACCAGTGGAAGGTTGGTGGCCGGCGAGAGGAGACTTGAAAAATTCAAAGCGCAAGTCGGTCGAAGAGGTATGCAAATGAACGTGTTCCGCCTGAAGCAGGGCGGACCACGAGCGTGACCATCGTCACGACGACAACTTCCTCTGTTTTTCTATCTCTTCCGGTAAACACCGTTCGTAGCGGATGCTTTTTCCTCCGTTGCTCTTCCGGCAATTTGTTCACGCGCGTCTCCGCGCTATCGTCTAACAATATCTCCTTGCTTTACTTCAATTCCCCCTTCGCTTTTTTCCCAACCTCAACCCGGCGCGTTTCGCTCGTTTTTATTCTAGGTATATTTTAATAAGGAAAAAAGCGGAGAACAAAGACGGGCACAGAGGAGAAGAAAGAGGGCGAAAAGCGGAAGATAAACGAGTTTCCACGGTTTCCATGAGCTTTTTGCGCTTCGACTGCTTTTAATTCACAAAAGTAAACAGCCAGAAGTTCATACGATTTCGCTCGTTAATTCGATCCCCCTGCCCTCCAGCTGGCCCTTTTCCTCTCCACGGCTCGCCAACTTTCCACTCTCCTTTTCTATTTTTTTTTTTTTTTCTTCCCACTCTCAGTCGCCCATCGTCCGGCTTTTTCTCCTAGAATATCCTCAGGTAGCTCGTTTTCAGCCGAGTGAAAGGCCGGCGAGAGTTCATAGAAGGCGAATCACAGGCGAAACAAAACGCGGGGTGAAACCCCGTCCCTTCATTACACGAGAGACCCTCCTTTTTTTCATTCTTTCTCCTTCTCGCTCTCCTTGCGTTTATCTTTTACCTCATCCTGTTCTCGTCATTCAAACGCAAGGCATGCACCCGCGCTTGCTCTCGTCTCCTTCTGGAGCAGTATCGGGTCCTCCTTTTCTCGTGCTCCTTTCTCCTTTTTACTGCTCCATTTCTTTTCTCATCCCCTTCTGCTCTCGTCTCCATTCCTTACTTTTAACCGCTCGCGCATCCTCCATCGCGAACGTGAGCCACATATATTTCCCTGCTCTGCTCCGTTTCGAACGTCGATATCCTCTTGTTTCGGCCATCGATAATTTCCCGGCGTTTCCCTCGGGAGAAAAATGCACTCGGCTAGGCTTCCTCCACCGATCCTCGTACGTACGTGCGAGATCGTAGATATCACGTCGACAGTCGCTCCACTTTTCAAAACCGGACATTATCTTCGCAGACAATCACGCGGATGCAAAATTCGATTTATATGGATTCTACGTATTCTTCGGATCATTTTATCACAGTTCGTCGGTTGATCCTTTTTTATGTTACACCGTGTCTCGTAATTCTAAGATACATTAAAATTATAATGTTTGTTCGGTGCTAAGGTCCTTCGATCTTCCTTATTGTACGAAACGAAATTTTATACACCGAGTCGAAACTTCTTCTTCCGTTCGCCTCATATACTGGATTTATTATATTTTATTTTTTCATCGTCTTATCCATTTATAGCTTTACGTGTCTATATGTATCATTATACATTGATATTTCTATATATCTATATTTTTATACCTTTACACGTTTATATTTATAAGCCCAAGGAATTCTAGCTCTCCTAGCAACGATATCCTTACGAAGTTATTGAACGCTTATTCCATCGTTTAAGAAATTAACAGTTGCCTGTAATAGACAGGGACTTGGGCTTTTACCCCTTTTTAGTTTTCCATCCTAACATGTATTGGTCCAGTCAGATTGCTTCATAAGAATATATGAGGGTTTATAGGGGTTGTTTGCAACAGTCGCTGGGTAAGACTCTCCGAGTGCCGATAGCGTGGGAGTGGTCACTTGCAGAAGGAGAATTATCAATCACAGTAAATCGACCATTCTAGCAAATTCAAAAACATTTGGATGATCAATCCACGCGTCTTACTGGCGCCAACTGTCTCGTACGACGTGTCATCACACACTATGTTCATCGAGACTTATCGTCGAACTAACTTTCAAACTAAAAAGTCAGAAACGTCTCAATGCATCAAACGCGTTCAGTTTATATACAGTGCAGGTAAAATAGATCTAACGGTGTTTCCGTATTGGTAAATAATCTTTGTTAGCCTTTCCTTGTTGTGGTAAACGATCTTTGTTGGTACACCCTTTCGATTCTAGGGTCTCGAACAATTTGTGATCTTCTCGAGGCTATGGTCTCGAAAAATGTTATTTATCGCCAAATTATTGCGCAAAAAGGTCTTGGTAACGTTAAAAGTGCATTTGCATTTCGTTTAGAATTGTTTATTCTCGTTTGCTAGTTTATATACTTCTTTAAAAATACACAAGTTTACACAAGCATCTGATGTAACAAACACATTGGAAATTTAAAGTGATTTTACGTTCTACGAGCGATTATCCTCACAGTATGGTTACCGAAAATAAATTAGTAATTTCGTATTTAATTACTGATGAATCCGCAAAATTACCAAAATTATATGCTAAACATGTGGTATCGTATTATATCGTGTATGTTAATATTGTATATTATTTTCGCGACATTCTCAGTCGTTTATTGTCAATGTAACATTAAATTAGATTAAACAATTCATTTCAGAATTATCATTTCTCTATATAATTGTACATCTCGCCGTGGATTTTATTGCGAATACTCCGTCTACATCGACCTAGAGATTACTAAAATTATATTTTCCAATTAATTACGATTTTAAATATGCTTAAACATTTCCAAATAGTAAAATAACGAGTTATTTTAGTCGACGCATCAAATACAATAATATTCATAGAGAAGTTATTTCTTTTAAAACACATAGAATTAATCCAAAAGATTTATAAACCAAACAACGTGCTGTATTATTTAAAAGTTGTGATATATTTTGAAATATTTTATTCAAACAATCTTGAACCCTGACATACATTGGGAGAACCGAACGATCATAGCGGACGAACCCTCTTGAATTTTCACGAGCAGCGGTCACTGCTCCTTTCAAAAATACACGATGACCGCTTTTTAAAGGTTCGCAAAAATTTCTGAAGGCGAAAAGGCAATCAGGTACAAACGACGGCTGCTATGAAACAAAGATAACCCGGGGGAAAGGAAATTAAATTCTGTATCTACTGGGTGCCGACAAAACACGAGGTCCTGCTCGCTAACACAATATTCGTTCTTGATTCTTTCCTTGTCGTTTCTCCGGCCCAGGAATATTGCGCCTTTAAAGATTCATATTACTCACGAAACGTCGAAAAAGAGGATCGCGCACGATGCCTTTGACCCGTGTCTGGTGAAACGCGAATTATTTGAAAAATTCGCGTGCCTTCTGCGAAAGAGGAAGAGCGAAAGGAAGAGACTTCTCGATAGGATCGTTCGTTTTATCAATAATTTCTTTATTTCACACGACACTTGAGGTAGCTCCGAAGAAGAAATTAAGAAGCCTGTTTCCTTCGGATCGATGGGAAAGTGAAACGAGAAAAAACATTTTGTTTAATTCATAAATTTCGCCAACTCTGTAATTAAGTAGCGTTATTTTTCGAGCTCAAAGCCCGGTTGTCTGAATTTAATGAACTCGGTAGAAATTGAATGAATTCGGTAGAAAGAGCGGAAACATTCTATCCTACATATTTTACCAAATTCTGTAATTACGAATCATGACAGTTTGATATTTGAAAATTTCGCCAGCTTCTGTTTCGTGGCGCTTAAAGCCGAGAAAATCAATTTCACGCTGGTAATGAAATTATAATTTGCATGCCTTCGTTTTATCTTAGTACAGTATTATTTACTTGAATATTTATATAATAGCGTATCATATTTATGTTAGCCTGCCCTCGTGTTATTAATATTGTGTCGTCCTATTTTTAATATGCATTATTTAGAATATCGATACAAGTTTGATTTCCGTTTTAGCCTTTTATTTGAGCTGTACTAATTTAATAATCTGTTTGTATCTAATTTATCTCACGATTTATCAGTTAATAATCGAAATACTTCGGCTGTTATTTCACTACCACTCGTGAAAAACACAGAATTACATCGTCGTTTTTAAGTACCTAACATCCAGAGATGAACTTGCTGAATATCATCTAGGACACCATCAGCGAATATCGAAGTACTTTATGAATTAAAGATTCTGCTATAAATTTACAGGAAGAAATAGCTCTATTTTCGTATTCTTTTTTTCTAGAAGAATTAATTTGTCTGCGCTAGCAGAAAAGTTCCTTTCGTTTTATAAGGAAATAATGGATGCACAACATTTTCCGTTTTATATTATTTTATCGAATCACGTATGATCTATTTTGTTCTATCACGACAAAGATTACAACGTTCGACGGATTAGGTTTCATATTTGTATAACGATGCGTTGTTGTAAAAGACGGATCTTTGTTGTAAAAGAAAGATACTTTTCGGACAACCTAATATCATGTCAAGCGAGTTAAAGCTCAAGCAAGATAATTTATAAAACATTAAATACATTCTTCAAAACTTATAAAACCCTTCAATATACTCTAATTAAGATTAGATTATAATATAAAACACTTCTCTATTTATCAATATCAAGATATAAACGTCTATCTTATTCAAAATTAAAAAAGCTATGTCAATTAAAATTACAAGACACAAACTACTCAATCAACGTTACTTCTTTAAAGAGGAAAATTCTTTCCAGTTCTATATTTTCGAATCTTATGACGTAACAAATTCCGTAACTTCTATCAAAAAAATCATGACGTCC
This sequence comes from Bombus haemorrhoidalis, assembly GCA_014825975.1. Classification (NCBI taxonomy): domain Eukaryota; kingdom Metazoa; phylum Arthropoda; class Insecta; order Hymenoptera; family Apidae; genus Bombus; species Bombus haemorrhoidalis. Next base: position 4,122,625 of record CM026171.1, read on the forward strand.
GTTGAATCGTTAAAATAATCGTGATATAACGGTTTTAATCGCACTGAAAAATGAGCAGTCGTGACGCGGTCACATGTTCACCGGCAAAACGAAATAATTACGTCAACCTCGACTAATGTCCGCTTTAATTAAGAAGATCCAGGAGACAGCAACGACGAAGACGAGGTGGAAAATTCGTGACCGGGGCATCGAGTGCGCCGTCGAGAAGAACGTTCATACAGTCCATTGCTGACCGAGATATCCACTCACACTTGGGAAATCTTCTGTCGACAAATCGGCGAAAAATTCATCGCCTACTCGCCTGCTACTTGCTTTTTAATTATCTCTGGATATTTCGTACGCGCGTGTGATCATGCGTGTGTCTATTCTAACGAAGGCTACTTGCAAATTATTTGTTAGATCTGATTTTTTAATGTTAGAACTATCGTTTAATATGTACACGTGTAAATTATTAAATACACAGAATTATGCGCGGCGAATCATGCAACTGGGACGGGTTCTAATGTAGCTGCGATTTCGTTGAAGATAGATTAAAAACGTAGAGAATAAAAATTGAATGGCATGATAAGACTTACGTTCGTAGGTTTTCACTTTTGTTCGGTATGGACATACGACGCAATTGGCAAAGTGCAATTACGTTCCTACTTTAAATGGAACTCTATAATTGTTTATTAATCGTTCGATCCACTTTCTAATTCTTTAAAAAAAAAAAGTGTTAAGATAGGATGTGTTTGTATCCTTAGCTTAAAGGATATTTCAAGCGTAATTTTGTAAAAGTTTGCACACAAGAAAGACACGGGACGGAATGCTTGCGTTTATGTTTCCCTTGTCTTTCGTATGCTAAATTTGATTTAATCTTCGCTATTATTGTTTGAATTTCGATTATCTATCATTTTCTTAATACATAAAAAAGTATAACTAGCAATAAATAAGTATAATCGTTGGCTTCGATACTCGTTACTTCTTCATTACTATAAAGGATCTTACTTCTTTACGCTATGGTCGGAGTTGGAGGTAGAATGGAACTCCCACAACCGATATTTCGTGGGTTGTAAGTTATGGGGACGGAAAGGCGATCGTTATCGCGTTTCCTATTAGCGAAGAAAAATTCGCCAGTTTGGAACGGAGAAACTTTGGCCTTCCCCTGGAATTACTAAGACTAGTTTTTGATCTATATTTTGCTGCAGTATCTAGATAAAGCGATTTGAAGGAAAGAAGGCGGTAACATTTATTTTCAGGCGAAAATTTCGACAATATTTTAAAATAATATTCTGCAATTGTTTTAGAAAATTCACAAAGCGAACAGATAAACGTATCGTATTTTCAAACTGCTTGGTATTCGTTAGAACATAATAGTTAGATCATAATGACGATAATCTTCTTCTACATTTACAAAACTGTCTTTCATCCGGTTCACAAATATGTGTTGAAACGTCTCGACTTAATACGAGTAAAATAGCAAAATATATATTTTAACGCGTTACCTTGTGGTAATTAATAAGCGGCAATTATTAGAGATTATTAAATTGTTTGCGCGTACATACGACGCTTTGATAGCGACTTAAATGTTATTTCCATTAAACCACAATTAACCATGAGGTACATGGTATCAGATATTAATAACGCTAGAGAAATTTAGCAATTTACTATAAGCGCTAAGCGTTTAATAATAAAGGCATATCTCCAACTCGGAGCTTTCCAAGGGCGCGTTTTAATAATGCGGCCAACCCTCGGTTAAAAATTAAATTGGAGGGGCCTATTAGATCAGTATCTGATTTAACAGCGCGTTGTTTATTACTAATTACCGCGTTGCGCTTCGAAAATATAAAGGAGAACGAGCAACGGAACTCATGAATGCGTAAACGAGTTAAACTACAGGTTTAATTAATTCGCCGGCACAGGCGTTAGCAAAATAATACAACGTCAGAGAAAAACGTTACACAACGACGCGGCGATAAACGAAAAATAAGTTTTAATGGCCGTGATGAAGAGGGAAAAACGCGAACGGGTGAAAGTTTTTTTTTTATGAAGCTGGAAAAAAGTAATTTCGGGTAACTTCATCGATCTCTTAAATTTTTAAGAAATGAACTTTCGATCGTTTCAATATGCCAAAGTATTAATTGTCAAAGTAATTGTAAGACATTGAAGTTATTAAAAATGACGAGGAGAAAGAATTTTCTAAATTTAACGTTGATAGATTAATTATCGAATTACTGGGCTGAAATTAAGATTATCCGAATAACACAACATTGTCGAGAAAAATACAGTTGAAAGAATGTCATAGAATTTTATATCTTCTAATTTACGTAGCATTTCACCTAACATTTCGTTGAGAGATCGTAATCGTTTCAATCGCTTACAGTAAGTTTCTGAACACTTCAATTTTCTTCGTTTGAAGCAGTTCACAATTCGTTTATGACACGTAAAAGATTCCGTCGATATAAAAGAGGTAACATTCGCCTCGATCGTTGCCAAAAGACTCGAAATTTCGTCTGACTCCTCTTTTTTATCCTCCTCTCGTCTTTCCAGCCTTTCAGGAGAGAAGTCAATGCTACAGTGTAACACCGCGGAAATTGAAAAGTTCGAACGAGCTCGATCTAGTCATGTCATCGAAAAAGCATCGAGATCGGGAAAAGCTTTTTCCATCGTTATCTTTCGTGTCTATGACCGTCGATACATCTCGAGCCCCGTAAAAAGATTCGAGCTCAAAAAGCTTCCTTTTATTTTTTTCGTAAACTAATTTTTTATCATAAATTTCAATCGTAAAGTAGAAATTAGTAGATTTACTAGATTTATACCGAGTTTATTATGAAATTTACGTAATTAGATTTTTATACATCCATGTACATAGCTCAGCTATTATTTTATTTTATTTTAAATAAACCTTAATTCTCATTGTAAGCACATACAAACAGGATACATTTGCTCTCTCAGAAGCCAATTTGATCAACTCGACTTTTGCTAAATATCCAAATATATAATTAGTATTTAACTTGACATAAAACAAATTGCGTATTTCTGTAAATTCATTTAATGCTAAAAGGTGGTGTAAGTAATCATAAATTTCGAAGTAAATTTTACAATTATTTTTCTCTGTTCTTTAATTCATTAAAACTTCGGATTGATTTTAAATATTACTACTGTAACAATCATAGTCATGCCCCGTTACAGAGCTTACGAAATTTTAAAAAGTTTCGCATAATACATATAATAATATTTTATATTCAGAAAAATTTTTTGTGACGTACATACGCTGGCTGTGCTGTACGCGAACGATTCAATAATAACGAACGCAATTGCCAACGCGTTTAAACCACGCCGTGATCCACGCTCGCTTACCTTTCATCGCGTTCGTTTGGTCGGGGGTAGTTGGGACCACGAGTTCAACCCATTTTTATCCTTTGGCTACATTGCTACCTCTCGTCAAATATAAATTTCGCTCGAGATTTCATTTCGAGCGTAGCTGCTTTTCTCTCTAACTTATTTCTTTAACGATGAGGAATAATCTCTCTCACGGCGAGGCAATGCCCCTGAGACTCATAGCCGGGCAGGTCATAGGTCAATACGCGCAACGCATTGAATCGCGTTACAGTTCGGCAAATTGCGAAATTTTTTCTCTCGGCTACCGGTAATTTCTAACAATTAACGTGAGAATGGTGTTTATTGCAATGTGTGTGGAAAAAAACACGTAACACAATCGAACCGGAGAGAAAGAAATAAGAAGAAAAATTTGTTTTCAGGAAATTGAAGAAGAAACGTTTTTCAATTTCTCAATGTGAAACGCTCGATGGACGTCTGCAGTTTTATTGTAAGCATTCCAAATGTTTATGGCAAAAATATACGAGAACGTACAGAAACGCAAAAGTATTTAAAATATCAGAAATAGCTGTGTTTGGAAAAGTATGAATTTGAATAAAAATCTGTAATTGAAAATCTTGAAATATCTGACAAGATTGACCGCAAAAGTGAATTATTTAATCGAGTGGACGAGTACGAATTACTCAATAAAATTTGTATCCTCAGTTAATAAAATCCTTCCTCGATGTCTCGTCTTTAACGGGATCAAGAATTTCGAATCTCGTAGCAACGAAACGAAATTTTTGCACGAATTTGAAATTCGTGTTCAGCGATATCAGACGTTTTATGCATACTCCTTGTGTTGTTATTTCTTTATTCAGAGGTAGGATCACAATAGTTATTATTTTATTGTTCGCATAAATCTATCACAGCGTTCTGAGCCGAAAAACCTTTGTTGCACACACTTACATGGACTAGGGGTAAAAAACAGAGGAACATCTTGAATCTATCGATTGATTCTATCGATCGTATCTAGAACAATCTTCTAGTTACTGTTCTTTTTTGTAACCAGCGCATCTGCATATGGATGGCGAGCACGAACTCACGTTGCCATTTTCAACGCTTTGTAAATATCAACGTTCGTTTATATTTCTTGTACCCAAAATCACGCAACCACGACTTTTCGTAGGTGTGTACAGGGATTCAAAGTTTAAACCGAGCAAAATACCGCGTTTGAGTGCTCCATCTGCGGAACCGCAACGCGGTGTGGTTATTTGCGGCGAAATTGCCGGAAAATCGTGGCCCCGTTGTAACGGAAAGTGAAAGTGAAAGTGAAACAGAGAGGAAGAGAGAACAGAGGGCGAATGATTAGCAGCAAAGCGATTTAATTTAATACCGAACTGATAACAAACATAACAGCGTTAAATTGAACCAATAAAACATAAATAATTCCATAAACGAATAACAAAAGATCAAAGCTTAAAGTTAAGTCAATGCCGTGCACTCGTTTAGCAATTCTTTGCCATTAACGGTGATCTGCCTATTTCTCTCAAAAGAAGTTCCTGAGAACTTCTCGATTCTCAATCGACGCATGGGAAGTGAATGGCGCGCTTTCAACGAACATATCGTGGGAATTAATCAACGAGTCAATTTGAAATCGAAAAGTTGGGGTATCTTTAAGAAAGCGTACTCCTTTAAATTGTTTGTTTGTAAATGTTTCCTTTAAATTGTAGATTTTCAAACTTTTATAATTCTTCCAGTTATACTTTCTAAATAAAATGAACGAGTTCTGTAGCGACGTTATCGTTATAAAACACATCGCCTCTCATTGAACAACCGTTCGAGCAATTTATTTCCGTCCTCGCGAGTAATAACATCTGTTACTGTTTCGCGTAAAAATAAAACGCGATCGTTCGAAGAATCAAAGGAACACGTATAAAAGTTAAAAGTCGTTGGAAAAACAGCGAATTGGCACTCGTCCTAATTGATAACTCCCGGTGAACCGTTATATCTTGCAACTTAAACGAGGTTACGCTCTAGTTACAACTTCGCCGAGCCAACGGCTGCGAGTCGCTGTTCTCGCTATAATGCACTTTTCGACATGAATGCATTCAGCATACCGTGTACTATGACTACGAGGCAGCTCAACATGCGACAACATGCGGTTCTAAGCGCTTCGACATCGCGGTTCTATACATAACGCATGATTTCGTTGAGAACTTCGACGCGACACTATCCCAATCGAATTATTTCCATCGTTTCGCTTAGCAATGTCGCTCGATACGAGATAATTCCCCTTTACCGCTGATATCGATATCTCTATATTTTCTAATTTTTAGTCTGGTCTTTTTAAATTTTTCATACGTACCAGCGATTATTATTTAATGTTTTGCGTTTGACAAAACAACGCAACAACCGACTCGATGTCCACTATTAGAGACCCCATCTCTACTAGTTTGCAAAGGGATATTTTTCAGATTGTTGTAATGTAAACAGATGCAATGCAGAACGAAGGATTTTTAGATTCATGATTCAGGCTACTTTTACTATCACCGGCACATAGATATCGTTTCGTATGAAGAAAGAATGTTGTTTGAAAATTTTGAAAGGCGAAGAGTAAGTGTTATTAGCGAAATGGAAATCATTTGCAAAAATTAATCATTACTCTTAATCTTTTTATTAATCCTTTAACTCCTTGCGCGAGCGAAATTTTCATTTCGGCTAACAAACAAACTTCTCTTCGATATCCGTAAATTATTGACAGCTTGTTTTACACGTGTGAAAGAACCATTCATACTGAAATACGAAAATCAATTTAATCATTGAGGAAACTATATGCACGAAATCACGTGCGAATTGTTCCGATTAAATCTCATAATAAAATATTCCAAGCAAACTGTATGATTAAAATTTCAGTTTACAAAGAAAAAAAAAAAAAAGAAAAGAGAGAAGAAAAAGAAGAAGAAGGAAACACGTATCGTGTGCAAGAACCTAACACCTAACTCCACAATCGCGATCATTAAATCCGCCCTATACCGGTAACGTGTTAAGTTGGCTCTCGGTCGTTTCCACGCGAGCGAAACCAGAGAACGCGGAAAATTGTCAAGAATTACGAGAATCCTAGCCTGTGGCGAGGCAGACGAAACAAAGTGCAATCGAATAAAGAAAGAAAGAATGCGAGTTAACTAGTGGGCGAATAAATTCCGCCTAGTCGAATGCCACCGATAAACAACGATCCAGAGGCAGCGCGTTTCTACGAGGCCTGGGAAACGTTTATTCCCCTGAAACAGGCTGGTAGAATAGTGGTCGCTTTCAGCGCGACTTCTGTACGCGTGGAATTCCTCGCGATATTCAATTACAATCCTCTTAACAATGATTTCCCATTCAGGGCCATCTCGCGCGCCATCGAGCGTAAACGAGCCGGCTGTCACGGCGCGCGATAACTCGATTTTACGACGTAGCAGTACGCGGCACGGTACGCGCGCAGACACGAGTAATTGAAAATCCATTCTGAAGTGTTCTCCCTTTCCCTCTTTCTCTTTCCCTCTTTCTCTTTGAAGTAGCGTCGTCGACGGTACATCAAAAAATTTATCATTCCGAGGCGAGACACGAGGAAACACCAAGGGAGAACGAACGAACTCGGAGTGGCTTCGTTGAAAAAACGCCTGGCCTCGGTCGAGAGCGGCACGAGTCACGAGTGGAGCTTTGTATATGGCCGAGTACAGAAACTCGCGTGTGCAGTAGCGTACACGCGCGCGTTCGTACTCTTCTTCTGCCCTGGGACCGCGTCTTCCGGATCGACAGCTGTCAATTCAGAGTGGCGCACCTCGCTCGTTAGCGTAGCGTGCGTATCGTAAAATCCTCGTTCAACGAGTTTCGCGTGAATTTGCAACCGGGAGCAGGTTCTTTTTTTCTCTTTTTCGAGAATGTGATGTTCGCGAGGGAATTTATTTATTTTCTTTTTTTTTTTTATGGGCGCGAGCGGGGAGGTGCGAGAGGTATGATGGGTTTTTGGGACACAGCGGATGTTGATTTGGTTGATTGATGCGTGTCCAGGGATTTTACATGCATGTTACATGCAAACGCTGTGAAATCGTTATTTATGTTGTAAAACTGTCACCGGGCTTTTTACAAGATTATTTGCTTACACTTGAAAGATTATTGACTCGAGTTCGTGCAGCTTAATCGTTAATTGGTATTGCGGATTCGTAACTAGTCCACATACTCGCTTTGTGAATCAGATGTATGTCAATAAACCGTACGCGGATGTTACGTGTTGTGTTGTAACATAGTTGCTTGATTTTTCGAATATTATTGGTCGAGTGTTTCAATCGAAGAAGTTTAATTAGTAATTGGTACATATTACATATATGTTACATGGACACGCGTTAAAGTGTTACTTGTTTCCTAGAAAATTATTCATTGGATGTTCATAATGTTCATGGAGTTTATGAAGGTTTACTATTAATTGAGATCCTTAGGTTTTGTCTGATTCACGGTAAGTTGAACGTTCATATCTATTTTCTCCAAAAATATTTGATATTTTCATCGTAGCACAACGATCGAATAGAAGTAGTCGAACGCGTAAAATATGTTACAGAGCTTTCATCATGATGGGCCAAAAAATATGAGAAATACTATATTTATTTCGCGAATATCGAGCAACTGGCTGCGAAAATGATCGTTTCGTGCCGATAGGTGTTGGCAGAAATTCATTTTTTCGATACTGTCTATAAATAAGCTCATACCATGAACTGCTTCGTTTCATAATCGACGAAATTGGAAATGTATTCGGGTAATATCGAATCGTTGGATATCAATATCGTATTCACAATGACAAGTTTCATCGACAGCTAAAAAGACTATTGTAGCTGCAATGAAAAACTCGAACGAAGTAAATTGTTTTTCGTTTTCGACGGTTGGACATTTTTCGAAAAAGCTTTCCCCCCAAATGGATTGATACGTTTTTCTGATATCGTACGAGTCCATATGAATTCATTACGATTGCACGGCTAGACACGAAAAAGGAAGATATTTATTATCAATTTATTCTCCTTTCTAAAATATGCCATTTAACCCCGGCAGATGTATATTTACGTCGTGCTAGGGATTCGTTTGATTCAACTGATGGAATTGCACGTTGAATAATGCAAAGTGGATGTTTCGGCCCTTCCCCAATCGACAGCTGACACATCGGAATAATAAATAAAGGATTATGTCATTTCACGTACCTATACGCTATATCTCGTGTTATTTCAAACTTTGAAGGTATCGTTATCTCTCATTAATTTTACTGGTCCGAAATCCTCTATAAAATCTATCAATATCTCAAAACAATAAGTAAACAGCACTAAACCAAAGCTCTGCTAATTGTATACTCACCGAATTAAAACTGTGTATTAACGTACAACGAAAACGTTCATTCGATAATACACAATGTACCAATGATATGACCGATTAAAATTATACGTGTTTCATTCGATTTTTTCCAACTATTTATTCGTTGATTATTTTTATTCCCATCTTTGTGAGTCAAACAACGCGTTATGATGCAAATTACGATTGCGTTCCGGTCGATTGAAAAGAAACAAGATATCTATTGTTTGTTGTTTTTAGATGGACACCTGTCGATGCAGGGAACGCAGTTGTTAATTCAGGATGCTACACACAATGTACAAATCACACAACTTCGAATGCGCTACAGAAATTCAGAATTCCCATTATTTTTCCCTTTCATATTTCCCGTTGTTGCATATGGACAGTTAGCTTGAAACTATTCCCGTTTTTTTTCGCACGTTGCGCTAGACAAAAGCAAGTTAAAAATTGCTACTTGCGTATATGGCTAACTTTCGTGCTGGTCATGTTTTAATAGCCTGACAAGCTTCATCTATTCTGGAACTTGAATTACATCTATTCGTAACTGCTGTCTTGTACGAGTATGATTAATATGTCGAGGATATTATTATAAATTGTACTGCATATATTCAAGCAAAATTTTCTACTACTAGAAGATGAAAAGTGATTTGTGTAACAAGAAGTTTCATTTATATAGAATTCAGACGTTAAGGATTTATTGTCTGCCGAAGTGAATAACAACGACGAAAATTTGGATGATAAAATGAGTGAAAATGGAGATGTATTTGAAAAAGATGGATTACCTTTAGTTTTGTACAATTATCGCGTTTTAAATTTCTTTTGTTCGTTACCTTAAGTAATATACATTTTCTTTGTAACTCTTAAAGCACTTAAAAATCGAACAAAATTTGATAGTTCGGTTTAAACGCATTATTATGGTTAGATATGCTTTGAAAAAAAGTAGAAGAGCAGGCTGGTGCTACGAGAACAAGAGAATTCAATTTTAACAAGTTAAAATCAAATTCTAGACGGAGACTTCGCGAGTCCGTTGAATTTTCATTAATAGCTCAAACCTCGTTGCGCTACTTTATAAACTAATAGCTAGTCAAGGTAATTACATTTTTATTCGACCGTTCGTCTACCTCTTACGCTTTTCTTTTTTTCTGTAACGAAAGAACACCTTTTGTAGGATGACATTTTTGAAAAATTTTTATCATCGTCGACTTCATTTTCTTCACTACGTGAAATAAACTTGCATTTCAATTAATTACAGTTTATATTTTCTACGTAAAGTATCTATTAAGTGCATAAAAAATTATGCTTAACTTGTAATTGTTGAAATTAATTAATTAATAGTTAAATTAATAGTCGATTTTTTACCTCAAAACCGCAAATAAATTCTACGATTTTCAGAAACTGCTTGAATTTGATCAAAATTTACAAATTAACGAGAAAAAATAATACTTGCTGCTTTCTTAAAAATTTTTCTTACAGCGATTTACGAATCAAATGTAGCGGAAAACTACAGAGGCTAACGTCATAACATTTTACTTCTAAAATATTATTTAACATTGCGATGGTTGTCTTCAAGATAACTCCATTCATTTTTTTCCATTTCTAGAAGTTTCACCACTTATAGATCTTTCTAGAGATTTAGATTCTATATCAACATCCGTATTTTCTTTTACTTGTTCAATGAAAATTTGAAAGTTATTTAGTTTAGGAAATGAGAAGTCATAGATAATTAAATCAGGTGAAATCATTTTTGATTAATAATTGTCAAATCAAGAAGAAACTGTGGGATATCATATTTTAAAATCGTTACAGACCTATTTATTCGCAACTTTGTAATTAAATTTCAAAATTCTAGGAATAGAATATTTTACGTAAATTTACGAGATTTATCAAGAGACAGAATGAAATTTCGCTCGATTCTACGATCTCGAACAATCTTTTCCCTCGAATGCAGTGCAAACATTATTCCGAGAATTAATGGAAGCATTCTCGCCACAGATGCCAGCGTTTTACGAGTTTCTTCGATAAGCAGCGTTAGCTTGTTTTAACATATTCACAGTTGGTAATTTTACCGAGATCCTAAAGCAGAAAATCCCAAGGTTCTGCCATTAAGAAAAAGAGAGAAGTCGAAAATATTTCCATTCAAAATTTCGCTGGACCGCGATTACTTTCTATAAATTCATATTTCTGCAGAATTCTATAAACCAGTAAAGGTATAAATATCGTAATAAGTTCTTCCTCAACTTTCTACGCTTTTACGCATTCGTGTTTATCTTAAATATATTTGAATACAATCGTATTTGTCAGAAATACGTGTTGTCTATTTATTATCATTAATTGAAATGAACAAAAGAAATTCTGTTTTCCTCAAAGCGAGCAAATATTTTCAAGTTACTTATGGTTTGTTAATAGTCGAATGATATACGACCATGACAACCGTGTTTCATCGCGATGCTAATAAAATTTCAAATTGTATAACAAGTATAATAAATAATCTCTGTATAATAAATACTCTTGCTAGTGTTTTTAATCGAGCCAATCCCTCCTCTTGGAAAGAAGCGATAAACCAGATGCAGATGAAAAAGAACTCGTGTAAAATGTGAAGTCGACGCATGTACCGAAACAATCGATTTTAATGTTGCGCTGTTTCGGGCCCTGTACTCATTTCCTGCTACACGCTTTCATCCTTTCTGCTCGATTATTTCACGTTCGCCACACCGATGGATTTTTCCATGAAACCATTTTATGCACGATGCATGTCGGTCGATGGCAAAAAAATAATCAACCCCTAAAAAAGAATATTCCATAATACCAGATAAAACGAAAGTTCGCGATGATCAAAAAAAGCAATCAAAAAGGATGAAACAAAAAAAAAAGAAAAGGAAGAAAAAATAGAGAAAATAAGTATCGTGATATTTAACCGTAAGAGGAATCAAAGGGTAAACTAAACGAACGTTGTTTTCTTCGGCTAATCGACTCAGTGTAACGATGTTTCACTCACGTTGAAAATTAATGGCTTTATCTTCCGCGTTGTTGCTTCGTTGTTTCGTTTTAATTGACGGGTCTTTGTACGTGTCAGCACTTTGACAAATCGATAGTTTACCAGGCTAAAACGAACGAAAAGGAGAAACAGGCAGAGTGTGAGAAAAGGAGAACGAATCGTACGGAAAAAAATTAGTGAAATATGCCGGTTCCTGGAATTAGTCGAAAAGTGAGACGTCTCGATCTCTGTGTCCCTAATTACCTAGGAAATGGACCGATTTCGTTAATGTTTACGATATAATCATTTTTATTTATTAAACGGAATTATTAAACGCGTGGTTGTTTGGATAATCAAATTAGTGGTGTGCGATTTCTACGTACTTAATTCCAGGGAAAAAAAAGAACGGTTCATGCTAATGTTCGCGATAGAATCGTGATTATTTGGTGATTATCATTAAACCTTTAAAATAAATAAATATTCAAATATTTTAACGAGCTACTACATATTTGCGAAGCTTTTAAACACATTCGTCTTTACTCTATCTTCTATTAATAATTTTATTATCAAAAGCATCACCGAAGCGACAGAAAAATAATGTTGACATTAACAAAACTTCGAACTAAGATAACCATATTACTATCTGGAATTTCACCAGCTTTGATCGAACGTTTCATCGAAGAATAATAAAGAAGAAAGACGAAAAAAAAGGAGAAGCGGTCGCACTCGAGTTTCCAACCTTTAATAGTTAACTATATAGATATTATACTACTATACTACTGTAGATATTATCCATAAATTCCGGTGAATTCCGGCATGTCCTGCATTCCGGAGAAATTGTTCGGCCGCTCTGTCACCTGCTCCCCGTTCCGTATTATTATATTTCAGGTAATAAAAAAATTTTTCTAATTTCTTCCAGACCGGAAGATTTATGGATTCCGATAACGTCGTATCTGAGCGTCGCTTTCACTTTTCGCGGCCATTAAAAACGAGTCTCGCGACCCTTTCCTTTCCGACACGGGGTAAAAACCGTCTAATAAAAAGAAGTGAAAAAGGAGGAAGAAAAAGAAGAAGTAGTAGTAGAATGAAGAGAAGAAAGGGCAAACGACAAACAGAGGGAGCCGGCGAGGGTGGATCGAAGAAGAAAGAAGTTTCAACGGGTACAAAGGTTCCTCCGCCTTTTTCTTGATATGTAGCGTGAAATATTAAAGGCTCTATTACATGGAATCCGCGAAAAGAAGGCGACGAACCGAGAACAGGGCCTGGGTACCTTGCGAAATTCGATGATCCCGCCTCTGGAACCACGCTAAGAACATTTCGGCTTTGACATTAAAGAGAAATCGTTCTTGTAAGCGAAATTCTCGAACACGACAGCTGTCGCTGCAGGCTGACGTCGTCTTCCGGTCGTAAATTCGGCGCTCACTGTACATTCAAGCACGAGGGACGCGTTTAGAAAGCATTACGTTAAGCGACAGATGACAATGTCGCGTGACGTCAGATAAAATGTATTTAAACAGTCGCGAGCCCCGGATTATGCGAATTGACAAGATCGATCATCGATGAACGCGTAAAAGCGTAGCGTAGATATTTTTTGTATGTTGCGTTCTTTGTCGCGCAGCTTCCAATTTGTTCATCGTTTCTCTGTTAATAGGTTAACGACGATGAACGCCAATTAGCGTCCTATGAGAAATACAGTGGCTAGAAAAATGATCTCCGCGTCCTTTTACTTATTATATCATTTACACACTACATAATTAATTACCTTCAAGTAAACATAGGAAACAAGACTTTTCTTAATTATTTTTGAAATGACCAAACAACTATTTAGCGCCATCGCTCAAAGACGTCTTTTTCTAACTATTGTTTTCAATAATGCTAGTGTGTGATTAGATGTAAGTGTAGGATATCGATGATTATTTTGAATCGAAAACTTCAGAAAAACTAGTATCTCTATATGTATTTCCAATTATATTTCACTGAGAAACAACAACGATCTTTATTTTTCTAGAGCAGTTTTACAGAACCATCCCCGGAAACTTTCCTGGAAGATAATTAACCACACTGTTAGCGGTCCAGGTAAAACGCAGAAATACAGTGCTGTAACATTGCGCAACGACAAGGGGAAATTTATTCAATTGCCTTTCTGTTTGCGATAAACGAGCCCGGTTTTAAATTCGCGCCTTATTTCTAGGCTAATGTTGTCGCGATTCATTTATTAATCAACGTTTCCATTAAGCGTTGCTCAGGAAAAAACAATTAACCTGGAGGATTGAAACAGGGAAAAAGGGGGAAATAATTAAAGCCAACAAGATAAAATTGCATCGAGCATAACAAGGAGGAAATCGTTGAAGCTTTACGTATTCCTTCTTTTTCCCCCGCTCTACGATTTTCGTCGAAATAAAAAGGCAAAGCTTCTACATGCCACTCGTTCCGCACGATATTCGACGCGCTCGTAGAACGCGGAAAATTACAAAATATAACGGAATTATCAGACAATGGAGGATGAGAAAAGGAAGGAGAATACACTTGCTTCTTTTCGACGTGCTGGATACACCGAATGCTATTTGCATTTCCCTTTTATCAGAATTTTTCTAGCACCCAGCCCTTTCCACCGGTATCTCTGGATACGGACATTGTTGATTCTAGAGAGTTTTAGAAACTTTTGCGCGAAGTAGTAACAAACCAAGGGGCGAATGAAGTGGTAAGAAAAGTTGCAGCATTGCGAAAAATCGCGGAGGAGGTGTATGTATAAGTAAAGAAATTACAGTGAAAGCACATCCTGTAAGCCAAGTGTAAAAATAACAAAATGAGAGCAGTTTGAATACTCGTGCATAATACATTGCAGAACATAAATTTGCGTACAATTTGGTGTTGAGAAATTTTTTATTAAAATTCTTGATTCAGTAATAAGATTTTTTTCGTTTGCCAAGCTTTATTGAAAACGTGGCAAAAATTGCGACGCGAATACAAATATACGAAGGTAATTTTGACAGTAGAGTTTTGAAACAATAGCGAAGGAACGTCATATTAATAGATAAAAATATCGATAAGAGTAATTGAAGTTTGTTATTCGAACGATATTACGTAGCGTTGTCACGTATATTAAATGATACGATCTAAGCGGTTTGTTAAATTTTTTCACAGATCTCGCGTTTTCGTATGCATGATAGGCGAATACGTAATCAAGGCATATTTAAATACAGGATCGAACACGTACAGTGATAAAAATTTCTTTTCTCTGCTTTCAGAAAACGAAGCTACCTATAAAAAAAAAAAACGTACTATCAACTCGTGTTTGTACTAGAAATCACTTCGTATTTGCATTAATAAGCTGCTTCGTGAATTTTAAAAAGCAACGAACGTATCGTAAGTATAGTTTCACGTGCTGGAAACTATTCAATATAGAAGCTTGATAAAGTTACTAATTTAAGTATAAGTTAATAAAATACATTTGCTCTGGAAAGATAGTGCAAGTTCAACGGCGAGCAAAAGAAAAAAGAAGTTTGTCAAGGTATGCAAGATTATTTTTTATTGCAATTTTATGTTTGTACTTGCACGATTTCCTTTGAGAAACGAAAATTCGTGGAATCAATTTATAAATATAAAGAAAGAATAGAGTCGTTAACCAAATAACGCTTCATCAATCGATTTATTTTTCTATTTCGCATGGAACGTATCGAACGATCGATATTAATTCAGAGTAGATGTTTCACGCTGAATATTTGTATCTCTTGAAATATCAGAAACACTTCTCCTTTTTCATTCTTTCTTTAAGAATCATATTACAGTGGTCGGAATATAGAAAAATTGATAGGAGAAAGAACGCGGTATATAAACGTTCGCATCGTGAGTAAGAAGCAAATATGATGGTACTCGGTCTGTTCAATCGCTTGTAAGCGTATGCATGGAGGAGTTAAAAATATTTCCAGTGCCTGTAGATTAAAATGTTAAAAGTAAAAGGTTTCTAGAACACTTGAGAATGTTAAAGTTTTCAAGAGATACAAAGTTTCTCAGCCTTCAACGGAATATTAAGTATTCGAACAATTATTATTGCTACTAGACTGCGGATGTTGGTGCATTTATGTGAAACTGAAGGTTGCAAAAGTACGCAGAATGCAGATGATACCCAAAAAACATATAAAATATCCAAAGCATAGTATTCAATATGTGACAGAATAAAACTACGCTTACGTTTCACTTCTTTAATTTGGTTCGTGAAAACATGAATTTAGCTCGAGAAGTGATCGAGGAAACTCGAGTGTCATCCAAAGAGGTAGCAGCTCCTCGTGAGTGAGAGGTTCCAGGAACACGTTCGCCGACAGAATATGGAGGATCGGAAACGAGGTTGTTCGGATACACGAAACACGTGTGTACGGAAGTTCTCGTTTCGCGGTGGAAGTAAAGGGAAAACGAGAGGAACTCGCGTCCACGCGATCCGCGAAATAAGAAGCAACGAGGTACTCGACTGTGGACGCGGAATAACGAAATAAAAGATTTGGCGATACGTGAGCGTACGGATCAGAATATAGCCGTATATACATACGTACACCTTCAACGATCTTCTCTATTCTTTCACCGTCCTGACGTGTTTGGCATCTTCCTGGCAATAATTTCGAATCGCCTGGCCACGATATTCTCGTTCTCCTTCGTGGGAGATTATTTTCTTCGGTTATCCGATATAGACAGAAGAACTTAGCGAGGATAGGTTTTCCATATTTTCACGGACGATTCCATAAATTTTTCATGAGCGATTGGGGAGTTGAAATGGTAAACGATGCGAGTACCAAAAAATAGAAAACGATTTCCACAGGGTAGGATGTAGATTCCACGAGGAATATACTGGAAAATGTATTAATAGTAAAATAATTGAGCAGCGTATTAGAGAAACAATCTATGGTATAAAATAGCGGATTGAGTAAATTATGTTGAAAGTTTCGGTTTTAATTCGTCGATAATAATCATATTTTTATATTTATAAAGCAATAAAAAGTTTCATAATAATCCAACTATTATAGTATAGTATATTTGATACCTTTATATTTGTTATTAAAATTGCGCTTTAAACTCAATTTTGTTCCATCTCTATCGATTTCAGATTTACGTAAAATCTATTTTTTACGTTAGAGTCTAAATATTTTAAATATATATAATAATATTTCTATACGTACATATATAAGTATATAAATTAGTATATATTTATAATATTATTCGCGAAAATAGCGCGTTGATTACGAACCTCTGAAGATAAAATATTGGCGATGACTGATCCTTGTCGGTGAGGCAAATATTATTTTAATTCTATACGGTTTGAATAAATAAAACACTCGAATAAAAATGAATCCTTTAATAGAAGCAAAAGATTACCACTTACCTTGCGAAACTTCAACACAAGCTCGCCAAGTATTTTATCCGACTTTGTCTTTGAGCCGCTTAGAACTCTTTAATCTTTAACTTCAAACTACGTTAAAAATACAAATATTCTCTACTATTCCAAAATATATTACGCGATATAAGCATATCGACTAGACTATTACATCAAAATTCGATTTAAAATATATCCGAAACGTTTTACATCGTTTAAAAAAAAATCTACGGTCGATTCGTAAAATATACATACATTTTACTTCCTCCTAAAATATTATACATACGTACTTATGTTTACGTAACGTTCTATTTAATTTCAGATTTATGGAAATTTTTCAATGTTCCGTCTAAATTTATATTTTTACGAGCAGAAATCTTTAGCTCTAACAACAAAGATTCTTTAAAAAATCGCAGGAAAAGCTCTGTTGAGATTTATGTTCCCGTATTAAATCAATATTTTTTATGTTTCCAACTACTCATCTTTTGATTTATTACTTTTCAATACTGTTAAAAGTATGATTTGTATCGTTTCTACTATCCTGTATCTTTGCTATGTTTTCGTAACACAAATAAAAACAGAGGTGTAAAAAAATACATTTTTATATTTCATGGTAAACAAAACTTCAGTCGCCTATTAAAAGAATCCGATCTCTCTAAAAATTAAAATTCCATGTTGACGCCTGTTTCATTCGATTTAGCTTGCTTTTAAACACTTCAAACGTTTTAATGTCGGGCCATTTTCCATATATCATCGATAGTGGAAACGGTTGCCGGAATTTTGTTCGAATCGATCTAGAACGTATACAGAGGATCGATTACTGCAAACATATCGAGTGTCGGTTATACGTATTTGCATTCCTACCGGTCAGTTTAATCCAGATATTAAACAAATTTTTAGCTTACCATAGTTTAATTACACCTGAAAGTCTATTATTCTAATTTAACGTTAATTGTGCCTGCGTTCTGTTTCTGCTTCGAAAAAAGTCGCTTAGAAATTTGCTATAATAAAATGACACGTAAGAATTTTATCGGAAGAAGTTTGCTGCTTTTCTATATTCTTCTACTTTGAAGACAAGTAATTTAGCATTAATTTAAAAAATTAAGAACAGAATATTGTAGTATCGTGGACAAATGGGTTAAGAAATATCGGCAGAACAACAATAACAAATATCGCGAGAAAATCTAGGTGTACCGACGATGTGTCGTGGGTCCTTCGGTCGAATAGTTACGCGAAAAAAAGGCCTATGTGACCATGGCCATGAACGATTGCGGAACACGTACGTGGTGGAGCTATGAGAAAAGACAAAGGGATGCTTAAGGGAGAAAGACTTAACTTAAAGAATTAACAGTCGGTGTGAGTTGAGAAGTTGGAGAGTGTTGTCAGGGTTGTAAAAGAGAGTGGTCCGCGTGAAAGAGAGCGTTGGAACCGTGGTAACGAGAGTTGTAAATTAACTATTTAATTGTCTTAGTTATAGCACATTACTGTATTTTCAGTTCACGTTAAATAACCATCGTTTCCTGTTTAATCCATTTGAAATAAATAATAAATAAAATCCTACAATTTATGCATAGAAGAAAATAAAATGTGATTTCTACGAAGTATTCTCTCTGAAAAATATTAAACGATATTCGAAGAAATGCAGAATATCAATTATAATATTACAACACATTTCCCCGTAAGATTCGTCTGAATTATGTTTGTATCTATAATTATGTTTTTCTTTCTAAACTCGATCCGTTTTATCGCCTTCACGATACTACAAAACGAAACAGCAAAATTGAGCGATCAATATAAAATATCGGTATGCGTTACAAGCTACTGTGTTAGAAAGTAAACCGGAACATATGAAAAAATGTCTCGAATGTGATGTCAATTTTCTCTCTTTCGCATGAAACGCGAAATTATTTCACACGTTCCTCTGGATCGCATCTGAAAAATTCGGAACCCAAATCTCTAACATATTCGACGTACGTAGATACGTATCTCTGAGTAACGTTTCCGATCGAGAACAAAATATAAAGGAAGTACATTACCCATTATTTTAGCGTCTTCCTCCGAATAAAGTAAATAAAGCATAGAATCGAATGTTTTCGATAGCGCGGCGTCTCTTCGACTATTCGCATACATCTCGTTTCAATGGTCAAAGGCGTTCCCGTAATTTCCCTGGCGGAATAAACGGAACGATTTGATCGATGAGTTTGGCCCAGAGGAAGCAACAACATTCCATTCATCCTAAATATCTTCTTACACATCGGATCGACGGGGGTTGTAGGTTTTATCGAAGCAATTAAAATTCCTGCCAGACTCGGCATGCGCGTTCTCTCTCCCTTTGCAAACTCTTGCAGTTTCACCCCTCAAATAGCTACACTATTCTCTACCGGTACACAATGGTAATGCAACGATACTCGCTGTTATATTACGATTAACATTCTCCCTCTGTGTCTATTTAATCAAATTTCTAAGTGAACCCAACTTTACCAGACTACGAGCTTTGCTGGAAATAGCTCTACCGTGATTTACTCTCAAAATTTTGCTTTTTAAAGGGTAGCAGCTGTTCTTTCTAGTATTTTTTCCATAGCAACGAATATTATACTACTTATTTACTTTTGTCAATTTCTTCACTTTTATTCTTCATTATTATCGTCTTTTTCTTTTTTCAATAGAAATGAGAATGGCTCCATAGTTATTCGTTCGAAAATTTTTACTTTCATGGGACAATATATTTTTTCCATTATTTCCTTGTCATTGTTTTTACTTGTTTACGTTTCCTTCTGATCTTCGAACAATTAGTATAAAACATACACTAACGGAATTCTTCTTGTAACCTGATCGATCGACGAACAGAAGTGGTCTGTTCTCAATAAATCGCGCCAGTTGGAAAATTCCAATCGGTGTTACGAACATCGTCCCGCTTTTCTCGACGCGGATATGTGGAACGGCGCATAATAAAGCCTACAAGCTTATCAGTAGGGTACACCGAGCTGCCAATAAATAGCAAACAAATTCAATTAAGCGAACAATGAAAAACACTGTAAAACTATCCGATATTGGGGCACGTACGATGCACGTAGTACGTTTTGTACGTCGCTTTTTTTCCCAACGCTATGGGTTTTTATTGCGAGGAAAGAATTTTTCGCCGGCTCGACGACGTGTTCAGCTCGAAATAAAGCTATTCAGGGTAAAGTGTGTCGTCGAGGACCGCAAAAGGTTAACCTTAAAGTAGTCACCTGACGTCGCACTGCTATCGCTATTTTCGCGCGCGCACACACACACACACACGCATACACGCATACGAAACGCAAGCGTGTAGATGTTTTTCTATGTGTGTGTACACACGTCCTTCTTCAAAGAACGACGTAACGAGCACGGAGTACGTCACTTTCATTCTCGATTCCTGTGGAATGTAGTTCGCGAAACGAGAGGAAGCCGCTTCGAAACAGCGAATGTAAACGCTCGCTTCACGATTTTCCATTGATTTCAGGGACACACGATTTACCAGCAAACTCGTTCAATGTGATATTTTTCCTTTCTTTCGAAAATTTTAATTGGAAAGTAATTCTTGTTTTAAATAGGTTATTTATATATATATATATATATATATATATATATATATATATATATATATATAGAGAGAGAGAGAGAGAGAGAGAGAGAGAGAGAGAGAGAATAGTTTAATAAACAGATGTCCCAGATTTTTCCGCGATATCATAGCAGCATGTTTTACGAATAAAAAGTTTTCCTTATAAGTAAATACAGTCTTTTTTAGAAGTGAAACATAAAAATGCCGTGTGAACGTGAACGGATGCTTTGTTAAATGCTGTAAGCAAAACATGAAGTAACAATGGACTAGTTTTTGGTTCGATAAAATGATTAATCGAATATTATTTTTTACGATAAATTCCATAAATTCATAGGAAAATAGCAATGACAAAGGCTACTTTTTCAAATTTATCTTATCGTTTTCGAGTATTCGCATACACGTGATAAATAGATTTACGAGTATAAGATTCTTTTTGAGATCTCATTCATGCGAATAGCATGAAATTGCATCTACATAAAAAGTGGAGGTGATCGGTTTGGCTTCTAAGAGGTCCCATAAATACATAAAAATCAGCATTCCGGCTGTCCTATAATTCTGCGAACATCGATTAAGAAATAATTTCCCACTATTACCGTGCCATTTCCACGAAACCTTTTTATTCGTTAATGACGTAATAAACGATCTATAAAAAGCTTGACATCCATCTGGAACAATGGATTAGCCGAAGAAAGTTTCATCGAGTGACAAACGAGAAAGCATCCCTAAATTTCTATGGAACCTTTCTTTTCGCGAACGAAAACGCGTCATCGTGCTAATTATTCCTCGAAGGGATATTTTGTGCGAAAGACAAGGCTACTTCGATGGACCAATTACGAATTAGCTCGTTAATCCGATTCGAAAGAGCTTTAATGCCACCGGATTATTAGTTGGAAGCCGGGGCAATCGATGATTCGCGGCAACGTATCGAAAGCATCGCTACTTACGCGGTAGCCCTCGCTTCGAAACTTCCGGCGACTTCATTAACGTGAGTAGACAGCATCCAAATGCCGAGGCATAATTAGTCATTGAGAACAGATTGGCGGCCAAGCAGGGAAAATCCTGACGATCATGAGAGACTTCGACTATCGCTTACCGGAGACACCTCGTTTTCGTAATTAGCCACGTTCTAATGACGTAGCCCTAATCATTGCACGTTCAGTTGCATCTATAGCTCTCACGCTGAATGATCATCGACGTAGTTCTGTATCGTTGCTTTCGAGTTTCGTTTATTTAGTAGACACTGTTCAATCAGTTCGTTATTTTTTTAGGATTTGGTTCACAACGGCGAATTGATTATTTGTGTTTGACGTTACTTTATTTGTCATTTAGTTTTGCCTGTGTAAAGGTTCAAGATAAAAGACAGAGCTGTATAATGGTTTCTATACTTTTCGTTTTAATTATCGATTTCGAGGTTTTCATAAATCACGTTCAGTTTAAACGTATAATTCACGACCCTTTAATCGTTCGACTCATTATTCGTACATTCGACGTATTATCTCGTAAAACATTCCATTCAAGGTTTGTTTTAATTACTTCAATGAAGTGATAGTGATCGGTTACTTTTTAATATTGCTTACTTAATATTCGAATAGAAGAAATATGAAAAAATAACAGGAATAAGTGACTATTTATTTATAATATAATTTGCCTATCTCTTCCTTTTCTAGGAAAAAGGGTAATTTCATTATTACCAGTGCAAGTTTCATGAAATTCTAGGTATGTTCTGTATTTGTACGAGGATACTGTTAAATACGTGGTAAGGTTCGGTATTAGTCATTTGGTTTATAAGCTTCGTCACGTAATAAATTTTTATAGAGCAAATTTCCTTTCATACACGTTTTAAAAATATCTGCACTGCGAGAAC
The DNA here is from genome assembly GCA_014825975.1 of Bombus haemorrhoidalis. Lineage (NCBI taxonomy): Eukaryota > Metazoa > Arthropoda > Insecta > Hymenoptera > Apidae > Bombus > Bombus haemorrhoidalis. The sequence continues at coordinate 4,145,081 of CM026171.1, forward strand.
GTATAGGATTAAAATTTATGAGCCATAAGGTCTTTTCTAAAGACGACATATCACTGAGGATTACATTTCACAAAACGAATGTAATACTTTGTTCACAAGCTTGGATAAATATTTATCATTGAAATGCGGATGTATGTACAAACTCATATTTTTATAAACACAATTAAAGAAATAAAATTTAAGCGAGTTTTAACCACCGTTAAGCTCTGGATATTTTATACAGTTTACAATAATAGCGTATAATTTAAATTTTTCATAATTTATTTATTACGAAACAAATTACCGTAATTAGTACTGTTCGATACAATAAACTGTCAAGATTTAACAACGTAATAAACTACCGGCAGTTTAAAAATTCTTTTAAAAATTCTCCACTTTTAATTGGAACAATTAAAACAAGGAAAGAGAAATCGAAGTCTGGAAGCCCTTAAACTGGGAATTATTGCCATTTGAAAGTTCCATGCAACTCCGCGAACACCCGACGATATAACTTTGTATTTCGGGAAATACGTCATCTTTATCCAGAAGAAAGAGAGATCCTTAACGTTCGTAACTCGGTTCTTTATCACTTCTCGATAGTTTCAAACCGAATTCCGTTCGAACACCTGTCACGTGCTTCGATTTCCGCCGCGAATCAATGTCTTTTCTCGTAATATTTCCGTCGATCGACCACTTTAAGCGGGAAACCAGAAGCGTTCCTTTTATTCTCTCGCTTTCTCTTATTCACGCGACACACTTCTTAAAAAATTCCTACGAGTTTCTAGATCGAAGCGTCTGTACTTCCTTAAATCACATTTCACAAGCGAATCTCACGAATCGAAAACTATTAATTTCGAGACTTTTGGATGGAATGAAATAACGTGGACGAATTCATCGTCGAACAAGGTTAGATCACCGTTGGCGGAGATTTAAGCGGTAAACCGTGGAAAATTATACCTTGGTATGGCTAATCTGACCTAAAACTCGACAACATTCAAATCGGTGGAAACTGTAATCTCGAGCAATAACAGTTTGGAATTTCTACAAGTCCTGCCCCCTTCCTTCCCTGTGTTTCGCACAGTTTAATAACACTCGTGTCAATCCGATTCCTTCGTTTCGCTTGCTACTCGATCTCCAATAACGTTACGAGTTTAACAAACAAAAAAGAAAGGACGCGAAGGAAATAGGAAGAAGCGAGTTTTCTTCCTACGTTTCGTTTAAACTTCTGTCCCACGTTCGACGAGTCAAAAAGCACGAGAGAAAACCAGGAAGAAAGAGATACACGTATCGAAAGAGACGGAGAGGAGTCGTCGTTTTGCTCCGTTTCTTTCTTCAATCTCCGGCCATCCTCTTTGCCTCTTTGGCTAACAGAATCACCATCCTTCACCGCATCCAACCACCGGAGACACACTAACGATAGAAGAGGATTCAACGAGCGCTAGCTCGATCAAGAGCAAAGAAAAAGAGCCTCGATCGCTTGGTAGTCCCAATCCACCGAGGCCATCAGCCTCGAATCCCCATCGAAGCGTTTCTCACGCGAGTTAACCCAACACCGTGTCACGTATCGTGCATCGGTTTGTTACTTACACCTGCTGGTTTGTCGTCGATCCGCTTCGTACCCTCCGCGATCATCACCATCAGATTATCATCACATCCGTATTATCAGGTTCGATCGTGATGCGTAGCAAATAGGACACGCGACTGAACACGCAAACCTTGTCAGTGAGGATCACGAAAAGGATCCCAACGAGGATCACAATTTACTGCAGTCGGCACGTTAATAATAACGAGACGACGTACCGCGAGATTGCACGAGAAAAGGAATACGAGACTTCACGGGAACACGATTCGATTTCGATGCACGCGTTCGTTCCAAGGAACAGAGTGTGATCGCTGATCCCGTTGTGTTTGACGGGACTTTTTTCCTTCGCCTCCTGCGGGCGCAGCAGCGCGTTCGCGCGCGTATCAAACCGATCCGAATCCGCGGTCGAAATTGCCGCCGGCCTAGGTCAGCCGGTCGCGTCGGGACGCCTCTCATAAACAGAGAGGGCCGGCATTCGAGCGCGCCCGCCGCGGCTCTCGCACGGATCGCTGCTCGTCGTCGTGGATCCTCCGCGTACGTGGCGGCCAGTGAGCCAACGATCAAAGAGACGCGACCGAGCCACCGCGAGAGATAGATTCAATGGAGGCGCGTCGCGACGCGGCGCCGCGCGGCGGCAGGTGGCGCGGAGACGCCGAGAGGACTCGGGGGGCGGCGCGGGCTCCGACGCCGCTCGAACGAACGGACACACTGACGACGCCTCGAGTTTTCGCCTGGAGAACGATGCTGCCGCCTCGTGGCGCTCCTTCCAACGAAACTGAGCGCGGTTCCGCGACGTCCGCCGAGAGTCTACCCCCACAGTCGCGTCCGCGACGCCGACGCCGAGTGGGGCGGCTGCGTCGCGACCCTCTCCAACCCCCTCCTGCTTCTCTGCCCCTCGATCCTCGGTCCAGACGGACGCTGCGTACCAGCGAATCCTCTCTTTGCCCTCTGGACACGATTCCACGAGACATTTTCAGGTATTGCCCCTACTGCGATATGTGTAGATAGAAGATTTGACGAGCGATTGAATTTTTGCGTGATTTTTGACAGGAAACGAGGAATTTATGGTTGATGTTCGGATTGATATTCGGCCGGAGAGGTGGACTTTTTGAGGAAGATGGTTGGTTTTGATAGGTAGATGGTGATGATTGATTTGGAATGCGATGTGTTTAGTGTATTCGTGGTACAGTGGTTTAACGAAATTGTGTTTGCTGATTGAGTGTGGTTAAAGAGGTTGGCATTGATAATGAGTCGATCGGTCCATTCAGTATGTTTTTAAGTCGTAGTTTTGCTTGGAGCGCGACTTTGCCGTGTGTTTCAGTAGTCCGTTTCGTATCATTTCCTTCTTCTCTTCGCCATGTTTGTATACTCTTTTATCGCCAGGAGTATCCCAGATGAATATTTTCACGATTATGGTTATTATATAAATATTAAAAATCTGACAGATTGTCAAACTTATATCAGCTGTTTCTTTGACTTCGTTAAAATTAAAATTTCTATAAATGTGATTATGAGAAATTATGTTAAAAAGTGACTGACCGTCAAGTACGTGCCAGTTGTTTTTCTAATTTTTGTTAACAAATGTTATACGAATATTTTTATATTTAAAAACCAATTAAGCATTTATATGTTCTCATAATGTGAATGTCCTACGTTATGTGCGAAAGAAACATTCATTTTTTTTTTCAATGAAATAAATTGTGATATAAGCTCTTAAAAATCTTTGTTAATTTAAAAAGTTCATTATTCAAGATGTATACCGGTGCATGCAATAATAGATGCGACAAAGTACAATTGGGGACGGTTTGAACGAACACGTAGATACATGCAGAGGCATAAGTAGAAGTGGATCGTTTATAGTCAGACGCACTATCCGTACTACAGGGAATTGTACATCGCTGTACTTTCTCATAGAAGCATCACGCATTTTGTGTTTTAAGTTGAAGTTATTCAAGTTAATAGGTGTTTTACAAATACGTGTAATCGGAAGAGAACTTTTAAATCACGCTTCTATTATTTTCGATTGTTGAAGTACAACACTTTCTTTTTTACTTTTTACTAACTAATATCTTATTATGCAACGAATAAATATAGTAGGTACGTTTCTTAAAACGTTTCTTTTAAAAAACAGATATTAATAATTACACTTTTCTATTTTATTTATTTTATGCTTTTTAATATTTCCGCGTATCAAATAATTTTTTAATCGCTTTCATTTTTAATTTAACATCACACGTTTATCACCGATATTTCAACGCTATTCGTTTTATTTTATTCGTTTTATTATAATATTCATTAATTCGACTCGTTTAACGTATTTGTAAGCTGTTTATTTCGTTAAAGTTTTTACTGTCCTACCTCTGACAACTGGTGCCTGCACTTGTTTCATGAGGCTGTTTCTAAATGCCTTTGGTTAATAAGTCCTAAACAACCGTAATTCTTTAGCTTTTTATATTTCAAGAAGAAAATGTTGCGCGTGATGTACCACATTAGCTATGGCACTGACGTTGACACCAAGGTTAAATTGCGAGCAAACTCTGCCGCCTCTCATATATATTTAACCTCCCTCGTCTATCTTTTCCCTTCATTGCCACTCGGTTCTTTTCTGTCTGTAGTATAAACCACTTCCAGAATATATACAGACGTAAAACAATGACTCGTTAAAACTTCCATCCATTCCGTCAAATTTTCTTTGACATATAACAATACTAAACACTTTATTATTTCTTCCCCATCGCTAACAGCGATGTAATTGATTCTATTATTACATTTGAAACATTCACGTAAATTCATATTTGTTTTATTTAACCCTTGATTATCATTAGTACGTGCAATCTAAACTTCATGATATACAAGTCACGTTCGTTCTTTGACCACGTAAAATTCAATGTGTAATTCAACGTTAGATAAACTTATGTGAAAACAGTAGAGATTGCGTCAGATAAATTTTACGGTTGTATTACTTAAATCCTTCGAACATCAGAATTCTGTGTACTTTCCTTCGATAGATGAAAGGTCATAAACCCTAGATATAATTTGAAAAACTCGACGAAAAAACGACGTTTTATATCGAATAAATCAATTTGACGTAAAATGATTTAAAACGGGGGGAAAAGATAAATTATCAGGTTTTCTAAAAATAATTATCGCCGTCGAGACAGAAAATGGAAGTCTCGGCCTCTTATTTTAAAAAAGGATCAAATAAACGAAATTTCAGCTGTCGCAACGAGTGACGGCAGTTTAACTGATTATATTGATTAAAGAAAACAAACTTCGCCTCGGACAATTTAATTAAATTACTGCTGTCCTGCTTTTTTCTCGATTCGATCAATCAACCGAATGGTTTCGTTGTTCATGAACGCGATGACAAAAATTGGAATCGGAGAAATAATTATATTCGTCATCATAGATTTAATATAGTATCTCGATGACTTATTTCCCTCGACCACGATACACTGAGCAGAACAAGCGAACGAAACGGTAGTAAAGAACACAATAAAAGTGATCATCGGATAACAGATTACCAAGAAATAGGATACATCGCGAAATTTTGGTTAAGGCGAGAGACGTTGTATTACATTGAACGCGACACTTGTTTCAACAAGCGCTAATGAAATTACCACTGCTGTCATTCTGGCCATCACGGAGTTTAATGCGAGAATTAAACGTTAATCGGGCCATTAATTCGCAAGTTTCACAAGGCGTTTATTGATTTTCCTTGGATCGAACAACGAACGCGTTATAGTTTGCCGGTTTGTCCGATACCATGGCCGGCGACAGAAACGACGAATAATCTACTGGATGTGGTTACGAAAGCAGAAAATTGGCCCGATTGAAATCTATTCTAGCGTCTTATCGATCGCCGCAATTGAATTAACCGTCCAATTATCGAGCTCGATCTCGGCTAACAATCACTACTCTTCTCGCATCCTGTCACTTGGATTAAGCAACGCGTCACGGGTAAAGAATTGTTGCCCGTTTCTCAATGTTTCATTTCTGGATACGGCGAAAGCTTTCCAAATGAACTAGAAACGTCTATTAAGGGAAGCAAAATGACGTTTATTATCTTTGAAATCCGCTTGCTTGTTAAATATTTAATACCATTATCGTCTATAGTTATTAGATTTAAAATTTATGTATTTATAGAAAATTTGAAGATGTTAAAATGTACAGAATACACATAACATACATCATATATGAAACATTCAAAGTATTCGTTATAATATTTAATATATAAACTAAATCTCCATGCAGGTTCTATTTCTTTATTCGTGTCTATAAAGATGTCAGATTACTAAAATCTACCGCAATGCAGTCATTAGTTTCTGGTTTCCGCAAAGTTCGTAAAACCAATTATTTAAAAATTAATAAAATACGTTGTACTTTCTACGATGAAATGGATTTATTTTTTAAACAGAAGTATTTTTTGATGTTAATAGTTTCACGGTGTACAGAAAAATCCAAAATTCTAATGTTCCATCATGTAAATGTACTTATCTCTAATATCTGTTTCTCTTGGTATCTTCGGTTATGTGTTTAACAGGAAAAATAAGCTGGGAAACTAAGCATACAAGAGGATTAATTACAAGTACGAATTTTCTTTGTTACAAGGTAGACCACTGTACGGACGTATTTATAATTTATAACTCTCAGGTGTCGACTTAACTTTCTTCAGCTACCTGAAACTTCCATCCCTTGTCGCTTCTACAAGCAATGCTCATTTTCACCATTTCTTACCGCTACCTTTGTCTCGGATAAGAAGCAGAGAATATTTTATAACAGTATATATATTAAACTAATTATTATATTATATGCTACTCTGTTATATACCGTGTTATTTATAATATTTGTAACCGTATACATATCTGTAATATTTGAACAGAGAAATCTTGCAAATGATAAAGCTGAAAAAGAACGGTCAAAAGAAGAACGTCAATATCCCATCCCCAAATTTTACTTCTAATTCAGTTCGAAAGATTGCATTGTACCTACATGTGCAATATTCTTTTTAACGAAAAAACAAGACTGTGTTGCGATTGCTTGTTAAATACAATTATCGTTTTCCATTTACAAAATTTCTAGAATTGCTTTGTTGGGGAAAAAAGCAAGCTATACTGCACGTAAGTTTTTGCAATTCATATTCAGGCAGTTGTCGATTTTTTCAATTCCGAGGAATACGCGTTACCGTTCTATCGATATTTGGAGCAAAACGATATTTTTCGTAGGATGGAATTTGCAAAATTGCAATTTGACACTCTCGGTAGACCTAAGATAATCATAAAGGAAATGTATCTTCGTTTCAGCTAAAATTTCCTCCCCTTCACTGTTCAACGTTTCTTGTTACTTACAACAGTTTTACTTCATTCGGTTCCTAGAATATTCTCCAATGAAAACACGAAACAGCATAAAGTCCGTAATACAATTACGACGTAGCTACTAATCCATGATCCTAGTCTACGGCTAGATACCGTGCATCCTAGTCTACGTAAATACATATGTATTCTGCGTATAAATTCTTGTTCGCTGTCAAGATCTTAGAATACGTATCCGCTAGCAATTAATTCCGTATCACTTCGTTCAAATATTTCACAAATCCTGTTTTGCGTATTCCTTCAAAATTATAATAAGAACTACATTGATCACAAATAAATTTCTAAACACCGATACCTTACGAATCAACGTATAGGACGCTGTAAAACGAATAAATCGACGAAAATAATTGACGTAACGACGTTAGCATGAAAATCGTTCGCTTAGAAACGAACCAATCGTCGTTAAACGAGGCCAGTTAACGCTTGCACGTGTATTTTTAATGGCGCGAATAATCCACGAAGAGAATGGCGACGTATGATCGCTTGACGGCCCATAATCCACAACTGTTCAATATAAACGATTTGCTTGTACCCTACTCCGTGGCATGTTCACGAATTTTTCACCCGGCTCAACGACTCGAAACACCATAAATCCAACCTGACCGTAAAATTCGTATTGTCGCGCGTTTCACGGGCTAAACCGATACAACGACGCTTTTTTCCCTCTGACTCTCCACGAGAATAAATACCAGATGATGGCTATGCCTATTTTCGTCCGTGCCAAGTGGACAAATTTCTCTTGAAAGCTTGTACGAACACGGGTTTTCGCGTTTCGCCGTTGCGGAAAGATTTGCGTATGCTATCAACCACGAGATTTTTTTCTTTCGATGAAGAGAAGAGATACGCTTCACGATTACCGTTCTACGATATTACGAAACGGATCATTAGTCAAGACGATTTTTCGATACAATTTTTTAGGGTTCCTTTAAATAATTTCCTAAAGATGTTTTCTAGTAGAAATAGTTTTCACGAGGAAAATAAATGCGAGTGAACTTCATTTATCGAAGAATTGATTTTACTTACTTAAATATAAACTGCTATTACAGGAATGAAAAATCACAGGTAGTTGCACGAATCGCTGCGGTAGAAGATTTAGGACGAAAATGATACAAATGATAAAATATTGAACGCTGCAGAAGCCACAGTCCTGGAAATTGCATCACAGATTACGGTATACTTGAGGGACGAGTGAATTTAGTCAGTCTATGGTGTATTGGGAATTCTTGTTTTAAAAATATTATACAAATACGTGAATTAACATTTTGCCCTAAGAAATATTTTTCGAACGCGTCGACCGTATAATTCTACGCGTTCTTCTAAATTGTAAGCAAGATCTCTAAGCAATCGGATAACTATCTTTTAATTGCTCTGTCAATTATTCTCTTCGTACTTGTTTCTTCGACGTTCTATCAGCGAAACTTGACTTCCCAGTGACTTTTCCTTCTTTAAATTTTTTAAGTTAACCGAAGTTCCTCTGGAAGTTAGTCCAGACAAGCGTAGAGAGTGGTTAAAACGAAAAACGGATCTCGATGGTCTTCACTGTAAAACGTAAAGAGACTCTCCGACACAAAGCAAAGACGAGAAAGCCGATCGAGTCTGGACATTTCAAATCTTTTATCTCCTCATCGGTGGGATTTCTCGCTTGAAATTCGATAAGACGAAACGGAACGAAGTGTTAAAAGCTTGGAAATTTGGGGATGATATTAATTGAGTATCTAGTCGAAATCTGAGATAATAGTAAACGAATCAATAAATAAATAAGAAATAATTTTTCAAATACAGAAATGAAATCTATACTTAGATATTTCCTCTTAAAATAAACCCTTCAGTTTGAAGCAATCAATTCATCCAAAAGAAAGCTTCTCTTATAAATCTTCAAACTTTACCTTCTTTCTTCTACATCGCGTACTAGATAGAAAATACTAACATCCAAGAAATGAAGCCATTATTGCATCAACTTCTCAGTTCCAGTAATGGAAGAGCTTTCTAGAAAGAAGATTCATAAAACAAACTGGTGAATCGAGTAAATTACGTTAGGAGCCTGACGATTAATTTTAATCTTTAATATTAGCTACGTTTAAATTGATAATTGTAATGACTTTAAACGACTGTAATATGTTCAAATTATTCTAAAAATTATGGATCATAGACCCTTCCTTCATAAATCCATTTAATCTTCCATTTAATCATCGATCAAAGCTAACACCTAAAGAAACTTCGGGGGAAAACCATTTATTCCTAAAAACTGTCTCGTGTTCTCCGGAAGATTGTTAGAAAAGGAGCAAGTAAAATTTCCTAGGTAAAAGAACGCGATAGTCTGGACCGTGTCTCTTTTCGTTTAAACAAAGCGGCCGATGCGAGCGTAATTCCCTGTCCTCCGCACCGCAATTTCATTGTTCCTGCAGTGAATGCTGAATCGACGCGACCGATACAGCGCAACAGTTTGACAAGGACAGCTTCGACCGGTGTGAAATGCACTTCGGCCCAACCCGGAAGCCTTATCGTGCTCGTTACACGGCTGTTCATGTGCGACAAACGGTTTCGTTATGGTTCACTGCGTCCTGCATTGGAACTTGCACGTTGTTCCTGTTTTCGCAACATTTTGTTCCATCCAATCGAAGAGCTCTCTTTCTCTTTCTCTCTCTCTCCTCTCTAATATACCTTTCTCTCTCTTTTCGAAGGTCCATCTGTACATATCTCGCCTATTTTATGTGTTTTTCTCCTCTTCTCTCCCTTTTATTCTATCCTTTCCCGCTTTTCCGTGTCGAATGGAACAACAGACCTACTCGTATCCATGTCGCTATCACGAGGTTATTATTTAAACCGCTTTTGTTGCGTCAACTGTAAACTTTGGACACCGATACAGCAAAAATTGTATTATCAACTGGAAAAATATACGTAGACCGCTGATGTCTTGTCGAAATTCTAAGTCGAGTTTCAGAATTCTAAGGAGTGATTATAGTCGCCCATAGTTGTTTTAGCATTTAGATATAGCATCATACTATACTAATTATTACTTTCTAATTATTTATTGTTAATCATGGATATTAAAGAAACTAGGAAAAGGAACGTGACGTATAGAAATTCTACTGAAATTCTATTCTCTATTTGTTTATTCTTCGTATAAGACAGTAAAGAGAAACTAGCAAGGTTTAAATTTAGATAAAAATAAATAATACTTTCGCTTGAAAATTCTTATCATCGATTCAGTTATACTCATTATTGTACTTATTTCTTCGTAATGAAATTACAAATCGGATTTTCACAAAAATTATCGTTAACCAAAGATAATTTCATTTCGCGTTACGCGTATCGAATTCAATCAATTACATTATTTAATGCGAACAGCGATTGGCGTATTCCTACATTATTCGAAGAGTAATAACGATCGCCCTTCTTCACCACTAAATTGGTATCACTTATCCTACATTCGATGAATTATCCGTTCCATTATAATAAATTTAATTCCTCTCCTTGATGTTATTATTGCATACGTATATCATTCCGCTATGGATTATCATGGCTTATGATGTTGCGAGGTGAATTTACCCTCTTCTGTCGATTATTCATACAGTTTAGTTTAACCACTTGTGAAAATACCTCTGTATTCATCGCCCCTCGTATTATTATAACCTTTTTATGACGAGAATCATTAGACTATTGCAAAGGCGATTCGAGAAATTCCATTGTCTATGCAATTACGCTAACAGAATAATTTGTATAGGTTAAAATTACTGATTTCAGATACAGGCAAATACGAATTTCAACTGCGATTACGTACTACCGAAACGAAATCAATTCATTAGCATGAAACAGGGTGAGTAATGTAGACAGGGTAGAACGGTGAATAGAAACAAAGCTTTAAATTGAAGTAAATAATTCGATAGAAATTCCTCTTTGATAAATATCATCTTTCTATGTACTTTTGAATACGATTATCACGGACTAATTTCCAGACGAAACGAACACTGAATGTTACACGTATGTATATTGAAATGAGAGAAAATTTTGCGAAGAAAAAGAAATTAGCGAGATAAATATTACAATAAACATTTCAAATAATTCGAAAGTGTATTTGGCAATAATTTATAATTCAAAATAATTCATTTCTATATTAGTAGAAAATCAAGATCGAAAGTCAAATTCTATTCTTTCTGTCTACATTATTTGTTCAGTAAATAATTCTTTTGCAAGGCAAATTCAAATAATTTTTCGTTGCAAAAACTAATGTCTCATTACGACGTAAACACCTACGCTCGAACAATCGTTCGTGATTCGTTCGTCTATTATCTTGGACGTATCCGATTGAATCGACGCAGACCATCAATCTGGGGGACCATGGAAAAGGTAACCACAGAGATATCGTTCCAAGATACGTTTGTATCCTTCTACGACTCTTATTCGCGTGCGTTTCCCTGGTGAAATAGCTTGAAAACAAGGGATTCAACGGCAAACAAATCGATTCTTCCCCTGAGAGTGGGAATGCAAAAGAACATTCGACCTATTTTTTTCTTTCTCCCTTGCAAAACCCAGCTCATTTTCTTTCCCCGCCAATGTTCCTTCTCTGTTCAACCATTATACCTCTTGCTCTTTGTCTCTCTCTCTCTCTCTCTCTCTCTCTCTCTCTCTCTGCGCTTTCTCATCTTCGTGCCTCTGTCATTTTGCCGTTGCAATCCTGTTTATCCCTTTCAGGTCGAATTTCACTATCGATCCGACAGATCTCTGATAAACTAATTTCAGCCCCCAAAAAGCATTGGTTAACGCGGTCCATACCATCCCTTTGCGCCCTTATCCACATCGAGTTACGATAGTTCGCTATCCCTTTCTTCTCGCTTTTCGCCTTCCTCGTTTTCTCTTTTTTCTCGCACTGTGTTTCTTTTTTTCTTCTTTTTTTGCTGGTTTTATCGGCTACGGACGTCGGTCATCCCCTGTTCGTCAACGTTTCGTTTGCCAGTTAAAAAATCTAGACTCTTCCTCTCAGTAACTCGTTAGAGGAGTTCTCTATTTCCGGTCAAATATCGATGTATCGCGTGTTCAATTTTCGAGGGACACAGGTGACGTGATTTCTGACGGCTGCCTCCGTGAAATTGTCTTTGAAAGTCCCGCCACCGAAATTCTCTCGGGAAAATGTTACAGGAATGCGCGATGTTCTATCTGTTTGATTGTGTTTAGTAATATTGATGCAAAAGGAAGAAGTAAACCTCATATTTCTTTCTTTTTTTTTTTGTTTGTTTTTATTTATGCACTTGCACATCGCATACCTCCGGCGTATTTGTACGAAGACTGGAGGGAAAAAGCACGATAAATCACATTTTTTATTTTTTACAGGAAAGCAATTTTTAAATTTAGTACGTTGTTGTACATATTACCAAAGTTTTCTTTCCGTTTGGTTTTGAAATTGGGCACACGTTGTTCCATTCTGTTTGTAATTAAAAAAAAATTGCTTGTCATAATATTAAAATTAAAGATACTAAAATGTTACTGTTGAAATGTTTTGATAGTTATACATTTGGCTATTATAAAACTTCGTCAGAATAAAAGCTATTTTTAAGGGGCTTATATCTTTCAGCCAAACATATCGTTTTCATTTCAAGTTATACGATACTCTACATTCATAAACCGTTTCGTCAGTTGCCTCCGTAAAAAACACGAATATTGCATAAACATCGATAATTTGATGAATAATAACAGGTAAAAAAAGCAAATGTTCCATCTATATCAATTTGAAATAGAGAGTTTGATGTAGAAAATGACTAATTATTCAACTATTTAGCTATGCCAACATTGCTTTTTATTTGCAATTTTTATATTCATCGATTTTCCTTATAAAATATCTTTTTTCTAATAAAAGATGCAGCAATTTTCCTGAAGATTTTAACGTTGCGAAAGCTTTTACGGTTTATTTATGTAGAAAGCAAAATAAACTTTTTAGAGCGTTAATTTCCGATCGGTCGCTATCGCTACGATTTTAATAGTCTTTAGATAATCTAGCAGTTGTCAGAGGATTAAAGGGTGTCTGGTTTCAATAGCCATATCGATATCAACGATGCTTCCGTTTCAAGGAGCAATTACCAATTTTCAAGTTACTCTTGCCACTCATGAACAAACCGGCACGAAGGATGAGTAAATTTTAATATGAATTATAAAACTTCAATTATGGGAGGAAACAATTACGAAACAAAAAAAAAAAAAAATTTCGTATAAGTTCATTGAAAGATTTTTCGTTCCAGACGAACTTTTCCTCGATATTAAGACAAATCCGAGGAACGTAACAGGACAAAAATCTATTGTACTGTAATTTATTATTCGAGCGAGTGAATCAACTTTGTTCGAAATTCACGTTAATCTCGACACTTCTGTTTCGACAAGTGGAATAACCCGAATCAAGCAACAACAAGAAGAATATTACATTACGCCCGGTATCCTAACGTGGCTGCAAAAAGCACGGCTACGATTTAGCAGCCACTCTGGCTTATCCTCAAGGAAAACATATTACCTGACATTTCTGAGGACTGACGTGGCAGACGAACAAGAACACAGGCGATACGTTTGCGGTAGGCTTTTTCGAGCGGAACTTCGCGTCACTAATCACCCAGTTGCTTCAGGAAAAAATCGATGACCCATCTTGCTTGAACGACCACTCAATTAGCTGGCCTTCTTTCATCGATTTGTTCCTATCTAAATCAGACGTATCGTGGAGGAATAGGAGATTTTTGGAAAAGAACTCGTCACGCTGCATTTATCCATTTTAAATGATCAATAAAACCCTTCGATCTGTTTTTATACGTATAGAACATTCTGCGTTCAATGATATACCCAAGAAGTAATTAATTATGCTTGCAAGAGTGAAGATAATTAATATGAGAAAACAGTAGACGGTAAAATAGTAGACTATATGTTACTTAACGCTAGGACTATCAGAGCGATGAAAATAATATATAGTAAAACAATAATTTATCTGAATTTGACAAAGGACAAACAATTTATATAATCAAAGTATAGTAAAAGCTCTCCAACGATTTATTATTTTTTGTTTATACAATAAGAGCTCGCGTCCAGATAAATAAAATAAAGCAACAAAAGTTAGTCATTCAGTTAACCGAGTATTAATTAAAATGTCGCTCAAATAAATGGAGATCCAATAAATAATTCATAATTTTTTATAGAGTCCACTGTATCGATTAACAAATTTTGTACCTTTAAATTTTTCCTTCGCGTTATTTCAGTTTAATTTCTTTGACACATTTTATACTATCGTTATCGGTAGTTCTAGTATCAATAAAATTCAATTTTGAAAAATTACATTGCGTTTTAGATTTTCTAAAATGTATAGCAGAGAGGTTGACCAGCTTCAGGCTCGTTAACCGATTAGTTAAAAGATGCTCTCAATTTAACAAACTCAGCGTTGGCAATTTGTGTCTTGCGCTTGTATCTTGTTTCACTGTTTGCGTGATTATTGCAGCTGCAAATTGGATGCAACTTCGTCGAATTCAGAAGCTTGCAAAATTCAATCCAAACACTCGCAAAGTTCTGAGTTAGTAGAAACCACAAATTGGTTTAAATAGTTTTAAACGTTCAAATGTCACAAAAATATAACGTTTTACTATCGAAGGTAGGGATAAGAAAATATGTACAGGAATAAAATTTATGATGCAAAGTATTTTTTAAAGATTTGCGAATCAAGAGCAAGGCGTGTGAACGTCGATAAGGGTTTTTTGGTTGGTTTTTTTTTTTCAACTTTTCATATGCCCTGCGCGAACCAGCTGCATAGATTATGCAAGCACGCAATACAGGAACGTTGGTCACGTTCTAGACTTGGGAAATCGGGTCGTAATCCCATAGTCCCTGTCGGATATCCGACGTTCTCCTGGGTTTACAATGCACGAATCGCCGTCAAGAAGCGAGAGGCAACACACATATACACATACACACACTTCCCAGCTTTCTGATTCCTAATTAAAACTTGGATATTTTCATAACCAATGATTAATATCCTGAAATAAAATTGAAACGATACAAGTATTTCAATTTTACGAACAATTGACTAGATACAGTTTCATATAGGTTTTATAGTGGAATTTTTTATTACACCACATACATATATACTTTTCGCAATTATACAAAATTGTAGAAAATAAACGATTAATTCTTCTCCGTTAATAAGCATTCTTTTATTTCTTGATGAACTTTTTCCGTCTGAACTGTATATTGGTAGAAAAATTCACGTGGGCACGCTTGGAATGGTATGATTTCAAATGGTATGATTAAAAAGTTAATTATTTCTTGTTTCTTGTACACAAGCAGGAAACGAAGGGAATTTTTGCCAACTAGCCTCGAATACGAATATCGTGCAAAGAAAATACTGGAAAATAAGAACGTAGATAAAGATATTTAACATGGTACGTATAGAATTATTATTATATATTGGATCTAATTTGATAATTTTTCTTCGAAAGAAATACGAACGACAATGTTAGCGCTGGTTAGGTTCAAAAAGCAGCTTATACAAGTAAAGAGATCAATTAAAAAGCAGAATTTTCTGTTGTTTCTATATTTTCACATCAATTTCTTATCATCGTTGTTTCCTGATTGACCAAATATGCTTTCGAATCTACAATGCTTGCCCGCATGCTTTTACCATTCCATCGTTGTATCTGATGTCTAATTTACAATCTGCTCGTTCCCTTTGTTAATTTAGAATATCTCCGCAGCCCTCATGCGTCGACGATTCAAAGTGTCGAAACCTAGATCCTAGGTTTGCTCTCACGGAGAAACTGCAAACATATTTTTCCTCTCAATGTTTAACGTTGGTACTCCACCAAGATTCACTGAAGCGATATATTTCTGTACATTTTACTCCCTACGAATAGTACATCTGTATTATAACGGATAAGACAATACGTTAATTCATATATTACGCGCATAATCATCGATGACGATTTATTCTTTTATTTATCTTGCATCCTATACTTATTTTTGTATTCTTAAATTTTTATTTCATGCTTATAATATTTCGGCTATATTCTATACCTATAAAATTATGCACCGTGCGTTTATATTTTTTAAACGCTATTCACTTATCATCGGACTATTATATTTCGTTATCACGACTTTGGATTCGTATCAAACAATCAAAATAATTATAACAAATTCTAATTATAATAAAGTTCTGATCATAGATCATAATTCCAATCAAAATCGGTTATAGAATGTTTATACTGGTAAAGTCGAATTTACCCTATTCCTCTTTCGAGAAACGCTGCTTTCATTTGCAGATGAAACGAGGATGAAAGCAGCGTTCATCCGTCGTATTCCTTCAAAGTGAAACGGTATAAATTTGGCTTAAAGCGATTAAGCCCAAAGTGAAAGGTTCAGAGCGAAAGATAACCGCAATTTACCAAAAATTAATTTCGTGGATCATCCACAAATAATAAGAGGTAATACAAATTGTAAAATATCCAATGACGCAAGAATTAAAAATCGCCAAATACTAATACAATTGATCTCCGTTATAATTTCACGTCATCGAAACAGTTCTCAATTGCAACGCTCGAAGGTACCACGATGTTGATCATCGATTCTCCTGAAGCTGTCGATGGACAGATAAAGAGTATTCTCGTTCGATAGTTTTCGTGAACAAGTAACAAGAACAAATCAGATTCTTTTATTTGCGACAAAACAGCGCCGTGTTTGCACAGATACATTGTCTACTATGCGAAATACGATTCCGTGTTAACCGATGTATTCAGAAACGTTGCAATTGTCAACTCTAACGCTGATACTTGTTAGCGAACGAATGACTCCTGAGATTTTTGATCAACAATTTAATCGTTCAACTTGTTTTCACCTTTAAATAAGTTCTGTTTTCCCTGCCACGTTGTCTCATCGTAACGTTTATTGCTCGCGGGAGCAGCTTTCAATTGAGTTTCGATTTTCTCTGGCTTTTATCTTGCCTGTTCGAAAGTAGAAACTGTCCCATTACTTTCTCTCTGTTCTCCTGTTTGTTCGTTGACGCATCCCTTTGTTTTTCTCTATCATTATCGATTATTGTTATCTTCAAAATACGTAACCGGAGCATACAGGATAATAATAATAGAGGAATTTTATCGTTTGTCGCTTCACACGAGATTTTTCGTTCGAGCGAACGCTAGCACGCAGCGCGAGATAGATTAATGATCACTTTTTGAACGAACAATCTCTGCTCGGTCGAAAGGAATTGATGGAAAGAAGCTTCTAACGATTGATACTCATACCTCGGAAAATGGAGTGAAACGAGAAAAACGGTTTGAAAAGAATCGATCGATTCATCCGTTTTATCTGCATGTTTTGGTGTTTGATATTAACGCTCGAGCAACTCGGCTGTAAAATTTGACGTCAATATCAGCTAATATTAATTCCGTCAAAAGCATTTATATGTTCTTAGTAATTGCAAGAAAAGATAGGAACTGAAATCCGTCATTTTAACGAGTTCGATAATTCTAGCGTTAAATCACTTCCGATATAGATGAAATTATTTAAATCGATAGAAATTTAATTGATGCTAATGCAAAATTACGGTCCATTCTATTCTGCAATGAGATATTTCAATTAAAGATATTCTATAGCGCACGTTTCCAAATACATGCTTTTTTTTTTTCTTATTAACTGTATCAACTTATTTGTTTAGAAACTTGTTAATTTCTTTAATCCATCTCGATGGTCGAAATTAATATTGAAGATGAATTTTGATAACAAAGAAAGAATGACATTCTTGTTACAAATTGAAAATTGATGGAATATTTCGATCACATTCGATGGATCTAATACGTTCGTTAGATACAGTCATTTCAACGTTCTTGGCGACACACGAAATGTGATTTAGTATTAACGTAACCCTTCGGCAGGACGTGCTCGAGTTCCGAAATCTGCTCGCGTACCATTCCGGTTGCTCGAAGAAGGTTAGTTCTTAAATTTCATGGGCATTTTACGCTTTACCTCGTTGAACACACGGAACACCGTTCTCTTTGGTAAATTTAATTTCACGTCGCGTATGTTTGATAAAGGAATTCAACCGTCTTCCAACACATTTCTCACGTTGGATAAATAAAATTTACCAGATGCTTAAATTTACACTTCCAAGACCTAAGCTTCTTATTAGATATTTTTATATGCAGAGTCTAAGGTGAGATAATATTTTTGTACTGGAATAGTTTTTTAGTTTAATTTTTTACATCGCTACAGAGTTTCGTTTAAAATTTACATAGTTTATAGATGACAATATATATTTATTGTATCATTGTTACTTTACATACTTAGCTTGTTTATATTTTGAGAGAGATGAAACACAATTGGCGTAGTTAGACATTAATAAAATAAACATTAACAAAATAGAAACATTTTGATATTAGTTGCATGATATTATGTAATGTCATAACAAGAAGCAATTTACGAAATTGGAAGTAATACTTTGTCTAAGTTTGTTACACCTTAACTTGCCTGAGATTGCCTTAATATAGGTACTATGAGGCGTCTAACCAAAGACGAACCATTCTACTTACGATACAGACCGCAGCTTCATTGCTTGTCCGAATAAATACTGTCTATTTCCCTTAAACGGTGAACACCAAATCTACAAATTCTCGAATTGAGTCCACGATAATTTTTGTATAATTACGTATGACTAATGAACGTACTTATTAATAATAATAGTTTCTTAAAAAATTTATTATCGCTTAATTTGATCTCATTGACTTTTCGTACGGTATCTTTGACGATTTATCCAGTATTTATTATATAATTTATATATACAATAATTTTTCATAATTTATTCAGGTATTAAGACAGAATATTTGACAATAACATTAAAGAAGGAAGAAGTTCTTTGGGCCATATTTAGAATATTTTCGGCCGGTCATCGGGAATCTTATCCATTACCGAATTAAATCTCCGCCCCGGGAATATCAGGTTGCTATCGATTGAACTGTAACTGCCTGATCAGATACAGGGTCGTTCTACTTGAAGCGGTAGCTCGCCATTCTGAGCTAGTTTGCCAGTGGTTATTGACACAAAGTTATCTGAGATCGCCACTTAAACGATAGCTCGATGCTGTGACTTAACGCATTACCGCTATTTTGATGATCTTCCCAATGATCGCGGGGCATTAAAATCTACACGAGTTTCGTTTCTTTTGAAGCTTCGGAAAGCGAATGAATTATTACATTATAGTTTTGATTTAATTCTTCGGTATAATATAGAGGGTGTTTAAATTCATAATCAACGGAGTTATTAATTCTTCATTCGAGGAATTCAAGCTACACGTAGAGTATTTAAGCCTTTGATATGTATGATTTTAATTTTATTCATTTGTTTCACAATTATTATATTATAACACATTCTGATTCGAAACTGTATATACATACGTGGAATCTCAAGCTAAAATCATAAACTTTGATACACTCTACGTAATCTTACAGATAACGCGGTCACTCGGTCAAGATGACATTAAACATTAGATTAGATGAAGTTTAAGGATATTCTAATTTAGATTAGGTAACGTTTAAGTACATCCTAATTTATTTTGAGGCAATGTAGACTAGTCTGTTTAATCCAACTATAAATTCATGCGAGATGGCTTTTGGTCGATAGAACGTCGATAGTTTTCATGCATTTTTAATCCTTCTTCTAACTCTACCCCCACTATTCCATTTTCTTCTTCTTTTTTTTTCATTCTAACTTGGCTAGATTACGGTGATTCCCCAACCGTAGAACGGATCGTGATTGTTTAAATCGTCTCTCGAATTAACTCTGCGGCCGAATGCAAAGTTGCGGTGTTGCAGTCACGAAAAGAGACAAACGAGCCGGGTTACTAGGATCCCCAAAGAAACGTATTTCATCAGCACTTTAATGCCGCTTCTGGATAAGCGCCACTGAAATATTTCGAGCAAACTGTAACTTAACTTGGAATCCAAGTTTGTTTAAACAGGGACCACCACTTTTTTTCTGCGACTACTTAGTGTACCGCTTTGGGTTCCGACTGTCGATAGATTTAACATGGCCAAGGTTCTAAAGGAGAAAAAACTACTGGAAAAATACAAATTCCTTTTTTTCGATGCTAATCGACCTACAATTTAACGTGTGTGAAATTATTAGGCTAATAACGATAGAGACCCCGGGAAATTTATGCTGATGTAAATTTTGTTATTTTAATTTATTTCAATTTCATTGCTATGAATACTATTTTGAATATGAATTGATCGATAATTGGCATGCCGCTTCTCTTCTATTAATTTTTCAAGTTTAATTGTTCAAAATTGTTGCTCTAAAGTTCCACATTCTGTATTACTATATTATACTTATAGCAAAGAATATTACTGAACCATATTTCATGGTTTATATACATAACCATATTCATATACACGTTAAATATTCTGACCAGTAATCTACATAAATAAATTTATGAAAATAAGGTTTCCTTTTTCGAGGTGTTGAATATTAATCGTGTGTCTGAACGTTGCGGATTTGGCAACTTTATAAATAGTAGCATCGATCGATTTAGTTCCAGAGCAAATCATATAACTCAATGTGTAAAAAATAACAATTCGTTTCGCCGTTTGAACAATAATTACGTACTAGGTACATCGTTTAACGATTTATTTAAATTTCAAAAGTATCATAATTCTTTATCCCCGTTGTAATCTTAATTAAACTTGTTTAAAATTCCCCATAGTAAGCAGAAAACAATCCTCTTAATTTTCTAGGACGATAATAACCAGGAAATAACATCTTCGTAAAAAGCCCAATAAAATCAATTACCAAGAGATAACTGTTTTACGACTGAATCTCGTTCAAGTCAAATCACATAATGAAATCGCGATGATTCTAGTCCATTTACGAGGAAAGTTGAAGATGAAATTAACGCAAAACAAGGTGAAAAGGTCGGTGAGGATGCCATGGCGATTTTCTGTTGGTAGATGCGCTTAAACTTCGACTCTCGCGAGGAGATAAGAAAAGAAGTTACGAAGGGAATGGTTGAGTGATAAAATGGGCGCCTCGAGATTATCCAGTACGAATACCGGGTACAATAAAAGGTAATATTCCGGTCTGCAACAAGATCAGTTCGATTTGACTGTCCCTTTTTGCTATCTACGACACGCGCCCAGAGGTGCCATGAAGAGAGCGAAGAATTTTTCTCTGAGAGATCCTTTTGCAGAGACCCCTTTACTGTCGACCCAGATTTTCGTGCACAGTTTCAGAGCAAGCAAAAATCGGAATAAAAAAGGAAGTCACTCGCGACGAATTCTACGGTTTTTAGTCACGTTACGTCGTGCGGAACCATTTATCTCTTTGATCAAAAATTTATTTTGACAGATGAAAATTTCTGTCAAACTATCGTAAATGTACTTCGTCGCGCTACTTACGAATATGTCTTCTTTTTTATTTTTTTGTACTCAAGAGTTATTATTTATTTATCCCTTTTCAATTAATCTTTCTTTTGAGTTGCGTAAAATTCGAAGTGTAAAGTTTTTATCCGCAGCGCTGTTCCATTTTACGATCTAAAAAATTCTTATTTTACGTTAGTGTATTACTTAATACGCTTAATAGGCGATTTTATAAAAATATACGATTGAATATTTTTGAAAAATCTTCCAAAATTTCAGAGATTTTATATTTCTCCTTCTTTTTTTGCTTTTTTTCTTTGTTTTGCTTTTAACATGTATAAATGAATCTATTCTTTGAACGAAGAAAGGTTTCCCTTGATAGTTTCCTTTTAATATCTTCGAGTTATTTTTAATTATTTTGAAAATTAATTCATTGAAAATTATGATATCGTCGATTAGCGCCATACAAATTTAATTTCTGCGGATAATGTAGCTCGAAGAGAAGTTATTATGTAGTTAAGCAAGTAAATGGATTGTACGAAAGTATATAAAAAATATAACATGGCAAAATTAATTTTGTAACAAGATGGCAAAGTTGCATTTACTTCCGAGTTAAAATCTGTTGCTACAAACAAGATTAACCGGTCCATCTACTTTAGACTGTATACGTTATTTAATGTTTCTGGCAAACAACTGGAGAACTTCGAATTATTATCTCCTCGAAATCAATGTTAAATTGCGTGCAAGCAATCAAAAGTTTAAGCATAAATGAATTTTAAATTTGCCCCGGAGAAACGTTGCGAGAAAACTCAATTGTCAAGAAAGTTAATCGTTCATTTATTATCCATTTCTCTTTCTTTTTTTTTCACTTTACGTTTATACTTCTTCATTTCGCCACCGCACCTAAGCCAAATCTAATTCAAACCCCTTTGAACATTAACAACTGGTTTCTAAACCACTTGACCTTGTACTGTAAAATATTTTCTAATGATCGCCAGTTATAATTTATTTTCGTTATTTCAAATTACCCTTTTTCTTGCTTATCTCGAACTTAACAAAAATTTAACGAAAATTCTGAAATATTCAAACGGTGATTAATATTCCACTTCCCTTCACATACTCTCGACTCTACTTAACTCCACGTAAACTTAATTGTTCTATTACTCCCTATAAACCATAAATTCCCACAAAATTTCCCTAGACCCAGACAATCAAGATCTCGTTATCGAAATTTCAATTTATACACCGTAATAACAATGTCAAAAATGACATTCGAGCACCGGTTATCATGGCTTCTATCTCAGCAGGAATCACGCGTTCCCTCCTTCCTTATCATTCGTCGTAACTTCTCATTCAGCGCTATACCATTTCGCCGGGTCGTTCCAATCCCGGCAGTCGACCGGATTTCATCGCGCCCCATCATCATGTTCCATTTTGATCCTCCATAACTGGCATCATATACGGGACGCTGTTTCTTCAGTACCGTTTTCGTTTCGTTTTATCATAACTCCACCCCACCTAGCTATCTTCATTCGCTTTTCCATTTAATTTAGTCAATTTACGAGGCCCGTCAATCGCGTTCAACCAACAGCTGTTTACCACCCTGGTGTCGATTTTGCGCCATTTTTCGCCCAAGATAAAGATTTCGATTAAGATCAAGATTTCTCGCCTCGTATTTCTATTTCCACACCGTAAAGGAAATTATTTTTCTCTCTCTAAGAACTCTATTTTATAATCGATTTCAATGGATCATCCACGCGATTGCCTAATTTTCCACTAAATTTTTGGACCCTTTAACTGTCAAAAATTCGCTATAACGTCTAATTTAGTTTCACGTTTCTTTCGCGTTGACCTTTATTTCGATCTTTTCATAGATGAATTTCATCTCGCGATTATTAGGTATTACGCAGATTCAAATTATTACGAATAGGGCTAAAATATGGAACACAGATAGAAATTTGTTTCCATTCTATTTATGTGTCTACCTCAGCGTGAGATAGGATAGAAATATGAAACAATAACAATAAGACAATTCATCTATTAAAGTTATTCTTCTGACATTTTTATTTACGACTATTCCAGTATTCACTGGGCCAAAAAATAAGATATGTATCTCATATTCCTACCTTCTCTATGTTTTAATATTACATTATATTCTATACATTTTTCCATTGTGAAATTTTACAAAATGCACAAAAACCTACGATCTAGTGAACGTCTACGAATTCGATGGTCTTTTTCAATTTCGCACCCCTCTTTTATTTCAATATTTAAATAACATAATTGATATTGAAATACTATAAATCGATCAAAGTTACGCAGTGATATATATCGACGAGATTTCAGATTATTTTTTAATATCAGACGTGAAACGTCGACCGTGTTAGGCAATTGTTCTCTGTCATCTGTGCGTGTGCTTGAACGAGTCAAAACACTACAATGCCATGTTTAGACGCACACGCACTTCCGCCCATTTATCAACACGGATTCATAATTTTCCCAGGAGTACTATTTCTCTAGAAACGAGTTAGTCTTGTCGATATAACAACGTACAATCGACAGTGGAAAGTTTTGATCACAGTGTAAAAGACAAACGCTGCTTTTGGGACCAATAAACGCAGGCTAATTGCGCGTGTAACACTTCCAAAAATAAAACTTACTTTTTGAAACCGTAATTATATCGCTGTTTACCCCTGCCGTGCCAAATTCACGCGAATAACGTACGGTTTACCGTATTTTTAACATTATCCATACGATAATTGCTACCTAATTGCGTGTTATTAATTTAATTATTATTGTAACAATCGCTTCTTGTAGTTCTATTAAAGAGATGATTTTTACAATTTTACAAACTGATTTGCAATCTGATTTTCCGCAATTACGGAGTGACTTCAGAGCACGACAAATTAAATTAAAATTCTAACAATCTCTGAATGTAGGTTAGCAGATATAGTTTCAGAAATGTCAGTCGTTTAAAAATCAGATATTAAATACATTCAGCTCCGACAAAGAATAGACCAGCCTTATTTAATAAGGACTTTCTTGTATAATTTGCCAATTTCGGACAAATGTATTTAAAATCTATTTAAAATACTTCTTCACAGAGCATCTGTAATAAAATAAGATAATATTTCTAAGGTATTATTCAACCGGCACTAAAAATATCGTATTTCTGTCATCAAATTCACACTCTATTCCATAATACCTAAAAATAAAAAAAAGTAAAAAATCTCAAAAATTGTTAACTTTCAAATTTGGAATTCTTCAAGAATCTAGTAACTACGATACAAAACATGGAACTCGACAAAATGTATACTTCGCTTAAAGAAACAAAAAAGAAGTGTCAACAATCACGAAAACTGTCTTACAGTTTCATTAAATTGCCACTCATCTGCTCCATCAAAATTCCACGATAAATTCTAACATATCGACTATTTTAGGAATAACATCGTTTCTTATTCGTAACGATCGTCAGAGAAACGCTTGGAATATCTTCGTAGGAACGGCAGAAGAATTATTTAAAGGTGAAAATGATCATGGAAAGGGTTGCGGTTGAAAGAACAGGATAATTCAACTTCGAAAGTTACATCGAAAATAACTGCTTCTTACGTTGGTACGCACATGCTGCCGCGTTTACGGAAGTTCGAATACCACAGGCCAGCCTTGTCAACCGCAACTATCGATGAATTCTTTCTCCTTGTGTTAATTCCCCCGAAGCAACGGAACTTCCGCTTCAGGAAACCACAAAAAGAGCACTCCGTTTCCTCGTAAGCCTCGGACATTTTTCTTTTGCCTGGGTCTCGTGACCACCGGTGCTTTTTTCCTTCTCGCACTGTATCGTGCAAGACACGCAAAGAAAATAGTTCGAGTACTCGTCCGAAATGACAAAAACCCAATTGATTAAGTACAGCGCTTAATTGTACACGATATAGAAAATGATATACGTATAGGTATATATCGATATTATATATACGATGATATAGATGACCATAGATGCGATGGAAATTGGGCTAAAAAATATATGACAAAAGTAATCTTGATTTAGGAACCTAAGGTTAAATTTTTATTTATATTGTATTCTACTAATTATTACCAGGATCAAACTTATTAAAGAAACCATTGACCGCAGTTGGTCCATTGTCTTAAAAAATAATGTCAGTGTTCGGATTCGAGTTTTCGACATTCGAGCTTTCAAACTCTCAAATATCCAAATTTTGAATTTGATTGTTAAAAATTCTTACTTCGAACTTTCTTATCCCAAAGTTTCGTACAATTTTGTGCTACCATGTTACATGCTACATAACGTATACGTTATGTATTACATGTCACGTGTTGTATGAAATATTTCCTCTTACGTATTAAAGTTACAATAAAGAACGATCAGGGAAACGTTAAACATTCAATGCAGCAATCTTTTGGCTACAATTTGGAATATTTGATATAATAAGAATCTGTTGTTTCAGTTGCCTTTAGGAGCGCGATACACGAATATAATAAACAATGGTCCGATTGGCTAGTTATTTCTATTGACCAAAATTTAGAAAGCTGTAACAAGCGGGTTGGAAATTGGAAAGCAAAAGCAAATTGTCAAAGTCCATTTTTTTTCAGTTATACAAATACAGAGAATATAAAATATATTTCGTAACAAGCTATACCAATTTTTATCGATTTCAACTTTTTATTGAACGTCGAACATTATTACACAAACTGATGCTCGGTTGATCCGTGAAAACTATCTTTGCTGATTGAAATCGAAGAATTTGAGTAGGTTCTCTCTTTCCATTGAAAAAAATTTTTATGCTCCATTGGCTGAAGTGAAGATTAAAAAATCAAACTCTTGCTTTTTGTTTCTCGCTCGGAAAAATTTTAATTACAAAATTGAATTGGAAAAATCAAGTTCGATTTAAATGTTATCGAATTTAAAGGATTAAAATTTAATTCCAATACCTTTAAATTCGAAAGATTCCTACATTTAGATTAAAAATTCGAAACATTTCAAAAATCTGAATGATTAATAGATCAAGAAAATATCAATAAGGGTACTGATACTTTATTAATAATTACTCTAATATGATCAATCATCTATTGATAATAAAAATCTACGATTCAGACGAATTTATTATTAGATATTATCCTGTTAAGTCAGGGGCAGGAGATAATTCCAAAGTAAATCGGTTAAAGGATTCCTCCCATAAACGTCAGTAATTATCTCTGAGAGTCATGGAAATGGAAAAATACGTTAGATTTTAGATCTGGCGAATTCTTGTAGTACTAAAAGAGTCTTCTATCACTAATAAAAAGAAATATTCTACGATTGAATAATTTGATAAAACGAAAATAGAATGAAAATAAATTAATAAGCGTTTGCTTTCGTTATTAACACACATAATCGATGAGTGGAATGACTTTACTTAATTATAATTTATATATTTAAATCGTTCTCGAGAAAATTGTCTACGATTAAAATATCAATGGTATTATCACTTTAAACAAAACTGATCCTCGTAAAAACCTTTTCACTATAATGTTAATGCATGATAAAGATAATAAACTGTTTTATTTTCGTGCATCAAGATCACTCAATATGTTCGCGTGAATTCATTAGCTGCGATATTTCTAGATTCAATGAGTTTTACATTAGCTACGTAAACGCCAAGGATTCCAGGCTAAAATATACGCGTGCACAACAAAATTAATATCGCGTAGGTACTATGAATTTAATTACATGTTATATTAATTCATACTTTGCGCAATTCGAAGGATTCAGACTTTAAATGATTTTATTAGCCTGATTTGTAATTGTATACGGTGCGTGAAACATGCTACATGCCTATATTAAATGTTTAATAAAAACTTTCTCTCTTTACTCATCAAATTATTATCAACTCGTTATTCGTAGTTTTAAAATCGACCAAACTAATGGCTACAGAGATATATGTACAAAAAAAGGAGATTCAAAATCGTGAAATATAACATTAAAAAATTCAGACATTAACTGGACCAACTTCCTGCGTTACTAAAAATTTACGCTTTTAGTATCTTACATATTAGTCGTTAAATTCTTTAGAAGCATCATTACCTTCACTGAAAAAACCTATTTGAACTAAAAATATTATTTTTTATTTCCGACCAAGAGATTTTACTATCTCTACACCGGCAGACTGTCAGCCAGCTAAGGGAACCAAATATTCTGTTTACCACATTCCGCTGCTTTATTAATATTAATAGACGGAGAAACGAATTTTCTTTTCAAAGTTCGAAATTGGGCTATAAACTTCGTTTCACGCGGAATACAAAAGCGTGACTGCGATATTTCCTCGTTTCATCGCTGGGATGGTACCGAAAAAGAGGATCCGTTGTTTCTTTTAATTATCCGTATCTCTGGGCTGAGGCCGAGAATAAACTTTGATCGCATTAAACGGTTCTCAAGGTTTAGAAGGAAGAATGGAACGACGTCAGGAATTGGGTTAAGAAGCTGGTTTATTCCTCTTTGAAGCTATTCTCGATCCGTCGTCGATTCATCAAGTACAGATTTAAACTTGTCGGAAGGAAGCTGGAACCTTCCTTCGAGAGTTCCAGCAATGCCCATTCTACGGACGTTCGCTTCGTATTATCCTCCAGTTACGACAGTCACGCTGATTATCGATTGCTTTTATCTACGTGGGAGGGATGATGATAACGTTGCTCTTAGAGCTAAAAAGTTTTACATCTTTTCGCTTTAACCGCGGTTAAAGCTGCCAAGTCAGAATAAACGATTTGTGGAACATTTTAAAAAATTGTATTTCTAAGAAATATTTCAAGATTAATCAAACGATAATTGCAACGTGATTAAATTGTGTTTGTCAAATCTGGTAAACGTGAAATTACTATTTGATACGTGTACATACATCTAATTATTTCTTAAGATTTTCCTAGAAATTCTTACTGTACCTTTTATTCTTTCAGGACTCTACGTCGTTTTCACTTCACATCCAAGTAATTTTTATATAACCTTCGTCATAGATAAGATACAGTAAGTAAATGACATTAAATAATGTAATTAAGTGCATGAAGATATTGAAACAACTTGGACGCAAATTTTTGAAACAACATTCCTCTGCATTACTCGAACAGCTTTAATTTACCGATTTGTGGAGAAACAAACTTTTCTACCTAAGAAACACGTTATTCTCTTCGTTTTTTCATGCAATGTCTCGTGGAACGACAGATATGGTATCCTTTTTCCAAGGAGAAAAGCTTCTTATCCTCGAAGCACCCGCATCAAGAGATGTTCAATGCTTTCACCGATTTACCCGCCGTAACCTTTTCGACTTGTCGCAATTTTTCTGTTTCGTTCGCGACGAGTACATTTGCGCTAAAACTATTCGATCAAATGAGTCCCTATAAATTAAATAGCTAACTAATCTATGAACATTTTGCTTAGAAGGTGATAGAAAGAATTTTATACTTGTACGAAAACGTAAACGTTTAAATTTAACTTACTTTCAAATCCATATATGTAAAATTTATATCTAGAATCGATTTTTAAATATTACTAAAATCCATTATTTCCTTAATAAACGAACAAATACGCGAGATACATTTTTCCGAGTGATTCACATAGCAAATATTTAAAAAATGCAACATGCTTAATATCCAACGTACAATATATTTTAATATCCAAAGCACAATTTATTCGTGTTCAATGATGCGCTTACATGTACGTCTGCTTCTCTGAAATATTGTAATATTTATAGGATTTCAAATATTTCAGGATTTTATATTTTTAAATATCCGGTGGATTTTACTTCCACCTTCTATTTTCTACCTTTCTTTCTCTTATTTGAATACATTGACTATGCAGGCGTCAGCTAGACGTACAAAAATTTTAAAATACTTTTTCTGATCTATGTAGAAGCAATATTTATCTCTAATTTGATTACAGCGTTCTTCCTACTTCAAAAAATTAAAAATCACTTGTCTATGCGTACATCTATGCAGAAAAAATCTCAACTCGGATTAAATACAGATGTTATCTCAAATTAAATAGCAATATTATTAGATTGAATATTAGTATCGATTCGAAGTACATTAAGAGACATTAACCTTTAACTGATATTGTTAAGTCATACGTGACAACGAAGGTACAGGATAGATTGAAATTAGAAAACATTATTAATTATAGTCCCTGTCTCGTATTTTATACGCAAAAATAAATCGCACACCGAACTCGAAAACATAAACTGACAACAAACACGTGCATCTTTTTGCATACACTAAATCTGTCGTTATAAAAGGAGCGCAACTTTTCAATTAATCTACTCGTTAAGCTTTCTCTCTGGGTTTCTCGATATTTTCCTGGCTACCTCTTTCCTTTATTAATCCCTCTACCAACAAACCAGCACGCAACGCTGGGAAAATGAAATGTAAAGGAAATTTATGAGCGTACAGCAATCACAACCGGTTGTTCGATAATTCAATCTAAGCAAACCCGACAAGATACTTTGTCTTTTGTCCAATTCCTCTCAGCACGTGGTTGCAAGGTAGCCAAAGAGCCGAGGTCACAAGTAAACCCGAAGGGATAATACCTTTTCCTGCTGATATTGAGAGTAACCTTCCGTGAGAGGATCCTCCTCAAGAATTCCTTATCTCTATTGTCTGTCTTCTTTTATTCTGCCGCCTATCTGTTTATATATCTGGCTTTCTATCGTTTCACGGCGAAACTATTGGCCTGTGGGCTCTGTTCGACATTCGACGGAACTTTGATAAGTCTCGGCAGAGAAGCGTGCAAAAAGTAAGACAAGAAGATACGGGAACATGATAAACGATAGGTACCTCTCGGTCTTCGGGTTGGAATTTCTTTGAAACCACGGGAATATTAAAATTTCATAATGGTTACAGGACGCCAACCGAAGCGTTTCGATGTGTTTCTATCCCGTGGTTCGCGCACCAGGGATATTAATTTTATTTTTATTACGGTGTTTCCTTTACGTTGAAGAGCCGTTTCATTGTTCAAGAAGGTTCATCGCATTGTTCGTTCTCCTTTTTTCCCTTTCCCTATAAAAATCTGTTCTCACTTTAAAAACGTATAAAAGCGATCAGATAGATTTATAATACAATCATAATAGAATTAGAGAGAGAGATGGAGAGAGAGAGAGAGAGAGAGAGAGAGAGAGGAACATGCGGGCAAAGTACAGGATTTCGGAGTACGTAGTCGTTTTCTCAGATTATTATTGTGCACACGCTACAAAGAAACAGCTATTCACGTAGTTGCTTGAAATTGTTAACTTTCTACGAAAATAATTTCTATTTTGTCATCCTCTATGGAATTATACTAATCCTTTGTACGTATGTTTAGAATTGTGTATGTTATGAAGTATTATGAGATGTAGAAACTCACGAAAATTTCAATTTTAGAATCATATAGCGTCATCAAAAATTAATTTAGACATTATATAGAATGAGGAATGGAACCGAGATATTTTATCAAAATAATTCAAAGAACGCTTAATATTCTTCCACTAATAAAATCATTGGAAACTAACGTACCTAAATCTAGGTAGATTTATGTATAATTTATACGTAATCGTACAAACATAAAAAAGATTTTAAGAATCTTATCAATGGAAGAATATTGAGCATCGCTGAATTATTTAGATAAAATGATTCGATTCTATCCTTAATCTTATAGAATCTTTAAATTAACTCTTCACGATGCTACATGACTAAAAAATTGAAACTTTCTTCTGTTTTCACAGAATATGAACATATTGTAATAGAAGCTATTGTAAATGAAAAATAGAAATGGAACATTCTGTACAAAAAAATTCGACGATATTTGATTCAAGCGCGTGATTAATCACCGAGCGTATTGGAAGAATTTCCTTGTGTTCCGAACCACGTCGCAACGAAGATGGAAAATCACGGAAGCAGCCAAGGTATGTCGCATCCGACGATAAAGCCATCCCGGTGCAGGACCGAGAAACGAGACTCCTGTTGCTTTTGAACGCCACTCGCCAACGACCCTTTCATATTTCATTCGTTTCCGAAGTGTCAGACCTCGGATCCAGATGCGAAACTCCCATTTATTTTTCATCCCCGCAAAATTTCATTGACCGTACACACAGTCAGGGAAAGCACATTCTTGCTACTCCTCCTGAGCATGCGGCGTCCGTGAATATATTGGTTGCATTCCAATGCATCCGACAAACAAAGATGACCATCTGTGCAAGACTAAATAGACACTGTTACCACAGGATTTGTATACACGGTATTTCACTTTGGTATATTTTTTAAAAAGTTGAATTTACCTAGTTTTAATTTTAACTATAGGAGACGGTTACCTGAATAATTCAAGCTTTGATATGTTAAACTTTCGTTTTGAATCTAGAACAATCGAGCTTGTTGTATATTATAAGACGTCGTTAACCTTTGATATAATGATGAAAAATGTGAGCAAATATTGTGTATACATTGTACCCAGAAAAAGGAAATATCAAATATTTGCAACGGGACTTACAGTATGAATAGATATTTGAGAGTCAAATATGGCCAAAGTAGTAAACTGCAGAAAACGAGTATTATCCGTCTATGTGCGTCAGTAGATAATTAAATAAATGTAATCTTTTTCTGTAGAACAATTTACCCTTTTCATTGTTTGTATTTTATTTATTGCGTTAGAAATTGCGATTTATCTCCTATATTATAAATTCTTCAGCAATTCTTTTCGTGCAGCTTTCGCGACATTTTGAAGGTTTATTGATCGGTCGAGGATTGAAAAATCGTCGCAACAATACTGGTTTGTGTTTACTCAAGTATAACACGAGATACCAACGTCGAAAGTAGACAATGCAAGTTCAGGTCAAAATAGCCTCAAGAAGAATAGAAGCTTGAATATCACGGGGCAAAGGTATAAAAGAAGCTGTGAAGTATACACTTACTGAATTTATATCAGCTTTTGGTAAATGATTATGATGTTTTCGAAACGAACATCTGATCATATCGCACTGAAATTTTTTTTCTCTATAGTCTCTACAAGCGGAAGGATATAATATCGATCGCTAAAAACAGCAGCTTTTAAAATATCGAATTATCGACGAATATCGAAGAATTGAAACGCAAACGTTTGGAATTTTATTTAATTTACTTTTGATAAAAGTCAATCGAGAAAATCAAAATAATTAAATCAAAGTAATCACTGTAAAGTTATTTGCTCAATTGGCATAAATTGTTTACCGCGAATAAAGTGTATAAAGCATTCAAATAATACATTCACGTATGAACAAAGAAACTACTCTAACGTCGATTGCCAAACAATGACCGAATACTAAAAATTGACTGCGATCATTACTTTTCAATGTATTCTCTGTCGTGTAATTAAAGCAGAAAGACTGAAAAATCCGTAAATCGAAGCTTTAACAAAATTTGCCATTTAACGATAAAACACCAAAATGCTTTTAGCAATGAAATAAATTAGCGCGTTAATTTTATTAAGTAATTAAAGATTCCCACTAAATATCTCTCAAGTCACTTTTCACAATTGTCTGAAGAAGTGACAATGCGAAACCAACGATGCAATACAGATATATCCAAACATATAAATATCAATAAACCATTTATCTGAAAGCCAACATTCCACCTTTCCACGTGAATGCAAGAATAACCCGGCATCTCCGAGGTCTCACGACCGCAAACTCAAACACCCATCAATCCTTCCCTCTTCACCATCCCAAAAAAAACATCTCTCGATCGTTTCCACTTCGGTTCCATTCGAAATTCCCGAACCGTCCGTGAATCGATCGCAGATACAATCGAAACGCTACGAGCCTCCGTAATGGGTGAAACAAAATGGTCGCTTTAAAACTTGACGCATCGTCGAAGCGAACGAACGACGCGATTCGATTCCCGTGAATTTCATTCGCCGGCCTGTCCATGCGGATAACGACAACAAAAACAACCAGTTTTTGATTGCCAACGAATTGCCGGGAACCAAGCAGTTTCGCGTTGACACCGATTTCCACGGACACAGCCTGTGTCCCGTGTCGTCGCGGAGATGAAAGACGGAGATTGCGATTCCGCGAAGCGCGGAAGACTTCAAATTGTGTCGCTTTGCCGGATAAAATACGATAAAGCCACCCTGCGAAGCTTCGGCGTACAAAGCTCCCTCTGTTCCCGGCTGGTGTAATATACTCGAGCACGGGAATGAGAAAGGAGCAGAAAGACGAGAGGAAGAAAAGGACGGAGAGCTTTGTCGAGGTATCCCCGATATTCGTGCATGCACTCGAGGAACTACCGCGTCTTTGCCCGTCCAATTAGCGACTCCATTAGGTGATTATTTGCACCGATACAAGACAGTAACGTCTCGAACCATTATTCGACCAGAAAGACCTCCGATAAGGACTTTCTTTTGTTCTTACTAGTTTGCTGTGTCGCGTTGTACACAACAAGATAAATTAGTGGCGCTTCGCGTGGATTAGGCAATTCGAGAACGAACGAAGTTGGATTTTAATGCGATTTATGGATATGTCGTTTGCGGATGTGTGCGAGTTGTTGAGGAGTTTGATGAATTTTCTGATTCGCGGATTCACTTCGTATTATTTCGTTAAGTATATTTGTTGACAGGATAATAAATTTCAACGGTTAGGGTGGTTTTGTGGAGAGTCATATTCCAGGAGACGCAAGAAATCCTCTCAGATTATTTGATATAACTGGAATTCTATCTCGAGTATTAATTATCGTGAAACTTTTATATTAATACGTATAAACACACGATAATAACGATAAACACATATAAAATTTACCCAATTAATTTTTTAATGATGTACAATTACATTTTTACTATTTTAGGAACTAATTTGTCAAATCTATGGCTCGTTTGGTGTATCAAGTAAGAAGCTGTTTATAATCATGGCATTGTAATAATCTCAAGTAACAGAAGTGATTATTCCAGTGTTAAAGTCGTATTTTGCAAATTACTGATATTACTAGATTATTAATAGATATGATATTGAACAATTATTAAACAGACATTCATTCCTTTTTCACAGTATATACCATTTTCACGCTCCCGCTAACGATAAGATGAGACGATTAATTTTCAGAGAGTACATTTCATCTTTCCAATTTGTATTTACCTGCGCGACCTACGTTTTATATAAAATAAAAAATTACAATTTAAAATGCAGAAACACCGTCATGAAAGCAAAACAATTTATGAAACGCCAGGTTTGCAAGTTTTTCAAATACTCGTTTTAATACCATTATGCGATGCGGTAAAAGACTTTCAAGGTTTTTCTCCAGGAGAAACAATTTTCACAGAAAGCTGGGAAATTCGTTTCACGCCAGATGTAATACAATAGCACCGTGTCTTTCTGTGTTCTTTTTCGAAGGTTGCTTGACATGGCCTAATTACAAAAATTATTCATCTTAAAATACCGAAATTTCTTTACATTGTCGAGACAATGCCTTACATGTGCACAAATGAATCGCGTTTAAAGCGGTTAATCACGAACACAAAGGATACAATTTTACAATTCTTTAATCCCCCTTTTTTTCTTCATTTCATTCCCACTTTACGCGTGGCTCGTTTCTGGCTTGGACATTTCACGAAAATTAAGGTCAATATTTTTCTTTGCTCGCTACTTTCAGTCAAAATTGTACCGTCAATATCAATCAAACGGGATAGAAGTATAATGTAAATTGCCATTGTTGTCTATGGAACGTAGATGAATCGTTGCATAAGTCATTTGTTCGCTAACAACGAACCGATATTTCCAACGAAACTTCTGTAACAGCACAAAAAGCTAAAAAAGCTACTTATTGCAAAAGAAAGAAAGAATATGTTCGTGAAATTGTAAAAATTTTACTGGAAGTTGAAATTATTCGAGTTAGCATTACACGTGTGCTCGGCGGATAAAAAATAAAAAAGGACATTCTGATCATATTGGATATAATAAATTTAAATAAAAAATAATTTAATCTCGAAGATTAAATTTCTTTAGGTTTAAGATTCACGTAATAAGTCAAACTATCGGTAAGAAATGAGAAAGGTGGCGAAGTTATAATAACGTAAGTGATTACTGATTACACGTCACGGGGGTTGAACTCTGATATAAGAGTTCGTTAAAAATATGAAACTTTCACGAGGTGGAAGGGATAATAATGTTCTGTGCAAGAAGAACGCTTACTTTAGAACCGTGGACTCGAAGACGAGTTTTATTAAGGAAACTGGCTAGATGCATAAACTCTCGAAGACTACAAGACTAAATCCTGGTCTATGGTAAAAGTTTCCTTAATCCCGCGCTCTTTCTCCTCAAAAGTGTAACAATTTTTCTATTAAAGTCTTAGAAAGAATAACAATTTTACTATCCAAAGTAAGAGAAAGACGATGTCAATTTCAAATTTTCGAAATTCTTCTAATAGCCTATAAACACAATACGCTATAAAGTAAAAGCCACATTATCGAGAAAAAGTTTAAAAACACTTTTGCAATAGCCTTTTATATCTGTTATCTCTGTTACTTGTGTATTACATTATCATTATTCGATTTGTTAATCGTAAATTACCATTTGTCACGATTTAACATCAAAGATGCTTGGCTTGATTTTAAATATCATCTTCTTTCTAAACTTTCTATCGATAGCATAACTAAATTTACCGCGGATACATTAATCAGCGAGATTAACCTAATTTATAATATTTTCTCAGATCTAAAATCTACCGAACACGGATGTGAGTGAAAAAGAAATTTAATAAACTCGTCCCTAGAGCGAAAGAGCTGCAAACGAGCGAGTACCATCGAAACAGTAAACGACCGTGTCTGTTGGCTTTATGACTTTACACCGGCGCCGCAACGTCCTGCAAAGGTCCGATAAAACGGACCGAAACTCGTCCCGATGGCAGGCTGCCGCATCGAACCGGATTTTCCCTGCGAATTTCAACTGCAACTCGCTCGTGAACGAATAAACGATGACAGGCCACAAACCGTGCTGTCACGCGTGCGCATGATACGTTATTTTTGCCCGGCGTTTCCTTCGACGTAACCAGCGAAATTTCAAACCAGTAACCCAGGAAAAGCAGCTATAGCAGATGCCTGTTACACGCGATGATAACAAACATACCGATATAAGTCACCGACCACGTAGCGGTCGCGTCTAATTAGCTAGCAGCCACTAATGAATGTTCGATTCACAAATATCGAAGCCCTATACGTGGATGAAAATAATTTGCAGTCGGTTAATTAGTATTCACGCCTGTTTTCGACCGATTCGCGAGGAGGACAATAAGGTTCCGCCTTCGATGCGGCGATAATTATTTTGTGTTCGTTACACGGACTAATTAATGGAACCAGGATCATCCGGAACAATGATCCAGGATGACCGAACGTCTCTTTCTGGCAGTTTCTGTCGATGTTTATGTTGAGTTTCGTACGTTCTCGTCGTTGATAACGATTTATGCACAAGTTTGGGATGGTTTTAGACAATTGGCGGATTCAAAATTATGGTCATGTAAGTCAAAGTTTCGAGAATTTATTCAACTGTTAGAAGCATTGCTAGTTTCGTAACTAGTTCCTCTTTCATAGACGAAGTTTCATATTTTACAATAATAAACGTAGTCCACTATTTTATGAAAAATAATAGTGAAATTAAATACACGATTATCAGTGGATATTTATGTTTTTTGATGTTCCTGTGATGTGTTATGAGAATATGTTAGAAATGGAATAATTCGTGAAATAAAAACGACAAATCGTTACACTGCAAGTAGAACGATGGGCTTCGGCAAGATGTAGTTCGAATTTTATTATTTAATAGTTACCATCGTAATCGCATATATAATGCAAGGTATTTCTTGAGACTCTAGGGTTTAATCAACTCGTCTTGCACGTGTAAGATGCTTCAAGATGCCAATCCTGTGCTTGACGCGGTTTTGTTAAAATTTTAACCTTCCACTAATTTATGTAAAATGACGTGATATGCTCTTTACTAATGAAAGCAACTCATTAATTTTTCCACATTTTCCACGTATGAAGTAAAAACAATTTCCACAAATTTGTTCCATGTAACTAAAATTCTATTAAAATGTATCATATTCCAACCTTATTAGGCTTGATAGATTTTGAAAATTAATTTATTGTCTAACTATAGGTAAAAGACAATAACTGGCAAGACAACAAGGAATATTCTCTTTCCATTGCACAAACTTTGAATATTCCTGAATCTCCACTTCATAACTTCAAACTTCGCAACCCTAAATTGTACAAATTCTAAACTCTAGCACTAGTACCAAACTCGTACAACTCCTAATCTCTACAAAGTCGATATACAGTTGTTCGTGAAAATATTCGGACATCTGTAGAAACCTTTTATGAAGTGGTCGTATCTCGGTACCAACGGAATTTCAAAATATTTTATACGACATGTACAACGCAAACATAAACGTTCTTTATGCTAAGCGTTCAAATACTTTCGCGAGTCACTGTAAATGTAGAAATAACAATTTCCATTCGTAAAGCCAAACTTGTTTAAACCGAATCCACCCTTAATTATCGAGGAGATCTCTATAATCGTAGCATCTACAAAGCTGTAATATTTTTTCAAGGGTGAAAGGCTTCGAATAAAATGTTCCAGATTAATTCGAGGAACTGCGTCGGTGGGTAAAGGGATTCAGCCAATAGTTTCTCCGTCATTCTGCACGCCTTCTCGCGGGATCTAGACTGTTTAGATGGTCATCTTTTGATTGCGTGGATTTATACAAGCGTCCAGATCAGATAAGGATGACTTCAATTCGCCCTGAAATCGTCCTAACCCTCTACACTGTACGCGTCTCCTTTCTCTCTCTTTTTTCCCCTCTTTCGGAAAGCCAGGTCCAATTTTCCAGATATCTCCCTTCTCTGCTTTATCCCCGTTTCACTCTATCTCTGCTTCGTGTTTATCTCTTTCCCTTATCGCAGTGATTTTTGCCCTTCTGATCGCACGCGTACCAGAAACGCATCTCTCCGGATGGAAACGGGGAAATGGGAAAAATTCTGGTTGTTAGAGCGGTAATTATGATTGGATGAATTGGAGATTATCCATGCTGATCTTATGTTAATCGTTCTTTGCAGGATCTTGATACACGTGACTTTTCTACGACTACGTGGAATTTAAAGATGCAAAATTGCGCATAATACGCAAAAGTATATAAAACACACGAAGCGCAGTAGTATAGTCTACGGTATTTAGTAAGTCCAACAATTTCCTACTTTAAATTTGTGGAATAAGTAGTTTCAAATTGGCAACTTTTTAGGTTCCACGTTATGTGTAACAGTTTTACGAATTTAATGGCACTATTTATAACGCGTCATTCGTATGAATTTTTTAACCTTAAGTGGGCATTATTAATCGAGTTCTAAACACGTTTAACGTACTTTGTGAGGTCGGCACAGCTGGGGAGTTGCAGTTGAGAGATGTACCAAAGGGACGATATTTTTCACGCGCCATGACTTCGTATAAATAAACGGACGAGCGCGGGAAGGAGGAGAAAAACAGAGTAAGTATACAGTTTTCTATAGAAAATTGCCCCTGAAAGGAATAGAACATTTTTTGATAAAACAAAGAAGCCGCTCGAAAAGACTTTTTTCCTCAGGCCAAACAAAAAGAAGGGGGAAATATTTTCATGGAAAATTTCCATAAGAAAAAGTGATATTCTCCTCTGGATAAGAAAAAACACTATGTTACACAAAGCCATAACACCAAAGAGAGAAAATTTCTTAAAATAGCGTAGAGAGAATATAATCTTTTGTTGAAATTAACCATTGCTCCCTAATTAAAAAGTTTTAAAAAATCTGCATAGCGTTTTGTTGTTTAGTAAAAGTTCATCTCCCAATCTCGCGAAATGTACAAGAAAATATACGTATTAATATAATGTAATTAATAATATAACAATATATTAATACATAAATGTCGTTCCGTATTTTTTGCCATTCCTGGCCCAATTATATTCTTCTAACATTAAAATATCTCGAATTCGAACAAGATTGCAACGAAATACGCGTATAAAGAATCGAGGATCGTAGAAATCATCGTGAAGGAAAAAAGTATATTAAAATATTATCATAAGACAATATAAGACAAAATTAGAAACAAAACTACAAACTTCCCAAACGTGCCAGTAAATTCACCGAAAATGTTTTTAAACATCGTAATCGAAGTATTTGACAATACAGAAAAGAGTGCTACCAAAGTGGACGCTTGAACACCGATAAGCGGAAGAAGAGATCGCCATTCATTATGCAACCATAATCCCGCGTGCTTTTTTCCTTCGAACAAAGATGCAACCCAGTAATAAACTACTACTCGTGGATTTATTTGGCACGACACGACTGAAGTTTAATAGGCGTTTTGTTCACTGTTTCGGAAGGGACAAGCCTGGGCTGTAGAAACGCCCAAGACGGCTTTCTAATTCGATCGGCAACATCGCCACGAAAATTTACGGGTCGGAAGTTTATCTTACCGGTTAATTCCGTTCGCAACTGGCTCTTCCGCCCCGTCGATACCCTTACTCTAAGTTTCGTTTCCCGATTACTGTGAATCTCGACGCGGATAATGCCGGTGGTGCCACGATAAATGACCTTTCTTCTACGCTTTTAATTCACCCCTTTGATCCTGCTCGCATGTTAAAATTGCATCGTTGAACAGAGACACCATGCGACGCTTAAGATAACATTGATATTAAATAACATTTTTCTTCGATGTCTTACTTTATTTTGGTTTCGAGATTATACGTAAAGGTACATTTGGATTATTCACAGATTAGTGGAAACAGACTGATGAGTCTGAGGGACAAAGTAGAGGAAACAGCGAAATGTCGTTACTAACGAGCAGATTGGCAAAGCGATACGATTATGTAACTGGTAATGATCATAAGCTAGATAATCAGCGGATAACTAGACGATGATTTCATGCTAGATAATTGAACGATATTGGAAGTTGTTAATTCAATACTAAGTACCAATAATAATTAAATCTACAATCAGAAAATTCCATTTCTTAGCGACGATGAAATTAACCCGAGTAAATTGGATTCGATAAACGCTTTATTGACACAATTTAATCGTAGATATTAAATTTCATTTTCAATATCGTGTACGTGATAGATGAACAGTCCTTGTTAAAAGCTAAGTAGAATATACACAAGAAATTTTTTAACAGGTCACTTCGTACACGCCATAATTCAAACAAAAAGTTCCAAATACAAAGTTACTACAACGGTAGCACGGGAACGTAAAGTGGTCGTTACGTACGACAACTAGGATATCAAATACGCTGACCTTCTTATTAGTATAGAAACTAAGTTCCTAATTAAATACCCAACTACATTTAAAACTAATATCACCCAACGCGGAACGTACTCAACATACCGCGACATTACAACTCGAACTCTGCCTAACTGTACCCTTTTCGAGCGTAACTTCCAACAACCAGCCTGATTAAAAAGGACCATCGACTATTTCATCAAACTACCCGCAGGTACAACGAAAAACTTTTCTCCGAATGTAAATTAGACATCCAGGACGGAAAGAAGGAAGGAAGGAAGATAGCCTTGAAGTTTAACTCTTGAATCAACGTTCGATTCTGTTCTATCATTTCTTTTTTTCTTTTTCTTTTCTTTTTTTTTTTTTTGTCTCCCCTACTATAACCAAGAGCGTGGAAAATTCGTAAGAAAATGGCCGATCGGGATAAAAGAAATAGAGGAACGAAGCGAACGCGTTTATCGGTCCCTCGGAATTTTTCCACGACTGCGTCCCTGGCGATAAATCGACGACACGGACGTCGCTTTGCCCGCAAATCCAGCTTTTTGGAAAATTAAACCTCTCTAAATCTCGTCGACCCCGGTGTTCACGCGCCCCCTCAATGAAAGGACGCCCGTAATGTCCCATCCCCGCTAGCTGCCCCTATACCGCTATATCGGCTATTTATTTGCTACTGGCAGCCACGGCATTGCCACGTTTGTATACGTGTGGCTCTGCTATACGTGTGTATGCATGTATATTTATTGGAATTGAGTGGAGAATCCGCTAAGAACGGCCAGGATATATATTTCTCCCCTTGGCGAAGAAACATTCGGGCAAGGGGGCCGAGGGGAAAAGGTATTTAGAGATAAGAATTACCACGATTCGTTCCGAGGGAATTATGGTGCAACGGCGAGATGCATGGGGTTAATTAAGTAATTGTTTGGTCCTATCCACTTAGATGATATTAAGTTACCATATAATTGTTCTTTTTTATTTTTAACATTCTTTAACATTTTTACGTAGCTGCTTTTTATTGTTAAAGTTCGTTTGATTCTGTTCAATGGATATTCTACTATTGGTATTGGTGTTTCTGAAATAACAAGATAGTGCATCTCGTTGCGTTAATGTAGGAGTAGCTGCAAAGAAAACGAGAGAAATTTTATTTCAGTGGAATTCAGGTATAAATTTATTAGAACGCGAATTCCTCTGGCAGCCACCATTTATCATATATATTCACATGTCATTTTGTTTTCACTTTTTAGTCATGGTATTTTCGTAAAATATGTATATTGTCACGACTATTCTCGTTAGGTCGATTATCGCGTTAGTGAAGTAAAGTAAATTTAAATAATCAATAATCAGATATGCAAATAAAATGATAGATAGTAACATTAATCTTTCATTGAAATAAAAATATAATATCTATTTCTATATTAATATGTTATCCGTAATCTCTTAAAAATTTGTATTCGAAAATTGACAAATTTCAAACATATATTATCAGTGACGCTGTAATATTATATAACATTATTAACTATTCAATTCCGATTCGTATTTCCATATTCTCATATGAATTTATTACACTAATATTCGCATAGAACGCTGTAGATACGTAATATAAATATAAATATAACACTATTATATATTATTCATCAGCAAACGATATTACAAACGATATTTTTGTAATATGAAGTGATAGCTAGAATAAAGAATTATTAAAACAATTTCTGACACATCATTTTAGTACATGAATTTTAATTAATATTTCAATTCCAAAAGGAAGCTTCACGTGCGAAATATTTTCAGGCGATGGTAGATAACGATAATGATAACTTGTGAATGTAACCATGACATTTTTTTAATTTTCACGGTACTATGAA
This sequence comes from Bombus haemorrhoidalis, assembly GCA_014825975.1. Lineage (NCBI taxonomy): Eukaryota > Metazoa > Arthropoda > Insecta > Hymenoptera > Apidae > Bombus > Bombus haemorrhoidalis. The sequence continues at coordinate 4,187,503 of CM026171.1, forward strand.
TACATTGTACATATCGTACCACTTCTGTTCGCGGAATTATTCTAATAACGTGTGAAGTTGCTATATAACTGAGCTTTTTCGAACGATAGCTCAGCACTGCTGGCAAAAATTTACGGATAACGAATTTCATATATCTTGGGACAGTGGAATTATTTTAACAGTTTAAATTTTCATCTCGCAAGATGTAAAACTACATTTCCGTATTAAAATTATACGAGTCTGTTATTACTCGTAAATCCCAGAGGAACCTGCCATTATTACTTTGGATATTATTTATAATTCTTACGCAATGTTTTATCGTCATCATGCATTATCAAACAATATTCACGAGTGTCCGCATCAGAGTATCATATCTCGCTGCTCTAATTATTGTATCTATAAATTTACTATCGTAGCTTAGATAATACCAAGTATCGATATCTTTTGGAAATTTTTTTTTTGTAATAATCAATATTCTGATAAATAAGTATTGTAAATAAATAACTAAATATGCTTTGTCCATTAAAATTTCATATCTTTAATAAAAATAGTGAACTAAATGCTTTTAAGAGTATCAAGAAATGCACATTTTGCTAAAAAGGAAATATGTCATTGCTTTGATAATAGCATGCCACATTCTATGTCGATGTCTATTTTCAGCGTATACTAAATGTGAATTCAGTCGTATCCATCATGTAACCAATTATATTACTCGACATTTCTCTGCGATCAACGACCACGCCACGTTTCCGAATTGAACCATAAAAATTTAATTCTCCCGATTGTTCCATAGAACGTTACCAATCATTGGTTGAACTTCCTGCACAGTTCAAACGTTCAAACCGAACCAAATCTCAACTTGTTATCCAATAGCAAATGTAGTAAGTTAACTTTGAAGATCGATTGTTCCTCTGAAAATTCGCTTGATCAAACTGGAAAAACGGAAACGAAAAATAGAGAAGAAAATTTTGCTTTCGTTGCAAAGTCGAGATAGCAAAGGGGAACTTTCGAAACGTCAGGAGAATCGAATCGATGAACGCAGTTCTTTGAGGATTAGAAGAAAACGAGGACGAAAGATACTATCGACTTATGATTATGATTTGCTTAACATTTGAGTATGTACTTATATAATTAACGAATATTGCGGAGCAATCAAGAAGATTCAGCGTCAAATTTAAATGTTTTTCCTCGTGTTTCTTTTCAATCTTCGTTTTACAGTCAAGTTACGCTTACACTCCACTTAAAAGGATCCTCATTAAACGATTCATGTTCTTCGGCTGGTTAACAATCTCGAATTTAGAAACGCTATCTTGGAAGATTAACAACAAGCTTTCGCGCATCTTGCAGCTTTGAAAGCTTTAGAAACGGAGCGCGCATTATTTCGCTCGGAACTTGTCGAAGTTAATTTCAAGAAATGAATATCAAGACGTTTCAAGGTACACTATGCTGCTTTGATGTTTTAACGATGGCACAAAATTGAAATATCACTAAAATTTTGAAAATTAGTAGCTGTTCCTTGATTTCTGGTATTATTATTGAATTTAAGAATTATGCGGAACGAATTGTTCTTCTATCATCGATTAAGAAAGTATCGCATTATTGATATTTAATTTTAGTTTCATATTACAAGAACAATCGAGAACCAGTAAGTATGATCCTTCTGTCTCGCAGTAAAAACTTCCAATGAAAATACTAGTAGAAGCATAGCTTTTTTCAACAAGGCAATTCTTGTTTTAGTAATGCACGCGTAGCAATTTTTACCAGCCTGATGTCGAATTGGCAAACAAGTTTCACCAAACGCTCGTACCCCGATGCGAATGTCAAAACGACAATCAATTCGAACCACTGAAACACGCGGTTTTTTATTTACAGGCATCGCCGCTCTTGCGTGAAAGTCGACAACAACGTCACCGTTTACATCGATCCCGCTGTTTTCCCCTGTTTTTCCGCCTTTTAGAGCCTTTTATTTCCAGTGATATCGTTCCATAACAGCGTGTACTATCAGTGCATAACGTCAAAATCGGAAATCAGTTATCATCTCTTTCGATGACGACTTTTTCTGGTATTTTTATTGTTTCCGAATGGTAAATCTCGTTGAAATGGAAAATAATTCTAATTGAAACATATTTCTGAATTATTATCGGACAATTTTAGAAATTTCAATGTTAAGCTTGCTAAATGTTGATTGAATTAACCTCTTGTAAATTATATTTGCCAATTACATTGTTTTGGAATTCTTCCTCATTCTGATTTTCACGAATACTTTGTTTAACATACACCAATAACATTAAAATTTAACATAAATATCCTGAGCGATCGCGCACAAAGCTTGCGTTAAATTTATCTCGCTATTTCTATATTTAATTAATTTTCGTATTTTTTAAATCTACGATATAAATTATCGATAGATCGAACAGAAAACTGAAAAGTGTTCATTTCGTCCTTAAGCCTTTAAATCAATTTTTGCCTTAATATAACGATACTGTTCGCTGTACATTTTTCCATCCTAAACCTTTTAACCCCGTGGTTCACTCGAAACGTGAAAAATCCGTTTCACCGAACCGAAGTTGCAAACTCCACGAGTTTAACCCCGAGCAGACACACGAATCGTTGCTGCTACTTCTTGGAAATTCTATACTGCAGCGTATGTACGACCAGTATACGGTGTATGAAAGGTGACCAGTTATTTTGCAACGTTATTTTGCTCGCTAGATTGCTGGTTGTAAGAAACGTAGGTAAGTGTGTGTACCCATACGCTTACACCGCAGCAGTGTACAAATTCTCTTGTTAACCTACGACTTAAATCTTGCAAAAGCAATATTCCAAGCCACCAGTAGTAGTTCCTTATGTTTGATTGTAAAAACTAATAAATATATTCGATTTAAGGTATTCTATGATTCTACCTATTTCAACATATCATTCGAAAGAATATTTCGAGAAATATATCAGGATTTCTAGAGTGGCCAAAACGGGAAATTCGTAATTTTCCATAGAAATTTTATGGATTTGCGGAGGTTTATTTTCAGAGATTCAAATAGATTTTCAAATGCTTCGATCAAAGTATTTTCTGCCTATAATAAATTTATATTGGCGATGTGTGATAATAAATAAAAATATAAACTAAAAGAAACTAGATATTTAAACAAAAATGTATAAATAATTCTTACGTATTTCATCGGGAAGAACATTTATAAAAAGTAGTTTAATGAAATCATATTACGTCAGATGAGAGTGAAACGTAAAAGATTAGGATCGTAACGGTCTCCAGAGAAATCAGACAAGATAAAAATGTAAAAAAAAAAAAGAAGAGTTTCTACTAAATCCTAATGACATTTTGAAAAGTATGTATTTATATAGTAGATATTGTCCTGAATGTAGAACGTCACTCCGAAAAGCGAAATAAAGCCGCTTTTGTGCGCTACCAACCGCACGTTTCCTTAATAACTTGCCGCGTCGCGCCATCGCATTTCATTTATGTGTCCAAACATTTATTGTCCAATAAACCACGACCGGATACCGCGTAACTTGTTAGCGGAAGCTGACTTGCTTGCGAAATAGAAAATCGAGTTAAAAGAAAACAAGATTGTTGGAGAGAATCATTGGTAAGTAGAAAGTATGTGATCCGGTATGGTCAATGAAACAATAATTTCCGGATACTGACCTATGTAATCTTACGATTGTCTCATAATATTAATCGTAGAGTATTGTATTTCGATATTGCTGGGTAAAAGTTTCCTTTGTGCCTGAAGCAGACAAATATTTGTATTAATTTCGTATATATCAATTGCTACGATACTCTTTTAATTCAGATATGTTTATCGTTTATCCGGAAGGAAATCGTCGATTGTATATTTCATTTTTGCAACCCAGATATATCTCTAACAACGATACGGAAATCGTTAAATTTAAATTCTAAATAGAGAAATTACCGAAAGATTTATTGAAAAATCGAAGTAGATCAAATAATATAATTATGAATAACAATTCACAGTTTATAATTTCTGAACGCACAAAGAAAGTTCCACGTACGCTATAATTTCGAAACTCTAAAAACAACAATTTACTTCAAGAATCAAAAATTATCCTCTCAAAGGAGCAAACCTCGTTAACTTTTTCCAATCATGGCCTCATCGAGCCCATACTTCGGCGTGACTTTTCGTCAGAAGCTCATTTTTCTACGATGCAAGAACTGTGGGGAAAATGGACGATTCTTCGCGGCTCGTTAATCGAATCACTCGCGATGAAACGCGACGGACGTCGCTCTCGATTCAATCGCCCCCAGCGGTTTGACAAAATTGATACTGCGAAACGGCGTAGCCAACCTCAACCAAAAACGAAGATACAGACGGACAAAGCTAGGGGAAGAAGCGAAATAACGAATTAAGCAAACCATAATAACAAAAAGACAACGAGAAGTGGAAATAAAACAGTACATGGTACAGCGTGTAATGTAATACAAGAAGTTTTATCGCTCTTAACTACAATCTATCGTTGAACCATTAGTAAGTATAATAATTTACATTATTTAATTTTGCATATTTAATTAAATTCTCTATCACAAAGGATGTAAAACACAAAATACGAATAAAATATTTTACACTTTAGTAATCTAACATAGGTTATTATATATCCTAACGATACTATTTAAGGACTGACTAATTTATGAAAGAGGAACAAGATAGACATACAGTGGTTCACGAAAGTATTTCGACATTTATCGCAGGAAACTTTTACGTATACATTGTATGTATAATGTAAAAAGAAAAAAAATAGCGACAAAATGAAAAGGTAGTGCCTCTTTCGCGTTATCCTCTATAAACCTCGCGATAAATCATGGCGAGTGCGACGTGAGTGTTCGGTCGCTTTAATAAATTAATTTCATCAGCTAGGTAATTGTCGCCGGTTGTTTTCCCGCGGCAAATACAGGACTGTCGATTACACCGCGTCGAATGGTGGACGTGCAAATGGCGTCGCGATGAAAACAGGCGAAACAAAAAAAAAAAAGAAAGAACAACGACAGACGAAGTTACAAAAAAAGAAGAAAAGAAAGAAATGAGATGGAGAAGAGAGAGGGGTAGGATTTGTTTATGCTAATCGAGAGCCGCGTCGATCGCATTTTAATCAGTCGTCGATTGCGGACGCGGCCAATCTACGTGGCGGAATGCGAATTCCTACGGCCGCGGGTTTGCATTTTCGACAGACTAGCTTGATTGCTTGCGAATACGCAACGACAAACGCGGCCAGAGAGCGATGCTCCCTCATCTGCTCCGACTATCGTTAAATATAAACATTTGCTGTGCATATCAACTACCACAGGAACAAGCTGGAAAGGTTGTGTCTTATGACGTTCAAATTTCGAATACTGTATGCGTGTTAAATTCCATGTATGTGCTCGGGGGAGTTCTGTCGATTTTGTTGCAAACCGAATTGATCGTACGATTGGAATACAGGGAAAATTAGTTGGATGTTAAGTAGCGAGATGTCGACTGTTCCGTTTATAGATAGAATAAACGAATACGTTTAACCCCGCGACTGATGTATACTCTGGATTCTGACGTTTTCTACGGATATGATTTACTGGTGTTGTTGTTATAAGTTCATTTTCTGCTATTTTTTAATATCGTATAATAAAACATCAATTTTCACAAAAATAGATATTTCTTTTTACTTTTTTCTTTTTTTTCTGAAACCTAAAGAATTAGTATGTACGAAAATATATTTTTCATTTGAAAGAAATAATTCAAGTAGCCGTTATTTTGATCTTCTAATGGTGTAATTTATGTAATGTAAAATAGATAAAGTACGTTTTCTGCTTTAGATATATCCAGATTTTTTATTTACGATTTTGTTCGATGCATTATGTGTATGCACTCCTAACATCTGTTAAGGCTTAATTCTTTAGAAGAATTAATCGACTGTAACAAAAAAGTGGTGTTTCAGATGATGAAATTTATCAGCGTTTTAATCTACATGCAATCAGGGTGAAACGATGTTTTAATGGTAAACGTTAATGTCATTTAAACTCGAAAAATGGAATTAGAATAAATGACACTGATCAAATATCGACGCGTAAATTACATCTACTGACCAAACATCAAATATAGGATAATCACGCTGATTATATCGAAACAGTAATAGTATATCGAAATGTCAAGGAATTATCAATCCACCAATTAACAACACTGATGAGATGGCGTACTATATATATACACGATTTCGATAATCAGTATCAATCAGTGGTATCTTGATTGGTCCTCGTCTTGTACACACTTTTAGCAAATTAATTAATTCCTGAATTTCTGAATTTCAATAAAACTTCAGGATGACAGGAACGAAAATGAATTTCGTTTGAATATTTTGTGCTATTTCGTGTATAAATTATATGTATATGCAATTATCAAATGGTGCTACCATATTTCATGCAATTGATAATTAACGCATTAATAATCAAGAAAAATTTAGATAAGTATTTGTCATTATTTTCTGTAAACGTTATTTTTGTCATATATATTTATCAAATGAATTTATTCAGTTAATCCACAAGCAAACAGATTATTCGTAGAGAACGTTACATAATCGTTTATGTAATGTTTCTTCAAAGGGAATGTTTGGCAATAGTGTACGAGGGTTTTACTTTGATGAAGATGCCACGAGCCGCGTTTACCTTCGAAATTTCAATTATTTAGTGAATTTTAGGTTCAAGTGACCCGTTTCTATTTCGATTAACCTTGTTAATTGAAATTCCGACGTAGAATTCAACACGTTGGTAAACTAGTAGAATGACGATGATTGCTTGGAGAGGCAATTATTTCTGTCATCGCGTATCTGCTGGAATTTCAAAATTCGAATTTAAAAATAATTTTGGCATTTCTCTAAATGCCATCCTTGAACGTTTTAAACGAACGTCCGCTGTAAACACTTTTGTAATAAAAAAAAAAACAAAAAAATAGAAACGTAGATCAGAATGTATTCAATGTTGCGAGTTTAATTAATAACAATTAAACAACTTTATTAAAAAAATAAAAATGAATAATACAGACAGAAAAACGAAATGTAAAACTCTATAAATTGCTAAGAGATGGATATTTTCACAACAAAATAAAACAAACGATGTATTGCAAGTTAAAAACTTGTTAGTTTTCATAAAATAAGGTTTCCAGTTCTATTCGAAGCTCGATGGTTTATAAATCTGTGAATTGCAATAGAATTACTGTAAACTTATTATCCGAAGATCTATTTAATCGCGTAAGTAAATTTATAATTGACGTTGGCGCAGGATTGTCCTGTTTCCTGTGTTACTTTCGCCACTTTGATCACTCGCCTATCCCGACAGCAGTGAAAGAGAAACCGATGACAAAATGTTGGTCACTAACGCAGATTAATGAAACGAAATAACGAAAATGAAAATTGATCGATGCGGAACACCGTCTACCACGCTTGCACGCAATCACGATGTATCCCCGTAACTCGCTATAGCATTAGGATTATTGCGTTTGCTTGGTATTTTTCAATTTTAATTCGTCTGTGTTCCAGCTTAAACGAAAAGAGTGCCAATGTGTAAAAACAATTTTTATCAATTGTAACAAGATTTGGTAAATTCTTTAACAAATATCGAAAGCAAATTGTAGCTACAAAGCTAATCGAAATGAAATTTCAGTGTTCTACAATAAGAAACAAGATTCGATAAAAGTTTATCAAACAATTGATCGACAAATTTTACTCGCGTTATTAAATCCCAATTCTTTGCACGATAGGTCCCCGAATCTTTACGAAAATAACAAAATTTCTAAATTCCACGTTCAACCCTTTTCCAAGCATTATGAGATCGATTTTATAAGAAATAATTTATCCTAAGTATCTCTTTTTTTACACTCGTACGAAGCAGTATATCACAAATAGTCCGAAAATTCTAGTAGTCACTTTAAAATGTTCCAGACTAGACAAGATCGGTACGAACGAACAGAGTTGAAAGGGGTTTCGACCGATCATTTAATCGAAATATTTCCTTTTATTTTCGTTTCTTTAATTAACTGTTCAAGTTGCAGCACGATAATAGCCGCGGAACGTAAAAAGAAGACGTCTTACGACTTCTTTTTTCTCCTCGTCTTGCTCTTTCCTTCGATTCCTCTTCGTTTCTCCACGGAACGGAGAGCATGGTGTTAAATTCGTAAATACCCAGCTAATTACTTTCGCATCGTTTCCGGTTTACCACGTCCCCCCAAGATTTTCCGGGAACTTTCGTTCTTCCGAACCGGAGAGAGAAAAGTTTTCTGTTTACGGTGGTGCTCGAAACTCAAATGTCAGCGCGGCCGATGAAATTTATCTTTGAGCTCCTCGTACTCATCGAACGGGATCGCCTCCCGCCAGTTTCAACCCGGGTACCCGTTCTTCCTTTTTTCTCTTTACTTCTGTGAGCAACTTTAATTGTTTCACAGCCCGTTGGATCTTAGATTTAGCCTACTTTAATTAAAATCCTCACCCGTCACGATTTCGTCGAATGGCGCATCAAGCGTATCGTTGCTACTAATGATTTTAAGACGCGAGATAAATGTAGTAAAGAAACGTTACGGAGTAAGATCACGTTACGTATAGTTAAAAACATAATTATTATCGTAAGAATTGCATAATTTCATGAACATGTATTTCTATTTCAAATAGGCAAATCTTTAAAATACTCTTTTCAGATCCATACCTCTCTCTATATTCTATAATTTTTATTCTATATCATGTTTGTGTATTACAAAACTTTACATAAATCCTTATAAAAGTTATTTCCTGTAAAGTTTGCGAAGTAAAGTTTTGCAATTTAGGAAGCTATAGATAGATACGCGTTGACTTAAATCCAAGGCGTACAGAGTGAACGTACAGCAAGAACTTAAATTGCATCTGAAAATAATAAAAATTGCCTTAAATTATTCATTAGACCTTTTATACCTTATTCTTCGTTTGTTTTTTAAAAGTCTTAATATCTGAAAAATAATTGACGATCCATCAGCTTTGTAATACTAGTCAGTTTCGCCTAATCGGCTTTTCACATTAGACTCTCGAAAGAAAGGAAACCTTTGCCACAAACCAACCAGCAAACCAACCGAGTTGATCTTTTATGTAAACCTTGTTACTGAAACATTTATACAAAAATCCTGGCGAAACAATTTCAAACCAGGAGACACCGGAATCGCGTTTTACATCGTTGAAATCAGCATTCAAGCAAACAACAACCCTTGTTTAAAATATCTAAATGAGGAATTAACTTAAACCGAGAGAACAAGCCGTATATCTATATCTAGTTGGTGCAAGCAGCATGACCGGTCGGAATAATTGCTCGACCGGGTAACGCGTTCTAATCGAGTGCATTCGACCCACCCGGTCGTCACGTAATCCCGTCTCGAGTCTTTAAATAAAGGGAAAAGAGCGGTGTTTCCGGTGGAAGTGCGGGAAGGGTCCTCGAGAGGCATCGCGTTGCGACGATTCAGCTAAGAGGACGCGGCGTGATCGAGGAACAACCCGAGGCTGACGGAATTTATTCGGAATCGATAATCAATTTACTGCTCGCCCGACAGAACAACGCGACGACCGTCGTCGCTTTTGCTCGAGATTGGCCGACGAAACGATGGAGAACAGGATGGTCGAAATCGAATCGAAATACAGAGAGCGAAGTCGCGAATTTATTTTATTTCTACGACGGAGCGAGCATCCTTTGAGGGACTTAATTAAGTGTCTGCCGGTTACGGGGGTATCGATTGCGGTAAAAATCAGCCGAAGCGCAATGCGTCGGTTACGTAATGACCGGAAGTAGGGAATTTCCAAGAAAAACGATGGAAACCAGTGACAGAAAGCTATCCGCTATGAAAACTAATGAGCGGTGACGGATGAAGTCGAGTACTAATGAAGTAGACTGGAATGATATGTTTCCATGACGATAATACCGTTCGTAAGTGAAATTTAATTGCACGTGCTGCGAGTTTCGGGAAACGCTTCGAAAATTCTCGGAGATTAAATTAGGCGTGTGGTGTTTAGGTGGTTTGACGGTATTGGACGCTTTAATATTCATCATGATATTTATTGATTGATAAATTGAAAATTAAAAACAAAAATAATCGATAAATGTATTAATTGATAAAAAATAAAAGAGATAAATAAAAATAATCGATAAAACATTACGATAGGTATCTTTTAAGTTAAGTATACGAACGGAACTTCGTTAGATTCGTCCGTCCAATTTCATCCCTTTACTCCAACATACGATTTGTGAAAGAGAAATTATTTTTCTTTTTCAAATAAAATATTTGTATTTTGTTATATGTTGAAATAATATCTGTTTGATGAATGAGCAAATATCTCCGTGAGTCAACGTGTATAAAATCCTGAGCCAGGAACAAAATTCCCTTTACATATGGACATATTAGAAGTAGTTATACTTTAAGTAAAATGGGAAAAGACAAGAAATAAATAATTACAAACATCTGCCATCTTTAGACAGAGAATGGCGTGGAATTAAAACATAAAGCATCAAAAGACAGGAGCGAGAATTAAAAAAGGTAAGCGAGAAGGTATAGAAAAATAGTGGAAACAAAGCAAATAGGAGAAGCAAAAGAGAAAACACAAGACTACGAATACGATATACAGCACGAAGCGAAGAAATATGGTAGAATAGTATCGACCACAATATATTAAAACCAAATAAGCACGGCAAACACAGAGAGAAATAGGGGAAATTGTTAGAAAAATGGACGATCGTAAAGAATAGGAACGCAGGATGAAGATAAACGAAAAAAATAAAGTAATAAAATACAAAAACTATGACGGCAGATCAAATTGAAAACTAAAAGAAAACGAAATAGAAAAATCGCTGGTAACAGAGATACGGCGATAATAGAGTTTCAAAAATATAGGGCACGTTGAAATTAAGCTGAAATTGAAGTTAAGAAAACTAGGTGACGCGCAAAAATGAGAAAAAGGAGAACGTACAACAAAATAATTGAACGAAAGAAATATAAAAGGGACAAACAGAAAGAATAAGGCAGTGAGTTATGGTACAACAAAAAATAATTCGCCTGTATTAGTACTTAAATGAGTCTGTCGAATAGGAAAATAGAGGAACGTAGATTTGACGATCTCACGTTTCATCCTCCGCCGAATCATCATTTTCCTTTCTCTCTTGTTGGTCCAGTTAACTTGGTAAATACCAGGGAAGCAAGAATCAGATTCCCTCTTTAGGATAGTTAATTTAGGTTTTGAGAAATCAAAGGCTAGCAATTAAAAACACTGGATTTTTATGGGGATTCTAAAAATGAAGAAGATATAAAATATATAGAAGTCACCACGATATTTAGAGAGTAAAACAAATCTCTGTGTGGATTTTATTTCCTTTGATCCAGCTTATAAAATATTATTGCATGAATATTCGCAGCCTTTTTATTAATGAAAATAGGTAGTTCTAGGTAGGTTCTCTGTTTCATGAACAATATTTTGAATTTATTCGGCAAATATAGAAAGAAATTTTTGTTAGAGAAAGGAGAATTATAATTGAGAATAGAACATTCGTGAAATAGCAAGTTTAGGCCAGCGAATATTTATTAGGACAAATGTTAAACCAGTTGACAGTTAAATGATTTCATGATTTTTGGTCGTTGGTAGATTTCACATGGCATGACACGTTTCAAGCAGTATTAGATTTTCTGTGTTTAATACACAGATGATTTGCATAGCACATCCAAATTCGAATTAATTTAGCTCCACGATCTAGAAAGCTGGATTGTTTGTTCGAAATTGATTTACCGATGTGGGAATTGTATAAAATATCTATTTCTGATGCGTGTCATACATCGTCTGAATAACATACATATTTCATATGACAGTCGGTACTGTCATTCGTGTATTAATATTAATTAATGGACCCATCTATATCCAAAACTAGATATGTATCCAAATCTAAACAACTTCATACTATATTAGGTTAAAGATAAATTTGTTAAAAATTAACTTATTTAATAACGTACTAGATTTAAAATAGAAGAAGAGAAGCAAGAAATAATGCAGAAAAAGAGAATCTTAACAAAAGGTGGAAATCCATGCGTGTTAAGGTATCAAAAACGACAAGGTAAAACGTTAGCAAGTGTTCGGCACGAACGAACAGAGAAGTGGTCGAGGGTAAGCTTACAAAGGGGAAAAAAGATAAACAGGAATTCGACGACGAGAGAAAAGGAAAGCGAACAGCGCTTTCAGAAGGGAGGGAAAATTACAATGATCATTTCTAGGAAGCGTCGTGCAGCGCCGGTATTTCCGTCTGCAGGCAAGTTTCCACGAGGGGTGGAACGAAGTTACTCCTAAACGGCTAATTTCATGCAGCAGAGTAATCTCCACGCCTAGACACCGATGTACCAGGGCCGTATTCCGATACGCCGACATAAGGATAACGTAGCTCTTGGAAATCACTGGATTTTCTCTCTCTATCTATCTCTCTTGTGTTCGTTCTCTTTCTCCGCTTTGAGATTCCTCGAACTTCATGGCGCGTTCCACCTTGATTTTGATTGGATGTTTCGAGACCAAGCTCGTCTCGATTTGCAACAGAAGCGTGGCGATCACGTCGAAGCGAAACACTTGCTTTCTATCCGACTGTCGTGCAATTCGATTTAAGTTGATACTCCTATTGTTTGAGTTTGTCGGTTCGTTATTTCGCATCCTTTGCAAGAAATAGTTATACGTATATTTGATCCTTTTAGATATTTCTAATTAATTATGGCAATAACCTATAATTCTGGCACTTAGACAATATCAAGATGAAAGAATACTGCCGCTCTGCCGTCTCTACATATAAAACTATAAACCTATGTCAAATAAATATCACGAAAGTACATAAATGTCAACCATTTTTCTTTACCATAATGGACAATTATAAGCAACCGAATCTATTTTTCCGATATTAATTTTCTTCCGATATTACGTCCTCGGTTAAAATTCCATTTAATTAAATTTCCAGGCCGCCCTTCATTAGATTCACTTTTTCACAAATATGACAAAATCCTCTATAATAAAAATAATTATCCTATCTTCGATTTGGTTTTCACTTCCCAATTTTTCCCTTAAAATCCTCCATGAAAACTGTACTATAATAAACCAATAAATTAGCGAGTGTCGCACGTTCTGTGCCGCATATTAATGTGCAAGAAACGCGTGCTCATACGCGAAAGCGCAATTAACGCGAATGAAAATAATGATTATAAAAGTCGACGCCATCAGCATTTAATTCATCGCCGATCTCATTCGACACGGACTACTAACAAACGGCGTTTTGACCCGAAATCGCGAAACGCTTTCCAGCCGATACAACAGAAACGAATTAAAATGTTGCTTGGAGCACATTTTCAAACCGCGCGCGTCGAGTGCGAAACAATTACGTCCGGCTAAATTTATTTCGCGAAATGTCTGACGGCTGCGGAACATCCTAAAACGATATCAAAAAGTAGGCGATTAAAAGGTAATGCGACATGTATGAAAAAGACGACAGGCGTTTAAATGATTAATTTTAATTGAGTAATCAGCCTCGGCGACAGGTCGCGCCCATCTTCCTAGTAACGACTCTCATTAGAGAAGCGAACGCTACTGAACGCGAATATCGTTCGAGCTTCTAATCGACAATGGGAATCGAAAGCAATTATATCGATTCGTTATGTTGGATACCTCTATTCGATTTCCAAAATTTTCATGGAACGACTGTTATTACTTCGGTGGTTTTATGTTTCCAACATTGGTATTATATTATCGTTTTATTTTTCTGAGACCATTAATAACATTTCCTGGATAGTTTGTTGATAATTACTAGAACGTTAGTTTTTAACGGATTAACTGTGTTTAAAAACGAATTTGGATCATTGATTTATAGGAGTATAATTTATAATCTGAATGTATAAAATTCACAATCTGTTTGATTATAGCGAAATGCTTTCAGTTTTAGAGGTTTCGATTATAACAATGTACAAAATCGAATAGTGAATTTTGATAATTAGCGCTATGAATGAAAAGACTTTATATGCACGTGAATTCTCTCTTTTCTCACTACGGGTAATAAAAAGAAATTCGTTCTGCTGGCTATGGAACGATGAAGAAGGCATGTACCTGCGCGAGAAAGGCTGCCTCTAAATGGCTAATTTCATATAACGAAGCAATCTCTACGTCCCGACGCCTGTTCCACGGTTGTAACGACGCTCGTTAAAGAAACGCGGATACGGAGAACAATCCAGAGAAAGAAAGAAACCGTAATACTCGTAGGCTAAGAACGTAACATGCTAATATCTAGAATTAATCGATCTCTTTACCATTCACGATCGATTTCATCCAGGTGAATGATCGGCATACGCTATTTGTGATATGTTAATACGTCAAAATATATTCTATGATATGATATTTATGATATGAGTTCTTATTCATACAGCAGGAAACGTTCCACTTCTGTCAAATTAAATCTTCTCCTGTAAAATCTGAGAACTACTCGAGCTACCTATAATTTCAATTGATAACAAACGAAGCGTTGCTAACAACTTATCGCAATGGTTGGTACGATGAACAATTAATTAAGAGAGGAAATTGTAGAAAAATGAGCATATAAAATAAAAACTCCCTTCTGAATTACTGAAATCAAACCGTTCATATATACCTCTCTATTACATTAAATTTTCGAAATTTTGAACGGCGTACCTATTCCATTTCCCTACGTGAATAATCTTCGTGATTTTCACGAGCAATACCAAAAGCCATCCAACTGGATCAGCAGATGACGCGGGAAAAAAGCAGAATATCGCGTAAGCAAAGGATACTAGGAGATTTTGGGAAGGAAATCCTTACCAACACAGGCGCAAAGAAACGATGAAGAAGAAGGTCCAAGAATATGGGGCGGAACAAAGGGCGTCTCTGACCCCGTTAATTTCGCATAGAAGAAGCTCGTTTTTGGTTTCCTTGCGAAAGAACACCGTTGCTTCGAGTATCGCGTGCCTCTTCTTAAGGAAAAAGGGAGAAAGACGTGAAAGTAGTCGTCGGTCTACGCTTTTATCCCGCCGTACGTCCTCCCTGATGCTGATGGCGCATTTCACATTCTGGCTTATGCTCCGCCACACCATGCGCATCCACTCCGTCCTCGTTATACTTCCCCATCCCGTTGTTCACTCCCTTCTTCGTCGTTATATATCCTTACGATCCTAAAGAATAATACAGATACACCTTCGTGACCGCGAACCAAGCCTGGCTATCCTTACGCGCAAGTCCTTCCAAGGAAGCTCGAGATTTTTTTCGAGCCAAAGATTCGCTACGAAGATCATCTAGCTGATTTTGGATTTCTTCTATATTAAGCTTGACACGAGAGAAACGAGAAAACGAAAATGGAAAGTTTCAGTATAGATCGTATATTTAATTGTATTTCTTCTTTTTTGATATATTACATTTTTGTTTATCTTTTATTCCTATTTTTCTTTTTTTTACGTCTATCAATTCAGAATTCGACATAATCGATATGTTTCCACTTAATTAGTTAAATAAATTAATGTTTTAGCTGAACGCGTAGACGACACGGAACATGAAAACAATTTCATTAACAATTCATATATGATAATCAAAATTGTGTTTTGTTATGCAATTAAATCATCTCAGAAGAAGGAATAATACGCTTTTACTATTTAATCGAGTATCATTTCAATATGAATAAAGTAAAGTTTTTGGTTGAAAGTATACAATTCAACGTCTATATCGTGCTCTTGTACCATAGAAAATTAACTTCGTTTTTGTAACTGCACATTTTACGGAACAATGTTACTGCTTTCATTGATGGAGAACTGCAAATTGTGCGGCACCACATTTTTTTGCAATTAGTGGCCCCTGAATAATTCATGCTGACACATTTACTAGCGGCAACACCATTTTAATACTATGCAATTAATTTCTTACAAACTTTTTCCATGACCACGTCCATCGTCCGTTACGTGTCCACCTTTTCAAATAAAAATCTATAACTTTTCAGGGAACCGAATAACAAACATCGATGAAAATTGTTTCAATGTAAATAAAGGCTGAAAATGTAATAGCGTAGTAAATTTTTATATTTCAATTAAAAACGGAAATCGTTAAACGATATTTACTGGATTGTAACAATTCATATTAATATTTTTCGGAGTTAATATCTCAAACCTGCATTTTATCGTTAAACTAAAATCATAAACCTTTTTCAATGCAACGTAACAACGCATATCTAAAGCTTTAAATATTCACGTAAATACCATTTTTTAATATCTGTTTTTCCAAATCTAAAACTGCTGAAACTTTGGAATCTCTACATTATTAGTTTAATTTAATCAATCCCTTATAAATCGTTTCAAACCAGAAATAACCTATCGATTTTATAAAATGACGTTCATCAAATATTCATTCCAAGCTCAATATCCATATGTATATTGCTAGAAAATATACGAACACTTATTTTTAGCAAAGTACCTTTCTTAAAATTACAGATAAGAAGGTCAGAACAATAATTTTCTTTATTATTATTAATGCCATATATGTTCTGAAATAGAACGAAAATGTATATAGAACAGTTGAAATTGAATCGCTTGATTTTGATTTTTATATATAGATTATCTATGACCGAATAATATCAACTGAAAGTCAAACGCAATGTGACAGGGACTAATTTTTTCGACACCCTGCGCTTATGAACAATGATGTAGATTCACGGATAATTAAAAAAAAAAAATGTCAATACAATATACAGTTCGCCAGATAGTTATTCACGCGTACATCCGAAACAACGACGTAATACCTCGAGAAATATCAGGCTATGAGTTATTTTACATTTACCGCTTAAAAGAGTGGCATTAATAAGTAATGCAAAATACGGATTAGATCGTACGCGTCCGGAAAGGCTGAATGCTACATTATCTTTGAAACACGATGAAACTTATACGAAGGTATTATAATGCCGCTGTAAACGTAACCGCACCGATGTAAAATGCGAGCAAAAGCGGTGTACCCGCCACGTTCTTACGTAACTTACGGCCCTTTTATGTAGATTCGATCGTAAATTAAAGACCGTTGCAGCTTTCACCGCGAAATAATTACACGCGATGCGTCCGCGGTCTCTTCTTTACGCTCGCTGATTTTTCCGGAAGCTTGATCCTGCAAGTCGCTGTCCAAATATGACACAGGATTCTATAAAGCGTTTTACATGCTTTACATGCATATACACATTCAACGTTTACCGGGTCTTAATCTGGATAGTTTTACAATTGAAAGTTTATTTAATACGTCGAATAAAGAGCTTCGAACTGAAAGATATTCTGATCCTAATCTAATTTTGTTGAATTATTATTTTGAACTTTGAGAGATTTCTAATTTCGATACCTTTTTCCACTTTTGCTTGTAATAGGTGGATAGAAAATTCCGTAGAACTCGTTAGTGCTTCGTAATGCAAGTATGTAACTAAGTATCATCAAAGAATAATACTTTCCTAGTTCGTAATAAAGCTCATTCGATGCGTAAAACAAATGGAATTTTCCAATATTTTTTTATAAATATTATACTATATTATACTCTACAGATATTATCGTAAAATTTTAATTCTACATTGTCATATTTCTTCTGTCGATACTGAGACCCAAAATGAAACTATACATATATATGTGCCTCTTAAGAAAATTACCTATTTATTCTCACTTTATCCTTTTCCCCAAATTTGAGCGAGTTTAAACAAAATGCATCTCGAAATGATTAAAGCGTGCAGTGAAGCCACGAAACGCCACTGCAGAATTAGGAATATATATGCGAAGACGTGAAACACACCTAACTTTTTGAAAAGCAAAACACTAACACTCATCTTTTGAGAACATGTAAATAGGAAGGAAGGAACTGGCATTCAAACTGAAGCGAAAGCGAAGAGTACTGGAGATCGATCGAATTCTGGAAAGAGGGAAATAGGAACGATAGGTATAATACGTTTACGAGGTTTCTGTGTTGGAGATATATGAACAGTTAACAAACCCTTGGAACACTGTTTCTTGTATTTTTAGGTCAAAAAATAAGCGGCATGATATTGGAACGGCGCTACACACGCTGAAAGCAAATTTAATTTTCTGGCAGAACGATTCGATCAAACGGTACATTAATTGATCGTAGGTTGCTTTGATCTCAAAGAACTACGTGATTCGAAATTGGGACGCAAAACAAAAATATTGTTTAAGGAGTTTCGGAAGGTTTGGAAAAGATCTTTTCCAGATGAAAGTAACAAAGTGTAATTATTTCCATAATTTATCGTAAACTCTCCGGCAAACTTATGAGGTCACTTTCTTCTTGAAAAGATTCAAAATAAGTCCATTCCACTTCGAGAAACTTGCAATTTTCGACGCGAATATTAACTTTGTCGAAAAATAGCTTTCAGAAAATGCAAAACCTATCGTTGATTCTCCGATAAAGTTCTACAAACTGTGAATTCACAATTGTTAATATTTTATATCAAAATTTTTATACATTTACAATTTATGTCTATAACCTTATCTATACTATATATTTATTTGTATATACTTACAATTTATATTTCCAGTTTATATTTGCCATATTCTTGAAACTTCGTTAATTCCATGCAGATCATTTTTCTCGCCTTCTGCTTACTACATCTCCGAAATTAGAAGCGTTGAAAAGCTTTAAAGTAGTCTCCGAACCGAATGGTTCACTTGGCTTTGATTGATCGAGTTAAAACAAGCCAGCTGCATCCGATTCGTAGCCGAGTCATTCCGATGAATTCATACTGGCTCCGGCAAACTTATTCCGTTTGAGACAACGAGAAGAGAAAGAAGATAGAAAAATATAAAAGAATTCAAGAGGTATTACTTCGGAAGAAAAGTAATCGCGCGAGACAGAAAGGCGAGAGAACGAGCACAGCTCGACGACACACGTAGATAAACGACGAATTGTTCACGGGTCAGATCTTCCACCTCGATTCACCTTCTTTTGTTGCGTCGAACTTTCCGCGTTCGATTTTTAAATCGTCCCACGCCGTTCTTGTATCCCGACATGCGTTATTCGATAACGTATATCGTGTGTCTGAAGAAAGGATTATGTATATTCCTATCGAAAATCGAGAAATTCGACGAATGCCCCGCTTCTGTCACGCGACAGAACATCGTCTTTCTTTATCGTTGCAAAGTTGAAAAATTACAGCTTTGCCGAACAGACTGTAAATGGACATTCTGTTCTTCTTAAACAGTTTCTTGGCACATTTGCGATCTGTTTTGGAACGAAATATCATCAGGTCATACTGAAAGTTTCTGCAGATTTTAGAGTATTTCAGTTTAATTCCGTACACTCGTATGTAGAAATCGGACAAAATATTATTCAACTCGATACTGTATACGACAAAGAAAGTTTCTAGGGGTATATTGTGGTAATGTATATACTATAGAATGCATACGATTTTACACTGATAACTTACGTTGGTACACCAGTACTGACACTTTATCAGAAACAAATCATGTACCAAGATTTTTGACTGAGAATGTATATCTTCGAAGTATCATGCAAATAAAGATAGAAACTAATTGGTTTTGTTTTACTCGTTTGTCAGCATACTTCAGAAACCAAACATGAGCGATGTAGTTCACAATTCTAGAATACGACTACTTTTCTCGTTGTTTTCCGACAAATTCTGGAAATAATAAATCTTACATCATACTCGTTTGTATCGTAAATATTATCGTAATTAACCGAAATATATTTTTTCATAAATCGAATTCATATTAATTTCGAGATTTTCGGGAACCCGAGGGGTCCCGACTTCTTTATCAATTTTCGTCGTAATATTCACTTGGACAGAGATTTTGTTAAACTTTAAAGGAAAACATTTCATGGAACTGGCTTAAGTCAAGCTACCGAACTCCGAGCCTAGTTCGATCGTTTATTTCGGCAAACAAATTGCGAAAGCGTGGTTCGAAACTGCTGCGAGCGAATTCTGTACTATAAATAATTCCCAGTCAATTCATAATCGAACCAGGGTTTATGAAATTCTAATGTCGAAAGCATAGATTTACCCTGGCTCGTCGAAGTCTTCGCCCTGAGACACAGCGAAAGCCGAGCAATTTAACAGCATTTTCCACCCTTCGTCTCGATCTATTAAATTCGTCTCGATAAATTCATCGAACCTCGTATAAACATTTTATCAACTAATAACCGAATTCCCCTTATAAATTTTCGATATTCTCACATCGATGATAGATATCTGCTTTTGAAAATGCCGCCTTGTGAGGCATCCAGGCAATTTGCGAGGGATTAGCTTCGAGCGGACGAAATGTGAAAAAGAATACAATATGATACCTTACGGTAGAGGCAGAATGAAGAAGGAATTCAGAAAGAGAAAACTTCTTCAGGTATCGTTATTCTAGAAGAGTATGAGAAGGCCAAGTATAGGAAGCATGGTGAAAGGGGACTGTCAGATGGAAATAGCAGTGAACACCCGATAAGAACGTCCCTCAGGAACCACGCCATCCAACGAATGGAATCATTCGATGAGACGTAGGTGTACGTGTATGTGGTTTTCTATGGAAAAAGCTTCTTGGGAAAAACGATTGCTTTTTGATAAATATGCCTATAGACCTATTGACCAATATAATCACGACAGTCGATTCTCTTTACAATGGTAAGGAAATTTCAAAATAATTCATGTAACGCGTATAATATATTCATAAAAGATATTTACAGGTGTCCTAATTTTTGTGATTCATTCTGTGAGTTGTTATACGTATATACGAGACTAAAGTGCCATTAACGCGAATTACCGCATTTTCGATGAATTTTCTACAATGAAATAAAAGCTTTATGAGATATAGAATTATTTTACAAATCTCTAAAGAGTAATTAAACTTTCGGTGCTTTTGTCTATTCTATGAAAACGAAAAATTTTGATATAACGTATTTAATGTACTCGAAACTAGCGCGTGTATTTAAAAAAGTTGTTACTTCTCGATTAAATATCTTACTTTTTATGGCGAAACTGATATTAGATAAATTACTTTCAGCAATGATCATATACATATAACGCAATGTAAACTTCTACGTGTAACGCCATGTATCTCTCTCTCCCTCTCTCTCCCTCTCTCTCTCTCTCTCTCTCTCTTTCTCACGAACAAGCTTAAATGACTCCGATCAACAGAAGAAGAAAATATGAAAGTAAAAATTTAATCGGTCACAACGAAGAATATGAAATGTCCTCAAACTCCAATTTTCTCCAATTGAACGATATAACTCCATTAATAAAAGATATTCCCGATTGCTCGGAAACGCTGTTCGGCGTCCTATGAAGTGAAATTCCATTTTTCTGTTCTCACCCTTTGAAACAATGCGGAATCAGCGGCTTGGAAAATAAATTGTCAATCAAATTCTGTCTAACTCAGGCAGGTCAGAATTCTACATAAACCACAGCTATTGAATTAAATAGCCGATTTAATCGGTCCAAACGAGTGTCTTCGTTTCTTTTTTTTTTTTCTGAATAAAGACTATTCACGCAAGCTGCGTGCTCGCAAAATAGAAACATTCGACGATTCAAAATTAATTTCGATTCGACGTTTTTCAATATTTGAAACGGGTGTATGATCGACGATGCAAAATAACATTTCGATTGCTAGAACATGTATCTGCAAATAACGAGAGGTCCTTTTTAACTGATCAAATATCGATAAAACAAATAATTCTGTCTTTTATTAGTTTTATTGGTATTTACTAATCAACAAGACTGATTTTATCTCTTGTTAATTGAAACAAGTGGAGCCAACGTGAAAACAAATTTTCATTTCGCTTATTGGTAAAATCATTAAATCATAAATCTGACCCGTTATTAAGATTGTAATAATATGTATATATGTATATGTACATAATATGCATAAATATGTATGTATTTTAGACAGAAAATAAGCGAAGAATATGCTATATTTAAATCTTTTGCTAGGATTTCATAAATTCATATCATAAAATTGTTTTGAACCTAGTATATCTCTGACTATTTTTCATAACTTTTTTTTTTGAAAGCAATTTATACGGCTGCGGAAAAACAGCAATACGTTATAATATGAAATTTTTAATATCTTCAAGAATCTGCAATATGAGATTTTCAATAAACTTGAACTAATAAACAAGCCAGTTATTTAAAACATAATATTCGTCCGTCTAAACAGTAGCTTAATCATCTATAATTTACTTTTTTAATTTTTAATATCTTCAAGGACCTGTAGTATGAAATTTTTAATAAGCTTGAACTAATAAGCAAACCAATTATTTAAAACATAATATTCGTCCGTCTTAAAAATATAATTTACTTTAAAAATGAAACAAATTTATTTATACCCGACGCTTTATAAATAGAATCAAAATTACACCTACGTCTTCGTAATGCTGGCAGTGATTAAAAAGCAGTTCGAAAAGTCATGGAATGTAGAGACACGGCGCGTTAAAAAAAAAACGTAAAAGACCAGGCAAGCAGATCGCGCTAATATTCGTTCGATAGCAATTACTATTCTTCCAGTTTAGCTGTCGCGTTGACCCGATTCCCCCGACAGTTTTATTTATTTATCGTCGCACGACGAACCTCAGCTCGCGTCCATTCCGATTTCATTTAGATATTTAATGACGATTTCAACGGTGTCTCGTGCGCGCAACGTTTCTCCAAACACGAAACTCGATAACGATTTTTATTGGTCAAATACATATGATCCTACCATTAATCTTATTCGAGGTTTAGATATTTGTCCAGAAACGACACCGTTCTATAATAATTTCATAATTTTTTGAGTGAAATTGTAATTAAAATTAATTTTCAATATTACGAACCGCCATAGTATCGTGAACTATTCATTGAATATGGCTAAATTTGAGTGTTTGATCAATACCATATTTTGAAACATAGTGAAATATATAAAAACATAAAATATATGAAGTGTTCATTCTTTCACTTGGATAATCAAACAACCTTTAATATTTTACCGATCAGTTTTGAAGAGACTGAAATATTTTATTCCATCAACCGGCTAAACTTAATCAAAATGTATTCAATTTCACTAATTCAATCTGAGCTATTGCTGATCTACGTGGGTCGTTCAGAAAATATTATTCGTACAAAAGCCATATAAAACGATAGAATGTACTTACAAAAGATCACTTAGCTTCATTCGTGTATTGACGTAAATTATGCAAAATTTTGTGTTTAAATATTTCAAATATTGTCGTTGTGTCACACGTTTGAAATGACGATGCGAATTGAAAATCCCTCCGATGCCATTTTTACGTTTTTCCAGGGCTGTAAAAATTCTTCCAAAAGAAATTCACCACCGATTTACAGCAATTAACGGTAATAGAGTTACGGATGAATTATTAATAAGACTGTGGGTGCGAGATTCAATAAGAACAAAGAAACTGTACGTGATCGTAAGTATTCAGGCTGCCTGTCTCTCGTTACAAAGGGGCTCAAAGACGTGTCTGCGATTTCATTGCAAATGATATTCATTACATTTTTTTTTTTGCAAAAACTTAAAGAGCTTTTCGGTCGATAATGCTTCGCAAGAAACGATGATTTAAAGAATCGAGTAAGACGATGGCAATGTGAACTGGCGGCGGAAGCATACGACAAAGACGTACAAAAAGCTAGTATAACGTTACTGTAAGTGTTCAAATAGGGCTGGTGGTTGTATTGAAAAATAACTTAGTATATATATACTAAGATTACCAATAAAGAGAACTTTTCAAGATGCATTTGTATCGTTGTTATTTCAAAACGGATATTACTTTCTGAACGATTCTCATATGTATAATACATTTTCAATAAAACCTGTTACTTCTAGCTTCGAAAATACTTTGCTGGACAGATGATTGCTTTACGCATTGTGTAAAATTGACAGCATCGCAACAATAGAAACGTTACAGGTCTAATTAGTGAAGTCTTACGTCTAAAAACAAATTCTAAACAAAGCAAGCAATCTCTATTTGAAATATACTTTGATCAGTTCGCAAGATTTCGATTTTCTTATTACGATACCTATGTTACTTCTATTTATTTACTATTTATTATTTATTACAATTATATTTATTTCATTAATATCTACTCGACGAAAACAGGATTAAAAACGATATAACAAGCAGATTTCACAAAGGTCGATAATTCCTTTTGTCCGCTTTGTCCAGATTAATGCCGAAATACTGTTGACAACAGGAGAGCACAACGATAATTGCGAGCAAATCGTGAGAAATATTTATCTGATACGAGAATATCGTTATTAACGATATTTTGGAATATTCACCGGTGATCTCGCTTTTGTTTCGCATTATTCTTTTCCCATCTCATTATCTCACTTTATACGCTGTATTTTTTCTCCCTTTACCACCGTAATAATTTTTATAGCCAGCTAATGGTATTTTCATCATACTTCGCGGTGAAATGTCCAGGGTATTTTTATTCTCGCAATGAGAATACCGTAGATTAATCGCTTTTGGCTGATACTCGACCGTTCTACATACAGAGTGCTTCATAATTGACGAAACCTGAATCAAAGCTAAATCGTCAATACCGAAAGACAATGAGAAAAAATTTCTATAAATAAAAAAATCGATACGATGCGTCCGTAGTTTAGAATTATGATCGATGTTCTCTGAAATCTTTTCTGAAATTTAATCTAATGCATTCTGTTTCACATTTTATACAAATTCATAAATTATTATATTAAAAGGTATCCTTTCATTCGGCAATTTCAACCTTAAATATGAAACAACGTATGATTCTATATATCTATGCACTTGGAAATGATAGTAGCTATGTGTGAATATTTATACAAGTTTATTAATGCATTATTAACGTAAATTACACATATATACATACATTTGTTCCGTCG
The DNA here is from genome assembly GCA_014825975.1 of Bombus haemorrhoidalis. NCBI lineage: Eukaryota > Metazoa > Arthropoda > Insecta > Hymenoptera > Apidae > Bombus > Bombus haemorrhoidalis. The sequence continues at coordinate 4,212,381 of CM026171.1, forward strand.
TATATTTCCAGTTGAATCTCTTCGAAATAAAAATTATACAAAGATACTAGAAATGTTGATAAAAACAAGTTAACACGAGAGAAACACCGCCGGTATAATATTTCAAATTGAGCAGAATTAAAATTCGAAAAATAAACAGAAGAATGATCAAAAATAGAAAAAACTAACGATAGTAATTTTGTCGATAAATCGGTGCGTATTAATCGTAACGGTATAATTTCCCTTCGCCGGGTAGTGCGTTGCTATATAATTATAACGAAATGTTGCAACGCGCCAGATTGCAACAATTATCGTCAGTGGCTAATTAACAAAGAACCAAAGTAAATCATTGTCTCTGCACGTTATCGTTATGGGCCGCGTACATGGCATACGGAAAATCGGAGTGCATCGGTATGGAAGCTAATTATCGTTAAGCGACGACTTGAAATGGCAACCAGAAAATCGATGTGCCGAACGGTACGGTCTTAAAATTACAAATAACTATATCCGATTGCCGAGCAAAATTGTAATAAATGTGCTTAAGTTATTGTTCGCGGCGATAATCGCTGAATACTTCTATTGCGTGAAATTTTGCCAGAGTAACTATAGTGATTATTCCACGCACTTAACGTTTAATCGAGTCGTGTCATTATAATTTATTCTACGATTATCAGGGATAGTACAATCCGCTGAATTTCGAAAAGCTTATGGAAAGATTTTGCAACATTCTACAATTTTCAAAGAGTTTTACGAAAAGTACCTTTAGTTAAGTAGTTTAAAGAACCAAGTCAATTCTAATATACCATGAAAGCTCTTTGAAAAAATAACGACTCTGGCGAATCCTTTAAAGAGATAGTATACAGGATTTCGATACTGCGTTTTCCAATTTCCACCTTTCCCTAAGTCTTTTTCTTTTTCACGACACGACATTATTTCAATAAGATTGTTTCCCTTTTTCTACTTCGTCGAACTTTTTATTCGACTAACTTGATATTAAATTTTTATTTCAAAATATGACCGTAACTATGTACATAACTATATATCGAAAGATTTTCTACTCACGGTTCTGTGACCATTGCGTTTCGAGGTTAATCCGTAATCGTTGGCAAGTCTGTTTGACTCGACGAGACCCGAGAGACAAGTTTTAATACTTACTTAAGAACGGAACGGCTCTGAACGCTTCAACCGATCATTTTCGTCTTTTCACAAACTAAAAGAGGAAGCTACATGCTTCTTTGAACTCGTTTCCTTTAATAAAGTTGCTATTTTCAGGAAATACCTCTCAAACGAACTATTTCGTAGTGAGACGTGATACGTAGGATAGTTGAAAAAGCAAAGTTGAATCTGTTTTCTCGTTCGTAACGTTTCAATTTTAAGAAGATTGCTCGTGCATAACGATAAATAAATAAAAATAATCGACGCGCTGATATTTATGAAATTTGTATTTTAATGTTAATGTCTCCGGATCAAAATATCACAGATTAACTTACGATTGAAAATTTTCTAAAAATATCGTATGATATTTTAAAATTGAAATTGCTATTTTTGAATATCGTTATGTAGGTTGTTAATGACATATGTCACTTTTTTTACAACAGATATCGCAATGAATCTCTAACTTGTTTAGTTTCTAGGAAAGTAAAATTTATGGTCGGTTTAATCGATGCCGGTCCAATTTACTCGATTCGGTCATAAACCAGTAACCAGAAATTACAGTTTCGTTATCGAAAATCAAAACAGATCCAACCTGGTTCCGCGCCGTTCCAATGACTACATCAATTTCAACAGTAATACCAGACGATAAAATCCTTTATGTACTTACATCGTATTTTTCCTGAATATGAGGCCCAGCTTGAGCGATGTACAATGTGCTGGCTGTGTCGAACATCAACTCCAGAGGAATCCTCGTTACTCGTTGCTTGGCCATTTCGTGACAGTTTAGATATAAGGTGACATCAGTAGTCGATACTCTGATTACGATCTTCGACCATTTCTTTGTCAACTTCGGCACCGTGAATTTCGCCACCTCTTCCGAATGCGAATGCAAATCAGAATTAGTGTAGACCAATGAGACATTCTGGTTTGTTCCTGGACCATCCTATAACAGAGAGAATTTTATATTTAATATTAAAAATAGTCGAATTTTCTCTAGATCGGTTTGAATCGGGAGAAAATGTCAAGAGATTCGAAAGTCGAAGCGTTTTCGCGCGGCCTCAACCCGTCGCTATCGATTCTCATGGGAATCGTACTCTCTTTCGAAACGTCGAAAGCAACGGAGAGCTGCTTTCGCTGCGGAACACGTAGAAGCGGTATTACCCGTGGAAACGGTGCCGCAGGAAACGTGAAAGATCTCAAAGAAACTTGAAGACCCGGCAAGCTACAACAACGGTCTCAAAGATATTGGGAAACATGAGGAAATGCCCTCCATACACCGACAGGGAGCGTCGACTTAAAAGTCTATCGCGCCACCGCAGCCGGTTCCTTCTAAATCGACCGATTGTACTTGGAAATTTTTGCCTATTTTCCGATTGCTTTTATATTCAGACCCGAATCGTTTGTGTTTCATTTCACGGTTTTATGAAACGTAATGCGATGAAAGCAGACGAGTGAGACTGCGAACCCTGTCTTATCAAAAATCTTTCAAGTTTCGCGCTCGCTATCTATTGTTTGAAATATATTATTCTAGTTACAGGACAGTGTGATCGTTCATTAACATTTTTAACTAAAATAGAAAAATTTTAAATGGAAATATTTCTGAATTTAAAATAGAAATACTTGTGTATTATTTGGTTACAACGTACAACGTTTAATAAAATAGAATACAGCCGCACTTTTAGCTTCGATGCTATATTTCCATTGTTCCTTACAGATTCCTTACATATCCCTTGTATGTGTAAATTGATGTACTTACGGATATCCGGATGCCTAATTGCACAACAGTTTCGAAGGGATTTAGAACGGCGAAGAGATAACTGGTTCTAAATGACGTCGGCTTAAAAGTTGCTACCAAAGTGAACTCTGCTGGCAATTTTTCCGGCAAATATAATCGATACGGCTGTTTAACTTCGGAGCCAGGTCGGAAGCCGAAACTTGGAAATCCGTCGAGACCATCGTCGATGTACAAATTATTGTCGTCTGTTAATGCCACGGAAGCTTGAAGTAAATCATATTCCAGCTCTGAAACAAAAGGGTACGAAGAACAACAGTTAGAACGCTTTCTTCTTCAGAAAATATAGATTACAACTCGTCGACAAAAATCGTGTTTAATATTTCATGGCCGCTAGGAGAAGTTTTAATCTCAATGAGACGAAAACATTTACATTCCGTACATATTGAACTAAAAACGTAAAGTTATATTACATCCCTTAAAACAAATAAATTGATTTTCAATCATTTATAAGCCTCCATCTGCTAGCTAATATCTGATGAACATTTATTACATAAAATCCGGACTTGAATTTAATATTAAAAGTTCCGTTAATATTAAAAGTCATATTAAAGAGTAATAAATAGAATTATTCAGGAATTGTAATTATTAATACGTATAGCGTATAGCGTAACGAAATGCAAGAATAGAATCAGATACACGACTAACACAGGTTGATCGATCAAGGACTCCACGGTTCTTTCATTTTTATTTAATCCAAGTCAGAGGCAAATAAGCCAACTCTCATACAAACGTACCTGCGCATCTCGTTTTCCCTTATTTCTATTTGCCAACCTGTTCCACAAAATTGCAAACTCCCTTAAGTAAAAGAGAGCAAAAGATTCAGGACTTGGAGCTTCAAAGTGTATAAAACTCCTCCCGTTAAGACGATTTTAGATCAACATCATGAAAGTGGACAAGTACTTGAGAAAAAAGAACGACGAGGATCTCAAACATAATTAGAAATCCTTTCCTCGGAACTTTTTTAAGAATAATTCACAATCCATTGTATCTATTTCGCTATTTTTTTCAAACATCAGCGATCAACTAACATCGAACAATTCTCGATAAGAAAAAAATATCAAACGTGAGATAACGATAGATACTACCGTTGTATAAACATATAATCACTGAAATAAAAACTTTAACGATTCATGCGATTTCTGATGCGAAAATCGACAGAAACGAAGTGTAATTATCGCGAAAATTGGAATTTTTACATAATTTCATTACGCTGATCCTTTCAGTGATCAAAATTTCACTGGAAATTCCTTTCGAATCCCTCGATGCTTCCAATAAAGCCCCAGAACTCTGGCAAAATTCACGAGCTCTATTTTCGTGGAATAACAGGGAAAATAAACGAAAATCCATTCAACATTCCTACGTGGAAAAAATAGCCGAATTTCCCGCCTCGAGATTAAATGATAATCCAGAGGGATTGTTATTTACACAGGGAAATACTTGACCGCCGTTGTTATAATGTATCCCCGGCATTATATAGCAGGCGTATATAGCAGGTGTATAATTTGCACCTCTCGTTTCATGCAAATTGTTTAAACGCAGTTCGAACAACATATCGGGTTCTTGTAATATCACGGTGAACCGCGGATATTATTTAAACGCGACTGTTACGCGAACTGCTCGATTCCCTACGAGACTATAGTTAATTAACGACACGCTGTTGAAAGCGAGGCAAATGGCGGCAGAGGGGGCGAAAAATGCGAACCGACGAAAAGTAGTTCAAACTCGAAGCGAGAGAACTTTAATTAATTCGGTGCGTGGAGACGTGGGGCAGCCGCCTTCACGGGATTAGTGAACGAAATCTTGATAAAGCCACCAGGCGGATACGATTCGGGCTACGAGAAAGTCCTGAAAGGTTAACGCCCTTGAACATCTTGTTTGGTCGAACTGATTGGAATTATTAAGCAGTTTAAATTGGACAGGTCTCCAGACGTAGTTAAAGTTCGCGGCAGCGAGTTACCTTTTTTGAAATTGGAATTGGTTGTGAAGTTCTTCGATTCGTGGAAGAACGTAGAAAGGTAAAAAAGCTCTTGAGGGTATTTGTTATGAATATCGTAATTCCTTTACATGAATATAATTTTAATTTACTTGATAATTTTTTTGCTTTGATAGGCAATGGTAAAAGTGTGAAATCCGTCGATAATAGTTTTAACCAATCAATTCTAGAAATAATACAAATAAATATACAAATTTTACGAACAATTTGTTTTACAGTTTAACGGACAGTTGTTTCAGCCATTCGTAGTTTTCGCTGATAATCCATTGCTATTTCTAGAATTGGTTAGTGAATACTATCGTTAACAATACAATTTCAATGAAACCAATATCGACTTGAAAAATAAAACCGAAAATAGAACAGAAAATTTTGTTGAACATTAAATAAAAAATGAGTCGATCTTCGATCGAAATAAAAAAAGGGGAATATTTTTAATGTTATCAAGAATTCACGAGAAGCAGAAATCGATAAATTTGATTACACAGAGTTTATGGTAATATTTAAATTACTACGTTACACGAATAAGTTTTAATGTATAAGTGCAACTTCCGAATTCAAATGGTTTTATACTAAATTCAAATGGTATTACATATACCTATGCTTTCCAAACTCAATAAAATTATGCATATGAATGATATTGGTTAAATTCGTATTATATTGGTTTTATACGCTTTAAACTAGACTTCCAAGTGATTATGATCATATTTTTTTTAATACTATACAGCCCCATTTCGCGCGCCATGCGTCATATAGATTCGCGAGACTCGATATACTGCGGTTCCCGCAGCTGAAAGCTTGCTTCGATAATCGATATTTATTGCCGAAATATAAGTTCGTAAATCGCATTAAAAATTGTATGCCTAGCATTGTTCCGCTTGGAAAACTAACACGATTTTTCTTCCCACACGTGAACCTTTTTAAACATTATACGTTTAATGTACATGTAGATATATATTTATATACCTGCTATTGTATTATACGCTAAATAAATATAGCTATATTTCATGATTATTTTAAATTACGTATCATCAAAGAATAAGTCGATAAATAGCTATAGTATATTTTCCATTTTTTAACAAAATTTCTCTCAAAAATATTCCAAGACAGTTTTAAAATAAACCTCGTAACACAATATCGTACGAAAGAGGAATTGTTATGAAATCTTAAATAAATGCTCAATTTCTTGCCAGCTATTCCTACGCTGGTCTGTTAGCCTGATACAAGCGGAGCAATCTTTAGATGTGTTTTCCGATGAATCTTTCGCTTTATCTTTCCTAAACAAGAGGTCTAGAAGCTATTGAGAGGCAGCGAGCTGTACAATACTTCGAATTCTAAATGTTCGATTCTGCTTTCTTAAAGCTTTCCCGCCGATAGGAACACGTTGCAAGATTCGAGGAAGTTCGAGGACGAAGATTTCAATGCTTGACGGATTCGATCACAGAATATACGTCTATGGAGACTTCAACGAACGCATAAGACATGGTCGGTGGAAACCTTCCAAACGCGTATATTCTCCTAATACGCAAGTACGTTTTGCGCAGAAATTACAACAAAATACACGTCGCGAAGAGAATTAATGACACCACGTGATAAAATATTTAACACAAGCTCGTATGGATTAATAAAATACACTGTAGCGTTATTTTTAAATGATAATCTTGTAAGAATCTTACAGACTGAGGAGTCTCTAAGAAATGTATTTATTCTTTACTTCGAGATCTTCCATGAATAATTATTTCTGTGAGAACAAAAAATACACGTAACAAAGAAATATTTCACGACGTGATTTCATATTAAATTTGTACGACGAGCAAAATAATTTCATTTCTATGCAGTTTTGCCATGGTCTGTTTTCTTACGAAATTTTCCTCTTGCATCATTTGCAGAAACTAAACGGTACAATAGATATGTATAAGAACATTGTCGGGGCGGTGCTGAGAGAATGTAAAGCAAGAAGTATTTCCTCGTTTAATGAAGATTGCAATCAACTTAATGTAATGACAAGAATAAAGGCTACAAAAGTAACAATTCTCCAATTATAATTTTCTTATGCTGTAACTCTTAATTACGCATAAAAGTTCTTATTCTTAAAATTTTGTAACTAATAACGATACGATCTAACAAGTTAAACAACTTTTATATTGTACCTTCTATAAAAGCTAACATCATAGAAAAATACTGAATCAATGTCTATCATATGACATAAAAGTAGGACCAAGTATAAAGTTGAGAATGAAACATGGAAACTGTTTTCATCGTGAAAAATGAAATGAAATAAGATTCCAGATACAGCTCACACGCGAGTAAATAACTCGATTGATGTGATTCCATCAAACCGTCAAAAGGCACCTCGAAAATACATTTTATGAGAGAATTACGTAAGGCGGCAGGAATGTATGAAAAACGTCATTGTTCCTATTCGAGTAAAAGAGAAAGATATTTCGTTCAAAACTAATCTTTCGCTTAAAATCTCTCCCACGAGACGATACAGCCTTGAATTCATCGAAAACCTCTTCTGTATTTATAGGAATCCACGAAGCGAATTCCATCGACCGTTACGAAGAAATTCGTTTGTTACGACCAGCAAATTGAACTGTCTTTCGGTCTTTATAGTTTCATAAATGCGAAATCAAGAGTAGATGATGCTGGCTGAACACATAGAATGCTCCTTCAGATAGAGTTCCGAGAAGAATAACGAGAATTGTGAATCTCGGATTAGAAATTGTGTATGTTAAAAAAATAATGTACATTTTTAATTAAATTACGATATTTGCAAGCGTTAGTATATAAGAAAAAGTAGAAAATAAAATTATAAACTTCTGGTTTAAGAAGTTCTTTTATAGTGAAATTTTCCTCAATAAGGAAAGATAAACAAAATAGTTTGACACTGTGCGATTTGATAGAACCGTGAGAAACTGTAAAATCGTAAAGCCATACCAATTACTAAAGTTGTAACGGTAGATGATAATAATATCGCAAGCTACTTCGAAATTTTATGGAAGCATAAAAATAAAGTTTGTTTTAAACCTTTTTTAGAAGTTCGAAGATTACAACGAGTGAGATTAACGTAGATCAGGTTAATTTGATTCACAAGCTATTTTATTTCCAAAATTCCAACATTGACAACGAGAATCATTGCCCAAGTAAATTATTACGCATGAATCTACTTCTTGAACAAATCTATTGCGCTAAACACGTATTATTTAAACTAAACACATACGCTAAACACTTAGATAATTAACGTATCTTGTACAAGAAATTTTCACTAACCTCCTCTCGCCATTACACCTTTTAATTCATTAAAGGACTTACGGTAAGCTCTCACGATCTCCTAAAACACGAAGCACAAAAAACGCCAAAAGAAAACTACCAACAACTTCCCTAGACAAGAGTTCCCAACTAATAAAACAAGGAATAGAGGGAGAAAAAGAAGGAAGACGGTGTAATACAATAACGATCAGTGTCAGATAAGGCGATGTCGAGATGGACCGAAAGTTCCGCGTTATCCTGTCGCGAGAAGTTCTCAAAGCTTGCCCTCTCGCGGGACCAAGTTTCCTCGAGGAAAGTCGAGGCCACTTCGGAATTTTCACGAGGACCGATCTTCTACAAGCGTCTTCTTACGTATCCGTTTCACGCCCGTTTTAATTCGATTCTTGCTGCACCAGCGATCGACAGAGAAGTAAAACGACCACTTCGGTTAGAACCCAAGGCAAACGTTTACCTCCACTTTCGCGGCTATAGATTCACATAGTTTCCATCGTCATTTTCGTTCTCTGCTCGTGCTACGTTCGATTAAAAACTGCCGGCCAATTCCATGGAGATGATCGGGGTCGAGTTCGACGCGTTCACGCGCGCGCCCCAATGGATTGACACGGATGATTCGCGAGAGGAATTCGCGTCCGAACGATCAATTTCTCCCGTGAGCAAACTGCCAATACGAATCGATAGTCGGGGAACAATGCATACGAAATCACCGATTGATCCTAAACCGTGCTTCGCGGCTAATGAAGATAAATGGAGCATCCGGTTTTAACGCGATCTCACCCTTCGCACGGTTTTGCAAATTTACATTCGACCAACTGGTAAATAGGAAAGACTGGATTGTTTTTAAAGAGGTGTCTCTCGCGTGTTTGAATATCATTATATTGAATACGATATTACGAGAATTAATTACAAGCCGGGAGATAATAATAACGTTGAAATAAAATTTTGTTAGGACGTTGTTAGATATTAAATATCGCGAGATAATATTTTGATGCGTTTATGTGAAGGGTGATTTTGGGGCTCTGGGGAATGTTACATGGCAACAATGGGTTCATTAAACCACCGGATATAGCTGTTCATATTCTGGAAAGCAGAATTTTTATTCAGAGTCGTGCGCCGTAAAGGCAGCCAAATTAGCAAGTTTTCCGTTCCTTTGTTTTTGGAATATGTGCAAAGCCTTTGTGAAAAATACACAAAACTCCTGTGTGAATTAGTTGACGAATTACTTTCATACAGAGAGTAAATTCTACCTCCTACACTTTGAAACCAATGATAACCCTAAGTATAAATATTTCTAAAAAGATGTATTATTTCTACTTTTGCCTATGCTTATGGAACTCAAGCTTGGTTAATGTCAAATATCATTCGCAGTAATTAAATACTTCAGTATAAAATACGATCAAGCTAAAACCGGTAACAAAATCCCACAGAAATAATCTTGCAAAAAAACAAAAAAACATTACGTTCCAGATATAACGAAAAATGTACCGCGTGTGTAGTATCCAAATATGAAAGTCGTAAAAGTTTATAACTGAGGCGAAAAAACAAAAACAGGGAAAAGTAAAAAAAACTCAAGCCTGCCGTCGAACGTCAAGTGCTGGCTTGCAATTTTTTAATGCGCACACAAATATTGCGCTGTAAAGCATTATCGATCTGATAAACGCATCACGTCAATTGAAAGAACAATTTCTGCGTAAAGCGAGTTACATGGTAAATCATAAAAAAGAGGAGAAAACAGAAAAAGTAGATAAAATTTTATCGAACCAGCAACAATATGACCGGAATCGAAAGCGTGACATAAAATCAGCAACAAGGGTAAAAGAGACAGAGGAACTATGTTCCATAAATGATACTCGAGAAATTTTGCAATTATCTTTGAAAAAGGATATCAGGTTCTCCTATCGGAAAAGCTATCACAGCGTGTAGAAATGCAATACAATATCGATCTTCTGTTCCCACTTTTAACATGCGCTACCAGATAACCGTAAGATTCCTCGAGCTGTAGAAAATTTAGAAATCCTATCGTCGATGCTTTCAACATACGTAAAAGTATCCGGACATCTTTGCGAGCAATTTCAACCAATTCGCTGTGGATACCTATGGTTAACGTAAGCGCTATACGTGGCTGAAAATATGGCTAGTGAAACCTGTGAACCAAGGCTGTATACTTTGAAGTACAAGTTTCAAGATATCCGTTAGCACGTAATAGAAATATGTTTTTCGTTGTTTTCAATACTTATAATTTCTAATAATCATTAGCCAATTTTATGAATTAGAATACGTAAGATTAAAATAATCTATACATTTAGTTAGACCATTAAATATAGAATAGTTTATACATTTATAGTCATTGTGTCTTTCGAAGTCACATGTAAACTAACAAAGACTAAAAATTAAATATATTTATGTGCAAATACTCCTCAAGAGTTTAATAATGAAAAATTAAAAAAATATATATCCTATAAGGATTTCAAGGAACTTTTGTAATTATATACGATGAAAATATTTTCAAAAAAGGAAATAATGAAATTATCTGATAATTTTTAGAAAGACATTTAAAGAAACAAATTTAATTATATATATATATATATATATAATATAATGTGATAAGATATTTTCTTAATTTTTCTTAAATTTCGCTATGAACACTTTGACGGAAGGAGAAACATTTTCCATTAAGATCCTGATATATTCCCACGCCAGATCGTTGCAACTTGGTGTTCTATTAACTCAACAAGGAACGGTACAGTTAATTATTTTCATCGATAAAAAGCGTCGCCAACATATGCGACTCTGTTCATCTTTTTGGTTTTGCACTCATTTCCGAGAGGATCGGTGCAACAGACGTGGCAACACGTGTACCGTCACGTTTTTACTCAGACCTCGGGACAACGTGTGTTTCAGAATGTCCCTAGCATTCGATAATTACGAGGTAAACTTCTTGTTACTCATTTAGCTGCGGCTTTACATGCGTTCCGTTCCATCGTGTTAACACGTCGACTAACGAGCGAAGAACCGCTTGTATTCCGCTCATGAAATCGCGATAAATCCAGCCATTGTCGAACAAGTGTTACATGTGCATTTTAATCATCCATAGGATGCTGAAATTTGTTAAACAGTGATTTTATAAAAAAGTTTTTTGAATATTTTTTTTAAATACTTCCTGGATAATGATACATTTGTTTGTACTTGCGATACGTGGGTAGCAGGGATTTTATAAATTTTGAGGTAATGTCACATTTTGTTCATGACAATATCATAGGAGTGGAAAGATTTATTAAAACGGCAGCTGAAGAAATACTGAAACAAATACTTCAAAAACTAACTAAGAAAAACGTTACTTACAGCAAAGAAATCTTAAATAAGTTAAGTAATTTATATTTTCTAAAAATAAATTCATAGATAACCTGATAGTTCCATAAAACAATAAATGTACTGCATATACATATTATGTATATATACATATATCTAACTTCTACATTACTTACTCGCTGATTGTGTATTATATTATGAAGAAAAGTTTTACATTACTTGAAAAACTTGAAACGTTCCAAGTAAAAGTGAACTCCACAGCTACAACAACATAACTTCTCTCCGTATAATTAAACTAAAAATTATAAGAATAATTAACCTCAATAACAAAAACGGTAATGAAAGCACATTCTAAAAAGAAATATCATAAGAACATTAACCTACTAAAATGGTAACGAAATTTACCATTTAGAACGATTTTCCACTTCTTTTTCACGTTTATCTCTTTCAAAATTAAGAAAATAAAAAAATTACGCAGTGACGCTTGAACAGAGTGCGACACAGTCTTGACAAGCATGCAAGAGGCAGCTATGAAATTAAATTGTAGGTTTATCGGATAAATTCGTTAAAGAACTACCTACCATTAAGTGACGCGAGATTTCGATTAACCAAGATCGTAGAATGCTTTGATCTGCCGAAATTCTGTTGAAAATTCCTTCACTTTTCCTTGAAATTTCACTTGTAAATAACGCGCGCGCTTTTATTCGATATCTTTTTTACAAACTGTCGTGGTTCAGCCTTTTCCCGTTAGATGGCGCCAGTCTGATCAACGACCAGTTGACTGACTCGTTACAGTCACTGCCTACTTTACTCCCTAGCATATAATTCTAAATTAACATTTCATTAGACTATTTCCTCTTTTCATTCAACTGTTTGAACAAACTTTGTAAATTAAAATTTGAATTAAATTAAAAAATCTGATCAGTCGTTTTAGAGACAAAAAATTATCTTGTTTATAAATTTACTTAATTTACATAGAAATTTATGTAAAATTTTGGAACGTTCAAACGTATATTGGAAAGATCATTTTTCAACTAAATAGTCAAATCCACGCTAAATTTCATTTAAAACTCTAATTTTCTTCTTTGCTTACCCAGTTCTCTCTTATTTTTCCGTTGTATTCTTGTTAACAACTTGCGATCAATCAAACATTCTTTATGGTTCAGCGGTTTCCGATCTCCAACTGATTTGTAGAAATAAAAGAGGGAAGACAAGAACATTCCGAATAGACAAAGAAAAGTTACGAAATAGATTTCCAAGGCAAGGTAATACGAATGACTGATGATCTTCATTCGCCTTCCCCGAGAGTTGAATCGTGGGCCATTTCGCTTTTCCAAATTCTCATCAGCAATATTGTGGGGAAGGAAATTTGGTAAGATTGCTTGTAACGGGTCATTATGTTCCAAATATTGAGAATGGGACGAGAAAAAAATACTTGCAGCGAAGATTTGAATATATCCTGTATATATATATTTATATACAATTTGTCTGAAGTATTTGAAAAGCATTAAAAAGTAGAACACTATCTTACAGAACGTAATAATATATTATTTTGTTATTCAAATTTATCAGCAGAAAGAATGCCTAAACAAGATTAAATGTAATTTTTGTCATTTTTTACTTTATAACTCTGAAGAACTCGCAGAAAGCTTTCTCGTAAAGGTAACTCGGAAAACCCTCCTTCCACAATTATTCTCATCGTATTTGAGACCAAATGGTGAAATTTTAATAATTTTGAATTATAATGTTCGAACAATATCAAGCATTTATTGTATGAATTTTCCGCATACAAAGACGAAATTCAATTAACTAGATTAAAATTAAAATAAAGTTGTTTACCTGCAACTCGATGAACTTTCGTCGCTTTGCAACGCGCGATAGCGACAAGATAAATCGAAGGAAACGATCCAGCAACTCTCTTGCTCTCTGTCTGTCTTGTGGAAACCAGCGCATCCAGACGTCGAACAAGTTTTATTTGTCGAGCAAGTTAGGCTAATTGTTCACCAAGGCTGCGCGAAACGATGAGCCCGCGTTAATTGGCGAGTCAGCGGCGATTTAACGCGCCCTGAAATCAAAGCTCATGCGGGCTTACGGCGGATTCTACAAAGCGCTTTGTTTCACAACGAACATCAGCGACAGCGGACCAAGTTAATGGTTCAAGTAAATTGGGAAGCGAAATTGCAGACCGCAATGCTGGGCCATCCTTACTAACTTGATTATAAAGGAATGGAGATGTTTGTGCAAATCCAATAGCAATCGACAGCGATCACTTATCATAGACGATTTTTAAGAGTACATTGTACCTATTATACATAAATAAATTCTTTATTTGTCTCATCAACTACGAGAGCTTATTAATATAATGAATAATTGACCGTTTAAATAATTTTGTAAGCTTACGCGAAATATCATCTCCGCAATAAATATTTTGTATCTATTTGTATCAGTTCTAGTTCAGTGCATTCTCGCAACAAGTTTTTAATACTAATTTATATTAATTTTCGAATAAGTTAAGCAAAACATGACACAGGTGTGCCAGTATAATGCGTAATTTACAATTTTAAATTTATTGTAAAATAAATTGTATTTTTACGGAGATATTTTTAAATGTATCGTATTGCACGAGCTCATGTGAAATAGAACAAACTATTAAACACAAAGAGAATACAGAAAAACGATGGATCGTGCTCGGAGGTAAATTTGTAGAACTTATTTTTGTAACGTGTCTTGCCTAGAATTTCGAGATATTCCCTGAAAATATATCGCAGAAATAAAAACAATGGACTGGCAATCGTTTTGGGATACTAAAAACGCAATCAGAGCTCCAGGAAAATCGGCTTCGAAGGAGAATTTATTGCACCCTTTAAATCATCGCTTGCCTTGGAAATGCATTTTTCAATATTCTCCTCACGTAATGCATCAGAAGTACATGTGTATTTTGAAATTATGTTCGAGATAGGTCAGGATTATTAATACTTTATCCATCATATTCGTATCGAAAGATAACAATATCTTGTAAACACTTCATCATTGACTTTTCTCTCCCCCACACGCATTTTCTTTTTTTATCAATTATTATTAGAAGAAATTATCATAAGATAGAAATCATTTCTTTAAATTAGAAGTAACAAATTCAACTTTACCTTCGTAACAGACTAGAGATTTTCATTGTACTAAATTAGAGAGAAATTTTTCAAATTCTTTCGCAGTTGCAATGTCACATTTTGCGTAATAGATTCATTTCGAGTAAAAAATTTCACGTTTTTAAAACAGCACTGCACATTTTTCCCGTAATGTTGGCATTTTAAGTAAAATGATTTCATATTTCATAAGGATTACACTGTTTCATCCCTGACATTCCCTCGTTGCATTTTTATCCTGTCAGTTGTCCTGCATCAATATCTGTCATAAATATTTGTTTTCTGATGTGTGTGCATTGTCACGATATATCGAGTCCATCTACGGAAAGCAGCTGCTCATGAATCATACGCCGAAAAAATGTGGAAAAATGTTACGTATGTCGTATCATACTTCGACTGCTTTAAATCACACAGATGTCTATTTAATACATGAAGATTATTAACGAAAGTGTCAAAATAACTAAAGAAATATAAAAGCCTAATAACCTTTGTAAACATCCTGTCACATTTTAACTCACAATATTTATAATCTCTAAGCAGTAATTATTCCATTCTTAATTATTTTATTTCTCGGTCATTCTATCACGAGGATAATCTCTACGCTTGTTTCGTCAGCGAATCGAATCTAATTCTCAGTAAAAAATTGTTCTTTGACATTAGGTATCATCGAGGTGAAAGGAAGAATTTCGAAAATCTGATTAAATAGAGCGTGGCAAAATGTTATATGAAAGAGATCGACAGATTCTCGCAATTATTTGCCACGAGATGTTCAGCCATTGTTCGAGGCCGGCTTCGACAACGAGCGATACAGGCCGTCTTTGGCTGGTGCGCGATGATAAATGGCTCTAGAGAGGAAAGAATGGTGTTCGTGGCAAGAGGAGATCTCCAAGCCACGAATCGGGTTCTCAGGGACTATCGAAAGACTAGGGGAAACCACGATAAAAGAAAAACGTCATCGAGTCTTGATATAATTCATTAATCAAATCCTGATTAATTTTCAATTTCGTGAAAAAAGCATTTCCTTTATGGACGTGGCAAAAATTACTCGACTTGAAACTATGATGGATTTCTGATCGAGCTTCGATTAAGTAATAAGATTAATGGATTAGATTAAACTGAAAATTGAATTCGCAATTTGTAGTTTCTAGAAATTCAAATTCTATGTATGATTAAAATGGTATTTATCTAGCATCGTGTAATGTTGATCACTCCTGAAGAAATTAAGAAGTGGTTTCTTCTCCTCTTTAAGTACAAGATATCGTAGAGTAAAACTACTTGCAGAGGATTTAAGCAAATAGTATCTTATTCTGCTTTATTTAAGAAAGAACAGAAACTCTATCCACGCAAAATATTTCTTTGCGAAAAACTCAAGGTACGTATCTACATTTTGCGACATGTTTACCAAATACATTACACCTATTTTAATTTTCATAGTTGCACTAATCTATACAAATATTTCACTTAGAAATATTGATAAATATCAATAAAGAAATACCAACATCCCACTAATTTTAACAACTCTACAGTTCATTTTAATTATTCTACGCTTCGTTTACTAATTTTTATTTCATCACTTGTTAACCCTATCGAGTACCATTAATTTGACATACCAATTTTCCGGCCAACCTTTCAATAAAAGTATCCGCAAAAATTGAAGAACTTTTCTGGAACGTTAAGTGGAATTTCTCCTTGATCATCGAAGTGAGGACAGTTAGCGAGCGTAAAAGAGTCACAGTTTCCTCTTTCCGAGCTCTTTTTCCCACCTGGTGCTTCCGATGGCCCGATTCCGGGTCTAAACGAGAAGAAAACGTAGTTGATTCCATCTCTTTCTCTCCTTGCCTCTTGTTCGCCCTCCAACTTAGAAACCAAAGAACAGATTTAATCAGAAAACTTGAAACGAGAGGACAGTTTCTTCTCTGTTCGATCCTCCGGTCGCTGCCCTTCCTCCTCTTTGTCCTCTACGCCTTTCCATTCTTAACTTTCCATTGTTTAACTTCCGTCAAAATGACTTGTCACGTTTTTCGCTCCTTGAAATTGTTCGAAATCGAAGAAAATTCGCGGTGAGATTACGTTATCGCGTTTGAAACGATTGTTCGGTTCTTATTCGTCCTACGCGTCGTTTCAACCTGAATACAATCGAGAAACTGTCGTGGACACGAAACGATTCGTTTATTGTTTCACTGACGTTTGTCCGTCTCTTCGATGTTCTATTCTGTCGCACAGATTTTTATTTTTGGAATTAAAAAGAAATACCATGGGGCTAGAATATTCCCGAATTTTTGGAAACTTTATAAGGAAATTAATTTCGCTGCGTTCCTTCAATTTTGAAATCCTAATTTCGTTGCCGCGTCAACAAAGAAGAAAACCTTAAATCCTTTAAGAAATATATTAGCATGTAATTGCAAGAAGAAATTATGCAACCAGCATTCTTCTAAATATTTCTTGAATCTAAGAAATTTTGTCAACGATTGAAAAACACGATTAACCTCGTACGATCTAACAGATTTATTAGAACGATATAATGAATTTTTACTTCGCTGTAATTCAATAAAGAAAAATGAAATTAATAATTCCAAATGTAGTTTATTTTGTATTCTGTAACAATCTAGTTACAATAATTCGTAGTTAAGAAACCGATACGTATTTTTCAATTAAATGGCAATGTCTTTAAACAACCCATAGCAATTACCGAAGAAAAGCCACATTAGTAGAAATCATAGCTATAACTCGAACATGGAATAACTTATATAAACGCGAAAGGAAGAAGAAGATTGGCAGACTTTCATCGGCCCATAAAATCCGTCGTCCTCGCGATTCGAATGAATACATCTCGTATCGTCTGAAAATTTGTTACACCCTCGAGAAACGTTATCTCGGTTATGCCTCCTCCCTACCATTCGTACTGCAATACGTTTCAGAAGCAAACCAAATATGACAGTCTGGCTCATCTCCAAGCTCCCTCGTAAATCAACCGTTCTCAAAGGAACGAGAGAGCATACAAGTTCTCTGAGGTAGAGAGAAGAACAGAAGGAAAGGAAGAGAAGCGAAAAGAAAGATACCCCAACGAGTCAAAGGTGAGATATCCCTCGTATATTTTTCGTTTCGAAACATTATTTACTCCGATGGAATATGAACGTATCGCGTACCATATGTTGCGTATTGTTGAAATGCTTTCTGGAAAGTCACTTCATGAACGAAACGAAAAGTCGAGCCGCGGTGATTAAAAAAAATTTTGGCACTGGGCTTTTGTTTTACGTTTCTTCATTACCTTTACGCAATTTTGTAAATAAAATTCAAAACATTTTTGTGATAGACACAGTCTCGCGACATTCCTTCAAACTTTGAACAGAACCATTGAAGTTTATTCAACTCGTAACATACCTTCATGCAGAAAATGTCATACAACGTTTTTAATAGAAAAATACAATTTCGTGGAATTGAAAAAAATATTGTATATCAGCGTGCAAGTATGAAACATAAAACTTAAGTACTTTGATTCTTTCTTCCTTAAATACTCGTCTCTATGATATTTTCAAGAAACAAACGAGAAATATTCGACTCGTGCATATGTATCAAAAAAAAAAAAGAATAAACTTTTATAAAAGTAACTTTCAAATTATCTCGCCGAAACTATCCACATGTTGTAGCACTATAGGATACTTTCAAATTCTTCCAAAATGTATAACTGCCATGTAAATGAAAATGAAAATGGTAATAACGAAACCTGACCCAAAATATACAAAGACAATAAATTAAAATTAGGACAACTACCCTTTTCCTCGAAAAATAAAATAGAATAAAATAATCAATGTGTTTGTATGGAACGTGAAATACTTTTGTTCTTTGTGATGTTGATGGCAATGATTCGTCGTCGTTAAGGAAAATGAAGCACTTAAGAGGTACATAAGAAGCGGTAAGGGTGCGAGTGCATGAAGGGCGTTAATTGGATTCAACTCCGCTCTCCTAATTTACCCTCCACCGGGGGCGAGTATTTTGAAACAAGAAGCAAACACTTGGGAACCACGGCGTGTTCGGACAATTCTGTTGGAATTGTTGAAAATTATAAGGAATGTTCGCCTCGCGCGTCCGGGCGAAACTGTGAAACCAGAAAATTCCTCCCAGTCTTCTTCCTTCACCGACAATCTTGATTTAAGGAAAGAACATCTAATGTGAACTGTCTGTCCCGAGAACTGCAAACTTTTTGCGAGAAAACGAAATCACAGTAATTTCCAGCTGCAACCCCGATTACGCCGCTCGAATTCTCGCGTTTTATTAACAACTTTCTTAAGTCACTATTATGTGAAAATTGTTGCATTTGGAGGATTAATAGAGAATGATTATAAGAATTTAATAATAATAAATTATATAAATCCAGGACAAAAATGTAGCTGCAGATATACTCATAAATGCAACGTTATTAAACATAAAAGAATTCTTTTAGCACGACTTTCAAAATTACGAATAAATTGCAAAATGAAACAGTTAATGTTAGTTCTTAACTTCTTTTTCCAGCTAATGGCTAAATGGTAATTTATGGAAAATTTAAATACGTAAAAATATACAGATTAAAGGTAAAATATCTTCTATACCATTTAGATTTATTTAATAATAGCAGATGTCCTTATTTAGTTTTCGCTTTTCTAATTCCACAATTGTTTAACTTATAGCGAGGCTGTATGTTTATTAAATTGAGTTCTAATAAAAAAAAAGAATGTTTCATGAATGAAAAAATCACGAGTAATTTATACGAGATAATTATAGATGACAGCGAATTTTCAAAACTTGTTAAGGAACGCTTTATCCCTCTCTTTTATTTTTTGGTTTTTATAAAATAGCAAGTGACAAGGTGTGGTCAGTGCTCCTTCTCTTTGTTTGCGAGGCTAATCGACTTGAGTGCACCAAGAGCTGTCCGAAGTTAGTTTAACGCAATTATTTGCTGACTTGGTGTACGCAGATTCTCGTGGAAGGTTGCGTTAATTCGGTAAAAGAAGTGATAAATTTTCACGTTATGGTTCACTTTGGGAAATTAAATAAACTAGCAAGTTCATAATTTTATATCAAGATAAAACTTGGCGAGAAAAATTCGAATTAACGAGCAAGCAATGCAGCTCTATTTTCATGTTCCAGTCACGAAAAGGAAATTAATAAATCGTACAAACATTTTTCTCGTTTTCACGTGAAATTAAATTTTTTAAATTATGAAACATAGATCATACATCGCTTAAGATATTGTCTGCATAAAACCTTGCATAAGCGTAATTAACGCGATTTACATGGAAATACATTATGTATACACACGAGAAAAGTTATTTATTTATTTTCCAAAGAGTAAAAGTGTTGCGATAAAAGGAAACTTTAATTAAGTCTAAAAACTTATACAAATATCATTTTAAAATATCGTTTGAATCGATTAACAGCTCGTTCATTAATGTATCAACGTTTACGGATAAGTAAAACGTGTATTCCTTCAGCGTTTGAAAACAACGAGAAAATTAGCTACAAGCCTATTAGGTAACGCTTGCCATCTCACCCTGTAAGAGGAGGAAAGAGAAAACAGAGTCCTCGTTAATTAACATCTTTCGTGAAGCTTGTTTGTCCATAATATTTTATGAACGCGTAAAAGCTTTCATAAGAAAATCAAAAGTACACAATGCTGTATTTAGCTTTATAGTGTGTCTTTACTTGTCTGCAAACGCTATTAATGTACAACATTATTAATAGTATCTTCAAATCGGTACGAGCCTGTCTTACAAATATTATTTAATTTATAAATATTACTGTAAATATTACTTGACGTTACTTCATTATCATTACTACGTTCATTATTACGTTAGATAGTACAGCATAAAGATATACATAATTCATAAACTGTCACATTAACAACCTGCAAATGAGCCTTACAAACCAGTTAATAGAAAATGTCGAAGGCAACTCGAATCGCGAGACTCAGTTTCGGAGACATCGCCCCTTGAAATCTCCCAACAAAGACGTGACTTTCGAGGCACACGACCATTTAAGCGTTAACATGAATTAAACAAAGTTCCACTCGTATATGAGAGAAAAGAAAACTCTCTCGAATCGTGTCGAGTCTAACTGAAGCAAAACTCTGATCAAACAGAACCGATTCTTAATTCATGTAAAAGAACAGGATGACAGTTCTGTAGAATTAAATTCCTGTCGGACTGTGTTTGCAGTGTGCGTGCCAGGGCAGGGCCGTAGGGCATCCTGGATGAACCCTCGGCCCTCTAGCACAGGAAGTACCGAGTGGCATACAAAAGGTGCAGGTAAGAGTCATATTGTTTATTACAGGTTGCCTGCAGGCAAGTCTGAGTGGTAGTCTCGACGTGTACTCCTCGTATTGTCTTGCAGGGCAGCCTCGAGACATCCGGGGTGCCCTCATATTTCAGACTCGTCATTCTCGAGCATCTCTCCCGAGAAAACGTACGCCTTCGTGATCATTTCTTTTCTTCCGTCTTTTTACCTTCTTCTTCTTCGTTTCGCATTTACTTTACGTTTCAAAGGGTATCGAAAATGTACATGGCGAACATAAAAGTCATACGTATCAAAAAATATTTGTCTTCGAACTTTCGGGATCATAATTGTCATTCGTGAAAAGAACACTAGAAGCTTCATGCTACGAGATAGATGACAAATATCACAATCTTTCGTCTGTTCTTTTGTAGAATTTCAATTTTCAATGGTCAGAAATGAAATTATTATCCTTGAAATTAAGTTTCTCATTAAATGAATTTAAATAGGGCATATCAGACTGAGTAATGACTTGGATTAAAGGCTTAGATCGGTATGTTAAATGTCGAAGCGATATCGATAGATTTTTATTACACTGTTGCCTTACAGAGATAATGGAAAATGCAGGAAAGAAATTTTCATGTAGAATTAATTAAGCGCGAAGATTTCCTATATACATTGTTAGAAAATAATTTGACGCTACGCATAGAAGACAATACGCTTGTTATCGAATAAGTAAATCCATTGGAATAGATACTTAAACTCCTGTCACAGGACTCGATAATTACTCCGGCTAAACTGCGACGAACAGGTCAGGTCAGTGTGAGGTGATACGAAGTAATTTGTGAAACTTTAGTCGAGTTAGTAAGAGGTGAGGAAATAGGAAGGTAATGGAGAACATAGTACAGCCTTACTCTAACTTCTCCGTGTAATTTCAAAGGCTTAACACCGAGTCGATGTCGTCGACTTCTATCCCGCTCTCTACCCTCCTCCTATTATGCTTCCTGTTCGAGTTTTCGCCAATGTAACATAGCAAAATGATCCTGTCGCTCGAGCTCAGAGTTTTTTGAAATTGTCGCCCCACTTTTCTTAAACAGTTTTCATCTTCCTATCTTTCGACGTTCAACGTCTTCGAATTATCGACAGACAGGAGCGTCGTTACATTCCCGCCTCTCAGTATACTAAAGATGTATGTAACGACACGTGAACAATTTCCGTTGTCGATACTCCACGATAGTAGAGTTCAACATTTGAAATTTCAAACGAATTGAATAGCGTGAAAGTTAGAATAATATTGGATTTTGGAAATTTGTAATTTAAAAAAATAAAGATTGGTGTTTAGACTGTAAAATTTTATGCAAATTTATATTTTCATGGACGTAATTAAGGAAATAAGGAAACCCTTATGACGAGTATTCTACTTTAGATGTTTTATATATATTTTAGATATTTTTGTGTATTACGTGGATGTTTTATATATTACATGCATTCTCTGCATTTTTGCATGTTTAAATTTCGCATAAATGTATAAGAATCCGCAGTCCTGTTATGTTAAGCGATTAGTTAAATCTCGAATAATATATTACTTACGAAATTGATGAATATTTTTTATTTTAAACACAACGAATTTACCATATTAACAAATGTAATATCAAATTAATTGAATTATCATTCGAACATGCGATTAACGTAATGTAGCGCATTACCATAATCAGTATGCCATTATTAAATTATTGTAATATCACTCTGATCATGCACATCGTCAAAATTCATATTTTAACCTCGTGTAAAACATTGATTTTCATATTGTTGTTTCATAAATATAGTATAAAAATTTGAACTAATGATATTTTCAGTTTATTAACTTCGAATGTATCATGCGAACAAAAATTTATTAAAATTTTCTTGCACATGCACGAACTTTGATACTCTACGATGTTGAAATTTGCATTCTAAACTCTGTTGCTAGATTCCAATTTCGTCAGGGGACAAAAATATCATACGTCATAATTCTGTCGTTCATTAAATTTCTAAAAGTTTGATTTCTCTTTTACATAAACTCAACCGTGTTTTTCTGTATTCAATGATATTAATTCTAACAAATAATAATGATTATACTGAGGATTTTTTAGGAGAATTATGAGAAGAATTATGGGAAATTTGGAGGCATAAAAATACACAGAATCTATGTAATATCCAAAATATATAAAATATCCGATTTGTCACAATACTTAATAAGTAAACCAGTTCTTTATCCAGACGCAATGTTTTTAATTCACAATCTAGCAACGATGATAGTCTTGGACGAACTTGTTTTCAAAACAAAGATAAAATATAAGAATGAAATAATCCTAAGGAATATCATTTGACTATTTAAATAATCTAATGCGACATTGTCTCAAGACAACATCTACATATACCGTATAAATATTCATAAAAATAAAAAAAGACCACAGATTTAGACACAATCGAAACCTTTTAAATTCATGAAAAAAGCAATACAATTGCTTTCTAATCAAATTATAATTTATACCGTGACAACGAGGAAATCATCCTCTTTAAAATATTTTTTGTTTCATATCGACTCGATTTTTCGTTCCGAAGATAATGTTGTTTGAAGTAAAACGTAATTTTCAACATTTCTCTACGATTTTCTCTCTCTAGGAATAAGATCTCTCACTCGTGCCGTTACACTGACCTGCCCCACGCTAGACACGCGTGTAGTGGTCAGCGACGAACGCTGAGTCATAGCCTTTTGTTTTTTACTATTACTATTATTCGCGACGTGCGTATTTTCCTGGAAAGAATTGTAGGTCACGGCGTTTCCTGCAATTTTAGCCGTCATTCAGTATCCGTACCCTATGTTTCAATCGCGTATCCTTTCAATGATATCTCGGGAACGAATTATCGTATCGACATGAGACAGAGTGCGTTTTAAAGAGCACATTTCGGTCTATGTACTGAAAGTAGCATTTTGTTTGAGGTTTGACAAATCTTTCTTCTGCATTTCGTATTTAAAGTTGAAATTACTCGTACGTATTACACATTTTGCGAATGACCCTTGACTGCAGATCATCATTTTTGCCAAATTTGCAAAATTTTAAGCATATATTGGAATAAATGGTATATTTTATAAGTTTATGAATATCATGGCATGTTGATTAATTTATAATAGTTTTAAATTAAACAGTGTGAAAACAGTGCTGATACAGAGACGAGTAGATAACACAAATTTTGTCATAAAATTCTCTGGGCAAGTATTTGGAAATATATACGAACGGAAAATATTTTCACAAGTAAAAACACTTCAAGTCCTCCAATTCCTTCTTCGTCGCGTATTTAATTTTGTATCATGAACAGGATGGTTCGTGACGAAGGAGATATGAGAATTCGGTGTAACGACCATCCTGGAATGGGAACCGAAGTGACGAGAATTCTATTCGACGATAGTCGAGAAAGGGTTTGAAGGATTACGTCTTCTTCGAGGGGTCGCAACAATGGCGACTCCTCGATGCCAAATATTAACCGAGAACGGAGGGAGCGACACCAAAGGATTCACAGATCCGTAAAAATGATTCTCCTTCCTCTCTGTTGCGTGTCGGAAGAATTTTAATTTGACCCTTTTGAGACGTGTCAAGCTGGATCGAATAAAGGGAAAAGTATTTTCGAATAAATAAACAACGCTGTGATAGAAATTTTCTCCATCATGTTATTATTACATGGAAATGATTTAACAACGATATGAAGACGAAAGAAAGATCGTAAAGAAATAAAGAAAGATTAAAATAAGTAACAATATTTAGATATATTGGAAATGAGAAAACATAAGTTTCGTTTCTTTCGACCAATAAACTGAGCTAGAATCCTACAGTTCCAGTAGACGAAAGACCATCCAGTGGTCCGTCAGAAAGTTGGTGGAGATTAAAATAGTTTTACCTTCATTCATCGAGATCGAAACCGTCATATGGTTCGGCAAATCGTATTTCCTGTGCGAGCTTCGCATAATTTACAAACCACCGATCGTCGGACGCCATCCAATATCGGAATTGGATTTAACTGCTTCTGAGTTTCAGGCAACCGCTCAGTGGAAGACTATTATGCACCCACATCGGCCATTGAATATCGACACGTTACATTTCACAATTTTCTAATAAATGCGACCCGAAAGATCTCTTGGTAAAACCACCAACAAATCATTGGTATACATTCGATTTTCTAAAGAAATATTTCTATTAAAAAATGGTTTTTACCTTTTTACCAAATGATATTATGTAAAAAGTGTCGGAGAATAATAGTGCAATCGTATTTGGAGAAATTATAATTTATAAAAATTGTATTAAATTTATATAGAAAAAATAAAATCTATACCGTAATTTGAATAATTGGTAATTTTAACAATCGATAAAGGTATATTAATCGAATACGTCAAACTTTCTAAACTAAAATCAAATTTAAAATTTCGGAGATCGAAATAGAATTTGTTAAGTTTGTTTTCTTAAAAATATGCAAAAGATTGTAATATTCAAAGTTGTTTGGATTTTTATCTTCGGAGTATTTCCAATATCTCTTCAAGTGGTAGACATTAGATGTAATACTCGTCCTTTTTCAACAAAATGAACATTTCTAATAAAATTTCAAGTATTACATGCACAATGCGGAAGAAACGTAATAATAGAATTAGTCAATAATCGATCAATTTCCAACTAGCATTTAGCAATACCGAAATTCAGTTAACAGGTGTTCATACGACACGGTATTCGAATAATTGGATTTCTACTATACGCAGTGTGCAATGCAATAGAAATGGCGCAAAGTCCTCTACGCCGTTATAAGATAATAACGCCGATAAATTTTCAGCAACATGGTAATTCTGACTTTAATCAAACTGCACTTTACTCGGTAATCCTGATTAAACTCAATAT
The DNA here is from genome assembly GCA_014825975.1 of Bombus haemorrhoidalis. Classification (NCBI taxonomy): domain Eukaryota; kingdom Metazoa; phylum Arthropoda; class Insecta; order Hymenoptera; family Apidae; genus Bombus; species Bombus haemorrhoidalis. The sequence continues at coordinate 4,238,190 of CM026171.1, forward strand.
TGCCGATATCTACCGTTACAGAAACAATAAATACACGTATAATATTGGATCCATCGAATTTGTGTTCACGCGATTTCCAACCACGATTTTCAACAGTGATTTCGTCTCGATTGGTTGAATTAACTATGTTCCTCGCTATATTGTTTTCAATAAATGTCCACCATTCAAGTTATTTCAATACATACGACGATTACACGGTATCATCGAAATTTACATTTAATCGAGATAGAAAAAAAAATATTTCAGATATAAGAATTTACAAATGTTTGAAAAAATTATTTGTCTAAATTGCTCTTACCTTATAATAAATTATCATTATTCCATGCTAAATTTTAGAAATATCGATATCCAAATTCTAAAATTATCTATGTAAATTAACCTATATGAATAAAAACTTTATACTTTAAATGTACTAAATTGTCGACGCCGAGGATTTTACGTAACCAAAATAGAATTATTGTTATTAATTGCGTAAATATTAATATAACATTAGATTACTATATCAGCATTTACTACACTACTTGTATTCATCTCTGCATTAATATATTAAGATTATTATATAAATACAGCAATAAAATTGCATAATATGTATAATTAGTGTAACTCAGGTAACAACAGTACAACTGTTCGAACATTCAATTCACGAATGTTCGAAAAATTCAATTTACGATAGAACATAATTAGAGCAGATACCTACATACTCAAATCTAACTTCGTTAAACAAATATCCATCTACGAATCACAATGATCTATCCTTCGTTTTGCATGAGCCACTATTAAAGGAACAAAATGAATGACAACGAAAATATAATTTAACTTTTACCAGCAGTAAAATTAACTGTAAAAGTCCAGGAACCAGGACACAAGCGGACACGATAGGAAAAGCGCAGGTGATAGTACGTGAGAAAATTTCACGAGCGTGCCAAGAGAATTGGACGATGTAAAGTAGCTAAATCTGGACAGCGTTAAAAAGCCGGGTACTAGCCACTGGGAACATTCGTCGACGATTTATTATGTTGCCGTGGCTGTGAGCTCACGGTCGTCGAGACTCGCGTAACGAGTTTATTAAATATTTCATTCGAGCACGAAACGAGGGGATTGAAGTGACGCGACTCGCTTAGAAAGGGCCGCATCAGAGAAAAGGAAAGGGTGCCAGCCGAGAGAAGGCGAATTGTGAGAGATACTTTTGGAAACCAGAACAAGAAACGAGCTTAGAATTCATTGGACGGAGATTAAACAAATGTAAGGAGAGAAAATAAAAAAAAATGTAAACAATAAAATGAAACTTTTATAAAAGTGTAACTGACTGGAAGTAGAGCACTGTAGCTACTGAAAGCAGAAAAAAATGTAATTTTAGTTTGAAAAGTACCTATACCATGGTAGAACTTTGCAATACGTATGCATATATGTACCATTCTTTTTGACCGATGTTTAATTTCAGGTTTCAAACTCTGTATTTACATCCTTTGATCTCCCACCTTGCTATTTCTTATTCGTTTCTGTTTATACATATTCAGTGTCTTTTTTTCTATTTTTTATAATAAAAATTCCATACGATATCAAAATTTCGTCTGAATAAAAATATACGTATATTATAAGAAGAGTTACATATATGTGATATATATTACATATGCAAGTAAATGTTTCAGAAGGATTAATATAGGAAAAGCTAAAAGGAAAAGAAAAGTAAATAAAACGCTGTCAAATTATAGCCAAACAATTGAATAAAATGTGAAGAAAAAGCGTACGAGGATGAAGAATCAAAAATAGAGAAGTAAATTATTGCGATAAATTCAAGGAAAAGAATAGAAATGAATAAATAGTATCTGAAAATAGGTTGCCGAAACGATAAGACAAATGGGAAACTTTAATGTGCGGAACGACACATGACAGGCAAAATTGACTCGAAAAAGCTGGAAAAAGCTCGAAATAGAAAGGGGCGCGGAAAGAAGCAACCCTTTTATAATTTGATTCCCTGTGACAACCCTTGCTTGTTTTCTGCCTGCGTTTCGCTGTTGCTCTCTCGCTGTTTCAACCACCGCAACACGATGTACGGCACACGTGCGACACGTCAGGCCTGTGATTGCTATTTCGTGCTCTTCCATGAGTTTATTAAATGGTTCGGTCGCTCGTGAATAATTCTGTGTAAAAGGAGGACCAGGGGTTGGTAATCCAGGGTCCACATGATCAATATCTCATTGGATACTGATACAGGATATTTTTTATTGACTTTCCTTTTCCTAATCTCTGTTTGTTCTCAATTGTCCAATGTTTGTAAAGATAAGTTATTGTTGATAAAATATATTAAATAAATTCTTATAGCTTTCTTTTTTAATTGGCGATAAAATCACTTGTACGAATTGTTCAACGTTTGCAGAGAAAATTTTAGGTGTTATTATAATATTATAATATAATATTATTAGTATTTAGGATACTTTGTTGCGAAATTCTGCTGTTTTTCTTTTAATTCAAAAATTAGGCCGCTAGTCTTGACTAAGTAACAAAATTGTTCGAGAAGTCTCATCTTAGAGTGTAGGAGGTTTTCGAGTATTAAACTTGGATAAATAATGAGACGTCGTTGAAATGAAACCATGTTAAGAGTATCCCGTTTATTTGATTATCTCAAGATCGTGTCATCATCCATTGCAAATACAGGTATGCGTATACTTCGTTAAGAAATTGTAAGCGGCGTATGAAATATTCGAATGATGGAGATTCTCTTCGTTATGTGAATTTTAATCGCTAGGAATAAATCTATTAATTTAATAATGGTATTTGAATATTAATTTAGCTAATTAGCTTAATAACATTATTAAGACAAAAGACAACATTCAGTAATGCAAATTGACTGAAAAGGAATCGCAAATAAAACGTTACGTTAAAACAACTTGAAGCAAAGTTGAATCACCTCAACTCCATTCCATATCCATATCCAAACGGAAAATAAATACGAACGGAGAAATACAGAAGCAATGTTCGTCGAAATGAACAATGTCTGTCGAAAGAACGATTTCTACGGCGATGCAGAGGAGCGACGAATTCGAGCATCGCGCTCGAATAATCTCGTAAATTTAGAAGTGGAGCGCGGACGAAAATTCAGCCTGGTTTTCTAGCAGCCTGCATCCGCGTGGCGACGTGCATCCACCAATTAAATTCCAGACAGCGGTGTAGCAAGCGGCGAGCGGAAAAGAAGACAACGCCGCGTGCAGTTTATGTGTTGCAGAATCGTGCGATAAACGCGAAAGGGAGCGAGCGTTCGACTGCGCGCGCGGAACCGTTTCCAGCGTTTTCAGCGTTTCCAGCATATACTTCCACTCCGTTCGACCAGCAACGTTAATTCGCGTTAAACTTTTCAGTCGTAAGTTTTTACCTCGAAAGAAAGAAGTTGAGATATAAAAGAACTATTGTATATAATACGATTAATTAATCGTTTATTGAGAGAAGAAAATTTTCTAAAAATCGAGTAGAATCATTCTATAACATTTACTGCGACATTGACTTATTTACTATAATTATTGCGGTTGAGACGATACGATTAATTAATTATCGAGTGGGAAGAATATTTCATAAAGAGTTACGTGTATCAATTATTGAATTCGATGAAAATGTGTAAAAAAATTACTTAAATGTTGATTTTGCTAATCTACGTGATATTATCATTTTTCATAGATATATTATAATTCATCATCTTCAACATATTTTGCGAAACAAAATTTTCTACAGAGAGTTAACGAAGATCAATAGACGTGCATGAGGTAAATTACTTAACTAATCGCTTTGTTATTTCCAATATTATCGAAATGAAACTTTCTCGATTATCTAGTAGTTTATGAAGGACGCGTTGTGTTTGACAGTGTGATAGATTGATGCATGTATCTATTAAGTCTAGTTACAACAAAGGAGAGTAATTATTGACGTATAACAAGATCCGTCACGGTATTGAACCTCAGCCGTTAATTATCGCTCCAGTTAATAACATAATCGTCGATGCGATTTGCTAATCCCGATATTATTAGAACATTAATTACTCGAATGTAAACTAATAGAAAAATAGATCAATCTAACTGTTAATAGTATATAGTTCGTTTGACGTAACGACTCTGTGCATTGCACTCTATTAACCGTGAAACGAAGTTATACTAGAATCATGGAAATACTATTAGGTATTAGGTATCACAGGAATAAAATGAACGCAGAAACGTCAGAAATACAGTTTTGTCGTTTGTGTAGTTTAAGAAAAAATTAATACAGTCTTTACAGTCTTTACAATAGTCCTTTACAATCCTTTGAAATAAAAATGGTGAAAAGAAATAATAAAATCTTTTGCTTTTAATTTCATATAATTTCTTACTGATACAATCACAGTATTGATTGAATATTTGTGAAAGGACTGTAATACGAATTCACAAAGTGTATTTCTACCCAACGTTCATTACAAGATTGCTTTTGCTTTGCTTTCAAATGAATTTAAAGTGAAAAGCACATAAACGATACTTGGAAGAAATAATTTAATACAGTCACCAAGAGAAAATTTTCTATTTCACAAATTTAATTTATGAAATGAGCCGTTTCAGTGTTAACCAAACATTCGTATCAATCATGTCCGAATTTCATCAAGATATGTACCAACTGCTAAATGAAACCCATCGAAACCTCGTGAAAACTACACCACCCCTATCCCAAACATCATCTCGCACTCCTAACCAAATAAAACACTCAAATGAAACAATTAAGCAACCCTATATCATCGTCCATCCGTCCACGAAAATACAGAACAAACAATATCACAGGATAGATCCAAACTCTCGTTACCTAAATTAGAAGAACGCGTGTTGTTACGATCGCCTATTATTCCTGCATATTACAGTTATTCTCGTTAATTTAAAGGAATATCCGAACGTAAAATATAATCTAACAACAAAGTCCAACACGCGTCATCGAAACCCTGTCAACGTAGAATTGAGTTTTTTTCGCGCTGTACTTTCTGCCGCTGGCGTAATATAACGGTGGAGAAGAGCAAATTTTCATGGTGTTATCAATGCTCCCGCAGGGACGATCCGAGTGTCGGTTCGCACGAGTGCGTGTAATTTCGAGGGTTGTGTTTTTCTTACGATCCAACGGGAGCTGTCGGGAGATAACGTTTGTGTAAATATGAACGTCGCTTAGACAGAGGGATACGAAAAGAGAGAGAATTCACGAAAAGAGAGGGGAGGTACGAATGACCGTGGCAAAGAGGAATCGAGCTGAGAAAACGGTCGGAAAAGCCTTCGCGCACGGAATAATACCGCTCAGTTTTCTAAGTACGCTTACAACGTTCCATTATACCCCAGCCTGTGGCTCTGCAAAACGCGCCATTAAATAGCTACAGCTGCGTATCCTCGAAAAACGGGCCGCATTTTCTCTCAACGTTCCCGGTCCGATCGAGTTTCGCGAAACGACGTCGATTTGAACATTTTACGAACCCGTTACAGTGGATTTTAAACCGAAATAAGAGAATAAAGCGTAAGTATAACCAGTTCAGTGGTACGATAGAATTGGGGATATAACGATAGAATTGGGGATAGTGACATATAAATGAATACATTACGTAGAAATCGTTAATGCGCGACAGGGAAAAAAATGACGAAGAATGATTTTCAATTTAAATCTGATTTTTTTTCAATTTAATTTATTAGTTGAGGTATATAATCTCTCATCTAATGTAAGAATATAGTGTGGAAAAATGATAATTTTATCTACCTACCCACATATTTTATAAAAAGTTGTTCAAATTCTAAAAAGCCAGAGAAATTAAAAAAAGCTATCGAATTAACTGTTTTCGTTCTTCAGAATTGTTCTTGTATCGCACTGGTTATACTGGCGACAACTTAGCAGAACTTAACGTACCGTGAAAATTCAATGTTACGACATTGTAAGAATGTTACGGTCTTCAGTGATCATTAAGGAGACGAAACGCGGTTCCGTGGCTTCGCCGTTTTGATGTTCAGAGTCTCGAAGGATGCTTGTTCGTGGAAAAATAAAGGGATGACAAATGGAAGAGCGATAACAAGAATCGTGGAATCTCATTTCGTCGCCTGCCGCCACAACGAATGAAGAAAAAATTTTTCGACGTCGCGAAAGCATAAATTCACCGAGACGAACGCATTTCTCCTGTTTGCCCTAGCATATATCGCAATTTTTCATTCCAAGCGAAATATTTTCAACGTCAAAATGATAGGAGGATAAGGTTCGCGTAATTTCACTGATTAATTAATTTCATTTTATAGATTATAGTCCTTTGAATTTTCATTAAAACTCGACTTAAAATTGATCGATGCTTTTATGTATAAATGAGATGATTCAAAACATTGTGCTTAATAATATATATTATAAATCATTAAAATTGGTGAAGTGTATTCTTCCATATATAATCATAAAAGAATTTTATCGATGTAAGATGTTCGATTAAAATAAAATCATGATTAAAATATGGCCACTGCATATAAATGGCGTCTACAATTGTACAAGTACTTTTGTAAGCCTGTATATCTTGGACATATTACACAAAGTATATTACACGAATACCTGAATCGCGAACAAGTGTTCGAGTCGTCGTTCCATGGTATTACGATTTCCATCCGGAAATATCGGATGCAGCATATGTTTTTACAACAGTACACAGTCGTCGCCGTGGGAATTTACGACGAAATTTGTAAAATAGAGGAACAAATTGATTCGCCGCGGAAAAGGAACCTTGTACAATTGAATATTCTCCCAGGAGCATCGAAGGTCCTGGAAATCTGTGCCGTAGCAGCCAGTCCACGTGTTCCTGGAATACTAAACCGGCTCGTCTGTTTCCCGATTCCTTTGTCGGTGTGGAAATCGGTGGGCGCGTGGAAAAATCGCTGGTCCCAAGGAAAATCGAGGAACGAGCCACGTCGCCACCAGGTCATCGGGCTTCTATCCACGACGTGACTCGAGGACGCTTCCCATCGCGACGCTTGAAAAGGGGAAACGATCGCCCCGAGGGATATTTGCGTATCGGAGGAAAGAAAATTAAACTGGAAGCCCCGTGGACTAGGGAGACGCGTCGCGTGCCTCCCATGTCCACTGTAGCGTGGAAAAATATCAACCAATATCTTTTGTTATTTCAATCTAGAGACACTGTCGCGCGGAAAACTACGCGTTTTGAAAAAGCTTGGAAATTCCAATCGATATCTTTTTCGTTTTAAAGGTAGAGAGCTTCAGATGCAGATGAGAATATTAACAAATGGTCAGTTTTGGAAAAATATTCTTTCAAAGATGAAAAAACGTACCTATGCCCCTTACTTTTACATCTAATCTTCATTTTCTTCAATTTCTGATCCATCGACAAGATAATTATTCATCTAGACCGACAAAATAATTCTTCAGAAGTTCTGTTGGTAAAGTTCAAAATCGAGCAAATCTACCAGATTGTTGCTACGTGAGAAAACCAGGCAATAACGATCTCGTGGTACTTCGGATTTGCTCGATTCCAAACTTCAATTGCTTTATCAGCAGAATTTCTAAAGAATTACTTCATAGATGAGTCAGAATAAATACTAATAACGTTTTTTGTTCCTTGAGAGATACTGTTAAATGCTCTGTAAGAATTTTTCGTTCGTAAGGAGGTCCAAAAATGGTCATTTTTTAACATCCTCCTATGGAGTCGTTCGATATGAATTTTTATACGAGGCGATTGAGCCGAGAGCTTAGATCGTAAGGAATTAGATTAGAAAAGAAGAATTTATGGTGAGTGGATCTGACTAAATGTATTATGCAAATGACTGATGAACCTCATAGGTAAATAGATATCGCACTATTTTTCCTAGAACTTTAATATTTGATGGTTATGAATTTGTTATATATAGAATGTCGATACGAATTTGTAAATTATATGAAAGTTTCAAAAAAATTGTTAATTAAATGACTGTTAGTATATCAGCATTTATTTTCATCATTTAAAAGCCAGGACTTTAATATTAGCAATCTGTTCCAGAACGTGCACGATTATTTAATTCAGAGAGCACAGTTGTACATGCGGCACCATGTGCAGCATTTTGAACAATTTCAGCGTTATTAAAATGTATCTTAAAAATTACGTGTCATATTTTCATTTGTGAATCCTATTTTAAATTGATAGAGGTAGATATCAGTATATATAACCGTACGAATTGATTACGTATGATACTAACGCTTTTTGAAACAATACGTTGTGTATTAAAATTACAAACTTTTAGTTCTTTACAACCGACAACGAGAAATAATTTTGTCGATTTTGCCTGAAAAACGAAAACGATGAGGTATGAAATTACTACCAACGATCGAACGCGATATAGCAGAATCGCGAAGTCAACAAACGCTATTTAAACTCGATGAGGCAATCGTAGCTTGAAATCGTTCGGATTCTGTCTTGAAACGTCTCGAAATTCCCAGTATATATCCTGTGGGATGAGTTTTAAATTATTCAAAAGCGCGACCGGTCACGATATCTACGATCTAAACGCGAGATGAGTGGCTCGATTATTCCTTCTGTCTCCTTTATTAAGAAGTTCTCTCGGTCGTTGCGTTCGCGCGATTATTATCCCACCGAGAATTCGGGCATTATTGCTTCCTAAGAGAAGTCGAATCCCGTTAATTTCGAGCCGCTTTTCATACCACCGACTCGAGCCGTTTTCCATTTCAACTCTGTGTACACGGCCGAAGCCGAACGTTGAATTCATTTTCGAACTTTCGATGGTGCTCGCGAGTTGATCGAGAATCGCGACGGCAGTGCAAAGAGACGAAGAATTGAGGAATCTCTTGTCTCACGGTGCTACCAATTTTGCTTATTTTATGTTTGAAAATGAAAGAAAAATTAATCGAAGATGTTAAACGAAATTTGACTTATTTAAAGGGCTCGTTTGTCAATTGAAAAATTTGAAATTTTTACGTCACTTAATAACAGTAACTTAATAACAGTAATTTGAATTGAATAGAATATTCTCAATATTCAGAGCTTCTTTTTAATTTAACATTTAACAGAAGGGAAACAACTAAAATAAAATGTTCGAAATATGTTATATAAAACATATAAAAAGCATATTCGATGTGCGAAGCGACTACGTTAATGAAGATGAACAGTATAGAAATAATGAATACGGTGTCCTTTCGAGTTTAAAAACAGACCGTCGTGATCACGTCGAATAGAACACAGTAGAGAAAATGCGAATAATCAGACGCGATGGAATCAGAGATAATGGGCAGACAGTGGAAACGGCGTGTATGGGTCAGCCGCGTTAAAAAGGGAAGATCGGCTGGTTAGTAGAGAAGCACAAAATCGTACAGTCTGGCATAGAATGCTTTTCACAGAGGTTACGGCTGATATAATCGCTTTGTTTCCCTATTCTTGTTTCGTGGCTTTATTAAACGAATTTAATACAAAGTTTCGAATTATCTTTCGCTACAGATCTACTGTATTTTGAATTTATACAAGGGTAATGTAATAAACCGTGGAATATGTAGATCTCTCTATGAACCATATCGTACAGAAGTTTCCAGAAGTGAAAATTATCTTCAGTTTGATTTGCTTAACTATAAATATAATAACAGTGCTTTCAGTTAATATGAGAAAGTGAATGACTTTAATTGTATAAGTTATCAGTTGTATGACTTTGGTTGCAAATGAAATATCTTTCTTAATCCTGAATTATAAATACACATTAACCTTTTAGATGTTAGGAATCATTAACATCGTAAGTTTATCGCGAAGAATTTCTTCTGATAACAAAATTTCTTAGAAATATTTACTTCGAGAATGTAGCAAACGAAATTTGTCCTATTTTCGAAGCTACTTTTCAATCAACAATTAATAGATTTTAAATGTACTTCAAACTTTTTTCTTGCAACTATCTTAAGTGTAATCTTCTAAGTGAAATATTTTAGTATTCACGCTGTCAACTTGCACTGTCTTTATAAGTTTTGCTTGTTTCTGCTTTAGCCAGCCGAATATAGTAAAGGACGATAATTCACAACGACGATCTTCAATGTAACGACTGTTAGTTCAAAGGAAAAATCAGTTGTAATTAATTACTGGAACGATATTGAAGTTGGAAGGTTAATATTCCCATTAAGGATGCGATCTCTATCATAATTCCAAGAAGTTCGATAACTTTCTCTTATCGCGATCCCAACTACGGTGGTTCTTGCAAGACTGTCCTTTGACTTTCCGACATGATTTTGCGAGCAAAATCAGTTTTATCTACGGGAGAATAATTTTCCAGCAGAAAGTTCTCGACCGAACATCGTTGTCCTAATAAAAATTTTCTCGCTAGGAAAGAAAACTTCGCCGTTTACCTTTGGCAATACATTAAAATTCTTTGTATTAAACGAGATTCAGATAAGTGTTACAAAAGTTTTCATTTAACTTTCACTGTTTTCTTTTCTTATAAATGTTGTGAATACTAATAAAAGTGATGGTGTAGCAAAAGGAAAAAAAAATCATTTTAAACAATGCGATCGTATCCCGAATTAATAAAATATTGTATTTTAAAATCAGCTTAAGAAAAAGACGGTAAAAGGAAGTACCAACTGAGATTTACAATGCGCGTAAGCTTTGCATCAAAAATTTCTCACAGTTTCTCAAATCAAGAATCCGTACACTGTCTAAAGTACATATTTCAACTTTTCCTTCGTCGTGCATTAAAGAAATTCACCTTGTGTGTAACCGGCTGTGCGGCGAATGATAAACGAACCCGCTAAAAGTTGTAGGAAAAGTAGATGCCGCGGGGAAAACTGTGTAACGGTACTAGATGGCTACGGAAACGAAAGCTGGACGTGGAAAGGGTCAACTGGTATATTTACATAGTAGGTATATATCCTACAGGATACGCGGTAGAATGTTGGATACGAAGGCAAGTTCTATGATTAAATATTACCAAGGATACGCTGTCGTCTCCGGTGAGGTCTTCTGTATCTAGAAAAGAGCTTCAAAAATCCCTTGGTCGCATCTCAGTTCGCCACTTCTAATCTGCACGCCAGCCATTCTTCCATCTCACTATCTGTATCTATCTTCTTAATTTACATATTACAAATTTCGCTCTATATGCTTCTTTGTTTCCTTGTTGTTATTATTATTTTTCAAAATAATATACCGTGTAAAAAATATACTGTATGAAAATTCTTGGATACTACATATCAATATATACGTATAAAAAAATTCTATCTTAATAACGATAAAACTAAAGCGCAGTCGTTTATCTAAACCATTTAAGAAACTTTCATATCAAATATTTCTCAATGCAAAATTCACCCAATCTTGAATTTATGCTACGATTGAACTCAGAAAGACTCAGAATCCACAGGTTAAAGTTAATACCAACCAAGAAATCTCCGTGATACTAGATAAAAAATTCCATTCGAGCGTTGCATCCTACATATCATTCTCGAACGTCGTCCGCATAAGACATTCATATAAAAACTCCAACCTCCTAGCGGTAAAAATCTCAACGGAAGGTCTTGGAAAAAGATGGAAGCGGAGGGCGCGAAAAAAGGAAGATGAAGAAGGAACGAGCTCGTAATATCTCACGAATATTCTCAAACGGGCTGTAACCACGGGTAAAATCGCATTCAAACTTCTCGATTATCTTCCCCGGGAGTCGAAGAGCGTTACTACTACCCTCTGTGTTCCCTTCCCTCTATTTTTTCCTTCTTCCCATTCTTCGTCGTTCAGTAGAGCCAGCCTTGACAAATGTGAACCGATAAACGGCCGTTCGCTTCCTGTGGTCCGTTTTGAACTCGAATAATCGATCGTTCCCCATCGATCGTGCTTTCGAACAATCGCCTCGTTTTAATGCGACTTGAGGAATGCAAACGGTTAGGGGAGATAAAAAGATTTGCTTGTTGCGAAGGATGATTGTTTCCGGGATTCTGATTTGGAATAACGATGAATAGATTGTGCGTTTATGCATTTACAGAATCTTTAAAAATCTTTTTACCAAAGTACATACATCTCGCCACATCAAGACACATCAGAGAAAAGATAAAAACTTCATTTCACCTTTAATTGAAAGAAATAAAATTGTAATAAAACACTTCCAAATTAATGCATTATTAAAGAAAAAAAAAGAATAAATACAATACTATTCAAAATTGATCGTTTGATCTCATCGAGTCAGAACAAAAAGAAGAATAAGATCCCATTTTAACTACCCGTTATGTCATCAGTTCACAACAAGAACCAAATCGCGTAAATACAGGATACCCATTCAATTTAAAACAGAAAGAGATTCGAGGTAGCCTACTTATTCAGCGATCCCGAAGAAATCGGTGGTCCTGTCATTCAGCCTAAAATCAGGCCACCTATATCGCAATTTTAACGAAGTCGCGCATCTTCCGTTCCTTCTGATTCTACAGAAATTGATTTTATTATTTTCCAAAGGCTTATGTATACATCACGCGTTCCCATGAAGAGGAAAGAACGGCTCGCGAAAATCGTCGCCCATTTTAATTTCACGACTTCGCAGTTATCCTTTGCACTACCTCTCGTTTCTGGGGTAAAACCTCGGATTCGAAATTCGATTCTACTCCTTTAGACGCTTCGATTACGGAACGGCACAAATTATACGTTACTTCCGTTCTTATAGTACTGAAAAAGGAAAAACTCGTGTAATGTTGGCGAGAAAAGACTTGTCGCAATGGGAAAAGGATTCGAATGGAAATACATAAGCGAAAAACGAATCGTATTTAGAATATTCGAAAAGAAGAAAATGCACGGAGGGAAGCATCGTTTTAAACTATTAGGTATAAAACTTGCAATAAAATAATCGTATAGTAAAATAAAATTTTATAACAACTTTATATATCAATTCTAAATGATAGTTACATTACTGTTACATTACAGTCATATCGCTATTGTATTACTTGTAATTAAGTTATCATTGGAAAATATTTCTTAAAGAATACCTTACTCTTATTATTAAATTATTTTCTTATTATTAATTTCTTCTCCCTTAAATCATTGCCAAACTTTAAATTCCATCCTGCCGAATTAAAGACAGAAACAACGAAACGAATAAACACACGAATAAACACACGTGTTTCTTAAATAATTTTGCATCTCTCAACACTGGTAAATTAGATTACCTTTTATCTTCATCGACAAAAACTAAATTACTTCGTACATTTCTCGAAACAAAAAACGAGAGAATAGGATGAAACATTTTTACACGTTGCGCAAGCATGTCGAACATTGAATCAAAGGTGTCGCGTGCAACACGTTTTCCCTATCGCGACACGTGTATAAAGCACAGCTTTTGTCCGGCTCGTAATTTTTCGGTTTCATTTGGCTAGCCTCCAAACGGCTGCATATTGTGTCAGCTGAATTCTCTTCTCAGACACGCGGGAAATTGCTTGGCCGGAAACGACCACAGGGTAACACTCATTGTCCCCGCGGCATAGCAACCCGGAAAATCGTTTTAATTGGTTCCATGGACCAGCCAGAAAATTAGCCAGGGCAAGCACGCGAGGAACACTCTTCACGGTTAATCCATGTCGCGATAACGATCATCGAATTTCTCCAACGGACAGGAGAAATAAAATATTTTCATGGTGAATGGGATCTAAAACGGTTCGACTCTCTTCGAATTTATGTTATGGTTCGCGAAAACATTTGATTTTACAATTACTAAAAAATATATAAATGTTTTCTGTAATATCTATGATCCTTTTTACTGAGATAGAAATATGATTACTGAACTGCGGAGTATTATGTATTTATGGGAGATTTAAAGATGCAAACATACATATAATGCATACATATAATATAAGAAAATATACAAAATATCCAACATATAATATTTTGTACAATATTTGATACATAAAATAATTTTCTACCTAAGTTACGTCTTTCAAATTATGTTCATAAAAATATGAATTTCTACAGATATCCTCTTGAGCAAGATCTCCAGGAATTCTATGTTTCGCATTTATGTTCGAAATGATTTGAATCTCCGTAATATTGAAGAATTTCGAATTTTCAAAGATTTAAAGATCGAGAATCTAATGCCTATTATGAAATATGTAGTTCGTTGGAATCTGACGAATTTATCAAAATCAAAAAACGATAATCGATTTCGAGGATGTGGCGACGATTCCATTTCAGAACGATGCCAGCCTGCAATTACTTAATTAGTTCCCGGGAAGCGATATTTAGGGAGAGCGTACTAATTCGCAAACTGGCGGCTGCGTGGGGAATTTGTGGAGTTTCATCGCGCAACCGTAAATCCCTTGTGTCGTAGAGATTCTAGAAATGCGCGAGTTAATTTTGGTCGCTGTCGTTGGGAGCGTTGAACGCGCTATGTGATAGAGGTAATGTTATTTCTCTAGGAATATTAGAATACTAAAGTAGTAGATATTGCCTTAATTAGTATGCATTGTATCTCGGTGGTAAGATTAGGTAGGTTTGAAAGATTTTCGCGCTTGTATTTGAACTAATTATCGCTTTATAAGATTATATCAAATTAAAGGACGCGTACTGTAATCTGATCAGGAGAATAGTTCAATTTAATATGTGAGATTTTCACATCTGGGCCCTCTTGTACGATAATCTACTTCGTTATGATATCGCTAAAGCGACAGTAGGTCATTTTACAGTTCTATAATTTCGAACAGACATTTTGTATTAAATGAAAAATTAATTTCGTTGTTTGAATTTTGTAAGAAGAAGGTACATTGATAAACGAACTAAACTGATAAATGAACTGATAAATGAAAAACACTTTCGAACAGAACCTACGTTAAAAATTAAAGTTCCGAATCTTTTTGATAAATCCAGGCGAATAAAGATGATCAATTTAACAAATTGCGCATATAAATATATGACAAATCTTTAAGATAGTAGTATTTTATAAACATTTGCTTGATCGTCATAACGTATTTTACACGTTTCCATATCTAATATCCTTCGGCTCTTTGCACGAAATTATATTTCGCCTTCATTCGACATTAACTCGCGTTTCCATCGTGCTCGATTCCATTTGACTGCGCGTATAGGATTTCGATCAAACGATTACCCTTTTTATTGCAGACAAGCGGACTATCGTTTCGTATTTCACCTTTCTTTCCCACGTTTATCCCCAATATACTCGCGTAAGTATCAACGCGGAATGTTCTAATATACGACGTTAGGATCGCGAGCATTCGCATTTACGAGGGTGAGTATGAGAGCACGCGGGACAATATTACATCGTACAGGTGCAACTGTGACATAAAGTCCCGGAGGATAAGTAGTTGCCGGAAGCCAAGCAGAAGGAAGCTGTCGGCGAAATGCAAAAAGAAAAGAGGACGACGATGGAATACATTTGCAAAAAGAGAACACCGTGGAAGAACGTAATTCGTACAGCGAAGGGGGAAAACGCCTTGGTACCAACAAGAGGTATTTTCAGAGGAAAAGCCTGGCTTTAACATGCCGGAACTCTCCTTCAACATTTTACAAAGAGAATGGTATAACGTTGATGGATAAGAGGGTGAAAATGAGAAGGTCATGATGATCCTGTAGATACCGAAAAACAAAGAATATCTTTTGGGAATTTTCTGAACAGGGCTAATCAACTTACAATAGAAGCGAAAAGAAATATGTTAAACCGAAATTAGAAACATTCGCAACATTCTTTGACCATTTAGAATTTAAAACGAGCGCAATTCAAATATAAAAATCTAATCTCTTTGAGCATAATTCCATTAAGCTTTGATATTCTGCCTGAAAATAAAATATAATACTCACTGTGAGATGCCTATCAACCCGTAAACTAATTATATTGCTACTCAGACATCCAATAAAGTTAACACTAATTTCCTTTCGTTCGACCATTTCAAATCGTTTAATTCGGAGAAAATGTACGACCACCGATGCTCAAAATTAACGACCAGCTGAGCGTATTCACACGAATGGAGAAGTGAGAAATGGACACGTTTTGAGTGTCACGTTATCCCTTTTAAACCAACGGTATCAAAGCACGAACGAAGATCCCCTTAACACCTAAAACTCCACCGTCAAAGCAGACAAGGTACATCTGTGCAACGCAAGTATCCTCCCGCCTGTGTTGTGATCTGCATACAACGAAGCGTTATTGCCCGGCTGGAAAATCCGCCGTTAAATCTCAAAGGGTAGATGCCTCCTCGAAACTTGAAACCAAAAGGAAAGGTAAGAGCGAGAAGAAATTGGAAAGATGATGGGCAAAAAGCGAGAGCGGAGGCGAAACGCGGATAACAGAGCGCGCAAGAGTTGATCGAACGATCAACTGAGCTTGATAGAGCTCCAGAGAAATGGATGACGCGTGGATAAACAAAAATGAGGTGTTGCGTGAAAGATTATCTCTTCCGAAACAATTGCATTCGTGTATAAATCTAATTTGTGAATCAATAGCCGATTAGTTGATAGATTAGCTGATAGACAGATCAGTAGCTGATGTTAGTGATTGTAGATATCGGAGTTTTCAAAGCTATTTCTGTAATTTTAAGAACTTTGAAGGACCTCTTACTTTCCATTTTATATTGTATCAGAGTGAATATTAGACTATAAGTTAAAAAACGACGATTAGAACGTGAAATTTGAAGATGGTCGCTTGTAAGAGAAAAGATCGTTACATGTTTGTTCGAAAGATCGTTTGCTTATGTTTGGGATAACAAATCATCTGAACTTTCTATCCTACTTTAAGTATTTCTTAAAACTAGTCATTCTTTCCTAAAGTGATTAAACTATCGTTTCAAAGAATTGAAACCTTTAACGTACTAACTTATCCAATTTAGTGGGACTCGCTTCGAGTAACAAGTTCGAGAACATTGATAGAAATACGAAATCAATATTTCTTATTCGCTATTGTGTACAAGCAAGCAGGTAGCCAATGATCAGGCACGAAATAACAAAGGAACAATTTTATATCTCAATGCTCTGTCATCCTAGAAATCTTCCGATCAGAGATATTTATCTACATCCATTTTTAACATTTCCCCATCGACTTGCCCAAGGGAAACGTTTTCCGAAATAGAAGACGATAAGGTGGTTCGAAAACGTTCCTAAAGCGAATGAAATCCCTGTTCTAAAAACAAACAACCGTCTCCGATACATTTATAGAACATATTCGTTCGTCTGTAAGAATCGAAATCGGGAACAGGTTGAAGCGGTGAAACCGTTTTTCCGGCAAGGAAGCCTCAGGAAATCCACTTTTCGTGCTGCTAGCCAAGCAAACATCCTGCTCTTCTATCCTCGGAAGACGAAGATCACTTTGGATGTAGTGTCTGCCTCCACGACCAGCGGGATGGTGCCTATTTGCTTTGGGAATCGCACTATAGTGCTTGTGCACCTTCACCATAGAACCAGCCTTTTCCTTTTGCAACCCTTTCATCATGATTCGTACAGTGCCTTCTCCGAGTTTTTTTTTTTAGTTTCTACGTATGTAAAGTTTTATATGCTAATATCACGATATCGGTTGATAATAAAATTAATTTTAACTTTACCTCTTAATTTTGTTAACAATCGTTGTATATTGTAGAAATGAAGACAAAAAGATATCTTTCGATCAAGACGTGGGACCCTTTTTTATCATTCAGTGAATTGCATTTTCCTTTATTCGAGAAATACGATGGTTTGCTTTCCCATATTTGTAATAGTAAATTTTAAGAAATATTTCTCGATTTTGTATCGTAATCTTTCTATTTGTAATCTTCAAAATGTGTCCAAGATTTGTAAGGAAATAGCATTGATATAATCTGCAGAAAATCACGCTTACAATAATTTGACAGCAATAATCTATATATCTAACTTTAAGAGAAAATATTTGAATGGTAATTCGTTAATTGTTATTCCTTATTTCCTATAGAGTAATTAAACCTTATATTTACAGATGTATAAATGTTAAAAAATTGTATAATCTCGACACACGAGCTAATTAAACAGGAAACATTTATAAGGAAACTATCATAGAAATATCTTCATATAGGAAGTAGTTTAAGTATAGGCAAAGTAAAACGTACACGCAGGATAAGAAAAGCGAGGATCTAGGAAGATGAAGAGAAGCGAAAACTCAAACAGAACATTGGCTTTGCTTCCTTAGGGGACACGACTAATGGAATAAGCAGAATAGTAGAGGAAAGAACCATCAAGACTGCTTTAGCAACACAGACGAAAATTGGACAGGTACTTTTCCTCCCAAGAGTACACATGGTACTGCGCAACCACATTTGTAAGAGAAAGTATACAGTGTATTTCATAAAATGTGCTCCTAAAATTTATATATTCGCAATAGTAATCTGATGATTAAGAATGAAAAGAAAATTCATATCATATATTTTAAATCTCGTATAAGTCTGTTCAATATTGATTCAAATAATTAAGATTATTCAGACATGTCCATTGTGTAAATGAACTCGAGTGAATATTTTAATAAAATCATTAAAATATTTATTAACATAGAAAATATTAGAACTTACAACGATAGAATCCGCAATGCTTGTAGCAACTATTTTTTTACCGTCTTAATGGAATTTCGGGTATGAAATTATACTCTCGCGTTATGAGTAAACCTGTATATCTATAGAGAGTACCAATAGATGAATTACGTAATTCAACGCAAACAAGAAATGTCTAAAATTGAATGACTGAACAAATTCAGGAATATAACTATTAATTGCTTGAACATATTTTGCAAAACACATCAACACGTATTCCTAACGAGGAAATCAAATATCGTTTCGTAATTCCGTATTCCTTGTTCGTAATAATGATCTATTATAATGGAATTATTTTCAATAAAAAGGCAAACATTTCATCATGACTTATATGTAAATATATTTTCATTGATGAGGGGAAAATGTTGCAAACATGTTTCCAAACTTTATCCGAAAATATATGTGACACGGTACACGATAGGTGTATAAAGTCTCTCATAATGAAGACAACTTTTTACGACTCTGGAGACAAATAAGAAGTAATCAAAAGGAATGTTGTCGCGGTCCTCGTTTATCTCTATGTTTCCGTCGTGGCGAGCTAAGTGAAAATCCACTCAAACATCTAACAAACTTTAAGAAAATTAGCTCCGTTTTTCATCTAAAAAAAAAAAGTACTATTTCAAATAAAATAATGCACTAAAATTATAAACGAACTTGCCGTATGAATCTTAAATTAGTTATTATACTAAAATAAAACCACAGGTTTGTCCAATACGAATTTTCACTAAAGCTATTTTCTTGTATAAAAACTTGAAATTGGTAAAAAATAAAATAAACGACAGCGATGAAATTGTTACAGATTTGTGTGAAAATGAAAAATATTTTAATTCATTATCGAACTCGAAAGTAATAACGTTTACAGAACGTCTATTCAACATATAATTTCATTTGATTGAAACGTTCTCCTTTTTCATCGTTCCCCTTTTCACGCTCTTTACCTGTATTCGTCGATTCGCGTTCGAGAAACCTGTTTCTGTGGCAGCCAACAAGAAACAAAAGATTGGAGAAATGTTCATCGCGAGCGAAGAAAGACGTTTACATATTTTTGAGATAGGAACGACAAGCGTGCAATATGCAACAGCTAAAATAGAGTGGAAAGAACGAAAGCTGCCTCGGATGGTGCAGCGAAAAATAATAAATAACTATTCCACGTAACGTTAGTAAATAAAACACTAATGAAATTGATGATAAATTATGGTATCTAATTTCATAGTCTTAAAATAATCTTCCCTTTTGAATATTTCTTCTGAAATTAAGTAAATTGCATCCTGTAATTCTACGCGCTATAAGGTTTGTAACTAAATGTTAATTTCGTACTTGCTCCTTTCAAATTCCACGAGCCGATGTAAAAGGTAGATGAAATTTATTATCTATTAATATAGGAAGTAAGAAATTGATACGTTATTTATCTCCAACAATTTCTATAAATATTTCAGAAATATTTCGTACGACATATTTTACGCACCATGAATATAAAGGTAGATTTAAAATTTATTAACCTTGTAATTAATTTTAATCTAGCTACACATTAATTCATATCAATATTAACATTTTCATGTCAAACTTCACTATTAATAATGCTTGCATCGCAACGTTTTAGAACAAACAATATCTCGATAAACTTGCGTTCGATCAGTTTAAATACGCATACGTAAAATTTCCCACAATGAAGGTACATATTTATCTCGTAAAAATGGAAGTTGGAAGATAAAAAAAAATTGTTGCAGAAGAAAACTTGCTTTACCCATCGATTTCTCCAAGACGGTTGTCGATCATCGTTATGTTCCGATCAAAATGTGGAGACATTCCGCGAAAAGAAGTGTCCATCTCGACATCTGTGGTCCGACCAATGAAACGAACGTCGAATAAAAGCGGACAGGTGGCCACCCTAGAGGCTCCAGATAAGCTGTGGATCAGGTTTATGGTGCTGACCAAGCAGATACATTTCAAGCAAAATGAACTTCTCGAAACTCGTCCGTTCCACGGCTGTCTGCCCCGTGAACGGACCACACGTGTTCGGTTTCTGGACCCTATAGGGCAACGCGTGCCCTCCAATAATCGTATAACATGCGTCCACCTTGTTAAAAGTCGAAGCAGGGAGTAGACAATCGACGTTTGACCTTACTCAAACAATATCAACGATGGCATAAAGAAATCCATTTGCTTTGTTATTCCAAGGAATTTTTCATGCTTCTCATTTTCTCGTATCTTTTAAAACGAATTCCTAAATATATAGATAACTCGTCATTTATTTTATCTACTTGTTCTTAGTTATGGTTAAAACATCACCTTTCATCCATAACGCACAGTTTTCTCTTTAAACGCACACTTTCCTTAAGCTACGTTCACACGACTTATATTATACGTGAAAAAGTATTTGCACACCGTTGTATTTATTATGGGATTTTGATATGAAATAATTAGGTTTAGGTATATTATATTTTATATCATTTTTAATGGTAATTATTTAGTAGTATTATAGATATTTGAGTAAGTTGATTAATTCGGACAAAATTTAAAGATGAACTTTCGTTTCTTACCTATTTTTAATTTATTTATTTCAGATAAAGAGTTATAGTGTATGAAACTTAATCTTCGATAAATGTATTTAATAAATTGCGGTATTATTAGTAAACAATTTTTAAGCTTTAGATTTACTGGTAATAAATCATTTCAATTAAAAGTAATTCCCTGAATCCTTTATGAGCACTGAAATGAAAAAGTGCGAAGGTATCCGGGCGGAAGATAAAATTATACACCGGAAATTCGAATTAAAAGTAATCACTACGTAGCAATCCCCGTAAAAATAATCGAATTACTCGGATCGTGAAAGGTTTTATAATCTCAGACTTAAAACGGTATTATTTTCAACTCGCTAAATCCAAAGAACCATCGTGAATTAATCAGTATTTAAATAAAAAAGAACGTATTGCGTGCAAATCCGAAAAATTACATTTTCTCTAACTACGGCACCTTAATATACAATAAAGAAATTCACATGTTTCTCTACCTCTAGTTACAGAGAACAATAAAAAAGTTATGGAATAATCAACATGAAGCATAAAAATGGAAAAAAGAATTTCACAAGAATCAGAAGAGGTTGCGTAAAGTATCTACATGAATAAATAACATTGTACAGGGTTCTTTTGCAAACAATAAATCCAGAAAGAAATACTAGGCGTGATTCGAGACGTTCCTTTGTATCGTCTCTGCTGGCTGACAACAATTTACATCAATAATATCGCTGGGAACGAGGGTTCAAAGTTTGTCCCGTGGGAGGCGTGGAAAGCTTAAAAGGTATTTCACCGCGAATATAAGCAATTACTAAAATGAATCGAGGAATAAAGGTTTACTTTTACGGCGATGGAAAAAACATTTTCGAATTTACGTTTTGTGAAATAAACGAAACGACGCTCTACGACGCAAGCCTTTCATATAGTTGCTCGTATCGATATGAATTTTGATATGAATACTGATCGTGCATCTGTACTGAGAAATGATATTAGACATTTAAAGCGAAAAAGATATTAAGAGAATAGAATATATCATACAATAAATAAAAAAAATACTAAAAGA
Source organism: Bombus haemorrhoidalis (assembly GCA_014825975.1). NCBI lineage: Eukaryota > Metazoa > Arthropoda > Insecta > Hymenoptera > Apidae > Bombus > Bombus haemorrhoidalis. The sequence goes on from CM026171.1 coordinate 4,260,249, forward strand.
AAATTTGTATCGTTAACTAAATTAGTTATAGTTTAACTCTGAATGTTTGCTTTATCCAACAACACGTACGTTCGAAACAAAACTAAACCAGTAAAATAAGATTAGACTAAACTACATTTTTATTGCGGGAACGTGTTTAATAAATTCATATCGTTCTCCTGAGGAGGACGGTGCGACATTAAAATAAACGAACCAGTTTCGTTTGATTTTGAGAACAAAATCGAACAGAAGGAAAAAAGGATGAAATGGACGAACGAAGGAGGAGAGACAAGAATGTATCAAAGCTACGGGACTGCCTTTGATTTCAACGAAAATTAATAAATAACGATGGTCATATCAGCTTCGCTTCTTTTACATGACAGAACAGGAAATACAAGCAATAAAGATGCGAGTTTATGATCTCACTTCTGGCCTGCATTCCAAAGTTACGATTGCATACGACTTGCCCGGTGCCTCACACTTGACGAAATCTAAATATATCGAGTTTCAATGGGAAAAAAGTTCTTAAAGCGATCCCCAAAAAGTAAGCGGCCTACTCAATTCACGACTGTCACGGTGAAAAATAAATTATCAATTTCACTCGAGCAACCTGTATCTTCAATATCTTTGCTTTCAACTATTTTATCTTTCATTCGTCTTTACTCTTCCATACTGCGTACTTCAGTATTTTCTACAAATAAAACGGTATATATTTTAGTTTATTTATTTTGTTATTTGTTATGATCAATAAAATACACCGACAAAATAGCACTTTTCTTTAGAAAGCATAAAATGCGTTTAACGGATTGTTCATTAGGTTAATTATAATTACGCGACGGAACGAAGCAACGTGTACAAAATTAGAAAGGACTAGAGAGAAAATGAAGGATGGAATGTTGAGAAGAGAAAGAAGCAGATGAAAGGTGAAAAAGAAAGGTAGAAAAGGATCCGGTGAGGCGAGAAGAAGGTCAGGCATGCAAATGCCGTGTTTTCCGGGACACCTGATGCAGAGTACGTGTACTCCCACGTAAAAACATCGACACTGCATCCTCGATTCTCCGACAAATCTCGTGAGAAACGCGCGTACAGCCTCTGCAAGAATTATCCTAATAGTTTCCACGACACTCTAATTCCTTGACTAAAGACGAGCGAGCTCGTACTACTAGCTACAATTACAGGGCTAAATTGTTCAGCGTATAATCCTCGTTATTTAAGTTCTCTATACATATAATACAGAAATGCAACAGCTTGAAAAAGAAAACCTAAAAGTCAACAGTGTAACTACAAAATCCTTCGAATAAAAAACAACCCTGCAAAAATTACCACTATCCAAATTCCATTTCGAAGAAGGCGCCTCAAAAGATGAAACCACGAAATTTTCTGTAACGTAAAACATTCGTAGTTCATGAAAGCCAGCGTACGTTGATCGAACGAAGAGCGTCGGTGGTTTCGAATGTGGAGCACGAGGGCGAGGGAAGGGCGAAAGTGTAGAGGAGACGTGTGGAACTAGCAAAGGTGCAGCCACGAGGCATGTAGTATACCGGCGGCAGTGTTTTGTTTACGAGACTTTTGTTCCGGCATGAGAGTAACGACCATTCGTTACCAGCCACTCGCCACTTCCGTTCCGCAGGTGAGAGAAAGCTCTCCTCTCGTCCCAGCCTTCGCGAATTTCCGCCTTCCCCCATTCGTTCGCTTCTTCTCATCCGCATCCGTTACTTCCGGGTGTGCCGACAAATTCTAATAAAGTCGACTTATTCCACGGCTACGCGCCTTTCGTCGCTCATCTCACGCATTCGACAGCTCAAAGAGCTTTTATGATCACTCCATGTCGTGATATTATGCGTTTAGGGGATGCAAGGCTGAGGGACGCATAATATATGGGATACACGATTTATGATGCGTGCTGCTCGTCATATTGAAGAAAAGAGTGGGATTCTGAAAGATTAACTGCCTCTTTGCCGACTGAGTGTTACGTTGTATCGTTGATAGTGAGTTTGGGAAGTTTGTTTTTGAACTGAATTAAACATTGAAGTTTGTCGAGTGACAGTGAGTTGAATTAGTTTGCTAAGTAGTTATAGTTTTCAATGTGTCATTTGATTAGGTTATTCGTTAAATCTATATCTTTGTTAAATTACATTTGTAATTTGTATTTTAAATAGACACTCCAATGAGCTGTTAAGAGGAATATTATACATAGATAAATCTATATTGTCCATAAAATGAAATTAATAGTATTGATAAACTAATAAGGATCAGTAGGAAGTGCGACTCTGTTCTTTTATTAACCTTTTACACATATGTATATACCACACTTTGTACGAAACACTTTATCGAACATAAACTTGAATTGAAGCTTACATTAGAATTAAATAGGTACACAGAAACTTGGAATGTTATGATTGCACACAAGTATATACGTTATGCTTTCAGACTTCATGTTCACTTATAGTTGCAACATACACACAAATGTATTAAATTGCACATTTCAGTAACATCAATTTACCCAACTGGAAGTGTGGATGGAAATAAAGGAAACTTATATCACAGTTATAACTACATACATACTATCTAGATCTAATATCTGTTTAGAAATTAAGTTCTTTATCGAATGTACAAAATTAACAAAAATCATCGTTAATTTTTTTTAATTATTATTTATCATTAAATTATTATCAGTCATTCATTATAATTTATTTTTAATAAAGATAGTTAATTTCGAACAGTTGGTTTTCTCATTCTCTTCCCTTTACTTTCCCCCTTGGTTTTCTTCCGCCTTTGCCATATATATAAAATATATAAAATATATATTGTAAATAAATAATAATAATATATAAATATATTATATATATGATATATAAAATAAATATAAAAAATACGTTATGATCAGTCGAATAACGTTCCAAATGAAGAGTAATAACAGCAGCCGAACAACGTCCACCTGAATCTATGATTTCCCAATTTCCATCCTCTCTTAGCGATCTCCTATAATACGACCCTTTTTCTGTTCATGGCACGCAAGAAACTCCCATAAAGTTAGCTCAGGCGGCAGCTTCTCAACGCGGAATGCTTTTAAATGCCGAAGCTCAAGCATAAAGTTGCTTTCCCCTGTTTCGCACGCTTCTCTCTCTTCTTAATATCGCTTTTCTGCTTTGTTGCTTTCACACGACTTGGTCGAATTTTCGTTCTCGAGCCTTAATCCGATTTCACCGGCTGAAATTCCACTATTTATTAATTTTTCCTCGCGAGAAGCCAAGGCGAGTATATGTGGCCACAGGAGTTCGTGTGATATTACTTAAATGCGAATAATAACGAAGATTAAAGCGCACTTTATACGTAAAATACTTTTACATGACTATTTTCACGCCCGCTACTTCTTAAATCCTAAATTTAAAATATTAAATTATGCTCTGTGAAATTTCCAATTAGTTTGTTTGTTCTATTCTTTATTTGCAGTCGTATCGACTATGAAGTCACTAATACTACTTGCGGGCTCAACGACACATGTATCATCAATGTATTACTCGCGTACAAGGGTTCTAGTATTCTAATTCTAGTGCATATGGACCACTGTTTTCGGCATTAGTACATTAGTACTCTAACGCCTTAGTGCGTACTAGCGGAGTGAGCAACAATGATTTTGGGGGATATGTGGAGAACTTAATAGGATGGACCCCGAAATACCACAGACCGCGCTCAAATAACTACAATACAAGTACGAATAAATCAAGTTGTAGAGACGCTCCAGTTGGTATTTTATTGAAAGTCAATTAACTTAATTTATGGAAGAAGAAAAGTAAAAAAAAAGTTTAACTAATATTACTACAAAATTAATGTATCCTTTCAAGTTCCTTGCTCTTTATTTTGTAAAATTTTTCTTGTCCAAGTCTTTGTAAAATATAAATTTTATCGGGATTTGTTTAATCAACGGTAGCAATTAAAGATTGAAAATTTATCTATAAAAAATTTATTACAAATCTATCTTTTTAAAACAAAATTATAATAAATCCTTCGATTTCTTTCTTAAAGAACTTTGTATAAACAAAAAAGAAACTCGAAGCTGAATTGTCTTGGACAAACCAACGCTCCTGTATCACGTTCTTTTATCAAGCTGCTTTCGCCGACCACAAACTTTTAAATGCCAAATAAAACGAGAAATGGCCACGAAAATTCTTGAAACGGTAGAAAAGAAGAACTTGCGAGGGAAAATAACGGTTGGTCCGTGCTCGATTGACGGACATCGACGAAAATGGTTGTGGCAACGACAAAACGGGCCAGGAAATGGATATACGCGTGAAGAAAATGATAGGAGAAAAAAGAACGAACAATATATATTTACGTGTGTGTGTGTGTGTTTCATTTTGTGCAAGAAATATCGCGAGTATCCACGACTGTTTTACGAGCACGCTCACCTAAAAACGAAATCGCTTTTCTCCCGACAATCATCCCTTTCCACGCTATTTTTTCTTATTTGCAGCGATGGAATCCCTTGAACCGAGGTTCATAAAAATACGATCGAATAGAACTCGATTATTAGACAGCAGATATTTATGAAAATTTGTATCTTTATGGATAAAACTAAAGAAATGGAATCTGACTACAGATTTGTTTCGTCCTTTGACCGGTACTTGTTCTCTATGATTTTATTCACATTGAAACTTATCTGAGATCGAGCAGATCACTGTTCGTAGAAAAACAATATATATAATTTGATTAGAAAATTATCATTCTTGAATTTTTACCTGATATTGTTTAATTTTCATTATTATCTGAAAATACGTTCGTTATATTTTATTTTCCTATTATTTATTTCAGTCTGTTTCTAGCCTAATTCGAACTCCTTAAAATACCTACATTTCCTGGACACCAAATTAACGAAATCAATGTTATTCTTATCATCGCACGAAATTTACTCGGAGCGCATCTGTTGCGTAGATTGTAATAATCTGCATGTCATATGACAGATTAATCTTGTCTGACTAGTGTAGAAGATATGCAATTGGGCAGAGTTAATTACATTAAGGTGTTACACAGTGTAATTACTATCTGTCCAACTTGTTATAGTGGTTGCTGCACGCTAATTGATTGACATTTTCGAACTGGTTCTGATACGATTGACGTATACATATACATATATCTTCAAAATGAAGTTATTCTATCTGTAAGAATATATTGTTGCGTAGGATAATTGATTTGTTTTTCTTTTTCACAGATAAGAAAAAAATGTGAAAAATTATATAAAATCGTTTAAATGCTTGAATAGTTCTTTGCTTCAGCAGCGTATTTAAATTTTAATAAAAGATCCCATCAACTTTTTGATTTAAAAAAAAAACTCAGACTAATCGACAATAACTTTTCTTACAAAATTACGAATATTGTAAAAATCGCACAAAGATATATCTTAGAAATTATTAATGGATTACAGTGTCTAAATTCTCTGTATTTCATAGAAAATGTAAAAGTTTCTAAAAAAATAGTATAATTGGAAGATAGGACTAAATCTACCATCAACTAATTATGATTTAGCAAATTTTCTGCCATTGTAGAACAACCGTATCTCTAAAAACTTTATAGTATAAAATATAAAAGAGAATATTAGAAACAGAAGGAAATTATATGCAGAGAAATCATAGAAAATGATTACGGAAACGTGTTACAGACATGTCTGTGACCGAGGCGAGATATATTGGGCACGAAACGTGCCGGGAAAGTATAAAATGTCTGAAAGCTTGTTCTCACCCTTTCTCCTCTTCCCGACAATCCCCGCAACTTTCACTACGTATGGTTAACCCAGCTTGTAATATATCGCCTACTTGTTCCACGTACAACATCAACCCCCTTGTCTCTAACATGTGTATAATCCTGCGGTTTATCAGTCTGCTGCTCCCCGATTCATATCCCCGAGGCTATCTTGCGAACAAACTATGATATTTCACACTGCTTCTATCATTTGCTGACTACTTGTGATAGATTAGCTGTTGTCTTTTTTTGACATATTCTTTTTCTTCCTCAAATCTTGCATTTTCGAGTTCTCATGATCGAAATATTTTGAATAACTCCGCGAGAATTTTTATTTCTTCCTAAATGATGGAGTAATTTATATTCGATGAGAAAAAGTATTTTCATACTTACACGCGGTTTTTATAATTTGTATAATTTTTATCTTTGTATATTGATCAGATATTATTGCGTTAATGGTATGTAGTTAGAAATGTAAACTGTATTTAATAAAATAAGCCGATATATAATTATTCAAGCGATTCCATAAAACAGAATTAATCAGGTTATTGATTATGTCTTACGATTAGTAAATTCTGTAAATTACTGTTCAGAATATTAAATATCATGTTTCATTTGATATTTAATTCTGAATGGAGTTGTATCTATATACATATCGTCCTTGTACTCATAATGATGGGGTCATCTAGATTAATTTATCCATTCTGCTGTCAATATACTTTTACACTTCAGATATAAGCTATTACAAGTAACAAATGGATATGGTAATCATAACTGGAAAGAAGTTGTCATAATTCCATTTTATTCTCCCCAGTGACGAATTGCATTTACCTTGATCGAAGTATTTATGCCATGACTATGTTTTACGGATGAGACACACGTGCTTCGTCATCATGATTCAGAATCGTAAAAATAATTGTATCAGGGGATGACAGACATCGTCCGAGTTGTTCCAGTTACTTTAAAATCACGCCCAAATATGAAGTCATGCTTACAATCTGAACAATAAACTGAGAGTTACAATTAGCAATAGACCTTCGCTACAAACATTGTAAGTCAATCATTTTTGTTGAATATAAAATATAAATTCTATTCAACTTTATCAAAACACATTCATTTTTCAACACAAATCTGTTGTCCAAACTTTCTAAATAATTCAAATGAACTGCAGAAGTGCCAAGAAATATTTTATATTTATGTACATTCGTATTCAACTTCGGCACTAAAATATTAAAAACTAATTTATTTAATCTAAAGGAAGAAACGATTTCACATCAACATATTTTATTTATTTGGTCATAATAATTTTTATCAGAAAAGAATCATCATGACACTTCCGATACTCTGAAATGTTCACTTCTAAAAACTAAACGCTCCTTAAACTATACTCTCTAACGTACGTCGAAACATGTTTGTTAAAAAACATCAAATTTTATAAATCATCCACTCAAATCTACTTATTCGATCGACCCAAAAAGTCGGTGGAAACAATCACACTTACATTTCCAATTTCCGGGAATCGATTATCCAGCAAAAAGCAGGTCAATTCGACACGAAATTCTTAGTACGTCACCGCTCTCACGGCCATTAAAATGCAACAGGAATCCACGAGTGGAATCGATTAGCCGACACACGCCGCATGTAAATTCAGCTTAAGCCGTGACTGATCGATGAGTCATGCCGAATTATTGGACCCCATTGCGATTACGAAGTATGCGAGATTCGATCGACGCCCACATCCGGCACATACCAAAGAAAAAACAACGAAATTCGAGGCACATCGTGTCGTAAAACGTTTCATCGGGCCAATCCTTTGCGCAATCTCTTCCTTTCTGTTCCAGTCGATCCCTTTTATTTCGCGCTTCGCTCGGTAAAATTTGTTAGCGTACAAGCTTCAAATTAATGAACGCTCTAGTTTTCAGTGACAGATACGAAAATACCAAAGTGATCGTGTAACATGAACCTCGAAACGTTCTTATTTGTTAAAGTAGATTCATCATCTGTCGTGAATCCGGAAATAACGTGCTACGAGATTAAGTATTACTCAACGCGAAGGATAGCTGACCTGAAAAAGTCGCGCCGAATAAACTTCCGTAAGTTGCGGGACAGCTTTTAAAAAGATGCTTCAGTGGTCGCTCAAAGTAACGTAGGGTAATGGATATTTATAGTGATGCAATTTTCCAGAGGAATTTGGTTCGGAAAGCACTTTCGGATATTAATGTGCGTGAGACGTTACTGAACGTGGATCTGCAATATTTCATAATAAAAGATAATAATGTTAAATGTAATCACTGCGTGTGGTCTTAATATGCATATTGATCGTATCGTCGGACGAAAATTATTAGAGGATTCGTTAAATGTAATCTTCTATGAGCATAACTGGAAAGAATATTAGTTGTAAGAACATTATTTTAGCGCATTCCCGCATGATCTCCCCTCATCGCTGAAAAGGAACTGTCACTGTTAGTTTGTCTCCGATTTTTAACTGACCCTGTTTCTGCTCATAAATTTTAACCCAATCGACCGCGACGTCTCATTTATTTCTAAAGAATTAGGCTATCAATCGTAACCGTTACGGCATCTGGCGTGTTCCGCTATTCCCCATAATGTTCAGCTCGATATTTTTTCCCTATTTACCTGTTGAATATCTAAGTTCTGTTTTACAAATTTGAAAACTTTTTAATTGAAGAATTCTAGACTTCAAATAACTTTTTTGATAAAACTATAGCGATGTAAGATGAAATTCTTAAGCTCATCGTTACTCTTGTGTGATTACACTTCTATGAATTTGATATCCTAATAATTTATAATATTCAGAAATTCTTCTATGGAAAGATAAGTAATATAACGAATTTACACGTTATTTCTGAAAGGAGTTATAAACATTTCGTAACATTGAAACAGAGTCTGAACATACATATGGTTTATTCGTCTCAAAAATACTAATAAATATTATCAGCTCTACTTTTTTAACATACAACTTAAATGAGATATTTATGAACGATATTCGTCATTATCAAATCTTGTGGCAAAAAGAATGTTTTACATCCGAGACCAATTTAATAATTTAATGAATTGGCAGATATATCCTTTTCGATTAGGAGATATTTATATTTCGAGTCATCATTGTCTTTTTAACGCATTATTTCTCTCGAGTATGAAAATGTAATCGAGGAATCGAATCGAAAATGTAATGTGGAGAGCGTGCCGCAGAAAAAGAAGTAAGGATTTTCTTTACGATCGAAACAACTGTCGAGCTGGTCGTGTAAACTAAAACATTTTCGATGCAAATTTATAATATTTCAGTTCCTTATTCGCGACATTCTCAGGAAGCGATTCTCCTCGCTGTTTCCTAAGGTAAACAGACCGATAATAAAACAGTTTTGAACGCTTCGTCTGCCAGACAACGGAGAACCATGCTTCATATTTTTTTATTACCGTGTCACTAAATTTCATACCATTTTTCGGTAACAATTCAGTAAAATTTAAAATTTAAATATTTGCAAGAAAAAATATTACGTACAATTGCGCCAAATAAAGTAGGATATATGTATTTTGTTTTATTCTTAGAAAAGATTAGACGTAATGGATAAAACAAATATTTTCAACGATTATCTTTAGTCTAACTTGCAGTCTGTCATCGGAAGGAATATTGACTATCTTTGAGGATGTAGAATGCTATTGAATTTAATTTCAATCGGTCAAACTCTCACAGCGATAAATCAACGTGGACGATGCTCCTCTAGCAATTTATCTATTTCGTGTCCATATTCTACTGTTTCGCTGAAATGTACGCTGGAAAGATAATTAAACCAATAGCAGTAAATTTCTATTTGCACGGTTCCTGAAACGCATCCAAGTATATTCATTATCTTGTTGCAAGAACAATTTCATGGAAAGATGAATGAACCACAATGAATTCTCGGATCGTTTCTTTCTTTTCGTTACGACGACCAATGCAATTGCACGTGGAATTAGTTTTCAGCTTATCGAATAAATGTATTAAAAATAAAAACTAAAAAATTATCTGTATTCTCTCTAAAATAAAAAAAAAAAAAAGAAAAAGGAATTATTCACGATTCTATTATGTAGTACTATCTTTTATTATAGTACTGAAACTATCTTTTATTATAGTACTGAAACTATCTTTTATTATAAAAGAATATCTACATTTACGTTGATCAATATTTTAAAATATCAATACTATCATTAAAAAAGAGAAAAGAATTTTTCAATATAATTGGCGTAGTCTTTGGCTATTATCATTTACGTCTCAATTTAGCTTAAAAGATAAACTAATGTCATTCGTTCTAACAATAGTATTTCTATTCTATTATTGTAATTTATGATATTTTCAATTAAGTCTATATTTCTTTGGTAAATCCCTAAATTTTATTAGAAGTTCCACAATAATTGTACAAAATTAATCGTTATAATTAAATATTCTCCATTATCGTTTTAAAACAGTAGGGAAGAAAAATGAAACTGAATGGCAATTGGGTCTGACCAATGATGCGTCGTTAAATATTGACGAGGTAGTGATGCAAAAAGTAAAGTTCACCATGGAAGGTGGAAGAGGAGAGGCGGATACAAATGAGGCTATGGGGATGAGAGTTATCTCGCATCCTGCGGGAGCTATTCGTCCCTTTTCACCCCGCTTTCCTATTCTATAACACCACCGACACAGCCGACCTACCCTCTTTGCATCCGCCCCTGATAAGAGAACCGGAAACTCACCGAGCGGCTGAGTCTTTCGTGCTTCCGGATAACGCGGTGCTTCTTGCGTTCGTGGATTATCGACTTCGGATTGTCTTCGAGACAGTTCCTTAGAATTGTGTCTATGCATCGCCGCAAAATCGCTTGGGAAATTAAAGTATGAATGCGAATCGTTCATAATCTTAAATTATCGTTGAAATGATTTTGAACGTTGCGATTGTTTTCTCGATACGGATAACGTGTTACGTATTCAAATTTTATAATTAGCTATTTGGAAATTTAATAAATGTTAACGACAAGTTAAAAAGCTGAACCTGTTTTAGTTAGGAAAAAATATGGAATTTCAACCATACACTATTTTCAGAATATTTCTTCAAACGTTAATATAACGTGTAGATTTCTTTAATTATTTTAAAAACTTGTTAAAAATCTACTAAAAGTTCATATATATATATACATATGTATTATATTATATATATTTTTATTTACTTATTTATTTATTGTTGAAGAAATACTCGTATAATAATACGATACTTTCACTTTTAGTAAAAAGATATTTAAAACATGGAATGATATCGATTTAAGTGGAAACATCACCGTGATACGTCCTTTTTTACAAACTTCCTTCAATATCTTGAAGAAAGGAATATTTGTTTCGTTTTTAATATATTCATCGATACAGTGACAGTATACGAAAAATTAAAGAATCGACAAATTATTTCTTAACGATTCAACCGTGATTCCTCGATTTTATAACGATCGATCAGAATAATATGGAATGCCGGAAACGAAATGAAGGTCTGTATAAAAACGATTCGCCGGAATGAAATATCTGCTGAATCTGAGAAGCGACTCTTCGGGTTATGAAATTCTTAAAGGAGGAAATAAAGATATGCTGATGATCATAAAACCATTTCAAGATATTAGGGCTTTGTAATCACGATTCAAGTAAGATTTTTATTAAATCCTTCTTCGGGAATCTCCATTCTTCTTCGAAACTTGCTTCGCATTACTGCTAATATTTTACCTCACTTCATGAAAAATGGAAAATTGCTCGGAAATATGAAATAGTTTCGTGAAAATTTACAACACCATAAAATTGTTACAATCCTGTAGTTATCATACTTTCCCTTAATAGAATTGCTATTGCAAATTGTTCCTAGAGCGTTCACGTTATACTAAAACGTTAAAAAGTGAGAATTATTTAAAGAAAACTCATGTATGATACAGGATAGAAGAATATTATTTTGTTATTATCATCTTATGGTCGAACAAATAATTTGAAATAATCGAATTTGTCGTTGTTACTTTTGCAATATAAGGGTAACTTAAAAATCCAAAAATAAAGATCCTAACTTCATGTTACATCAACTTCAACCAGATGGTCCATAGAGAATGGCTGGACGATTCGTTTTTACGAGTGACCGACTTCACTTAAGTAAGAAAGAAGTCCGCGGGTTCGGAAAGAATCACTGCACTTTGCACATTCGACGGAAGAAATTCGAGCTATAACTGAATTCAAAGGAGCTATCAGTACGACAAACAAACTGTTCATACTTTACATGCATTTGAAGAAATTTTGCTATCAACATGAAATACAGTGTAAATAAAACAAACTACTTCAAGTTGATAGAACAATCCTTTCTAACTTTGTCCTTTCCATTAAAATTCCTCTTACTTCTCTATATTTATATTAATTGTCCCTTAAATATTTATTTCAAGAAACAGCTTGATCCTAAAATTAAAGCGGCAATCGCCAACAATTCTTAATAAATATAATTTCCTAGTAAGTATTATTACTCGATAAAAACAAGAGGCTATTGCAGTAAAGATAGAATATGAATATTAAAACAACACAGACGAAAAATGACTTACTGAAAAATGTAAAGCGATTGAAATAGAAACCGACGAAATTTCGTTCAGCTTGTTTCGGACGGTTCGCGAATAGCTTTGTAACGAAGCATTGCTCACGTAAAACGAATAACGTTGGAAGTTCGCGAGAAAGATTGGTAAAAAACCCGCTGAATATTCTTGAGAAGTCCTCGACGAGTGAAGAGCCCTCCTGAGAATTTTGTACCACGGATCGTCATAGTAGACGACGTCTGGAAGGGCAGAGAGGGACAAATGGTCCTCGAATCTCTGAATCACCAACCCCCGAGTCGGCCCATTATCGTTGAATGAACTGACACTTACCTTTTTTCTCGTTGAAAAAGTCCGCGTTGACGCGCGTCACACAGAACAGGATGAATATCAACCACTGCAATCTGAAATTAAATGTTTCGATGTTACTTTATTTCGTATTTGAAATAATTAATTAAAAATGTAATCGATATCGATATAGTGTGATAATCAAATTTCTTTCCGATTTATACGTTTATGCTTTTCTTTCTTTAAATGCATGATACGATTGTTGGATAACGCAGTAGTGTTGATTCCAGGATAAAATAAAATTCCAGTGATATCTATGTGGGAACTGTAAGAACAATACAGATAAATGAAAAATAGATAAACCTAATTGTTTTCTAGGCTGAAAAGTAACTAATGCGAAGTCCGTTTCAAACTCTTCTGATTACAATTAAAATTAAAGGCGAACATATTAACGAAGGAATACTGATAGCAACTTGACCAATTCTATCTACTTACAGAGAAACTTAAATTAATATGCACGACATTTACTAAGATTGGAAGAAACAAAGTTATACTTTCTTTCAATACAGGAACACAAACTAACTAAAAAGATCCAACTTCCCTAACAATCCTTTTCGACTACTCTTTTTTGTTAAAGTTCTTTTACGTTCTACGTATACATAACTTTCTTTGACATAAGAATAATATATTACTTTATTTCTAAGCTAGTCTATATCTATACTATCTTTAGAAAATGGCAAACACAAAATTCCCTTTTCCTCTGAAATACCATTTCTAAATACGTGAAAAACTTCTTGATAGGCTTGCTACGTATCATTCCAACTCTTCTCTCTTCGTATCATTCCAATATTCCAAGTATCGATCATTACTCGGTTTTGCTGTATTTAGATACAACAATTGCCGACATAGAGCTAAATGCAGGGGTAAAAACAGACGCAGAAATATCGTGAAATGAAAAACCGAAACGATAGCGATTAAAATGGGGCTAAATGGGGGCTGTAACGATTGCATAGGAAGAGATACGCGATCTCGTGAAAGAAAGGCGTAAGATTAGCGCAAAAACGATTCGAAACGTTAGCGTTGTTCCAGAGTAAAACAATAAAGTCCGTCTCTTGAGACTGAAAGCGAGGGCGGATGATACGGACGCCGGAAAATTGGGTTCGCTGAAACGTGTTTCGTTAATGCGATCTCTTACGGAAAAAGCAAGTCTTCAAAAGGTGTTGAAAATCTGCTCCGTGAAAACGGCTACTGTATACAACGAACTTATTCAGCGTAAGTACCTCTTGTAAAAAAGAAATCCACCTTTTATGATATGTTCTACATATCTAGACGGTTTTTTTAAGATAAATAAGTGTTGCGTTAAAATTATGTACACGAGGATTGTTCTTTCTTACTACATATGTTACAACAGCGTTAAGGGCGTGGCGATATTTTACTAACACTTGGAAATATGAAAGGTATAACTGTGAGTTAAAACGGGACAAAGATTATAACAATCGTGTTAAATTAAATAATGTAACAACAATTTACAAAATATAGTTCCAAACCTTCGGTTCCAAAAGAGAAGAAAATCTCAGAGATAAGAAAGCAGAGTCTCAAAGGGTATGAAAAAGGTCTCCGAAGCTTAGCTCGAAAAATCAGCATCTTTCGAGATAAAAGATTCCACGGATAAAAGACTAGCAAAAGTAGAACAAAATCAAAGATGAAGGACACGAAACTGCTTAAAACCTTAGATTTAATAATGAATGACTCGAGAAATAAAATATTGAAATTTTTTATTATTAATTACTTGTTATTCAGATCTAATTGTTGTCCTATTCTATACTGTAATAAACTTAGTACGAATCTAAGCTCTCTATGGAATGTATAACTCTTTTTTTAGCAAATCGCCCAGCAATCATTTCCTAAACCAAATGGACGTTGAAATTTATTACGAACTCTTTTATGGTACGAGCAAGCGAAGAGATTTTTCTTGTCAGCAGAAAAATCTACGCATATCCATAGAAATACATAAAAGTGGCGGATAAAACGATCGTAACATCGAATGACGCGACGTCTATGTATGCTACTGTAGGTACGACTGTTTGCGCGTCAACCTACAGACGATTTCTCACGTGTCGAGGTTAGTGTAACACGAGGAATTCGTTGCAAGAGTGTGGACACGTATTTGCATCAGTCGGCGAAAGGCGATTGCGGGCGTTTGGCAGCAACCGTCGATCATGAATCACGATCGAGGACTATAGCCTTGCGTAACGCTCGCAACCGTCCCACGTATACGGCCGTGCCCGCGGATTTCGATTTCCGTTTGTCAAGGTCGTTGCACTTTGATGCTATAACGGAATTCGATTGAGATAAACGAATTTGAAAAAGCTTCGCTAAGTTATCAAACTCATTGGTTTATGACGACTTTTAAACGGTCTACGAGGAATGATGAAAAATATAAAATATTCAAAGTTGTCGCACTCCGTTGTTAGAGCTTTAAAATAGAATTCGGGTAAAATACGGTATAAGATATGAATAATATCCTATAGAAATGTCAAGTTTGTAACACGAATCTATAGAAAATTGTTTTCAATATTAAAAATTATATTATGCTTCAACAGTTGTTTCAGATATCTTTTCTTTTTTCCTTTCTAAACGATGCAGAAAATGTGTTTCGGAACATTTACTGAAATGCACATGCATACGCTGTAATAGGATAATGGGATAGCTCTTTTAAATTCACGCAATGGCGATTCGCAACGGGTGGAATGAAAATGAAAAAAGAATATTGCTAACATCGAGCAAATTCTTCGCCAAGGATAAGGGAAAACAGTTACACACTTCAAGGCAGAAAAAAGTAACATTCTAATTTAATAACGCAATAGAGTAATCTAAAAATGATTGCAAATATTTCAAAAACTAATAACTAACACGGAGAGATCTCTAAGAAGTATATTTTTATGTCGAATTGATAAGATATTTCGTACTTTTAAAATCTGTATGAAAAATTAATAATAAGGAAATAAGGAAAGTCACTCGTTCCTCACTGTACTTATTCGTATAATAAAATTTATTCAACGTATAGTAGAACGTATGACTCGTAACGTTGCCATTCGATCGACAGTACCTACTTTGATAAAAGCATATTTACCACGAATGAAAGAATGAGCTTTTATTGACCGTACATATCGGGATTTTATAGGTAGAACTGCATATATGATATTTTGTAAATATACATGTGATTAATAATAAATGTGACTTGCTCGATAAGTAGAAAAAATGTCTTGTTTTACGTGTACAAAATAGTGAAAGAATAAATCAAAAAAGAACTTTTCTTCTTCAAAATGACTATAATGAATTGAGACAGACGTTACAACAAGATGAAGAAAATTTAATTTTCATTAAATCATAATTTACGTCCCGATATAATTAATAAAAGAATATTTAATTTTGATTTAATAAACAATATTATTCAAATAATGGGATAATGAACAGTGACTCAAAATTGTTTATTGAAGTAATGAAAAGAAATCAAGACAATTTCGTCGCTGATGATGCAATATAAAACTCGTAATTAAGATAAAAGAAGAAAATTAATGAAACCAGTTAGAGAGAGATGAAGAATTTTTATCTTTAAAAGCTCATAAATTATCCGTATTAAAAGATAGTTGGTCGTCGTCGATTAAGATCTTCGTTTTTATTTTTATTACAACAGGCCGGTTGCTTTGAGAGATTCATCTTTTTAAACGGATGACATCATCAAGCAAGAAATTTCTTAGGGAAAAGGCAAATAAATCTCAATCCAACGAAAACGCATCATAAAGAAAGAAAAGGAAAAATGCTGCAACGATAACAGATGTAATTTGTAATAACGAATAAGAAATAACGAAATCACAAAGCAGAAATATGTAAGTATATGTCTGTGTAACTTCTGCAAGAAAAAAAGTTCAGTCCGTATTTTATTACTCAACTCTTATTTCAATTTGATGTCCTCCGGCGGTTTTTTTTTTGAATCGTAATAAATAACACTTGAAAATAAATGAACGACACATTTCGTCTTTAATTAATGGAATGAAAAAAATATAATTATCATTTTCCTCATCGCAATAGTATCCACCGTCTAATTAAACATATTTGATCCAATAAAAGGTTATAAAAATAGCAGACAATTCAATTATCTTTGAATCACCCTAAAGAAACACTCGTTTAATAGCAACTTCACGAGCACATTAAATCAAGCAATTACTTAACATCTCGCAGAATGTTAGCAGGAAGATTGCAAAAATTCCATGAAGCGATTTAAATTTCTCAATTCGGTCGCGGGGTGGTAAAGCTGTCTCACGGGGGCGAGGTTAACATCGAGAAATGAAAATATGGACGCTACCATCGTTCGCTGTAATGTCGAGGAATGACGACACTCCATTAACCTAGTGGCCCAAGGAACGATATAAAGCGGAATTAAAAGAACGGAGAAAGCCTCAATGAGATCCAGAGACACGTGTAGCGGGTGGAATAATTAAGCGTGGAACTCGAGTGGCGACGTCGTCGACGACAACGACGACGCCCAAGTGGTGCTCGTTAATGAACCGATGCACCAGAGACGGTTGAAGAGCCGACAAAATTCTGGGGAAACTTCGGCAAACAAAGGATCCGTACCTTCCATTCTTTGGAGTGACGACGCCGGATAACCAATTTCACATTTACAATCTGATCTCACAGGAAGGAAACGTCGTTTGGCTTTAATTCAGATGTTGCAGGAAATTATGCGGTTAATTACTGCCTTCTCTCGAGGTCTTCTTTATCGCGCTAGTATAAATACTTTAATATTTTTAACGGGTTAAGATCAAATTTTTGATGCCTCTCTATACGGCTCTTTTTATTTTTTGAAATTCAAAAGCAATATTCTTCGCAAATTAGTAATTTCTACGAAATGTATATGTACCAGCACTAAATACGTATCTCGTACGTACTCTATGTACATCTGGAATTTTGTTTTAAAAGTTACCAATATAATTAACGATCGTCACTACAGTGCCAATAAAGTTTCTCAACACGATTCCTATAATACAAATAATATATTCATAGAAAGCTTTTATAAGTATTCGAATACTTCGTGAGCTACTGCAATGTCTAAAACGACCTTCCATTGATAAGAACAATCTTATCTCATCTCTTATCACCTATGTAAAGCAAGAAATCAAGCACCCTTGAGTGATGAAATCCAACGCATCCTCTCGCATAGTCATTATAAAGTTATACCGCGAAAATTTATCCGAATCATAACACTCTAGAGATACTGTGTTATCTGCAGAATGCTCGTATATTTTTTTCGACGTTCTCCCCATTAACTTCGCCTTGTACTCTGTCGAATTTCCCCCGACGCTTTAATTAACAGCGTCGTATATCATTGCGCGTACGCGGAAGGGAACGATGCTGGTTTGTATTTCATCGAGCTTTTGCGATCGATGACACATGGTCCGGCGAATCTCGAGAAGCCATGACTAGATGATGAATGGCGAAAAATAAAGAAGTTAATTTATTCCTGTCCCGAAAACCGAAAGTAAGATCACAAATCTCTCGTGGTTATAGTGCCAAAGGGAAACCGAAGAAGAGATTTGTACACTTAATGATAACATTTTTATTTTTGGCTTCCAACACGATCCAAGAATTCGCGCAGACTTTCGATATGTTTACGAGCCTTCCTGGAATGTTTGACACATGCGTGAGAAACATATGAAGTAGTCAGGCGACAAAAGAAGAGCTTCTTCTTCGATGTATGTACTATTGAGATCGTGAAATTGATTTTTTTTTCTCTTTGTAATAGTCAGATTAAGAAGAGAATTTAATCTGTTAACGTACGATTTCATTCGCAATTTTTTCTCACTCAATTTATCGAAATCTACTGTTTAATAGTATGCTTGTAAAATAGAATTTCAAGTATTTGTTTATTAATCTTCTTGTCGCTATTTCTTCCTCCATCTAAATTTTACAGTGTCATGAAGTTTCAAAAAATATTTATAGTAAACAAGTATTTCGTTGGATAAGAGTGGAGAATTATGAAAATTTAGATTATTATTACAATGTAAATGCAAAGGTGGAAAACTTAGGAAAAAGAACTCTCACAAGATACCTTTTAATCTATCAAAGAGACGAAGCAACAAAATTGAATAGCTTAGCTTATAGCTCATAAATTCAAAATTATTAGCTGTATCTTGTCTCTTCCCTTTTATTGCATTCTTACGACTTAATCTTCCACTTCATGTAGTACATAGAAATGTAATCGATGTACCTACAACCTGTCTACCGCTGTAATATCGTACAAGCAATACCGACGTTATAGAGTCAACAAGCCGATAACGCTGCTTTATGGTGATGATATTACTATCGGATAGACCAACTGTCTATACAGAATGAATTTATTATAATTAGAGTCGACAGAGCTGCAGGTGTCCGATAAAATTCGGCGCTTCACGAAACTGCGATTCCCCATTTCAATTGCGAATAATCTACAAAACTGCCAGCCACAGATTCCAACTGAGAGTTAGTAAAAATGAAAATTACAATATTTTCTATTTTCACTGTAAAATACAAGAAAAACGTAAACGCAAGCGGGAAATACAAAAAACGCATTCACTAATATTTTACTTAAAAAACATTTTGCCCATGACGTGAAACTTTTGTATAAAAATGAATGTTTGTGTTTTCCTGTATTAATACAGGAGCTTAAGCTCATTATCATACAGAAATTATATTTTACTTTCGATTACAACAAAAACCAATTTCTATCCAAGAAGCTATCGCAACAAAACTACGTCTTTCCTATCCAATCGTTACTCGCAATCTAAAAATTCTCAGTCGATATTTAATCTTGACCAAAATGTAAGAATTCTCGTTCAATCCCAAATCCTGAGTAAAACCTAAACGGTCTAATTCAATCTCAAACTTTAACCGAGCCTTAAAAATTCTCATTAAGACCCTGTTGCCGGCCAAACCCTAAAAATTTAACATAAAACGAAATGTGTTCAAACCATTACGTAGACAAAGGAAAATCGCAATTTCGTTGAATTCAGCGTTAGGAAGCGGAACTTTAATCTCGGTCTCGTAAGAGGCGATAATTCAACCATGGTCGTGGCTGAACAACGTCCTCCAGTCCCTTAAGCCATCTCTGGCACGTCGCTATCTATAAACCGACGTTTAGGACCACGTGCCTCTGGCGATACGCGGTCAAGATGATCCTGACGCTTGCCTGAACGTCGCTCGTAAAGATTCACGACAGAAATGGTTCGTGTCCGTATTGACGAACGAACGAAGCGATGAGCAACGTGCAGATCCGCTCGTAAAGAACGTTCAACCGTGTCGACTAACGCGATATAAATCATAAAATCGCGTTAGGCGAAAATACATCGCGATAATGCTTCAAAAGGAATACGCGATGCGCCGTTTATAGTCGCTAAATAAACGGGAATTTATTTGACTTAAAATCTCAGCCCTCTTCACTCCGTGCGCAATAGCTTTATGCTACGGACAAAATGCTTTATGTCTGTTTAATTCCAAAGCTATTACGAACAAAGGGGACTGAGCTTAGGAACGGATAGTTTGACGAGGAGTAATTACAAATGGTTGTATAATTCGATTTTGTAAGTCTGTTTCAAAATTTGTGTATGTAGCTGTTAGGTGAAATTGTGCGAGTCATCTATGATTTTATTCGAAAGAAAATTATGTTTAAAAAGAGTTGAAAAATTGTTGAAAATCATGCTGAAATTAGGGGAACAAATTGTAGACAATAGGTGAACAGGAATTCTTCATGTATTTTATAATAATAATACATAGGTATACGATTAACAAAAAATACGTGCTACGGTTAATTTACTTATAGAAGGTAATATAGAGAATATTGTACATACGATGAAGAATAATATAAAGAATACTATATTTTTTAAAAATAATACAGAGAAAGTGTTTTTCAATTCTGGTTTTTAGAACTTCGATGCTCTGTATAATTAAATTTTTCATTAAGTTTTGCATGAATATATTGGAAAAATGGATACAAAGTTTCTTGATGTTAAATTGTAAAAGGAATACTTCATGTATCTTCTACATTTTGACAATCTTATCTTTAAAGCACAAAATTTTAAATGTTTCAAGGAAATGGTAATATATAACAGAATATACAAAAGAGATGTAACTTTAGCTAGAGATAGAGCCTTTAGCTAATTTCTTTCAAAATAAATCTGTTGGAAGTCCCATAGTATAGGGAATGCAATTATAGCAAGACGAGCTGTAACTTACGGTAACTTAATCTTCCGTGACTGATAGGAAATATGCATACCTGGTCAAACTTCAGCTGACAACCTTAAGTTGCTCAATTCAAATAGCGCAACTATCATCTATTTAACTTGTTAAAGTAACTTTCCTAAACTAGCTTTCAGTCAGTGATAAGCGTTTATATAAGATTCTATAGAGAACACGTTATGTTTTTATAAGCAAAAAGACCCGATGCATAAAAACATAAAAATACTTCTACCACATTGCATCGATTAACGGAATCGATTCATTTTTCAACTGTGCCAACTTTCCTCTTGCTGTCATTTTCACACATACATAGATTATCCAAGTATTTCATAAAAATCAATTTCATCGCGTTTTATGCTAATATTTTATACTATTTTATACTTCGTTATAGAATCTTTCATCTCTAATTTTATAATTAATCCCCATTTCTTTGAAGGTAAGCAGATACCTTCTGATACTTTCCTCTTTGCACGATGTGACAAAAGGTTCGATTCTTCGGTAAATTATCTCTGTTCTATTAAGTTCTTAAGTCCACACGAAACAAAGATTAAAATAACTCGGTATTTAAACGTAGGCTGAACCTTTCAGTATAAGTCTTCGCGAGACACGCGACACAGACGCTTTTAATCGCCGTTGGTTTACACGCGCGTGTCTTTTCATGCATCTCCACTCATTAACCCTGTCCAGGAGCACATGGTGTAATTCACACATAAGAAGGAAAAGGAACATCGACAGAGTTCATCGATCGGAGCTTGTTGCTCCCGCTTTAAACCCCAAACGACAACGTCCTACAACATTCAAGGGAAAACTGCCAACTATTCCGCCCGAGAATTTTCATCTCGTTTTTCTTTCTTTAGATCGGACCGTGTCAGACAACCTGCCTGGTTACGCCAGTATTACATCCTAAGATTAGCCACGGTGCACACTTGGGAAATGCCATTCAGGATTTACGAGGAATTATGCAATGGCAAACCCTTTCTTTGTTTTTTGGAAGAATGGATGAACAAATAGAAAAATAGACACCAAGACATATCATCAGACTACGGATGCACTTGTGAAAAATTTAAACATCCAAATATGCATAGAATGCATATATGTATGTAAAAATATATAAAATATTCAAAGTACAATACTCGTATTATTTTGCGGATGGAACAAATTTTCGCTTGGATTCTATTTTTAGTGTAATTATTATTTTCGTGAACACAGAGACATTTATCTTCTCTCTCTCTCTCCCTCTTTCTTTTTTATTTTTAATTGAAATGAGTTTGAGAGGGTTTTATAAATATCGAAGGATTTTTTTATAGAATTGGTAGAACGGTTTAAGAGGTGAAATAGTTTTTGAATTGGAATAGTTCTCGCGTAATTACTGCAGAAGCATTCGATATATAATTATTCATTCACATTCTTTGGATGAAAATTACACATCGAACGTGAAATTTTAGTAAAATGAAAGTTTCATTTCACATGGTTCTTCGTTAAGTCCTTTGTTTTACATCAGGTCCTTTACATCGATAGAAAAGTAAAGGAAGTTCATATATAATTAGAGAATTTTTAATCTGAATTTTTAAAGAATCCTCTTATATTATTCATGTCTATTTGTATAAAAAGAACTTTACCTTTGCGTACGATTTATCCACAAATCTAATGAAGTTGTAAAGGCAAAATTAAAATTTTTTCTTTATGTGAAATTCCCTTATTTTTATTATATCTGTTTCTCATTTTAAGCAACCTAGATATTCGTAAAGATTTTCAAGAAACAGCAAGAACTAAACCATACCATTAGATTCGATTGCTTTAATTTATTACACTTCGTAAAACCCGTGTCCTAATATTATTATATCAGTTGCAGCTCAGAAGCAGGTTCTATACTTCTCAAATAAAAATTAAGGAAAGTATTATTTTGTAATTTTTAAGCAATCAAGAGTGTCCACTACTGAAGACAAAATAAATTCATCTCGTAAAGTTTCAAGAATCGTATCATTTTATGACTATGCGTAGCAAGAATGCAATTTATATTCGTGTCTTACGACTTCTACTGTCTCATTTTAACGAATAATGCAAATTGCCCAAGATGCCAGTAACTTTTTACTGCAATCGACTTCTTTATTACTTTCCGGATACATATTTCTTTGATGTTTGTCTTTTTCAGTAAGCTGAACCTATCTCTCGAAATCGATGGATAAATTCAACTTAATATATCTTTTAATCGTTGGATCAATGTAATAAAATATATATGACAATATGAAATATCTACTTAAAGACCAGGAGTTACTGTAACGCCGGCTGAACTGTAACTAGAATGTCGTGAAACGATATTTTCTTATTAGATGGGTATACAGTCTTATTATAATGCTATAAAAGAAAATGGAACTCAGCAAGGTAACAAGAAAATGGAAGGGAAATCCTAATATGCCAAAGTACTTGAATCTCATGGTAATTACTTTCTTTAACCATTTGAAATTTTACGAGATCCATGAAATCAACTAGAAGAAGATTTTTCTATGTGAAAATAAATGATCTTAAAATATATTAGTTGTCATTTAAATTTAATAAAATAGCGATAAACCATAAAGAAAATAGCATAAAATATATATAGTATAATAAACTACACAAAGATCTGAAGATGAGACTCACTAAAATTATTGCATTTCT
Organism: Bombus haemorrhoidalis; assembly: GCA_014825975.1. Classification (NCBI taxonomy): domain Eukaryota; kingdom Metazoa; phylum Arthropoda; class Insecta; order Hymenoptera; family Apidae; genus Bombus; species Bombus haemorrhoidalis. Next base: position 4,283,757 of record CM026171.1, read on the forward strand.
AATTAGTAAAAGCAGACACATTGATTTATAAAAGTATATTTATCTTTGTATTTAATATTAAATTGATACTCATGACTATATTCATTAAATTAAAAATGGCATACCGGAGAAAGCATTTCTATTTGTTCAACGCCACAACTAATATTACATATTAAACGAAACAGCCGTTCCTTCTCACAGTCATTTCCATTTTAACGGAGTTTTAATTAAATTCCATATTAATTGAGCCGTTACAATGCATTATCGTTTTACCCACCAGAGGAACACCATACGGAATGCCGTGATAAAAATTGCGAGAATATTTATTTACGAAATATAAAAGCGTTGATACATACAATCTAAACAAAATTCAACGTAACTTTTATTCTTAATAAATTAACATTCTTCGATTCGAAAAATTTTTACTGCATGGTAAAACAGATGACAATTCCATGAGATAAAAAGAAACTTGATGTTAATCACCGGTTCACCTCGCCCGTACAATTCGAAATAAATGCCGCGTTAGCAGTTTCATTTGTGGCCACACCGGTATGCTTGTGCATTATTGCGACGCGAACTACATCGTATTCCACGATTGCATGCTTTGAACTTAATTTATCATGGCATGCGAGCCAGTTGCACGTTTCTCTGAGCGGACAACTAAGAGTTACTTTTATTTTGTTCGTTTGTACCATTGAGATTTATAAGACAAGATAAAATTACACCTATCGATGGATTAACGACAATCGCGATTCAATTTTAGGAAAGGCATAATTATTCTGGTTGAATGAAAAAGGGGACATTTTGCTTCATTCTTGAAATTTATTAGAAAGCAGTAAATGTAAAGATGATTGATTATACGTATGTATACACTTCGAAGTAAATGTTCACAAAAAGGTAATGACAGAATCGAAGAATTAAAAGTAGTATCATAAATATATTATAATATTGTTTATCAAGAATTTTGGTTACTATTATTAACATATTTCTGTCTTAATTACGTTAGTCGTCAATTATCTTTTTTAGAAATGAGATACGATAAAAGTGTAAAAAAGAGATGATGATCAGAGCCAATCGACTAAATTTATAGCGTCGAAGGAAATGACGAAAAACTTATAGCCATTAAATGGCGGATCATAAATATGAAACGATGAAGATAGTATTCTTGACAGAAAGTTGTCCACTAGAAACTAGGTTAAAACTTTCGTGCACCATATTTGTGGACACTGAATTCTCCTTTTATATGGCAGTAAAACTTCTAAACATGAGATCTAGCACGCCTTTAACTTCCTGGTACCTTGAACCTCTGGTGAAATTGAAACTATAACGTGGAATTATGTATGGTATTATCGCGATATGTTTCACAACGAAGGAAATATGATAAATAAAAAAAACGGAAAGTCATAGAATTTGTACGATGAGTTGAAATAGGTTGCTTTCTAAACATATAAATAATTTATTTCATTTTATTTTTTCTTATTAGTATTTATTTAATCGTTATATTCAATAATTTAGAAATTAATCCATACTGTTGTTTAAATGAAAAGTGTATGTAAATGATTGTCTTCATTGGAACATAATTGAACAACACAACATTTTCCTAAACGATAGTAAAATTATGGGTTTAATTCTGAAGCTATTTGTATCTTTGATCATTGAAAATCCCATAGATTAGGTTTCATCAGTACGTCGGTTCAAACTTTCCTTTAATACTCATCGTTGGCATAAGCTCTTGTTTGACTCAATTACCTAAGCATTACGGCTTGAACGCAATTTAGTATAATTAGATATTAAATATATCCATCAAAATAAAATTTAATTTAATTTCCCGATAATGTCCAGAAGAAATTTTACAAATATTTTTACTGTGTTCCTTATTACTCTATTTTTTGGATAATTTACTATTTTAATAGTATACAAATATACGTTGACGTTATAATAGAATATTAATAAATCAGTGATTCATTTTGATCTAATTCGATATCTAAGGTAAAATGGTAATGTCCGGAATTTAATTGGAATAAAAGTTTTAATTTCGACAGGAGGATGCTAGATAGGTTCAATTTTAACATGAAGACTGAGGAATTTGCAGGGCAGAGTAATTGGAAATTCGCGTAGGCAGATCTGAAAGTGCGTCCTACCGATGAATATTGGAAAGGTGGCGTCTATCCTCCTTAATTGATCGCGTAGATATAAAGACTCCGTAAAGAGAAAAAACAAAATTGTAGATTTTAGAAATTAGAGAACAACCATTAAATGATTAAATAACACGTGTAATCTTTTCCAAGCTAAAAATATATGTAATTGTAAAGTTTCTACATTTCCAAATATGAAACATTAACGATATTCAATATTATCGATTGGCAAAAATAAAAGACAATAAACTAACATCAAAAAGTACAGCATACATTTGTAAACGAAACATAAGATATGTCGTGAAAAATAAATGTACCTACAAAAAAGACAATTTTTAACATATATTACTTATCTACATTATATTATTACACTATTTCATTTGAATAATTTCTCCATAAATCAATATCAATTATTTTACGATTGCTCTTTAAAAATTAGCTTTTAAAGTAACGCTGAATCATTAGAAATTCATCGAGAACAGGAAGCGTATCACGAATAAGGATTACACGTCGTCTGTGATAAATCCGACTCATTTGGAGCCGCGGTTAAAATCTGCACTATTTCCAGCTATCCCCTGAAAGGCCGTAAATTGGAGAGTTAACTTTCGTACGCCTTCGAAATGTATTCGCGAGAAAAATGTTGTTAGAGTGGCATGGAAACGATTGGACGCTAGAAAAAGGCAATTCAACGCGAAACGCAGATATACACGCCCGTCTATTTTCCACAATTTACAACGCCAGTGTCAACTTATATTTCCTCTAGCGAAACTCAAGAAATTACTTAATACAAGCATGAACAATCACGTATTTTTGCTGTAGTCTCAACTTCGTCGGCCATCAATTAGCCTCGTGAAGAAAAGTTATGTTCTTACAGACGATTAATTGGACCGAGTAATTTATATCCAAATAATTTCTAAGTATTCAACGACGAATTACAAAACAATATCGAGGAATACTAAATAACGTACAATGTGTATTAATACCGAACTGATCAACTTCAAGTTTTATCAATTTCCTAATTTCATTGCATATGTATACTATCACTTTTCGATTCTCAAGATACAATTGATTTACTTCCATAGTTCATCGCAAGAAGATGACATAAATACTAATAAATTCTAAGATAGATTTAAAAAACATTTTAACACTTTTCAATTCATGGAGTTGCTCGATATATCTTATTATCCTATCATAGAAGTCTCTAATTACGGAACGACTTGATTAACAGGTTAATTCTTTGAAAATATAACACGATAACGAAGAATTTAGGATACAGTTAATTCTTAAGAATTTTGCATTTCTGGTATCAGATACGAACATATATATATATATCTTTCCATAAACGATAAATATTAGTAATTGCGTTACATATGATTCACCATGGTACATTGCCAAACGTTCAAGTCAACCATTAATGTCGCAAACCTTCAAATAATCAATCCGTCATCGCGTCTTACGAATTTCTCTATCCAAGTTCTATCCGTCTATTATGCATTCACGTTCTTTAATTCCCCATTAATTTCATTCATAGTTGCCACGCCCACGCGCCCGTAGCATTCATTATTCATGAAATTCTTCCGAATCCAATCGTAAAATTCTACTAACGGGTCTGTGCTCGCGTTGAAATTTCGTTTGTCAAAGCGAAGGAGACGTCCTTGCTCGTTCGTTTCCCACCTCCACGTCACATTTATTCGCCGTTTTTGAATCTGACGTTTATTCGCCGCCCTTTCGTTCTTCTTCCCGCCAGTGAAACGCGTTACGAGTAATTCCCACTCCTCTTCACGCGAATCGAATCGAACAAACGAACGTTCGCGGACGAGGAAAGGATTTCACCGCGCAATCTTCCAGCGAGAATGAACGAACATTTGAAATACGCGATGGTCGTGAAACGACGAGGTAAAGAGCGAATGGTAAGTTTGAGTACGACGATCGAACGTTTTCTCTAACAGAAGCGGACAGGCTCGATGATATTTCTGCGTGTTGCAATTTCAGTTGCGTCAGGGTGCGTTTAATTGCATGCTGAGTGCTGCAGTGTATCTTTCATGTTAACGAGTTATTGTGAAAATACGAGGTGGATGCTATTCGATCGAAGATTAGAATAGAACGGTCGATTGTTGTAACACAGAACTTCACGGCTAGTTTCTTCTCGATGATAGATTTCAGTATGGATGAATGTAATTTGCCTAATGATATAGTAGTTTGCTTGAAAACATACAGTTAGTCAGAGAAACGTTCGTATTATCTCAATTATTGAATTCGATGATTTGTTTAAATCTCCATTTACGTTATAACGAATTGCTCTTTTTCAACAAACGAGATATCAATCGACAGCTTAGTTGTTGCGCTATATATTGGTAAATGTTTCCGACTGTATACTGTTAAAGGATATTAATCATTTGAGTTCAACAATAGCAAGGATTTATGTTTCACTCTGTGAATCTCCAATTAAGATTTCGCGTACGCGCGGAGAGATCAAAAATTTAAACGCACCGTGAATAAAATCGCGTAAAAATCAAAGCTGTTAAGGGGGAACATCATTCTAGGGCTCGACACACGTGATTGTTTGGAATAGCGTTAACTGGTGAACAAAGCCATTATCGCGTTTACCCGCTAGATCTAATATTAGCCCATCCATCGGCGGATTTCGATGAATCCAGAATTTGTCTGTTTTCATTTTCGAATTTAATACCGACATTTAATGCACAGACGCACGTGTACCGGGAATGGCAACGTTCACCGAATCGTTTTCGAAACTCTCTTCGCCCTTAACCCGTTGCGCAAAATAGACAGAGCCATGAATAAGTCGGTATTTTCAATTTTCTAGAAACCTTGGCCGGTACATTATGGTAGCAGACGACACCGGCTGAACTTTCGAATAGTTTTCGCTCGAGAAAACGCTACAAAAGTTCCTCGCGACTCGTCGTATGGAAATAAATTATTCTTTCCCTTTCAGAAACCTTTGCCAGCAGCAGCGCGAATACGCCGTTCTCTTTATCAATTTTACAGTGAATTACACCGACAGAACCGTTCTTTCGAACTGTAATTGCTGTCGCGAATACGAAGGAAACGAACGTTTTTTTCAAATTCGCGTTTCCAATGACTAACTTCACAACTCTGACTTCTCCCCTGTATCATTCGATCTTTCGTGCGAGGAATTGAAACATCGGTTCTTTGGCAAATTAGATCGAAATTGTGTGATAATTTTATTGATACGTATTAAGAACTGGAATAATGACTTGCTTTCAGAAGGAGAAAATAAGCTGAATAAATTTAGCATAGCAGGAAATCAAATATGATCGTTGGTACGTGTATACGAACTTGTTCCTGATAAATCAAAATCAAGTATTATATTGTGTCATCGTGATTGATTATGACAGAAGATACGTCTCTTCTCGAACAAAAGTATTCAATGTTCGGTAATCATAAATTCATAAAATTGTTAGTAATGAATTACACGATATTGAGTCTGTTTCAACGGAACTGCCAAAGTTCCTGAAACTCTTTCACGCGTCAAATTCGTATTTTCATTTGATGGCAAGAGAAATATTAAAAACGTAGGAAAAGAATTATCCCAAAATTACTGTGCCTTAGAGGAGCCTAACCTGCAAACGCGAAATGAAAAAAATTTAGAAATTTATAGGAAAAAGATAAAAGTTTAAAATGCTACCCTCAAACTCTCCCCTAAACTCCTTCCAACAAGGATCGTTACAATCGCGACCCTGCAGCTGATCCGTTACAATTGGAACACAAATTCGCGATAATCTGCGCGCAGAAAAAGCATTAAAAAGTAGTCGTTTCTATTCTGGGAAAGCGAGGGCACACCGGGTCCGGGACAAACGATGGGAACGATCCTACGAATTCACGACGAGAGAGGAATCCTCCGCGGGGGCTGAAAATGAATCAGCCATTTGTTGGCGCGCAAGGAAGAACAGTGGTCGCGACACGTTCGTAGATTTTATCTACGACTGGATGTAGAACAACGCGCAACACGGTAGTCCGCGTCGCGCTTACGAGCTCCCAGTTAAAGCTGCCGCGGCACACGTGCGCCGAATGCGAACGCACTCGTAAATACACTCCGCGTGGATTAACACGCGGCCATCACGTGCCACGTGTGTTTCACCCCTCTCTCATCCTCTCGCAATTTCCTCTCTCTCTCTCTCTCTCTCTCTCTCTCTCTCTCTCTCTCTCTCTCTCTCTTCGTTATATTCACCCTTTTTCCATCTCACTATTCCCACTTGCCTCTGTTTCACCTTCTATTCTTCTGTCTCTTCCTTCTGCCTCTCTTTCTCGTTTGCATTCGACGCGCTAGTAGGGTGGCCAGAAAGAGAATTCCAAAAAGAGCAACGACAGTGAGTTATGTCGTCGAACCGAAAAACACGGCAAGTGCGAATGCCACCTCGACCCTCTTCGGCCAGCGGGATTAATACCGTATCGCGTAATGCACCTACGATGCAAGGCTTGACGCGTTATTTTTCGTTTATTGCACCTCTTTCTTTTCTTTCTCTCTTTCTCCCTCTCTCTCTATAATACTTTTTGTTGGCAAGATATACGCGTGAACGCATAGCGATATGCTCGTGACACTGCATAATGCAAATCCAACTGCTCGTACGATTCCTGATGCATGATCGTGTTCCTCGTAGTGTCCGAGTAGAGAATTCGGCAGGCTTCGATACGTCGATCGTGTTCTCAAAGGTTCTTTTCCATTTGAAATGTTTAATGAGAAAGTTTGGAGAGTGAAGATTTGTGTAAGTCCATTTAAGAGAAGTTGTATGAGTTGGCGTGAGTTCTTTTCCTTTTAATTCAGTGATCAATTTTGTAGCAACGACGGGGATGTCAGCGATAAATCGTCAACAGCATTCTACTTGAAAAGATTACATTAAGAAATTCGTATTTCCTCGATTCTTCGATAAAAGCATCTCGCATTTTCTGGATACTATAAAATATGTCTTGCTTTCGATATTTTATATATCATTGTATCTCAGCATATATTTTGTCATGTTCGAAGTTGAAATTACCTACTACATTACAAAATGATTTCCATTTCTCTAAATATACTAATTGTTTGCAAAAACTACAACCACCTATTCATAGCATCTTTGAATATATTTTACGAAGCGTCTTTTATAAAACTGCACAACACTGAGTACAAGCCGCTTATCATATTATGTTATACTATAGCCTGCGATAAAGTAAATAGTTTCAAAATGTGAGTGATATAATTCAAGGAATTCATACTACACCACTGAACTACCGCTGAAATAATGCAACATTTAGATGAATTTTTATCGTAATGTATATCTTCTATGTGATATATTTTACAACGAGGTCAGCCAGATTTAAAACGATACGAATAAATAATACATCGAACACTTCCACGTTCCTATTAATAAGAGATCTCTCTTGAGAAGACGAAGAATACTAAATAAATGTCACGAATGGAGTACACAAATATCATGATCTCAGAATAAAAATGCGCCTTTGATTCATTTTTATTTTATCCATAGATCCATTCACAGAAACCTATCGGATTAAGGCTCAACTTCTAAATAAATTAAGGTACTATAAATTATTCCTATACACTATATGATTAATTATTCTCTTCATTTCGCAGAATAGCTTTTCTACGGCAATCTTCCCCGATGAAAATATACCGAATAGGAGAAATTAATCGAATTCAATATTCATATATGGAAATACATATGAATAAACTTTGATTTCTGTGTCTAGGTATTAAAGAAGATACGCATCACTAATGCAAATATATTGTAAATCGATCCTTATGGAATTATGATAACAGTTCTTTTTTCTATAATTTCCATAATATTTACGAATACCTATAAATAAATTAAAATTATATAAACTAGATGCTTGGCTAAGAAATGATCGAAAAGAAACGTAAAATGAAAACCAAATGTCTCTTCTCCCTCAAATTTTACTTCAAATATAATAAAATAGACGCGTGGAAAATTTAATGGTTCTTTAAGGAAATATCTTTCCTCTTGTACAAATCGTGCACTCGCGTGTGACTGCGCTTAAATGACTGTTAAATGAATATAAAGGACTTAAGGAAACGCAAAGCGCAGGTACTTGATGGGATCGAGACTGGCTCGTTCCTGGAAACGTACCAGCCCGATTATTATAGACGACTGAATTTCCGTTGGGACGATACGTGAACGTACAGAGATTCTAGACGAAGAATGGGTGTTCCAGAAGCAGATCCGGTTATCCAGAAGTGCGACTGAATATGTAATACCTGGCATAGTCGACAAAAGAAAAATAAAAGAATATTTCTTCACTTCTATACTTGTAATACGTTCGTGAATTCAAACGAAGGAAATAAAATACGTGTTAATTTTCCTGCAGAAGATCAAATTCACATAAAACTAAATCCGATGTCTAAACATTTTAAATACGTATTTTAATTATTAATCGGGAGACGACGGGTGGAATCATTATTATTCGATCTTCAAATTTGTTATTTAAATATTTAGATTTCGTTATGAATAAAATTTCAATGTGCCATGAAAATATCATTTTCGTATTACTAGTTAGAACGAAAAATTCACGATATTTTAAATTTGCTTATTTATAGTACAATGAATATTTATCATGCTATTTATATAAATATTACTCGTGTACCTTAATTATACCTCGATGCAAATATTATTTAAAATTCTACCAACATCCAACCAAAATTCTTAATCAGTATGTCTCAATTTTCTTGACTTATCGACCTCCACGATATTAATTTATTCCACCAAACCGTACTCGAAACGACCTTATTCTACCTTCTCACAATTTAAACGCGAACGTACATATTCATGCTCGTACGAATTATAAATTGTACAGCGGTAACAGCCGCGTACACGTGAATCCAGTCACATAAACATCGATCAACTCCCGTTCATCGAGCAAAAACGAGCAAAAAAATAATTTCGAGCGTACAGTGTTCCAAACATCCGCAAGACGACACGACTCGAGAATTACGAAGCGACAATGCAATCAATGACACGCGACAGCAAGAGCAAACACAACCGGTAGAACGTAAAGCGATTTCGAGGTCAACGACCAGAACGAAGAAAGCCTTTCCTTCGTTCCATTCATGGCGGCGCGTAAATAAAGGCCGAATTACGTCTGTGAACCCGATTTTCCAACGAACGAACGACTGTCGATTTATCACCGGCCAAGACCTCGTTACCATCGTGTTCCACGTCCCATGATTCCTTCGGTTGTTACGACTGCACCACGGGAAACTACCCTACGTTCACGGTTTCTCGAGTTGTAACGACTATACAGGCAGAAACCACTCTGCGACGACAAGCGTCCTCGCGTTTACGAGGGTTGAAAACTTGTGGAGGTGAGAAACCGCGAAATCAGCCAAGTGGCATTCCTATCCTTCTTTCTAGCAAATCCTACCTGTGGCTCGTTCGCTCTCGTTCAAACCCCTAATCCGTCTCTTTGATTCGTAACATTGATCATATCTTTAGAATGGAATCGTATGCCCTATTTATTTTTTATACCTGTTTATTTCTTATTTCCTGCTTATTTTTATTTTCTATTTATTTATTGTGAGCAAGTGTGAAGATTTCCAGAAGACAGGACCGTAAGTATATAAATCATTACATGAAAAATCCTTTTAAATCGTTTGTGATATGCTTAGCAACATTCCCTCAAAATTGAAAAAAATAGGACTACGGAACATGCTCTATTGTGTTAAACTACATCAATTAATTATATTTATAGAGTAATAAATAGATCGCGGATGTTTATGGATTTATGGAAGAATTAATTGTGCAAAATATATAGAATGCACATACTATCCAAATATATACAAAACACTAAAAATAAAATATTCATTATACCAAATCCCTATTTAGATTTCACTAAACTGTAAAAGGACAAATTTAGATGAACATCCGCAGTCTGTTAATAAATCTTTCAAGAATAACACGTAAATACTCACCTAGGCCGCATGTTGAGTCATTCCATCTGACTTGACAGGTGGTTAATCTTGCCCCTGATGAATCTCTCCCCCGAAACTGTTTCTGCTTCTATTTCACCCGCTAAATTTTCGACCGCTTGAAGGTGACTCTGCTACCACTCTTAAAAGCTCACTCCGCGACACTGAATCGTCTAAACTTTCTTTCTCTTTCTCTCTCCCTCTCCCTCTCTCTCTCTCTTTATTACCAATCAAATTGTCCGATCGAAGAAAACAGAAGTTGAAGTTCAATGTAACGTGGTCGGGGTACACTCGATTTCAGCTCGATAGCCGCAACTGTAAGGGGCCGACGGTGGCGCCAATTTCCAAGGTCGGGCCGAAGAGCAAGGTCAACGTACTTCCGGGTCGGATCGGCATCAAAGATCTCCCTCTGATCACTATAGTTACCGCACGCTGTCGTATCGAACGATTTTCCTCGCTTTCACTAACAATCTGTAAGAACGAGATCCTCGTAGGTACCAATCGCGTTCTACCACTCGCTGTGTCGCAACCGCTGACAGCCCAATCGACTCCACGGTCCACCACTCACTGACAACAGTCCCTTCGTGACACTTGCCGCTTCCTTCTCGATTTTTCTCCCTCCTAACCTCCTCCTACTCCACGACTGCCGGCACAACGTCGTACTAGACGTCGTCACGCTGATCTAGTCTCTCTTCTGCTCTCTCTCCCTCTCCTCTTGCTCCATACACACTCTTGCTCCTCTTTTTCCAATTGTTTCCGCTCCTGTCTTAACAGATCACCAATAATAGCTTTAGCCTTAAGCGCAACAATTCTCAGTCATAGTTAATTTAAACCTACTAACCCTTCTTTCTTGATTCGCGAACCAAATGTTGAGAAGAGAGAACTCGATGGTCGTGAGATGGGGGTTGAAACGACGATCGGTCGTCAAGGTGTATGGGTCACGGTTCCAGGAGGCTCAGCGAGCTCCACGCTGTTCTGCGTGGCTTTAAGTCGACGACGAAGCTACCAACCGGTGGCGGCCGATTCAAATTCGCTCCCCACGTGGCGGCGACGGCGTCGTCCTTGCGACTGCCACCGGCACGACGCCGGGCGCCGGGCAATGCGTCGCCATCTTGCGGCCGCCGGCTAAATCCGTTTTAGTGAACCCGCCACCGCGACGAAATTGCACCAGACATTTTCATGCTTCCTCCTTTTTCTCCTTTTTTCCTTCTCTCTTTTTTTTTTTTTCTTTGATCGTTTCTCTCGTCTCCTTTTCTCTTCGTGTTTCTGCTCCACCGGTTTTCCCGGCTACCAGGGACCTGCAAGGAATCTGGTGGTTTCAGAGCGATAGCGAATCGATGGTATCGATGCTGGGTCCTGGCGTTTGTGTGTATGTATACTCGTTTCGTGAGTTTCGCATGGGAACTGTGTATGTTAATTATAAGGGGAATTAATGTGATAGCCAGGTTGATGATAATTTTTATTGTAATGAGTTTCGGTAAATGAGGTTTATTATCGTGTGGAATGTCTCGGTCAGAATTTTTTTGCTAATTGAATTGTTATGGAAATTGTTTGCATAATCGGATTGATATTATTAGGAAATCTTGTAAGTCTTATAAATCCTATAGCGGTAAAATGTTTGTTATATAAATCTCATAAATAATGCAAATTTCATAAGCTAATTGATTGTACCATTTGAGATATTTGACAAAGTTTAGTACATATATTTATGGTATACAATAAATATTTCTTTCGCTTAAAAAAGTAATTTATATATCAGAATGATACAAATCGATTTCTGTCACTGCGCAAAATTGTAGGGCGAAGGTGTTTCTCATCAGAGTAATGGCATTGAATATGTATCAACGGCACTTAATGATCCATAATACGTGTACGAGCATCTTATAACGAATTAAATACAATAGCTCTGACAATAGTAACGCGTGCATTAATAAAAGTTGAGTCATCTGATTCGTAACGAAATAGGAATATTAAAGAGAAGATATGACACCCACAGCGACTCAGAAGACTTACGTGTAAAAATGAAATAAGAAAGAAGCGATATACAATACAGTAGGTATATTAAAGAATATTTTATCTTATCTTCTTTTCTTTTTTATTTTTTCAATTTGTTCGCTTCACTTCAATCGTATTTTTTTTCTTTTTTTTTTTGATTAAAATACGTTATTTCTTAATCTAAACGTTTAAATTATTGAATTAAGACGAAAAAGCATATTCGTAATGGTACAAAGTGCAGACTTGGGTCAGTATAGACAAAACAATCAAAGGAAGGAAAACAAGCGATAACAAACTAATTTCTATGTTGTTTCCATGTAAGAGCGGTAATCGAATCATAACAATAAAATCATTGGCGCCGTATAAATAACATTGGCCTGCTCTTTGCGCCACTTCAATCACTTTGCCTCACATGTGAGTACGATCTGTCTGACATGTGTCAGAGTAGAAGCCAGTGATTACAATTCACAGAACCTGACAATTGAGAGAACATTGTTCTACATTTTTACGCATCGATAACGTCGTAATATATTTAGAAGTGCTTTAATCTTAATTATTCTAATATAATTTTACACTACAGCAACACTGTGCTTAAAAAATTATTAAACGTATCTTTTTTTACCAAATTGGTAACAAAATAGAATTCAAGAAGATCAGTTAATTAATGATGGTAATAATAAATATGTATACACATATAGTTATTAAAAAGATCGATTACAATTTTTTTTGTAATATTTAAATTTGTTGTGAAAGCAACTTTTTATCAATATATGAAAAATGTTCGGTCTTCAAAGGGTTAACACTTCTCCTATAGAATGTTTTACGAACAAAATAAAAACGACTATCGTGACGAGTCAATTACCATCGAAACTATATTTGGATTCATTGATGAATCAAGACGTAGCTTTCTATTCAGCTTCAATGTTTTAATACACGATAACGATTTACTAAATATTAATGAAAACGCGATACGAATTATCGTTGAACGTTGAAGAATTAGTCGTTCGTTGAATAATCTGAAAAGAAGAAACAGACGTCTAAAAACGGACGTGACGTACTCGAGTCGATAGAGAAACAAGTCTCTTCTCCTCCGGCGATCGTGCTGCTAACGCTACTGTAATCGGAATTCTATAACGGGAGTTCATCATTCGCCCTCCCAACTTGATCTTCTGCCTTTACGTCCACAAGACCATTCATTCTTGTAGCCGAAAGATAAACCTCAGTGATCGAGTTATATTAGCGTGACTCACGACGATTCCTTCCTGTGTAAACGTTGTTGATGTAACATGGCGATCGACTGTTGCTCCATCCTTGTAATTATTTTTAAATATGTTGCCATAAACGTCAGGGATTATGGATAGACTTCGCGTCAGTTTCTAGAAGAATTGTAACAGCTTTTTAACAAATAATGACTTCGCTTGGACTGGAATATTCTTTGAAATATCGTTAAGGGATTTTTTAACCAAATTACGTCTACAAACTTTCGATAAATTTTCTATTCTTGTGAAAAATTGATTTATTCGATTCAAGTTACTGGACAAAAAGAAGACTGGGTAACGAAGATAGTATATTCTGTATAAAATCAGCAATCATTTCAGAGAAATAGCGACAGAAGCACATAGATTAAAACCAACATGAAGATAGAGTTCGATCTTCTTTAAAGGATAGCCATTTTTAAAAATTAAAGAAAGAATCGAACGTGATTCGATTAAACAGCGGCCAAAAATCGTGGAACGATTAAACGAGATTTAGAAGGAAATAATAGAATTTGAACAGCGTTCCTTTCAGAAAATTTTCAAAATTGTTGATATAAGTAGATCGCTATTAAACAAGAAAGAACCAAAGTTAAGAAAAAGTCTTGAATAATTCTTTTGATACACGTCAAATTTGATACCTTCGAATCTACTGAGAAAGCAGTTTTATATATATGCAGAATGTAACTCACATTTTTTACCGTGTTATTTATTGTTTACCGCTGTCGAGATTTCGAGAAGCGCATATAGGTCACAAAGTATTGTGAGTGAGAATTATGACTTTCAACGGTTGACAGGAATGCAGAATCGACACGGCGATGATATTCGTCTTTTAACCGAGGAGAATGACCCAACTTGTCACGCAAATTATCAAAATTTTTCACGGGATAATTTATTTTCTCAAAATGTTTCTACATTATATTATATCCGTATTAAAGACAATCAAAAACACGAATAATATTAATTTCTTTTCATAAACTTATGTAACTTTCGTCTGGAAACGTGTCCGAGTTGGAAACGATGCAATTAATGGAGTTTAAAAGTTCTACTCAAGAGCTCTTTAGAATTAAGTATCATTTATACAGCAATGAATTTAATTATTGGAATTGATGCGCATATAGAATTCTTCCATTCGTTGAATCAATCGTACGAATCGTTTGAATTGAGAACACAGAAATCAGTTCATTGCAACTGAATGATAAAATAAACATTAATACGAAGAAATAGAAACACAGAAATACGAATTGAAGAAACTTAAATTTTTGCACGACAAGTGTCTGAATTAAAATTGAAATTGTTTATATTCCATTTATGAATAGGAGATATAGAAAATTAACGAAACGATCAAAGCGATTTGTAATTTATTTTATTTACATTATCGATTCGTATCAATTCTTCTATGTCTTCTAAAGAACGAAATAAGAAGAATAATTTGTGACGACTAAAGACTATTATTCGTACGAAACGTAATACGAATTCATTGAAACGAAATAGAAGACACGTTTTACGATTGATTCGGCACCAGCTAAACCGTCAGTCGTGATTAAAATCTTTTATCGCTGAACGATTGTATCAACGGGACAATCACACTTGATGAAAAACCTTTGTTTCTTTATTTAGATGAACGACAGTGTCAATCCAGTTTCCGTGAAAACTTCGTAAAAATCCTACGGTAGACGATGTCTATTCGCAAACAATAAGTCTTTATCGCAGTCCAGTATTTTCAGATAAAGAAATCGCCGTGAACAACAATGAAAATTTATTTCGCGTAACGATCATTTCCTTGTCAATTTAGAATTTTCTCAAATTTATTTTTTATTACGGAATACGTATCAACGATTTGTATATTTTTCTTCTCTAGCGTATTGTCAAAACATAATTTCTATCTATTTGTTTGTTTTATTTTCCACTAGCAACGACAAGATAAACTTCCCTTTTACAATTTTACAATCTTGCACTAAATAATCTCAATAACTCGTGACATGTGCAATTTTCGTAATACGAATTGCATCGTGCAAGAGAACCCCGATCTCTCCTATTCGATGAGAAATTATAAAATTGTAGAAATTATTCGCGCAAAAATTGAAGGCTGGGCCGCGGATATTTATGCCAATTCACATTTTTATAAATATAATTTGAAAAATGAAACCTACATAGGCGATTCTTTCACTCGCTCGAAAGTATTACAACGTTACATACTAACACTTTGAATATTTTATTTAAATGCATAAAAATCCGCAGTCTATTTGTAACACACGACTTCGACGATCAACCATTATTATTAATTATTAAATTACATCCTTCATTGATTTACGAAATACGATCGTATATCGCGAACAGGCGAATTTTCGCGTGAAACTAATACGAGAACAAGCTGAGGCAAAAGAGAAGAAAAAGTCAGCTCGTCCCTATGATTAATCAATTCGCCGCAAAACCGTGCGCGGGCTAATAAACAATATCATCGGTTTCGATTCGCTTTCGCACCGCGGCTGACTGGAATTCTTTATCGGTGGACAAACGATGTCTGCCTACCAACGATCGATCGCACGCAACACCATCACGAGGTTTATTAATAACGCGCCTGGAACGGTGAGCCGACTGAATAATCGAGCATTATAGACGCGGTGATGCAGTTATGACCGGGACGGGGTTTATTGTTTTCTCGTGTCGCGATCGAAGGTCATAATGAACGTATCAGAACAGAGGCCGATCTGGGGTGACCGGGAAACGCGGCAACATCTAATTACACGTCGTTCGCAACACCTCTAACCCGTTGCCCGTTTAAAACCTTTTGACGCGTCGCTTTATAGATCCATCGGGGACCGTTTTATCGCCGTTCAAGGTTTCGTCGATTCGACGATGTATAATTTATGCAGCGACACGTGATTTTATGCGACGGAAATTCTCGTTTGTTCGTGTTGATAGGTTCGCGAGGATGAGTTAGAGTCGACGTAAATGGAGAAATTGAAATAGTAAACGATCGAAGCGTCGAAAATGAAAATTTCCAACGAGCAGCGTGTATTTCCATATTTACATACAGAAAATCACGATAGTGTCCGAGCGGTTTATTGAAATTTTCTAACGAACGTATTATTACGCGCGTTAGAAACAGTAAATAACGTAAGTGTAAAGACGAGGATTTTCAACGAGCGAGGCATATTTTGACGTTACGCGTTTCGAAACTTTTCCTTGCCAATAACAAGACTCGACTATCTCGTGCAAGATGGCAAATATAAATACAAGAACTTTATATATCAAAAGAAATATTCAATAAATATTGACCGTTGAAAGATGAAACACTTTATTTTGATCTACAGTGTCTGTACATAGCTTGCGATAAATTATCTTTTAACCGATAAAAATGTCATACACGATCGCTGTAAGGAAAGTCCATTAAACTAAATTCTATCTTTTATTCAAACATCGTCCATTCGATTGCAAATAGAAGCGCGATATGCTAGGAAACTTCGAACGATGGAATATTGCGACATAAGTAGGTACAGAAACGACGAATTAATATTCCGGCGGGAACCAACGACTACCTTTTCGACTGAACATGAATCAGGATTCAACGTCGACGCCGCTAAAAATTTACGCCGTGTTAAGCAGCAGATCGAGCGTCGAGGAAGTTAAACGAGTTGAATAAACGGCCCATTATAGAAACGAACGCGAATTGCCGCGATTCTTGCATTCTAACGTCCCGTTCCTTTTTTTTCTCTCGAACGACACAGGCGTCCATCGTACTTAACAGATCACCGACAAATGAGGAAAAACGAGGTAACCGGGTAGAAAGCAGCTGACGCGTTATCCGTGCCTAACTTGACACGCGTTAATTAACGATTCTTCCTGATGCACGCTTATGTACGCGAAACGAGTCACCAGCATACTACTCGACGAGTTCGATTACGAACGAACGCGTGCAACTTTGACTTTTGACAATTTACAGGAGAGAAATTCGAAAGTTGGAGCGATGTTCGAACGTAAAACTGTATGAAAATTTGTT
The DNA here is from genome assembly GCA_014825975.1 of Bombus haemorrhoidalis. Classification (NCBI taxonomy): domain Eukaryota; kingdom Metazoa; phylum Arthropoda; class Insecta; order Hymenoptera; family Apidae; genus Bombus; species Bombus haemorrhoidalis. Next base: position 4,301,082 of record CM026171.1, read on the forward strand.
TCTTGCTACTCTTGCCATTCTTAGTTCAAATGTTCCATCTGTAATTCTCAAACAGAAGAAAACCAAAGTGCAACATTTATTTTTCTTTATTTCATTTAAGATATATTCAGTCGTTTTTTTCGCAACAGACCGTGTAATATAATATAATATAATATTACTTTGCTCGAGAGTAAGTAAAAACGGGAGAGACGATAAATATTTGAATTATCTTGAAAGATGAAAGTACGTTCGATAAGACATTTTAATTACGTAATTATTCTATGTACCGTTCCATCGCATCTTTCGATTATAAATCTTTACGACGAATTAAAAAGAATTGTATTTTTATGCAGAGAAAAGAAATTGCTCGCATTCCTTGTAACGTACAAAGGTTCGGAATTAAGAGGTTTTCTAATTAGGCTAACAACGTGCATTTCGATCGCAGATAAAATTCCATATTCCTCGTTCGTTGCTCGTATCGGTGAACCGCGATATCTGTTGCTCCGTATAAACGAGTTGCTCGAAGTGGACTCGATACTTCAAAGACAAGTATCGACACGAATATGCATGTCACGATTACGGCATTCGCCGATGCATTTCCATATCCGACGGCTGTTCAAGGTTGCCGTTTGAATCGCCGTCCGATATCTGGTCGAGCTCAGTTAGAAAATACCTCGTGCATCGTCCTTCTCCTCTTTTCACTTGTCTTTCAGTCCAGCTAGATAGCCAAATGAATCGACGTAAATCACCGTCTAGCTAGTTAATCGAGCCTGTTCAAAACCAGTTTTACGACCGAGTATACATACTTCCGTTGTTAAACGTCTCATGCACGAGCAGAATTATTCGCGAATCGAGTCACGATTTTCCACTCTACTCTTTTGTCTTCGCCTATTTTCACGTGGATGCTGGTGGTTTTAAGGATTTAATCGCGCAATATCAAAGTTCTAGCGTAGAAATTGCGGTATAGCATATCATCGAGGGCGGTTTGTCTCGAACCTGCTACGAACCTCGATCTTTTATACTTCGATCTTGCTCTCGTTTCTAGGCGAAGAAAAAAAGGAAAATAAAAAGAGACCGAATTTCTAACGTTTCGAAAGAATATTTAACGTAAAATCGAAATGAGAAATTACGTAGCCGTGACAATTTTTTCATATTTTGCTCAAATACTTGAAATAGTAATTGAGATACTTTGAGATATTCGAAAATTATATTTCAATTAAAAAACGATAAACAGAAGACGGTGTTAACGTTTAACGTTATGTATACGACGATATAGTTGAAATTTCTTAGTTGCATATTTGTTTCTTTCGTCCGTTGTCGCATTTTTCGCATATTTTCCCTATTTTCGAATATATTTCTCTATCAAATACATTTAATTCTCTGTCACGTTTCGTATTTCACAGATAAAGTATTTAACTCTAAAACGATTATTAAGACGTTACTGCAGCGAGCAAATAAGTAGCAATTATTGTAAGTAGTTACGGTTGAAGCGTAATTATAGTTGTTCGATTATTGCAGTCTAGAACACAACGATGTAAAAGATGGTATTGAATTAATGGTTAATAGTATATCTCGAAGCGAGTTTCAATTGCTCGTTAAATTCTACTTCTTTAAACACAGAAGCACCGTAATTTTCTTCCTATAAAATATAATATTCCTTTGTTGTAACAAAATGAGTTACGTCTTGTTTATCTTGATATGAAACGACGTAATTACAGTCGAAGCAAGTGAACAAAACGAGTAAACAAAAGTCAAGTAAAAATCAATAGAAATCGAGTCAATTTTTAATTTCTGTCGTAAATTCGTATTTAATTGATATCCTCAGTAATACGTTTCTAAACTCTGACATATGAAATGTATACTTTTCTCTTTGCTTTTCTTCTCTTTCTAACAAGCAGAAGCTATATTTCCGTAGAATACGCCACTAATAACGAGTTCAAGTTTGTTTCCAAATTGTAGATCGTTTAGAAATTGTTCAGAACTGAATTTAGGGAATTACAATTAGTTTAGCGCAAATAATTTTACCCGTTACTCTTGACTAGACTGCGGATATTCATACAAATTCATATCTTTACGAATATAATTAAAAACTTGGAACTCGGATAAAAAATTATTTTATCTATTAAATTTCTATTGGCTATTCGATACATTTTTACATATTGTATGCATTCTGTGCCTTTTTTGCGTCTCCATATTTGCTGTAAACGCGCAAAAATCAGTAGTCTACTTATCAGTCTGGATTAAAGAGTGTTCGAAGCGGTAGAAAAAGTTCCACGAGTCTGGAAACATTCCTGGAAATAACGACACGGTTGATCGACGCTCGTTGGTCCCACATTCGCTGCCAGTTCGCTGTTCCACGCTCGTTTCAGTGAAGTCGAGGCGCATGAACCCGCGTGCAACGCGAGACGCGTGCGTTTGACAATGTTTCGCCAAACCACGAACATTCCCCAGGTGCATTGAAGGCCGCAAATGGTCGAAGGGCCGTCGACCGTTCGGCCAAAGGAGCGCAACGTTCGGTCGCTAGGTACACGAGGGTAGCTCCGATGTTAATTGAAATCATTGAAATCGTAAAACAGGCCGACAGAAAGGGCGCTTGCTCTTTCACCCCGTGGTAATTCCACGAGGCGTCAAGCGGACCGGCAAAACGTTTGTCGCATCTCGCCACGTTCGTCCGTTTTAATAAAGGCAAAACGTCGCGCGCAGACACGAGAATTTCCGCAAGGGAACGAACGAGGAGAAACGCGAATCCTCCGCGTGACGAGAGAACTCGCGTGAAAACGCTATTTCTGCCGGTGAATCGAACGGGTAATGGGAAATTTTGTTTCGTTCGAGTCGACCGTGAAGAAGGTATGAGGTTTGGGGTTGACGATTTGCGGCAGCTTGGGCAAATGCAGCTGGTATCGACACTGATTGAGTGCGATTCTTGAATGAAACGAATGGAGAAGTACGGCTGCGGTGCAACGTTTCCCAATCGGCGAGTAACTACGACTTTTTCAAAGAACGGAACATTATTACGGTATATAAAATACGATTGAGGAAAATAAAGTTGCGTACTGAAAGAGGGTGCTGTTAATAGAAAATAAACACGCGATGGGGGGACGAAGATGGAAAAATGATTTAAGCGTAATTAAGATTGTTCTACGTCGGTTTTAAATTTTCACTAAAAATATATAGACGCCGCGCAATCTCGAAATGCCACGCAATCGTGATAAAAATTGTACGATAAATTCGCTGCGAATACATTTATATACGATGTTCTGATTCGATCGAACGTTACACAAACAGTAATGTTCTGCGATTTAGCGAAATGCGACGAAAGAATAGGACGATGCAAAATAGGCGTTTCGAGAATTTTAAATATCGTCGAAATTATCGATACGATTAGTAAAAGCGTGTGTTGCCATCTATACAGATTTGCTAGAAACTGTAGAACGTACATATATCAATTCTAAAATAATTAGGATTCTTTCTTACCGACTGAAACAGTCCCGATGAGAAACCTGTCGAGAAAATAAATAAAATACATAATTTTAAAAACTAGTCGTGGTAAGTCGCGAACAAATCTTAATACGTACAAGCGAAGCATTTAGACGTTAACATCAATAAGAATTTGTTATATTTACCACCAGATGATATTACCGATTCGCAACACAGCAGTCAACATCGGTCAATAACAGAAGACGAGAATATCTTACTTATCGGGAGAAGGCAATCAGTTCCCTACGTTACCTTATAAAATATTCGCTTGCACGATGAAACCATAGAAAGAAAGAACGATAACACGTAGAATTAACTAATATTTCAAGCACTTTTATATACAATACAAAATATGCGCATGAAATATAGCTATCTTTTTATATTTCACAAAGTAGAATCACACGAAATGGTATATCATCGATTTTCTTCGATCGTTTCTTCCACTAATCCTTCTAGTTCTTCAAATTTTTCTCACTCATCCAACTCTTTTCCTTCTTCCAATTTTTTTAGTTCCTCCAATCTCTTTTTCCTTTTCAAAGCTCTTTCGTGCTTTGTACTTTCCATGTGAACGTTCCACTGATGAAGTCCAATAAATATCCTATCGCAGATCTGTGAAGAAATAATGCAACCTTATAATTGTTTCCAATCCAAGGATAACCATATATCGGCGATTGATAATTAAAGATATAAGAAAAATTTGTACTTCGCAATAATGTCTTTCCTCGTTGCTGCTGTCGGTAACTTTTTCGTCTTCCACCGTCTCGTTCAGAGGTTTCTGTATAGGTTTCTCGCCTCTAAGCACAGCTTCGATTATTGCCACAGCTGGTTCGTACACACGACTGTTCCACTGATCCAGATTAGTGCAATCTAACGTATAAATTGGCGGTACCTGCAATCGTTTAATTCAACAGAATTCAATAATTCCGTCAAACTTAATAAATACAACGTTATAATACATAAACACATAAAGAACATTATATTAAATAAGATATTTATACAATCGAATCATACCTGTCTATCACTGCGACGAACTAAACGATTTCGGATCCATCTTTCTTGCTTCTTCGCGTACCTTCTCGTAACCATTTTTAAATCGTCAATACCCTTTTGCAGTAATTCCTGGCCCTTTAAATAAAACGTTCTCCTCCGTACATCGACATAACACGACTCGTGGCGATATAACATAAATTTTATATTAACTCTCTATTAATCTTTCCCATTCGAACAACCGATTCGTCACATCCAAAAGTCTTTCCAATTTCTTCGTCTTGCAAATCGATATCGATAATAATAACAAGATAAAACAATTTTAAAAAGCTGTTCGAACATCGCTCTACTCCTCTTCGATCATTCGCAACTGTTCTTCCACGACTCACGCCGCTAATCTCGCAACTTGAAACGCGTATGGTAAGGTAGGATTATTCGACTCGAGCTAAGTAATTTGTCTTGCAATTCGCCAATTCGTCATACTCCTACCGTCGTCCTCAATGGCACCGTTCTATCTAGTACTTTGTCATTTTTCAACCTATCCTATAGCTTACTACGCGTATATGTATATCAAAAGTCTGTCGAAAGACTCGGGCGCAAAAACGCTCAAAGGAAGACGATGGAATGTAAAAAAGAAAAAGAGAATGGATGATGTGCTCCACTCTTGCAACCGCAACATCCAACAAGAACATCGAGCATCCCCTTAAAGCCCTTCCTCCCTCCTCCCTTCGACTCCATTTCTCTCTTTCTTCCTTTCTCTAAAAGATATAAAACGTCTGACTCGTGCAACAACGACGCGCAGCTACGACGAAGAACGTGACGACGTTGCAGTTCGCCGCTCCTGCTTACCTTTTTCTCTTGCTTCTCATCCTCAGGCAGCACGAGGTAAGCGTGAAACTCCTTGAAGCCGATGCTCTGAAAGATGCCCTTCGTGTAATCGGCTGACCTGGAATGTAAACATTCGCCGAATCGTGTCTGCTCTCGCACAGCTTCTCTCCGCCTCTTTCGCTTCGCCTCGCGCCGATCACCGATCCCATTCTCCGCCAGCTTCTTCGTGTCTCACCTGTGCCTTTATGCCTCCTTTTCCCCTTACTTTTCTCTTTTATCGCTAATTAATACTTGGTGACCAGTGAGCTCGCAGATCGTTCGATAAGCATCGTTCTGGCTAAATTACGATCTTCGTGGGTCGCGCGTGCGCGAGTTAAGATACGCTTTTTACCGAAGGTTTTTACAATTTCGATCATTTCAACGAATCAAACATCATACCTTACAGGATATAGATATGTACAATATATACAGCTTCAAATGAAATCCTAATAAATCTCAGCAGCGTTTAGCGTCTAACGCTGTCAGTGGATTCCGGGTATGAACCGTATCAAACAGGAAGAAATTCCCAGACGTTTCGCCAACTTTGCAGTTAGAGTTTCATAGTAAGGTTCGAAGAACGCGCTGATACTGCTGCGCGTCTGGAAAATTACTTTTAACCGTTTAACAGTGTTAAATCGAATGAACCAATTAGCAATATCTACGCAATTTCTATAAAATAAAATCATTATCGTTACCATTATCTCAATCGTTGATATATCGAGCGTCACGCGAATTCTTTACACTTTGACCTGGCAACCGCGACAGATGCTTAATTTTTCTAAAATATTATATTATATTTGCGCATTTTTTTCTCTCGCGATATTATCTAAATTATTCACATCGTCGAAGATTCTCTAAGCCAAAGAGAAATTAATAATAAAAAAAATTAATAAAATGGTTAACGAAACATAGGTGACCGACGACCATCGTGGCACTGAGCCACGTGTTAATTGGTAACATCATTGTCTCAAATTGTTGATATCGAATTATTATTTTCAAAAGACATTTGCCAAGGCCTTGGTTCCATCGTCTTTAAACGTCGTCCGACAAGCACGTTCTCGGGTCAGGTTCTCGAGTGGCGATCGTGTCTCGGTTAGCGAGAGACTGCATTTTGCGGGCTAGCTGTCTTATCATGGGTGGATACTGTGGATAGCGATAGCGGGCGAGGCGAGGCGTAGCTTACGTGGCGGGAAAAGTCGAAGCCGCAGCCACGGTTCACTTGCTGGCACACGTGTCAATGCCAAATATGTGGCTGCGAGTAGTGCAAGTAGAAATCAGAATCTGACGGTGGTGTGGGTGTGCAAGTGCACGCGCACGTATTACGTTAATGGCGTTACGGATATCGATAGACAATCGCGACAGAAACTTTGTTTCAAACGTCTTATTTCTGGTTAAGAATGATTGAGAATAAATTTAGCTACGATTTAAGCTTTGATGTAACGATGTAATTGGAAATTTTGAATTTGAAGTGGATTGTGTCGCTTATATGGCTGACCAGGATGACTTGTATCACTTGGATCACTTTCGATCGAGTACTTCGTGGTCGTAGCTTGTTGAGAAATTAACAATAATTGTCCAATTGATTGACGACATTTTTCAATTTTACTTGAAATATATCGAGCGTTAAGAACGTAGAGTTACCGATCTATATGGAGTAGCGTTTTATTTGCTACACGAAACGAAACGAAACGAAAGCAACGATTTTTATAAACGTTATCTGTTTTAATTCGTCTTGGAAATTAGGATTGTTCGTGCCATTTCGTTCGAATGTAACATCGAAGAAGCTAACGATGTAAGGATATATCGTTCTCTTCCATTTTTATTACATACGTTTCAGCATCGACTGTTAAAGTCACTTGCCAGGTATATCGCTCTTTCGTCATTAATATTTAACAGATAGTCCACGAAATTTGTATTTTTAGACGACCATCGGGAAGCACGTCAACATCATTTTTTATTACGATAGCGCACAATGTGTCTGTCGAAAATACGACACATTGTTACCTTCTTTGACGTTAGAAATACGGAACTATTGTACATTACGAACGAAAATTAATGATTCCATTAGAAAACTAAGATGAAAAGTTAATATTTTCTCAAAAGTCATTTTTCTCCGAAACTCTCGAAACTCTTCGTTATATTTTTGCCAACTATATAGAAACATCTAACTACTCTTTCCAAAGTTCTATGACAACCTTCCATTATACACACGCTTTATACTCTTCGCTTCGCGCTTTTATAACTTATTTTATAATTTATTTACAAGAAAATATTATAAATCGTAAAGTCAGATATATATATGTCCATTTCCAAAATAAACGAAACAAGTGAACTTTCTTCAATCGAATAGAGAGATATAATACTTGGATATAGCGCAATAATTAAAAGTACCGTATATCGAAAGTATCGATCTGATAATTAATTAAATTACATTAATATAATGCTAATCAAATTTTGTCCACAGTGGTTAAAATAATCTAACAATATAATAATACTTGAGATAATCAAAACGAAGCAGACGAAAGAATATAAAACGGAGATCGTCATTCACGAATAAAAGAGAACATGCATATGTCTGTTGATCAGGGACTGGCTTTTTAATACACAATTCGAATTTAGAACGCGCTGATTCCATAAAATAACGACAAGCGCTATGTCTAGCCATTAAGATACCTTTAATTTGTACGTCTTGATAAAATTCACATTTAAGATCACATTTCCTGAATGTCCTTCTAATTTTGTTTTCGATCCAAAATTAATGCTGTAAGTACCAATAACAATAATTGTCGTTTCTTTGATAAATCTTCCTAAAACAGCAACTCTGAAAATAATAGAGTCTTGCGCTATCATTGAAATTCCAGGCATTTATGAAACGCGAAGCGATACCAAACTTTTAGTCAGCGACGTATATTTACACGCACAGACATACAATGAACTTTTTTCTCGTACAAACTTCCGTCTAACCTTTTTGAAGTATCCTGTATAAAAATGTTTCGTAGATAAACTTTTCGTCGAATCCTTTCGAAACGCCTTCTGTACAAACATTGCTCGTATAGAAAATTTTTGCCCATTTATCTTTTCGAAACTTACTGTATCGTAAAAGTACACGGTGTCTTTCGCCAGGCATCGTAAATCTGTCCAAATTAATGCAAATTGACTAACCCTGCGACATTTCGATACTTAATACATCAACTTAACAAACCGTTTTAGATCCCTGTTAAATGTATTTGCAGAGAGCTCGTTAACGTCTTTTTTCGTTTCTTGCCCCAGCGTATCAAAGATCACGCTAATTTTCCACCACACCGAATGCACGTGTCTCGCCGATTGCCGTTCTTAACTAGCGCGACATCGTTTTATCTAAAAAATTTCACATTTATCGTTTTCGAGAAAATCGTTATTAACGAACCGATAATATCGATAACATTGATATTCGCGTTAGATACACGATCCAAAATTAATCAGAGATGCGCCAACATTCTTGCATCGGTTCGCGATAATTCCGGTGCCAATAGCAGGTGTGTAGCGATAATGACAACAGCCACGTACGGTGATAGTAGTGGCAAAAGTAATTAAGATAACGACGAGTGACAGTAATCATTATCACGAATACATAAATGCTTTGAACTATTTTTGCTACTCGTTGCCAGGCAGACGTATCATTTACTTTTACACGCACCCGAGGTTATCAGGTTCAGAAGAGATACATAATATACGCTACCAGTTGATAAGTATTTAGACACCTGATGTAATTTCACCAATTTTATATTCCTCGTACAATGACTATTAATACTCGGATATCATAAAGATTCCTCTATATATTTGTTGACGATAATGCTATTGAATTAACTGCTTCTTAATACATTTAGACTTAATACATTTAGTTCTTGTAGTTGGTAGAAAAATAGATGTTATTCGCTTGATTTACATAGTCTTTTGCATAATAAGCGATGAATTCAATCGATAATGGTAAAATTTACAATCGCAAGTGAATTCGAACAATGAGCAATTTACATTAATTTTATATACGAGATACACATATATATATATATTTATATTTATATTTATAGGAATATTAATAAAAGTCACTGGATAGAAACGATCTTTAAATAGAAATTATGCTTTCATGTGCACTTCATATTTTCGAGATTGCAATAAAGAAACGTTTCTAAGTGTTCACATTAGTACGCTCGCTATTAATATTAGATATTATCTCACAATGTGATTAGCGAAAGTTGATAAGCTGAGAATATTCAACATGTTGCGTATACGGCAAGGTGTATTTCTTTCCCCTGTCAAACTCTACCGACTGGATAGAAATTGTCAGTCGATTAATGGCTACAGATTTGTTCGAGAAATTTTTTACATCGATGCTAATGAACTTTTTTTACACGTGTCATTTAACGCTATTTCCTAATGCGTATCGTTTTGCAACTCTGTTACATTTTGTATAACCGTATGACATCGATGTTATATCCTCTAATATCCCACAGTTATAATATGCAAAGTATTTTGAAATTTTAATATTCGAATAATTGAAAATTTGTAATTTTGAATATTTCAGACTTCGGAAATACGGAAGTTAGAATATCTGAAAGCTTTAAAGTCTTAAAGTTTGAAGCTGAAATATTTCAAGATTTGGAAGTTTGGAATATTAAAAATTTAGAAACGTTGCACCCAAGTTATTTAACTTGTAAGAGTAACTTAATAAATAAATCTCAATGTTCGTTAAAAATTTTCCAACGCTTCTTAGAAATATTAAAAATCGATAAAACACGAGTTTATAAAAACCATGATAACATCAAGGAATTATAAGACATTGATCGATTCATGGAACATGATAACACGTTTCAAGAAACACGTGAAAAGAAAGAAGGTCAAATGTTGCTCGGGAGCTGGTTATTTTCCGGTTTTTCCATGATTTGCAATGAATGGAATTTGCAAGAAACTGACTTGATTGATCATGAAAATTCCGAACTCATCACGGGATCTTTCATTCTTCGCGTGTCATGCATTATCAATATCTTATCGCGATTAACAGAATCATAATTAACGAATCCATTCATAATGAGCGAAAGATTTTTAATTTGCATATAAATATGAGTTACGTGGCATTGAGGAATAATTGAACGATCGGATTCGCGAGAAATATTGTAACGCTATAGGTGTTCTACACTTATTTCCTCGTATATGGAAAACAGCGAATACAACGAAATAGGAGTTTTAAGAATGCATCGAGGAAAAGATATAGTATAGAATTTTAAATATTCAAATACACGGTATAAATAGATATGTATTTCGTATCGTAATTTAATATTAACGATACAGATATCAGTAATAATTTCTCTTAGTTAAATAAAGGCTCTACGAAAAAGTTTCCTCCGAAAGAAATCCAAAATTCTAAGCCGATTGTTTTTCAAACTCCTGAATTTTATGCGATACGATGGGATCTGTCAATCCAATTCTAAGAAAAAAATATCTATCGAAAAGAAAAAAATAAAGAAAAAATTCATGAAGCTATCTCTAAATTAAACGACCTTTTTATGCTATTTTTAACTGTGTCAAAAAACCAACCATCTGTGTTTATACACATTCAAATGAAAGAACAAACTGTATAAACACCGGTGCAATTACCACAACATCTAAATGAAGCATTTATTCGAGTATCTGATATTGAGGATAGAACCAACAAAATTCGACAAAAATTAGCATATGAATAAAACAATGAACAGATCGGAGGATCGAAAATTTAGTAACATGCACGGTTTATTTAGTGTCATGAAGGTTTCGTGTAATTAACCGATCTCATCGCTCTCGTATCGGTACACTGTATTAATCACACCTGCCTTCTGAAACTTTGATGTTTCAGGCAGTGACGTCACATCCGGCAGAAACCGAGCGGGCGAAGCCGGTGAACAGGAGCATTTGCATAATACGAGACATGCTACTTGCAGAAATGTGCGAGTATCGAGCTATGTAAGTAGAAGCGAAACCGTGGAAGAAGGTTATAAGACGTGGAGAAAAAGAAGAGCCGATAATTGTACGAGATATAATCATCGTGAAAATATTTTGACGTGGGCTTGTTTCTTCGTTACACGTAGCGAAATATAATGAACTTGTTCCTTGTTACGCGCGTAAAATTATTGTCAAGCGCGTGGGCCATGAAGAAATTTATAGCACGTGACTTTTACACGATATCATTACTGTTTCCCCTCTCTTTTCTTCATTCTTTTCTTCTCTACTTCAATAAATATTTAAATACATATAGGACAATAAAACATTTTTATCAACCTTCGGAATATTCTGCGCACGATTCTCTCCTCTTTTCTTCTCTCTTTTATAAATCATACGAATTTTACATGATATTATTACAATGTTCTCTTTTCTTCGCTATTTAAATGTTAAAATATTTTCATTACTCGTCAGAATACTCTACAACTTGTCCTCTTTTTCTAGATGACTAGAATTTTTAATGTTAACAATGTTGTAACAGAAGACCGATCAATTGTGTATTATATCAGGATAATCCGATATTTTTATTCGATAAATCTCCATTGTCGGTCTTCGTCATAAACATCTGTTGGTCTCGTGCAGAGCCTTTAACCCCGGAACTCTTAATCTCGTCCAAAATTCGCGATGCTTGACCTGGATTACTAGAAGAAGAATCGTACACCACTGAAAATTTAAATCGAGTATCAAATATAAAAACTATAATTTCTTCAAAATCTTCTTTTAACTAGTCCTCCTCTGCGGATTAGAAAAGAAAAAAGAAAAAAGTTTCCATCATCCCTTGCATCGTACGTTAAACCAATTTGCGACCTGGAAGACGCTAAGTTTCTCATAGACTGTTCTGATAGTCTACTTAACAAATTAACAAATTATATTATTATAAGATTATAGCGTTCATCTTTGAAAGCTTGTTTCGCCTGCAAACGTACGTAGCTTTCCCTTATCAACTATCGAAAACAATCTTACACTAAAGCTCATGCTACCTAGAAGATGCTAACCTTCTCGTAGACTGCTCTGGTAGTCCCGTTCCCATGAACTCCTTCCAGACGTCAATGTAATTCAGTCGGAACCCCCTGACTGGCTGCAGGTTGCGTACCGCGCATTGCACGTGCCGTAGCGAAGCCGACTGCAAATTGGCCTGACGGCGTAATTTGCATAGCTGCTGGTGCAGCGGCGCGATGCGCCGTTCACTCAGGCGATCCGCACGCATGTATACGATAGCGAGCAGCGATAATTAACGATAATTGTCAGCGAAAGGAATTAAAGCGTCGCGTCGAACGACCGGAAAGTCAGGGATTTTGTCGGTTGATGGGACGCAACGGGCAAACACGGAGCAGAATGGGGAAAAAGGGGACGCGAAAGGGGTAAGCGTTCGCTGGGGAAATGGTGTACGTAATAAAGAGGGCACTGAAAGAGAAAGAGGAGGAGATAATTCAACAAGAAGGGTGTGTGCGTGGAAAAGTGGGTAATGAAAGGGCGGCAAAAGGGTGAGAATGAAAGAGGTGAGAGCAAAGAAAGAAGGTGTGTTAATGTGTCATAGAGGGAGAGAGAAAGAGAGGAAGAGAGAGAGAGAGAGATTAAATGAGGGTGAGTGCGAATGAGAAGGAAGGATAGAGAAAAAAAAAGAGTTGCGTGTGTATAAGGGTGGGAATTGTCCTCTTTGGGGCAGGAAGTGGAAAATCCATTAGCAGCGGTAAATTAACTGGTGAACTTCCTCGGTTCTATAAAAACTGCGCTGTCAAAATGATACGAACGAAAAATATTAATTTTTGGACGAGAACTCGCGAGATCATTGAATCTCATTTGCGCTGCACTTGGACGTCACATCGTTGCGAATACGGAATTTCGCGTTGTTTATAAACGACAGTTACGCGTTTTGTCGTTATACACAGTCTCAACACGGATTCAATTTACAACATTTTCAACAAGTCATCAAATTCCACGAGAATCAGGTAGCAGACATAAAACGCTTCGCTTATCGTCGCCTCTGATTGCCTCTTTTACACGAATGCAAGGTCCAGTGGTGACGCTGTCAAGATTTATTTTTTAATCATTTGCGATGTTTGGCACGCGTCGTTTTGTCTACAATGAATTTACCCGCTTATGGAACAGGGGGATATCCATAATTTTGTATGTAAAATGGCATACGATTTTTTTCTGTCTTTTTCTTTTTTAATAAATTTAATATTTAACGGAAAGATTTTATTTTGTTTTATACTTTTAATCCATGATTAAAGAGTTATAAAATGTAGTACTTTTGTAAAGATAATGTTTAAAAAGAAACATAACTTAAAAAGAGAAGTCGAAATCGATATTTAAAGTGATTTTGTAGGAAACGAAAATTTACCGAAGACATTCATGAATATCGGTAGCAAAAGTCAAGATGTTGAATTAGTATGTTTTACTAATAACATATAGAAACAATGAAATTATACTTTGACTTAGTACAAGCACACATATTAAATTTCAGAGTAACGTAGCTTTCTTTCGATTTAGAATAATATTATTGAATCCAAAAAACTGGTAGACAAATAATACCACTGTAAAATACTAGCAGATTTAAATTTAGCACGAAAACTACAATTACTTCCCGATCCTTGAACTCGTTCTCAGCTTATGTAATGCTTACAATTTTAATTCTAATAGTATAACAGTACTACGCTTTAAATAAACATTAGAGGAACGAAACGTTGTTTTCCTTCACATAGTGTTAAAAATACAGCTGATATTTGTGACATTTTATCGAATTCTTTGCATTCCCTGTGTCAGTGTCACTCGATAACCAGAAGGTGGATAGTTCTGCATACGCAAATAGTTTTCAGGTGAAGCGTATTAAATTATGTTGTACCTTCTTAATCAGTATCTCCTCTCGACTCTTCTCTCTCGCTGAATAATACGATGAGTAGTACACTTTGAATATTTCGTGCGCTTTAGCGTATTGTGTGCAATTTCGTATCTTTAAATTTCTCACAAATGCATAAACTTTCGCAATCTGATTATAATCGTTAGCGTACGCAAATAGAAACTTGTGTCTCTTATGTTACAAGCTAGTATTACAAATACTCAATTCAATTTCGAATATACGTGTACACAACGTTACCCTGGAATCATGCAAGCGTGCGCAACGTTTCATTCCAACGAGGCAATTTTTCAGCGAGGCCGTAATTTAGAAGCGACTCAAGGTGATCCTGTTACGTTGCTGAACCCGTGCAATGTTCTATCCGCGGCGAACACAATCGGTCGACGAGAAATTCATTTCACCTGGATAAGTAACGGTGGAAAAATGGCATCGACAACGGGTATGAAGCATTTCCAATCTCTGGCTGTCCTTTCCGCCGGATCACAGGCGAAACGACCGCGGCCAGAGAACCGTTAGCAAGAGAGAAAATCGCGAATCGCGATAAGCTAGTGTATCGATTCGATTTAAGCATTACGCCAACAGCAGTACACTATGGAAGGAGTACATCGCCGATAAACGATTCGAGAAACCAGGTTTATTGTTTTTATTCACCTTGCCTATACATACCGCTTATTCATTTTGCACCCTTCGTCGTTACGAATGACGATACGAAGTCGAGGAATACGATTATGCCTCCTAGAGGCTAGTTGTTGCAATGCTCATTATCTCTTTGAACTATATCCGTGGTGAATTTCTATTGGATTTTGAGAATTCTCAGATGTAATTGAAAACTCGTTTCAACGCTATAAACGCTAGAATTTTCTTTTCTTATCGTTCAATGTTCTCAACTTTTCAATTTGAGAACACAAATAATAAAGAATTTTTGCCGAATATTTGAAATCCCTTAATGTAATAGAACAATTGTCTTAACTCTATCGATATTAAAATTCGTTTCAGCTTAACTCTATAATTCGTCGAGGATTTCTACCAGATTTTCTTGAATTTTTAGACGCGATTGAAAATTGTTGGTTTTAATTTCAACGTTATAAATGCCAGATTCCTCTTTTAATTCACAATGCTACAGACATAATCTTTGATTTCCAATTTATTTTGCCAAATTTTCTAGAAATGCTAGATGACTCGTGCCGCTACATTAATTTTATCGCTGCTATCTCTCTACGAAAGAAGAGTAAATATGAAAATATAAATTATGTGTTTTGAATTTGCATCATATAATTCTAAATACCAACTAGAAAGTCTACTATATTTTTTAAATGATATAAAATGCTAAAAATGTGCATAGAGTTCAAGTGATAAATGATATAAAAACAGGACTAACAGAAATGCATTTTTTGTTCATCGTCTGCTACTTTAGTTTCTCTAATCTTTTAATATTATTTATTTTTGTTTACTATATTTATTTATTTATATACTTTGTTTTTAATAATTAACGTATCAATTAACGTCGTTCAATGCTAGTTTTAATGAGCGAAATCTGCAAAGGAGGGACACGCTAACAGAACTATCAAATTAACGATAAACGAAAAACGATCTTAGCGTATTCTGGAAAGATAATACGAACTTTAAACTCGATATTCCACTTGCCAAATACTGCGGATGCTTTTCGAATATCAATTCGTATTGTTGAATAATTAATACAGTTTTCGCAAGGTCGTAAGTAATTAAGAGGAATACATTTAAACCTCATAATTTTTGCTAATACGTTATACCAGCCTTATTTACTCGACATGTAACAGCTTTTAAGTAGCATCTCTTCACCTTTCTGTAACCGTATGCAGAAAAAAATGTCATTTCTTATTTTTATGAGTATATATTAGCATATATTTCGAATTTTGTAACACATTCGCTTTCATTTTCGATTAATTTCAGCGTGGTATTCTGCAAATCACAAAAACCATTCGCATAGAAATATCACATCGTCTTTCAAACATACAGTGATGCGCAAAAGTTTCCGATCAGATAGATCTCTCGCTTCATATTCCGAAAGTGACATCTAAAATAATCTTAACTGCATAGAATGAAGCCAGTGAAAGGAAACAGTACAGCAAAATAGACACTGTTATAAAATTATATAGTCTTAATTATTTAAAATTCTTCAAAATAAAATTTTTGGATTGTAAAGCGACGAATCTTTCTTATCCAAAACTTTTACACTTCATTGTAGACAATGAGATATGTATATATACGTACGAGATCAAGAAAATGAAATCTTCTATATTATAATACTCGAATATTAATTTAATTCGAATAAAAATGCGCTGTTGTAAAAAGATCTATTCTTACGCTTGAAACTCAATTAAAATCCCGGGGAACTATTTAAAAAAAGCCGTCGAACCGCGAAAGGCGTTTGAGAATCGCTGCGTCGAATCAGCTCGGAGCTTCCCAGATATCAAGAGATAAGGCGATTATCATTCAGTCGAGCCAGTATAATTCTTTCTCTCTTCTTCTTTTTTCATTGTTCTATCGCGCGCGGTGCTCGTACACTGCCGCGAAGGCCGGTATGTACTTACTTTTCCTCACGACTGGCTACTTCCTTTATTTTCTCTCGGGCATCCGGTCGACGCGCTCGCAATTTCCGGAAGCGAGTAAGGCGAGAGCCGTGCACCGCCAGACTTCATTCACAAAGGCTCTAGCGTGTCTCGTACGAATCACGTGCTCGCTATGCACACGTGATTCGTGAATTTCGTGAAATACGCGTGTATCTCGAGACTACTCTCGATTCACAGACGATATCATTCCTTCCGTTACGACGGAGTTCAGCAGAGAAGATGGAAGGCTCCATCATGATAGGACGATGGAAGCCAGTGTGGAGATGTTTCAAAGATGATATCGCTTAGAAAAATGGTGGTCTAAAATGGTTTTTCTTGTTTGGTTTTTTCTTTGATGAAGCGTAATTGACGAGTACGAGAGTTAATGAGTTGTTAAGGAGTGTATACACAGGCAGATTCTGGGTTCTGGATGAAAAGTGTAGGGAATTAACGATAATTAATGGATCCTATGTGAATTTTTAAATTGCTTTGGGAACTTTCTGGCATCTGTATTTGATGAATAAAAGCGCAGAATGAAGCGTACAAAAATGTGCAAACTAGTAAGAAGTTAGTACTCCGAAGAGCATTTGCTACATTCTTACGTGCTTAGCAGACTATAACATTAAACAATCTATTTAAAAACTTGACACGATGGTACATTTTAAAATTAAATGCACAACTCGTTTGTGCATGGAATATTTAGTAATTTTACTTTTCTAAGTTGTTCAACAATTTGAGAAAGTTCGAAAGTCGCTAAACCACACGCAACCCCTTCAACGGCCCATTAAACAAACAACCTAAATTTTTAAACAGAAGTAATATCATTTGAAAATTCGAAACTTTTAATTAATCTACTGCTTTAACGAGGGAAGCAGGCTTCGGTTGGGGAGAAAATTTTCAAGCGAACGGACTCGTCGAACGGTCTGGCGAGCATGGATCGGGGACTCAACGAAAACAGAAGAAAAACGAAGAATAAATCCTTGAACCGGCAGACCGGGATCGCGTGATATAAAGCACTTACTGATATAACTCGTGCACTTACGTGTTGGATTTAATCCGTTGCTTGTTGTATCTCTGATGAAAGTCAAGCAGTTCCTGCACCAGACCGGTCTCAACCATGGCGTCGACCCTGCTGTCCAATCGTTCCTCGAGGACTTTCTGCAACAATTTCGGAGAAACGGTTCTCGAATTAATTGACCGCAATTCAACAGCGTGTCATCTATATTAAGAAACGGCCACATTTATCGGCTACTTTCCAATTATCTCCAAGTTGTATATTTCTTTTATTCGTTTCGACGTATTTCATTAATTTATCCTCGATAAGATTTCCTATTTGATCGATGTTGGTGATCGTTATTTGCTTCTAGGAAGACGATATCCTGAAGAACATCGTGATTTTGTAATATTTTAACGATCGATTATACGACTATAGATGAGTATGCTGTTCAAAGAAAAAAGTTGGATACTTTTTTTATGAAAGGATATTAAAGAGTACTAAATGATTTTGTATTTTACGATGTCGTTCTAAAAATAAAACGATAGCTCATTGTAGGACTCGTCTAGTGTACGTAAACTTCGATAATTCTCTACTGAATAAAAGTAGTAAAAGAATGTAGAATAAAATTTCCCCCTTTATAGGCTCGTTTTGGGGGAAATAAGTTTAAACGCGCTTAGTTTGCGAATTAGGTCGATATACATGGTGTGTACGCGACAAATTTTCCAATCTGATTTTCGTGAAAATGAAGCAATAATACAAAAACGTTTCACTTTATATTTTCCATTTAAACTCTTTTTACGTGGAATGATTCCTCTTTGAGATATATCTTGCATAAACTCTTTGTCGTTCGGCATATTTAGAAATAAATGAAGTCGTACAAAATATGCATTATACGTTTATTCATACTTGTAAAATAATTTTTAAAAATCGAATACATTCATTCTGGTATATATTTCTACGTTTATTGACTTGATACTAAAAAGATCTGTACAAGGATAAAAACCTTGATTTCACAAAAATGAGACACCTTTCTCTTCCGACTTGACAGTTTAACAAGCAAGCATGATCACATTTTAAAACACCAACGTATCCAACGCTTTCGTATAAATGTCACATTTTACACCCACGAATGCATCGGTGGCAATCGAATCTGTCTGAAGAAGCATCGTAGGTGTTCAGTCTCTTTGGTAACGTTTTCTACTTAGTTTCACACTTTCCAAACAGCCTTAACACGTGATCTCTTTGTAAAACTCAATTTTCCTCTTTTTGTCCATCTTCTAAAGGACTATTCTCTTCTTTTAAAAGATGTACTTTTTTTGATAAATATACAAATATAATTCCGAAACATAATTGAAAATTTAAAAAGTTTAGGATCATAAAAAATCAGGATATAAGAGATCCAAAATGGAAAAAATTCAAAATTATAACCCACACATACCTCCACGCCAAATAAAATAAATTAAAATATCTTTGAAATTCAATTTAGATTCGCGTCATTTCCATTGAGGAAACCGTCACCGTGACTTGTTAAAGAGCAATTTGATATCAATGAAGCGCTTGGATTAGTCCGAAGGCTAACTCGTGTCGTTAGAAAAAGAAAAGGATAGACATTGTGGCCTTCGACAGGTTTCCAAATTGATCCTATCTCTTTCTCTCTCCCTCCTTCTCGTTCTTTCCTATTTAATATGTACTCGCTAACTGCTAAAATGCGTTAGATGAGGTGTGTGTCCTCGAAATCCTGTTCGTGCAAAATCTGCGACTAGTAAGGTATGGCATATCAAAGGCGATAAACCGTTTCGACGTGACTCGTTTCTCGACGTGTATCGCGTTAAAAGCGCTACGAAAAAAAGGAAAGGTGTCATTCATCAAAATATTCGACGGAGCTAAAATAAGCCTCACGTTGCGGGGGCATCGGTGAAATTAATCGTTAGATAGTTCGGGGACCGCCAACAAATTTTTTCCTTCGTGTAACACTTTTAACGACATTTGACCTCAATTTGTTTAATAAAAAATTTTTTGGTAACATTTCTGAATATTTTATACGGTGAAATTTACAAAATTCTTTTAAAATGATAAAAGGGAATATTTGCCGTAAAAATTTTATACGATTACCTTCAGAATTCGGGAAGAGAACAATTTTAGCTACTTTTGCGTATAATATTCTGAGTTTATAAAAATAATTGCTTGATTAAGCCTCTGCGCAAGACATCCTAGATTATAAATCAATAATTTCCTAAATTATATTCAACCGCTGAAATTATGCATTTTTTTGCATTATGAAGGATATAAGATTGGTATCCGAAAGTAAGCAGGAATAATGAAAAATTTATAGCTCTAGTATACCTTTCCTCATTATCATATTAAATACTAATTGCTTTTTAGTAATAAAAACAACTATTTAAAAAAACTGTAAAAAAAATATATATATATACGTGTCTCAACTTTTATCTATGTATTCTTAAATAGGTATATTTACACGACACAGGGTTTTAAAAATTTAAATGTCTGCCAAAGAGTATACTCTTTTAATTTTACTTGTACCTTAATCTCGAGTATAAACTTCTTACAGTCGTAACCTGAGCGAGAAGCTGACGTCTACTTTCGGTGACGATCTTTTTCTCAAAAAATGCTTGATTTCGCTAATTAGCAGATATTTCGCGAACCTTTAATATTAAATACCACTCCGCGTAGTCGATCGTTTCATCACGTTTCACGTCGTTCGGGCGGCAATTAAAAATGTTTTATCGGAACGAAGATAAAATTAATAAAAAAAAAAAAAGGGAGCTACAAAAGTATCGTATTTGCAAGTCGTAAATCGATATGACGGAATCGTCCTCGGACAGTTATAAATAATTTTATGACGTTATCTCAGTCTACCTTAAAACACGTCGAATATTTGATCAACCCGACCGGTCGCCGATTTCCCCTTTACTAAATATATATATATAGTTTCGAAAGGTACACCGCTAAGACGTCGATTAGAAATTCCGATAAAACAAGCAAAGCGAATTCGTGCAAACGTTAGAAGGTATACAACAAGACGGACACGTTTTCACGAAACAGTTACACGAGACCGTGGAAAGTGTATGCCCCGAAAATTAGCACAGTCTTGTCGAAAGTAAACACGTCTTTGGAAGTCATTTCTTCTCTGCGCGCCTTTCATTAGGCATAGAAAAAGATATTGTGTTTTCTGTTTCATACACTGTACGTCTATTCGAATATTTCTCTACTATTCGATTGAAATGTATCTAGTTGAGAAAACTTCTGAAAAAAAGAAACAGTCGTACGAAATAACGGTGAAATCGGAGTCGATTCAGTAAATCTTTTCTCTTCGTTGCAAAAGTCCATCCCTTCGTCCTTTTCCTTTTATCTTTTCCTTCTTTTTTCTATTTCGTTTTTAATGGAAGACCACCTACATTACGCGATGGTCATTAACATTTCGTTGAAACGACAAGCTTCGATAATCAGATAAATACAGTGAATGTCAAATCGAGGTGGCTATTAATATCCTACTAAGAGCAATGGTAGGTCTAAGATCGATTTCATTTCTTTCGGCCATACCGCTCGCCATTCCAATATCGAATAGCGTGTAATAACGGTTTTTAGCCGTCGATGATAGCATAATTCGCAATAGTATTGTAATTACAACAAACGCGTTTCCACACGCGACATTTTATTGACGCAAGGGGGAACATTAAACACAGTTTAAATACGGTAAATAAATAAAATAGAATCGAGGATAACATTTATTTCAGCAATTTCTTTTGATTTATGTTAAATATTAAACGAATAATTAATTATATTTAAATGAATTATTAATTAAATATATTCTCAGGTAATTTACAAATTTCGTACTAATTTGCAATTCTACACGACCGATACGATTTTACTTAATTGGTTGAATAAATTAACGGTTTAATTTATTGTACTAATGATATAAAACATTAATACAATATGGTAATAAAATTGAAAAACAATTTTTTGAAACGGACAATATACAAAAATATTTCTTTTTAAATTGTAAATTCTATATAAAATAATACAAACTTAATAACGCCAGAGGAAGGTAGAAAGAAACGAAATCATAAGAAAATACGCCTCTTTAATCTGCAACGAACTTAAAAATATCCCAAGTTGCAAAATTCGAAACTAAACGAAGAGAAATAGTAGAAAGGTAAAGAAGGGGAAAGCAGGTTTCTGTCCTAAAATGGCGGCAGTCGACAAGGCGTGCACGGGAAACAGCTCCTTGGACAGCGGCGAATCGTTCTCACGCTCGTTCACGGTTAAAACGCGACCTCCGCAACCCGTTTCGGGCCGCGTTCGCTTTAAATCGTATTTAAATGCCGGCGGAGCTCGCGAGCTGCACACGTGCGCCTCCACGGTTTCATTCATGGGCGGCTGCCGCGTCAATGACGCAAGATTCTCGCCAACTCGGACGAGTCGCTATTTGATGACCACACGGTACACGTATACGTGGGGCCAGACGTGGCTCGAACACGTTTCACTTATCGCATGGAACCGAACCAGCCAGTTTTCGTGACACCACGCTCCATGAGAAAGATGAGAAAGGGAAAAAAGAGAAATACAGGGGACGGAGACGAAGGAAGAGGACCAACGAACATGTTACGTGTAAAGGAGAAAGGATAGAGCGAAAGAAATACCAGGAGGAAGATGATAAGATGCTGTGCTGTGACGAGCAACGATCGCGAGAAATATTCGTTCGTGATATATAAAATGGCAATGGCTACTTGTACGTTAATTTAATAATTAATTTACTGAGTAGTAATTTACTATCTTGATAAGTAACGGCTGTATGTTAGGAATTTTAAATAAATAGTTTCGATAATTTTAGAAGTCGTAAGTGTAAATATGAATGTATTAACGGTAGCAATCACGTAACAGTTGTTACAACTGTATAAGCTTACCGACCAACCTACACGCGAGGATTAAAAAGAAAGAAAGACCGTGTGCGAGGGGTAGAAGGTTACGCTTTCATGAAAATTTGTAGCTGCCCAAAAAATTTGACACTGATGTGCGCTAATAACGGTCAGCTTGATGGATTTGATTCTCCTTCCGATCCTGCTGACTGCAGGGATTGGTAAATTGCCCCTTAGTGGATGATGGCTTAATCTCGCTTTATCGAAGGAAGTGAAAGCCGATTGTGCGATCTTGCATGGAATTCTGTCTAACTGTGAATAACGTGCAGACTTTTCTACTTATGAGAGTCGACAAATATCTATTGGTACTTTTAAAGCTGAAGGAATTGTTCAAGTTAACTTGCTCATTTTTGAACATACGTATTTTGCACGGATTTGGATTAAAAGTACGACACAAATAGTTTAAAAGTTTCTACGCTAAGGTAGATTATTTAAAAAAATATTTCGAAATTGTCCGTTCATTCTTTTCCAACAATGAATCAAGTATTTAGAGTATCTAGAGTATTTTATTTTCTATCTCTAAATGAATATTCAAATTCCACCAACTTTGACTGTTACGTAAACGTGTAAAAGCATGGAAAATTTCGTACGCTATGTACTAATCGAATTAATATCCTTTTCTAACCTTCAAGATACACTTTCTAACGTAAGGTCACATAAATTAATACAAATGGTAGAAATTAGTACAGACATTGAATATAACCTATCACTTCGCTTTAAATAAGTAAACTTATACAAAATATAAAAAAGATTATACAATCGTCAAAACTAAATGATCTCGATAATAGACATTCGACAAAAAAAATTCTCACAACATCTCGACTATTCTGTCGACATCTTCCAATACCGCAATTGAGGAAACGAAACCGCGAACCGTCCACACGGTTTACTACACCGTGACCCTATAACACGGTTCTTAGTACCTCGTCCTTAAAATAATTCGAATAGGAAACGCCACAGTCGAAATACTATGTCGTACAGTGGACAAAATTAAACAATCCGAATAGACAAATTTATCGCGCTACATTTTCCTGGATTTTCATATACATATCATTTTAATTTTCCTCCATATTTACAGTTTTAGTAACTGATACAATGGGAACAAACAAATATCTTAATATTTCATCAGTATTTAACAACTAGATATTCAAATAATATTTTTTATAGCAACCTAATTACGGCAGTCGTGTCTCATTATAGCATTAATAAAGTTTCAAGATACTTTACATAATATATACGATATTGGCATACGAGCGGATCGAGCATAACGTTTTCTATAGTAATAACATTTTTTCTATAAAATAATAAATATTCAAATACTTTCATGCGCCAGCGTACGTCAAGCGTATGAGTGAATATATAATATCGTTTATTTGAATAAAACTTCCAAACTTAGATATTTCCAACATTCTATTCATTATTTATTACTGTTATTATTTTAAATTCATAAAATTGTCTACCGTGTTCCGGCGCTAAACGTTCAAATAAAACCTGCCACCGGACCACGTTGCTCACTATTCAATTATAGCTGCTGTCTACGCGAAGGTAGCCGTATCTCGTCCAGGAATAGTTTCTGAACGGTCTCTGTTAGGCAACGGAAACCAGCTACTAACTAGCAAGTAAAGTAGCGTGTGATGAATGGAACGAGAAGGAATCGTTGGATTTTAGGATTGCAGCGATAACAACGACGTGTTTAATTCTCGATCGTCTTCGGTTCGAGAGCACGAAGGAACGCGGTTTACGTAATGCAAAGAGACGACTGATTCCTCCGGTTTCACCACCGCGGCTGACTGAAAGCGAAGGAACGGAGAGCTGAAACTAGAAAGCCTCGTGTGCTCGCCTAGTTGTCAGCCAAATCGGGCCAAGGTTCTTCCAGAAGAAACAGAAGAAGAAGACGAGGAGGAATGTGAGTGCGTGCGAATTTTCACGACCCTGTTCTTCGATTCTGCTCGCCTGTGCCTCGTTCTAACGTTAGCCTCGTCTTAGAATGTAGAACTATAGCGTGCCAGTAGAAAGATACAACTTCTGCAAGATCTTTTGACGAAAAAGAAAATTCAAGCTCGAAGTAGAGTGTATTTCAGTTGGGAAATATTTCATACTTATCTACTAAAACTAAAACTAGCGATAATTAAACTATAAAATTTGTGACAATGAAATATTATATATATTTATATTAATATAACAGTCAACGACACAAATTGCAGGTAAGAAGAGAATTTCTAAAATCTGAAAAAGAAAAAAGATAATTTGTGTGCCATAATGCTCTAGAATCCAAACTATCATTTACATTAGCCGCTTACATTAGTCGTGGGTAGGCTAACGCTGTGGACTTTCAACGTTCATCACCTTTACAGATATAGAGGAAGAACAGGTAGTAGAAAATATATAGACTAGTTAAATTTAGTGATTTTTACTACTCTCATTTTTCTCAATCCCTTTCTTTTTTTAACCATCGTCTAGTTTATGATCGTAGTTTTATCTTGCAGCAGCCCCGAAAGCTAAAATAAATTATTCTAGCACTTAGGATCTTCTTGCCAGAATCGTTCTTTTCATTCTTCTTTTCATTTCCTTTGACATTTACATCGTTTGCCACTTTAACTCTGTTATAATATTTGATTCTTCAAAAATTAGATAATAAATAATTATTTTGACACTAAAATTAAGAGGGAATTTATTTGACCAGCTTAACTTCAAAGTGATATTCTAGTATCAAAATCGCGTTAACGAAACAGTTTTTCCTTTCTCCGCGAAGAGGCTCACTAAATCATTGGTCACGGTCGTTTTTTCCTCAAAGTTGCATTATTAGATGCAAGTTCGAGATAAAAGAAGATTTATTGCATCGGCGCTGATTCTTCTGCAATCGTACCGACCTTCTCTTGCTTTCGATGATCCCGTCTGAAGGTGAAAAAGTCAATGGCTCCAGCAGGCTCGATTTGGTAAACATGCACGTGCTTCACGTGTACGCGTGGGCGTGAACGTACGATTCGTCTTTCGACGGCGAGACAGGTCCGCGTTTCGCAGAAATCACGCGCTCGATGTCCGACCACGATAACGATTCAACCTTGACATTAGGATTTTTGCACGGTTAAACATCGGGCCCATACTATCGAACAGCTGAGTTTGGACAAAAAATCGGCTGAAGTGACAGAAGAAAAAAGCGATCCCAGACGACCGCATTACGCATAGGATGTGAGTAATCGACCAGTTGAAATGGTAAATGCAAGCATTAAAAGCGAAGACTTTCAGTTGAAATGGTCTCTACGTTGCATGATAATAAAAAATTCTTTTCGTACATTAATAATTAGACGGTGGATATTTATACAAAATTTCTCTATATAATTTAAAAAGGAGGAACTTGGATAAAAAATTGTCTTACGTTCCAAATATTCTAAACAATCGAGTATTTTTACATCTTCGAATTTTTCACATAATAATTTATAATATTTCCTTTTCTTAAATGATGTACGATATGTAAAAATCTTATCTGCTTTATCAGCTCCTTTCTATTTTACTGTGTTTGGTAATCTCAATTGCTAATGGTTTATTAATACAGCTAATCCAAACGTCAGACAAAATAAACCAAGCGACACGCTTCGTCTAGCCTGTACCGCCTGTACGTCATACGAACAAAACAGTTAGACCGCAGATCCTTTTTTCTCTCTTGTTCGTTTCTTTGATGTTTCGGGCGGCCGGTTAAAGATCGTTTTGAGAACCTTGAAGAAGATAGATGTGATGAATGGTGCGTATTAATGCGTGGCTATGTGTAATTAGGAGATTGGGTATTTAGAACCTGAAGAGCTTACTAGATATCTTTGTAAACCGATATTTTGAAATAGAGAGCATTAAACGACTTGTTGATTGTTAAGCGTCCTTAAACACTTAAATGTAATTTTTTTAATTCGCAACATTCTACGCCGAAGAACAATAATCAGATGCAGCGATACACATGAAAGCCGAGAAAACGCTGGAATTCTAAACAAAAACGGCGCGGACGAAACGTTTCATACCACAAACCGAATATCCGAACTATTCTATAGAGAAGAAACGTGTTGCGTTGCGGCGGCGTGTAATTTGCAGAAATGATTTTCGTGGAAAACCAGGGCATGCCCAGGGCGTTGGCGTGCGCTATTCGTGAGAACACCGGTCGATTCTCAGCTCGTCAAAAGACCGACGGCCGAAAAAAGCGTGGTAGAATGGAAGAGATACAAACGTATTCAGAAAAATTGCCAAGCCATCGAGAGCGCCTCCGGCCCCGTTGGTAAACACTCATGAGAGGTCGCGTACCGACTAAATTTGTACGCTAATGACACGCTTTCAGGTTGCGTTTCGTGCAGCAAATTCGATCGTCTTCACTTATTATCAAAATATCCGTCCGATAAATGCTAAACGTAGCAACCGATCGACGCGTCTTCGAGCACTTATTTGTCGGTACATCGCGTGAGATTCCAAATCGAACGGAATTATTGTCTGGTACGATGTTTACTTTCTGTATTCTTTGCCGCAACGAAAACGTCGAAATAATTTATGAATGAACATTGAGGATATTTATATGTGTATGAACGTCAAATCGATTTCAGGTGTACCCAAATTTAATGGGCAATAAGTGGATAATGAAGTGTTATTTAAACTTTGCCTTGTAATAATGTATTTACGTGACTCGTAATATGGTATATGAATCATGTATGACAAATAAGAGTCGCGTTTGTAGGATGAATTATAGGCAAGTTTGACAAACAAGAATATTCTTCGATAAAAACTTAATCACTACGAATTTTGTATGGTAATTGAAACGGTAGTACCTCGCATGACTCACATGTGTCTACAATTTTGTTTTGTTATAACGTTACGAATAAATTCTTCAATTTGTATTCGTTTCAAATTCCATACTAAACAAGTTTTGAATGAAAATGTTGACGATAATGAATTAAATTTATTTTAAACAAATTATCCTCTATTTAGAATATATTCTAAAGAACCAAAAAAAAAAAAAAAAAAAAAAAAATGGAGGAAAAAATGTTAGAAATCGTACAAGTTTCTGGGCACAAATTACACAGAACGCTGATTAAAAACCAAACACACATTCCAAGAAAAAAGCATCGCACCTCTCCGATCAAAGCTTTAATTCCATTACTTCTGCCACAATTTCCCATCCTTCACGCGCAAACACTCGTATTTAACCGAGACCCGCTCGATTACCCAAAGATTAAATAAGCTCACACGCTTTTTCCCAGCGAGCTGGATCCAATCAACGAGACGCTTTAGGCAAAGAGAATGGAAACTACATTAGCTCAACGATCCCCTTTTCTTCTCGCCCCCTATTGAATCAATTTAAGCAGCGACCAAAGCGTAACGTCGACGAAAAAGGAGAACTGAACCGCAAATAATTATCGACAGCTTAATTATAAGACACAATCACGATACTTTCGCATTGAACTTTATTAATAACTATTATATATATATATATATATATAATATATTAATTTCTTGTATCAACACGTATATCTAAGAAAGTCGCTTGTTTAAAACTAGATTTAACCTTCCAAAATTTTGGTTTTTCGTTATTAATGCGTGTTTGGAATAAAATTTTACAAAGATTGCCAATATTGCAAACTTTAATCTGTTAATTAGGGAGGACAAGTTGACTTACTAAGTTAGCCACTCGAATGTAACTGCTTCTTCGCTTACAAATCTTCTATTATATTTTTTACTAACGTTTCATGGTGGTTACAAATAAATTAGAAGAACTAAGCTCAACTTATCAATTTGCTTTCATTAAATATTACTTCTACTCGTATATGATCTGTATATGATCCTGTTAACAATTTGAAAAATGATTTCATTCGTATGAGAAAAAGCGACGACAGGGGATTCCAACTTTCACAGACGAGCTGGTTAGCGAATCATCATCGGGAAACGAGAAAGCTCACACGAAAATGAAAACAGGTGGTTTTCTATTCGAGTCGATAGGAATCTCTGTGAAATAAAGCGGACTAGGGAGAGATGGGTTATCTTAATGGCGTCCAGGCGAGACAGAATGAGAAGCACGCACCCGGGGACCTACCATGGGAATGCCTGGCCGCGTTCCCGGCGATGCACATTGGCCAGGTTCTCTATTTTCGACGGCAGCTCGCTACGAAGCTGCCTAGCCACGCTGATTCCTTGATCAAAGAGGTGTTACAGAAAGGCCAGTATAAATTCATGCGTGTGTATTCGTGGCAGAACTCACCTCGCTACCAGCCTTGGAATTATACTCCTCTGCTCGAGCCGATTTTGTTTCAACGCTAGCACTGTCAACGACTAAAGCGTAAAAGACTTGCACCAAAGAAATAGAGACGAAATTATTACGAAGAAAGCTACACTTTCTCTCAACATTTTGCAAAGGATCGCTCGAATCCCCAATTGTGAATTAATGACATTTCGATGAAAAATTACGAACTAAGGAGCTTTCCGAGAAAAAGGTCACAAACATAAAATGATGAATTGGAGAGATCGCATCGAAAGCTTTAGTTTCAATCTTTTAATACTAGCTACGTTCGAATTTGTAATTACAAGGGTTGTTAAAAAACTGTGCTCTTTATAAAATAAAAACAAATTTCATAATAATTCGATCGATCGAATACAAAATAATTGTAAAAATATAGAATTTCACGTAATTCCACATAATCCTAAATAGATGCATTTATAGAAAATCTTAATTTTGATTACTCTAGTAACTCCGGTAGTAAAAGCGTATAGAAGTGGAAGAATCATATGCTTCATTCTCCGCACTTATTACAGGGGATGGATGGTAACGTTTGAAAAATTAAAAATTGTAAATTTTGCATGTAGTATACGAGAATAGAGGGGTTAAAAGTGGATAGTTATTAGGAGAGGATTGAGAACCACTGTTCGAGTATGCTGAATACCGTTGGGGCCGTCTCATCGTTACTAAACTCGATTAGGCTGCCTCGAATTCCAAAACGATAATATTCGTGAACGATAATACACCATTGAAAGGGGTAAATATTTTGTGCTATGCATGGGATGAGATTAAAGAAGCGATCTTTGAAGCAACTGAAGCATGCTATTGAAATTATTGGGGAATGGAAATTAACTTCAACTCTCTGCATATAGAAATTTTAACATTGAAGGATCAGTTAGCATATAAATATTGAATAGCTCGTGTATCTTCCCCCTCTTTTTCTTTTGTTTTTTTTTTTACTGTAAAAGGAATTAAAATAAAAATTTGAATTGCTTTCAAATGTGAAAATAATAGATAGAATATTTGCAACTAGTGAAAAATGAAAAATTATGTTTTTATAATGAAGAGGTTGAGTTGAGAGAAACACTGACTTGAGTGGAAGGATTTCTCAATTCAAAGGATTATATTTAACATTTCTATTTTAGTATTCTTACGTTTCCTACGCTTTCCTGGAAAGATTTCTAAATATGTGCATGGTAATCTGCGGGAGAGTACTCTCGTGAATAAGGCAGATAAAGAAGAACTTCGGAACCCACTTGTTGCGATTTTTTTACAAGTCCACAGCTATTGCCACATGTGTTCTTACGTTACCGCCAACAAAAAATTGATTCTCTCAGATTTCGTTTAACTCCGTTAACATTTAAAAAATTCCTCGTTTCCACCTTTAATATTTCCACCGTAACAATTTATCATAATTTCGCTAGTGCAAAATTAACGTAACCTTAATGTAAAAGAAATTTATAGAAATTATATTTTCTTCTTTATCGACATATTAATTAGTTAATTATTAATTATCAAAATAAAAATTCATCTAATTCCAAGTACTGATTGTGGTCGTCCGCAGAAAGCTATCCATTAACTCAATACGATAAATCTTAGTCAGCGAGATCGACGCAAGATTCGCTTTCATCTAATAACATCATGATATATCGTATTAAAACAAGAAGAAAAATACTAAGCAAATTTTTATCGCGGCAAGGAATAGAAATATAAAGCAGAAAGGAAGTGAAAAGGTTGCCGTAATACGTTTGATTATCGGTTGGCGTCTTTTTTTTTTTCACAAATACCATCCAACCCGAAAGGGTTAAGAAAGAAGCCGCACCAAGGGTTCTTCAAATCAAAAGTACAGGATCAGTGAAATGAAGCGTTGGTGTCGTGAAGAATTTCTTAGGCTTCTCATAACCCTTTCAACGCTGAATCGCAAGGAAGAAAAAGCGTAACTGTATACGTGATATTTTCGCTCACGAAGAATGTAATAAACCCGTACACTTGTACGTTATACTTTGACTTAGCTTAAATGATAACACGAAGATAAGAAAATGGAAATTGATCGAATTTTTAATTCTATACGCTTCTACAGTGCACAGTGTCAAACGCTATGAAAATTTAGACTCATATCGAAGAGTCTATGATTTATTTTCAAGTAAAATATATTTTTATATATTATAGAAAATGAAACATACTATTCAACGTGATCTCCATTTGACATCTCCAACGATCGTGTTTCTTCGCTTTCATTAAATCTATCGTTCATTCACGTAATACCGATTAAAGTCGTAACACGAAATATAATGAATACAAAAAGGATGTAAAATTCGATCTACAAATGGTGAAGATTTATATACGATACGCAAGGAAACAATTATTTCGCCATCTGTATTGCGACAGTATCAAATACAAAACATACTGCCAATAATTCTCGACAGACACGAAACACTTTATTCCTCGATTCGACTCGCGCAAAATCCTATTACAAATTCCACATGCTCACAACGATCAACAACGATTCGGATTCAACGAGAACGAAGGCAATAAAATAGATTTCACAGCGGTCTAACACACTTGGTCTGAAATAAAGTGGAGCTATTCGGTAATAGTCTGCTACACGGGTTGAAACAAATTGCACATAGGTCGAAACTACGTACGGATTGACCTTTTCCTAAGACGAGCCCAGCGTACCGAAACCTCGTCGTTCTGTAGATCGCTTAAATATGAACGGAAGTAGAACGTCTACATTGGGAATAGGCGAAATAAAGGTCTACATTCCAGACACGGTTATTTTCTCTACGTATAGAAGGTAGTTAAATGCCCAACCCCGTTTACAGCATCGAGGGCGACAGCCGATAAAATGGCGCAATTACCACGATCGCCGCAAGAACGACTATGTTAGTTATGCTCCACCCAACCTGTTGGAACGTAGTGAAATTAACCAGTGGTTCGTTTTCAACGATTCCATTCGAGCTGCACCTTTATTCCAATCTCGATGTAAATTGAGTTATCAAAATCGCGACGATGAATTATTGCGGTTATCTCGCATCGTGGTCCTTGCTGTAGGTCAAGTACACAATCTCGGTTGTTTTGAGCCGTAATTTAAAAGAAAAAAACGACGTAGGTTAGTGAATGGTTAGAAAGAGAATAAGGGATAAAATGGTTTGAAGGAAAGAGGAAGTTTTAGAAGGTTTATTTTAAACTCGATTTTCTGCAATGGGAAACGCGTCGATAGGAAAATTATATGATTCTCAAGTAGAATCATATCCTCTCTTCAACTGTAGCTTGATTACAGCAACACCTTGTACATACATTTGTATAGTTTTCAAAGATTGTCTTAAAACAGCTTAAATGATGAATCACGTTTGTCAAACGAAGAATTTAAACATCGTACAATGAAACTAAGAACATAAAATCTTATTTAATTAATCAAGAAAAGAAATTATCTAAAAAAAATCTAAATTTTTAATACATTTCACGTTCTAGAATAAATCTAACATACAACAATTAATCGAAAATACCTTTCGTGTTTACGAAACTAACATTATTCGAATTGGAATAACTTTTAACTACAAACATACGAACATTGGAGAGGGGAGAAGGGGGCAGGGGAAACACGAAATTCCTGTTGATTCGAAAACTTGCAATCGACAAGCACGTCTCGAAATCCAATTCTAATCACCGTCAGCGATTCTATAATGGACGTTCGATCGCAAGAAAGACGTTTTGCTACCGCGCGTAATCCTCCACCTTGACGATATGATAATCGTGCGACAAGAATTAAACTCGCTGTTTCTGTTTCAACGTGACGAATTATCGTCGTGCTATGAAACAGTCGTAGATCAAGCGTACAATTTTTAACGTCAAAGAACTCGTCGATAGTATTCGCTTTTCGAAGAATTTTAGCCGATACGGTAGAATTCATGAACTTCTGCCGCGGTAAAAGTGAAAGTTGCTTGACCGTACAGAAAATAAATTTCCTTACGCACTCTGGACCAAATTTATGAGACCATTTCGAATTTAATCGCATGTTATTTAAGATAATATTGTGCAATTAATATGATACCGTTGCACTAATAAATAATTTAGTACTTCGTATTTAAGTTATTTTAATGGTGGCATTATTCTACTGTACAATCGTTTTGCGTTATTACACCACTTTATAGGTACCGTGTCTCAATAAAAATGGCCTCTTTATAAAATATACGTTGACCTTTGTGATATATATGCTCTTTACATAATTTTCCTTGTTCAGATTGAAGAGAAAGCTACTTACATTTCATGGAATTTCTCCAAAAGCCAGAAACCTAGACGATCATCAATCTCAACATATTTATCGCGTACCAAAGTCAGAAATCACCTCGTCCACGTGACACGTGTTCCCATTCAGCGTCGCGTCGCGACGTCGAATCAATTACAGAGCTCGCAAAATGGCGGCAGCTCCGCGTCAGATCGTTCGATTTCCTGTCAATTGACAGAGTATCCCGTCGAGTGATAGAAATATAGGTCATCGAGTAGAGTGTCTGGTATCGTAGCCAAGAGAAAATCGAAATCCAATCTGGACGAACGCGTCGCGACCGGCGAAATCGATGCTCTTTTCCGCGGCTAGATGTCACTTGTTCCATCTTCTTCTGGATTTTATTGCTCGCGTACCTCGTCAGTCAGCTAATCTAACAGCCACTGGTGATTTTAGACGGCACGGCTTGTATGGTATTTCCGTCAAGTCGCGCTCGAAGGCCAGAGAAACGCAGGGGAGAAGGGAACACACGACTCGAAGGCAAGGAGCTTTTTATTCAACAGTCGAATTCGCATCGCGAGAACTCATGAAAGTGAAAGCGAAACGCACCATGGGAACGGATGAGAGTTTCATCGGTCCCTTTTCTTCGTTGCTTTTCCTTCTGTTGTGTCCGCTCCCCCTTTTTCTCCTCTTTTCTGCTTTACTTCAAGATGGATGGGGAATCGATACTCGTACACAGTTGGCAGTTTTGTTATATCGAGGTAATATGGCCACGTTTTGTTAGTGTAGTATTACTGGGATTGGCTGGATGATCAATGTAACTGATATTGGTACTGGTACGGAGTTGATATGTTGGCAAAGAATAAATTGCGAGACAGGGTGAAACGTAAAAGGAAAATATACGCGAACAAAATGAACTAACGTAAATGAAATGGCTATTATAATTGTTTATTATTTATATATATATATGAAAATTTCAAAAATTATATTTAAATTATATTTACGATTAGATGTTATTTTATGTCATCAGCGGTTACTTATGAGTTTCGAAACAAAAATTCATCGTAAAAGCTGCCGAAGGTACGAAATATTAAATACTTTGAAGAAGTTTATGTCGAATCTTAGCATAGTTGAAAGTTGATTTGTAGACTTAATTAAAAACTAGTAATATTTTTTTTTTTTTTTAAGAACGAACCGTGAAAATTGCTAAAGATATAAAATTAATATTTTGAAGAAACTTATAGGTAGAATGGTTGAACGTTAAAGTGTAGAAATAGATACTAGCGATATTCCATTGCGAAATACAATAAATCAAGGAGGAAGCCACATAATGCAATATAATATTTATAATATTGTTTATAAAAGGATTATCGAAAATAATAGACGACAAACTAAAACGTAATATTTCAAATACAACTGAGCCTAGCCTTATGATTACTCATCATTTGGCACAACTAACTAACAGGGTAATGGACAAATAGATTTCGCATGAGTTAAACGACGCGTACAGAAGTCTAGACGAGTGGAAGCTGACACTTCGTTATTTCAAACAACTAAATAGAACACTGATCAAGTTATTTCGCAAAATTCAAATATTTCGAGAAATCAGATACATAATGCAAGAACGATCGTGTATCAAATAATTTCTATGCTATTTATCTTCGACTATCGGTTACGCAATTTACAGCTACTTTCTCTGAGTTACGACGTCTAATTGAGTGGCAATTATTTACGGTTGGAAAGTTCAATAAGTGCAGTAAATACCGATGAAAGAAATAAGTAACAGCGGAGAGAAATGTTATATTTATATAAGGAGGTCCCTACATACTCTGTAGTTGAACAATTTTCAAATTATATAAACTTCTTTAACATAAGCTGAAAGTCAACGTTGGAATAAAAGCAGAATCTATATTATGTTACACTACGTAATCATGAAAGGATTTCAATAATTATAAATAAATAAATCATAGAACCAGTTATAAAGCTGTGACAAAAGCAAAATTATATTGTCATGATCTAATTATAGTCAAATCATAGACTTAAATCAAATTACAATTCACGCTATAAAATTAATTGGAATCAGATATCGAACAGATCGTGTTAATGATATCTTCGTATCTGATATCTTCCTGTTAATTTTAAACTTCGGAGAGACGACGCTTTAAGAGATTAACCAAATATATCTTTCTTTATGGCCATATCATCGCAGCAACCCCGACGATTCATTTCACTTAATTTACGCTCATTTTGATATCCAAAACCGTAACTACCCTGCTGTCCCATAATCTAAAACTACGTTTCCATCCAATTCGTAAAGGACCAGCGAATAAAAGGGGATGGCTAAACTAGCCATCTCCATTAGCAGACTAAAAGCTTTAATGGAGACGTCAGATCGAAAGTAACAGGTTCATGAGCGTCGAAGAAACGGCGCCGGTCGTAGCCCTTATAATTGCTTTATTAATAGTAACGTAGTCCGCTTTAAGAGCTCGTTCGCGCATTCGTTCCTCGTGGGAGGCTGATCTATATTTAAGAGGCGCCTTTCACGCCCGATTTTCAAAGCGAAACGCGAGCAAAATCTCTCTCGTTTCGTAGCGCGGACACACGTTGATTTCCCTATCGTCCGCTTCCCGGATTTTGAGGTATGGTTGTCGAGAACACTATTTCCGGGATGATTCTCCAAGAAACCGCGATAAAGTGGCGCAAACGATCACTCGGTCGTCCAAAGTTCTCTGTAGCTCGTCAGAAGACCCATGTGGTCGTTGGTCCAGTCGCTCGAACTAGAACTTTGGACAGCTCGGATGGTTTCTCGCTGAACGTTACTCAGGCAAATTGCCATGGCAAAAATTATGTGCTTGTTTCGTGGAATTTTCTCTATTTCAAAAAATATCGATATTGATAATGTAAATAGCTATTTTCAAGATATAAGAAAAAACTTAATCCCTAACAAATAGAAGAAGGAACATAATTCCAAGAAACTTGCAAATCAGGCAAATGACGGTATCGAAATTATAATTTCAAAAAATTCAGAAAAACTGCCTCGTTAAAAAAAACATTGTAGGAGACCATCGTTCGTATCATATTCGAAGATGTAGTAAAGACATCGAAATTACATATCTCTGATACAATCTAATCTAATACACGTATCAGGTTCTAACAAATATCATTCCACAAATCACCGACACCTTCCATCTGTTTAAAAATCAACTATCAGACACTGAGATCATGCAAACGAGATTAGCATATCCTTCTACATATCATCTACAAACGCGTCGTTAAAGCTTCTTTGAAATCTTTCGTATCCGCTTCGTGTCTCTATCGTCGTAATTTCTTTGTCGCCGTCGTAACTTCACTGAGAAGTTGATTGCAAAAATAAGCGACGTTTCTCAGACTTTTTGACGACGACCGCGTAAAACGACATCGCCGAAGAAGCACATGACACGAGTTTAATATACGTCCTGACGTATATTTACGGCCCTGTATTTACGGGTGTTAAGAGCGGTCCACGTCCAATGAAACGCTTCTGCGACAGAGGAAACGAGCGGCCGAAACGTATTTTTTCTCTGCCTGTGAAAGAGCATAAGGAATCGAGCGAAAAGTTATGATCAAAGTGTGCGTAATGGAGTAAGGGGATGTCATAGACCAGTGTCTCTCAATATTTGTCGAGCTGCAACCCTTTTTTACTACACAATATTCAAATAACGTGCATTCTCTTTCGAGAATAATGTGTGAAAGTTGTATAAACATAATATTATTAAAAAATATTATGCGACTATGAAACCACTTGCATATCATTTTGTTAAGATACAGAAAATATATTAGTCCGATAAATGATAATCTGTGATATATGATACATGATTTTTCGAAACTCGCGACGTACGACTTGAAAGTGACTAAACAACTTATCGAAATTTATATATGTATTTCGATAACGTTCGCAATGCAGAAAGAGTCGACCTCCAATTTAAACGATGCATTTTCTGAATGAACGCACCAAGCGGTCATAGTGTCCATATTAGCAAGCATTTTGTACCGCGGAGCGGTTACGTGCGCCGGCACAGTGTGACAAATACCCAGTGTCGCTAAAATAAAACCGGTAGTTTGTGAGGGCGTGACGTCGCGTCGCCGGCAGGAAGTGACAACATATCCTCGTTGCGTATCGCCAGGAGCGAGCAAACGCGTATATACACGGAGCGACAGGTGGTATTCACGTGGTGTCACCGGAGATTTTATTTTATATCGAAACAACACTTCTAGTGCATGAACAATCGAAACTGCGGTAACCGACGTTAAAGAGGACAACTGTTCCGATGAAATCGATCGGCTGCGTGTCATTTTAGTTCTTTAACGCGGTAACAAATTGGCTGCCACGCGAATTTGTTGTTTCTACGAGTCACGATATTCAATTTTTGTAAAATATTATATTACAATAGAAATGATTAATTGCTGAGCTTGTCATTTGTACGTTTGTAACACGTATGTTGTACCTGCCGTAAAAATAAATTACACTTCGCCATTGCGATTGTACGTGTTTCATAAATAGTTGATTTCATAAACCAGAACTGTAATCGCAAAGAACATAAAAATTTACTGTGGATATAACTTGCCTTTATCGCACTTGGTTCATGGTCCGCGCCCTGAATGTGATTTGATAGCGTGAGGCACGGGGTTAAGCTAGGGAGGATTTTTACAAACGTAGATAATGTTCGTTACTGATATGTAGTTTTATGAAAAGATTACTCGGTTCCGGTGCCTCGATATTGGGGAGTGAGATATTTAAGTGAAACTATCGATGGTATTCTATATTTCATTAGGTAATATCGTTTTTTGAAAGTAACTTAGTCGAATCATAAATGAAAGCAAAATAAAATAGAACACCGACTCCGTAGAAAAATATTTCACGCCTCTTTAAAGTATATCATAATTAACGTAAGCTAGACAAACAATTATTTTATTCCATTCGACAACTCAACAAATGATTAAACATAAATGACATTCACTAACGAATATCTTCATTAATATATCCATTCCAAATAACACGTATCACACTAAAATCCCATTTTCCCAAAATCTTATTCCAATTACGAAAAAGAAAGGAACCACAACACCAAAATACGTATTCATGCTCCGTTAACCCTTAACCTACATACGAACACCCATGTAAACGACGCCCCATCCAGGCGCTCCCTCGTTTAAACATCGTGCAACAACCTGTTCAAAGCCGAACCACGAGCCCAAACAACCTGCCATACACTCCCTAGCCGTACATCAAAGGCAAAAATCTCGAAGGACTGACAATGGTTGGCGCGATCAATCTCCAGCTAGGTCTTAATTATCACCGAATTAGTCAGCTTCCTCGAACGACTAACGGTCCAACGTTATCGTTGATTAGCGATCGAGACGCTGAGTTCGCGGGCAAAAATACGTGGAACCCCCCGGATTCGTGCAAGCTGTCGTTCGCAGGAAGTGACGACACATCCTCGGCATGTGTCTCAGGAACGCGTATACGTGTGCACGAAACGCGGCAGCTGTCGTCCAAGTGGCATTCCCCCGTTCAAAGCTTTAAAGTTGCGATTCTCTTCGCGTGCGATCGCACGCAATGAGCGAGCAAGAAGAGTCCTCGAGTCAGGAAGGAACGAGACGATGGTCGGTCGAACAAACATTCTACCACTGGCAGAGAAAGGGAAATGGCGGGAACGTTGGAACGAAAGGAAACACGATGGCGAAGAAGAAGAAGCATGTAGAAGAAGAAGGGGAAAGAGGTGGTTGGCGGTCGAAGTCGGCGTGGCATCGCCAGATGCGCGGCACATTTTAATTAACGCCCAGACATCCTCCGAGACGGGTGACCCCGAGCTCAGGGCCATCCGATGACCCTTTTCCCAACTATCTCTCTCGCTCGAGTCCTGGGGAACGGATAACAGGAAGCGGCCTTCCCCCTTTTCGCCTCGAGGAATAAGATTCGCTGGGCTGGCTTCTCGCGATAATGCCTTCGTGATAACTATTAACGCGCCTCTTCCTCGATGCCAACCAAGAATATCAAAACGGCGTCCCTGCTTTTGACGAAACCACCAACTTTTTTTTGGTTATATGCGTTTTTTGTTTCTTTGGAGAACGCTTCGGCGGAATGATTAGCAGCATTGGAAGATACAAAGAATGTTGGTGTATGAATGGTACGCTTTGTGATACGGTAGAGTTGAAGATAAACTTTTCTTTTATTTAATACGCTAACAGGTTTTGAGCGTTGACAGTGAACATACATTTTAACTATATGCGACATGTTTGATCGGATAAGGAGATTAAAATATCAGGATATTAAAATATAGTTTGGTTGCGTGATAATTGAAAATAGATACAATACCGATTTGAACGTTTAGGCTTAAAACTCATGATAAAACTTATTATGAATATGATAGAAGATCCGGGATAAGAAAGTTACGAATATTATATTAAAAAATATCAATGGATAATTTAAACCAATATTAAAACCGTCAACTGTTTAATTTAGTCGATATTACATGCTGCAGTAATTTTCTTCAACGAAATATAATTCTATCCAGACAGAAACGAAATGGTTAATTTCGTGGCAACGCTAAGTTATGAATGACTTCATGGTATTAAACGTAATGAATAGCTATTATGAGAATACTTATTACGAGACTTCACACGTTATGCAGAAGATATTCATTAGTAACGATAAAATCTGAAAATTAGGAAGAACATTATGATTTTTCAAACGGAACATTTTCTACAGGGAATCGATGTAAAGTACAATTTTTTTGGTTAAATATAAAAGAAACTTCTTTATGAACTTACTCATACGCAGCCATAAACTTGTGAATCAAGTAATTTTAAGACTTCATTAATTGGACAGGAAAAAGTATCATTTTAATTAGTACCAGACGGAAACAGAGCGATTAATATTGTGATGGCATTTAAACTCTGAATGAGTTTGTAACCTTAAGCACAATGAACTTCCAACGAGATACAATGTAATATTTTAATTGCTCTTTGTCACGAACTATTCTGTAAGATGCATAGATGTTAAGTCAATTAATAGTTAAATCAATCAAATAAACGCACGAACTTTAATTAAATTAAAACGATTGTTCGCATAATAATTTGATGTAAAATGTTTTAATTTCTAACATAATTTTATTTTATAACTAACTTACGAAAATACCATTTTGAACGAAACTTATTAAAATTTCTAAAGATTCATAGTACGCAATCGTATTTCAATAATAAAAAAAAAAAATTGTCAATATTTGCACAGATAAAAATCAATCAACGACGTTGCACGTACTATCGATATTGACACGAAAAATGCTTCATTGCTAGAAATCGATTTCGTTATCGTCATTTCTGCCTCCGTGAAGTTTATACCAACGCTTTACGATCTTGTTAACCTACATATCTACGAATAATAAACATCTTATAAAACGAAAAAACGAATTTCATACTCGCGTGAAATGACTATTAAGTCAAAGAAAAAGTGGAATCGATTAATTCGAGGACTTGTTTCAAGTTAAATATGAAATAAAGAGCACTTAATCTAGGCTGTGTCGTCAACAGGTGATCCAGCGGGACGAAGATCTTAAGAAACGGAATTATCGGATATTTTTGCGATCGTCGATTTTACAAGGACTCGAACGACGATAAATGGCGGTGCCCGTGTAAACACTATGTTCTATCGTGATTCCTTACAATCTGTATGAGTAAACATGAAATACGCGGAAAGCTATCCCGGTCAATTGATAATGCCATTCCATTGTTAATTGCTTTTTAGATCGTTCAGTTCTGTTGAATCATCGAGGATACTCGATATTCGCGTTTCTGGAGTTATAAGCCAGTCGATAGAGAAAAAAACCGTCGATCAGACTCGAAATTTGAAGCCTTGAATTTTTGCACGCCTTCTTATACACCAGATACGCTTCTATAAATATGTTTTAATGGATAGTTGGTAGGTTGTAACATGGAAACGAAGCTCTGTTGCTATGTTTTATTAGACAGTGTTGGATTTCTTCTTTCTTTTCTCTTTTTAATTTAACGTGACAGAAAAGTTTCTAACAAAATTTCCAATTTTCAATTTGAACTCTATCGCATTAACGTTGTTGTCGTTATTCTAAGCCTCGCAATGCAAAGTTATTTCTTTTTATAGCGTAAATTAAATTACTGATTCAATATGGTGCTTGAAGTGCGTCATGAGAACTGAAGAATGTATTCGACTATAATTATAAACCTAAGCTATAAAAATAATAGACAATGCTCCAAAGAGCAATACATATTAAAGTGTTAGCAAACGGGAAAGACGATACGTTCATTTTCATTTCGGTAAAAGAAACGAAACGCAACGTGGCTAGATCCGTCCCTGTACGTCGTCGTAGTTGCACGTTGGATTACGTTGCCGGCAAGTCATTCATAAAAATAACGCGGCCGACGCACGCAGGCTACTACTACTACGAGGTGCATTCAGCCGGTCGCGTACTACGATGCAACCACGTCGCTCGTAAAGCCTCGTACACACGGACGCGTGCGCGCCTCCGCGACCGCCACGTAAAAACGCGGATACATTCACGTGCTCATTGTATGGCTAGGTAAGCGTAACCTGGCGAAAGAAGGAGGGAAGGCGAGAAAGTGAAGTTGGAACGATTCAAATCAGACCGAGCTCGCCATGGCGTACCGGGTATTGCGATAACAATCCGCGGTATTGCGGCGCTACTAAGTACGAATAGAAGTATCGACCAAAGAAAAAATTCGTGTTATGCGCACGAATATGATATAACAATTTATTGTTGGAACAAACAAGTTGTTCGTAGTCTTTCTTTTATTCGACAGACGCTCGTCGAGATAAATCTGATGAATTATGCGAGAAACGAAAAAGTTATAAATGGAATTCTTTTTGTTTATTTCTATTTTCTATTATTTAGTTCATTATTATTTAGTTTTTAGTTTATTTCTTTTTGTATATTTCTATTTTCCTTGATTACTCGTGATAAAGAAAATATATAACAAGTACTTTAATAAAATGTAATGTTTTTCGATTGTGAAATTAAGTGCGAGGAACTTCTTAGGATATTTATTCGGATTTAACCACCGTTAATTTTCTTCTTATTTCAAATAATATTGAAGGTTCTTTCTCAGAATGTAATAATTTTCATGATAATTCTAACTATACGTTAATCACGGTACGGATCCGATAAAAAGTGATTAACATGAAACTTCCATTTAATAGAGAGCTTATATACACATTATGCAAAATAATTCGAAAACACACGATGAAATTGCATAAAAGTTTATATAATTCACTAGCGTCTATAGTATGAATATATTGAAGGATAGATTAATTAAAACAGAATTTTTAATCTGGAACGGTTATGGAATTGATCGTTTTTTTTTTTTTTCGAAACCCCATTATTTCACGTACGACTTTAATATCTTTTTCGATAACGTCTATATTAATAATATAATAAAATGACGTATCATTCGAAATTTTCAGGTGATGCCATGTTTTTTATCTAATAACGAAGAAAACGTTCGATCAATGCAAAATGATAAAAAAAATGTTTATAAGGCTACTTTGCTACTAAATTTCTCGACGTGCAACGAATACTTCTTTGTACGTTTAAACGAAGAACATTGTAACTGCCTTCGTATCGTAATAAGGAAATATTAAAATGTTTACTACGCTGCAACACGACCGTGAACTTACACAGGTATACGCAGAGTTGCGGTGAAGAACCACGAATTCACAACGTTGCAACGTACGTACGCATGTAGGAAAATAAAATAAAAATAGACTGTAAATCGCCGATAATCCCGTAAATAAACAATTATCAATAACAGCATGGAAGTTATTGACGAACGGCAAATACTTCTGGCAAATTTAATCGACGATCCCACTAATGGGATAAGATAAAACTTTTACAGCGAAATTTCCAGAAAATACACGAGTTCTTTTTATCTCTTCATAAATAGAACATGTTACATTTTATCGAGTGCATAATTTACAGTGCGAGTGCGTAAATTCCACGAATCCATCCAACCAGATTCAAACATGGTCTCTTTCTTTTATTAAATCCCTGTTAAACGTAATACACAATGCGTATTGAACACACAAACGAAATACTCGTTTAATTTTAAACAATTCGCTTGAAGGAAATAAAAATCATGTAGAAGCGATACAAGGCGTGTCAGACGTTTTAATATAAAAATGCAGCGTTATATTAAAATCGAA
Organism: Bombus haemorrhoidalis; assembly: GCA_014825975.1. Lineage (NCBI taxonomy): Eukaryota > Metazoa > Arthropoda > Insecta > Hymenoptera > Apidae > Bombus > Bombus haemorrhoidalis. The sequence goes on from CM026171.1 coordinate 4,344,477, forward strand.
AATTCGTTTGGCTTGATGGACGATTGCATATTCCCTTATTTCGTTTGCTATAAATTGTGAAACTAATCTTAATCCGTCAATAGAAATCATTTTTGACAAGGAAGTTCCACAAAATGAACGGAATAAATACATTGAGAATCGCAGAAGCTCGCGTTTACACATACTTAAACGCACTTATGCTTCCCGTAATAATTAGTATCTATTCCATGAATTGTAGCTACCGGGACTGGTTCACTTTTCTCATCCTCCGTTGTCGAGGGATTCGCCAAGGTGCAAAAACGTTCTCGCGGAGAGGCGCGTGAGAGAGCGCGCTCTCTCGTCACTCTCTTTCCCCTTCGTCGGCGGAAGGAAACTCGTGGTTCGCAGCGGTACACCGAAGCGAATACATATCAAATCTTGGATAAAGCTATGCTAGAAAATAAACGTTTCTAGATGCACTAAAACTATTTGAAACGTTCAACGCAATTCTCGTAAAACATAAATGGAAAACAGCTTTCTATATAACAAAAATGTTATTTACTATCTTTTTTAATTATTTAAAATTTATAAAAAATTTGAACAACAATGTATCAAAGAAAACGTAATTTCATCGTATTGTAGTGCTGCAACGAACTAATCGAAGTTGTAGAACGATCAGATACGGTAGGAAATTAGACGATTTCTTGATTAAAATTAAAAGATCAATGATAGAATAAACATAAATAAAGATAAAGCTTTTTTTTAATACAATTACATTGTCTGGTTAATAGATTAAAATAAAGATAGAGTAAATGAATATCTTTTATTGTAAAACTAATATCGAAATTTTCCTATAATTCAAATAGTAATATATTTTACATTCTCTCTTTGTAATTGAATAAATTTTATGTTCTCGCGTTCCTGACGAATTCACTCGCAATTTGCAAATAATCGTGCTTTCCATCTGCGAATTTCGAGCAACATGTAACTGTCCGCTCTAATTCTCGAGAATCCCATACGATAGCTAGACCATCAGCGTGGGTGGACTTAGTCAGGCTTTTATTTTAATCCGACCCATTTCCCTCTTGTTCCTCAACGCAGACTCATCCACATCGACAAATTGCTTCCGTGACTGACTCTACGAGACAGCTGATCATATTATTGAAAACAGTATATTCGATATAAAATACAATATATTATTTCAGAGCTTAACATTTTTGAAAAGTAATATGTGCTTCGTCTCTGCATAAATAACAATGATACGTTATTTTGAGTTTTCGTAAAAATCTTTTCAACTGAATTTCATGTTAGCTTCTAGAATATTAATAAATTTTCCTTCTTCGTTATGATAATATTAACTGCTATAATTACGTGAAACGTAGTTTCGCGCGAAATTAAATTACGCAGAATCTCATAAGAATGAGCGAGAGAAGCTCGCTCTATTTCTCGATACCCGGATCGTGATCAATCACAATTAATCCAAGCCTCTTGTTCCCTGTTATATAAATTAAATCACGAACTACTCACAAATCGCAAAGGGCAAACATATCTTCCTTAAATCCTCTCTTAAATCCGAAAAAGTAATTTACCGGCGAGTCTCGATAATCAATTATACCAACCATTAACGTCCCACGAGCTGATATACGTTTCCCTTAACCCTTTCAAATCGGAACAGGCTATCAATCTCGACACGTAAAAGAAAAAAATTCTTCGAAGGAACTATGCCGAATAAACCGTTTCTTCGATTCGCGGTCTTTTCCTTTTTTTTTTTTTTCCGCGATGAATTCAGTTACATGTTTTACGCGTTCTTCACGCATGTTCATATTATCCACGCTATAGGGAGCCGACAAGTTTCGTTGAGGAATCTTTAATTTCAACAGGAGACAGAGATGTCATAAATATGACCCTCGTACATAAAACTTCTCTCCTTATTTTCAAACGACCCTTCTACAACGGACGAGTGCGAAATGCTGTAAGATACCCTATGAAACCGATCCAGTGACGCACATTCGAGAACGAACGTAATTGATCGTCGTTGGTACGAAGTGAGCAAGCAACTATCACGAAACCAACACAAAATACACGGAACTTCGTCTGTACGAGTACTATTTCTATCGACGTTTCTGTACAGCTATATTTACACCGACGTGTAACATATCTGCCGTTATTTATATTTGTACTTGGCACAAAGCTCTAATGTCTATGTCCTTTAATAAAAACAATTCATTTTTTAATACTCGAATATACTTTGCTGTAGTTTCCAGTTGTCAGTCTAACTTCTCTTTCAAATTCTAGGTTAGGTAGCTGTGTGGCTTTTATAGTTGCTTGATATTCCGCAATCCCATTTTTCACGGAGGAAAGACGCGATTTACACCACGTTCCCTCCCTTTTATAGGAAAGCTAAAATATTATAAAATTCGATGCTAATGCAATTTCATACTTTTACGTATGAAATTGTAAAAAATGAGACCTAGACAAAAATTTGTTTCACCCTTAAAATGTTATAACGAATAAGTATTGTGCTTCTCATAAATACAACCGCGGTCTACTAACATTAAAACTGTGCCTAATTATCGCAGTACTCGAAAGACCCAAATAACCCAATTGCAAATGATCATTTCCTTTAACTATTCATCCTTTCACCAGGAAAAGAAAAATCATTCGCAAGAATCTCAGCTAAATCTAATGTAATTGACAGAAAATGCGAAATTTCGGGATGACACGGTTTACGGTCGGATCAGCAATCCTATCGGACTCAACCGAGGTCAATAACGGGAAAAGCAAATCGATATCGCCTCTCACTCACCCAGCAACGAAGGTGTATGTGAATGGCGGATAGCTGATGGAAGGGAGAGAGGTCTTTCGATCGGGACAGAAAAATTTAGCATTCCAGCGCGGCTGGCTCGCTAAACGCAGCTCAGCGATCCGTGGACGAACGGCGTTAGTCGAGCGCCGTTACTTAACGATCGTGTCTCTTTCAGGGAAAGTTCAGTCGGACGTTTTGCCCCAGAACGAACGAGAAGAGTCTCTCGTAGAACGCTTCTCCAAGAAGATGAACCGCGTAGAAAGGGGTGAAAGGAATCGGTATGACGTATTTCTCTAATGATACATCTCTCTGCTTGAAAACTTCACGATTTCTTCGTACCGGCTAGGCAGCGCTCGGAATTCCTATTCTGATTTCATGCGCGTCAATGTAGAGAAAACGACCAGCTGCTGGTGTGAAAACAGAGATCTTAGAGGGACGTTTTCTCTCTTTTACTTTTAAAAATATTATTTTATAGATTATATATATTATGAAAAAGATTATTATTGTAATACGTTATTTTTAGAAGTTTTTGTTTGAAAACTGTTTATCCAGAAACTGATATTTGATCGAATCTGATTTTTGGATATTCGCAGTTGTTTGTGTTCCTGCTACCTGATATTTCATAATCAACATCAAATTTGAAATTTTCTACTTGATGCTTAATACATAATCAAATTCATTTTCGTATCAGTTCTAAGGCACATTTGAAATCTGCAAATAATAAAATCTATCGCGGAACGAATAAAGTTTGGCGAGCATAAAATCTCGAAGTACATGGACGCGGGTAGGACTTCATAAAACTTCGTAACATAAAATCTACGACTACGAGCAATCCATAAAAATGCAAAGGAAAGAAGGAAGGAGAAGAAAAAATAGAGCAACGTTAAAACAAAACCAAGGTCTTTCTCGTACCGAAACACGTTCCCTCGGCGTTTCCAAAGAATCGGAATGGTCGAATGGAAATGATCAGATTTGATGTATATTGAATAACGTGTTCGGTAGATTTAAAATAAAAACATGAGAATCCCATTGCAGACTTGTATAAAAGATCAGAATGTTTGTATAATTCTTTTGGATGACATTTAATTTGCAGAAGATACAAACAAAGTATTTAAAAAAATACTATAAATAAAAAAAATTGTAACAGCTCCGTTGCAAGAATTATTGAAATTTAGAATCAATAATTCTTACAAATCTGCAACAACGAAAGCAACTAATCATTCAGAAGGTGCACAGAATCACAAAGAAGTTACTTTAATTAAATATGATGCACTAAAGAAACTATGCGCTAGAGTTTTGTCTTTAAAAACGACATTCCACAGGTACTAACCGATTCGAGGCTGGTAACGATAGCGCAAGTGAAACAGGAGTGCAACGATTATTACTCAATTTTTCACCTATTCGCACACGTCTATCTGGATGTGTTACTCAACGACCCCTTCAGGGAAAGTTCTGATTTGCTCCAATCTCTCTCCCTCTCCCTCTCCCTCTCTCTTTCTCTTTCTCTCTTCTCTCCTTCTCCTATCTCTTGCTCCCCGGTCAAAAGAAATTATTAAACGAACTGCTATGTTACGACTTCAGTACGCAAGGCCAATGGATAGACTTCCGATTTAGAAATCACAGTACGGACACCGCACTGGTATCTGGAATACGCCAGTTTCTAACGCTCAGCTATTCGTGTCAATGAATTCTGCAAATTTTAACCCCGTGACAGTCGCCACCACGAGCAGATAGTTACGTAATCGCAGACAGTTTCTGTGTAACGAGGCTGGATTGAGACCTCGAAAAGCTACTCTCTGACCGATTTATTGAAAAGTGAAATATTTGTAGAAAAAAAGTTTAGACTATCGGACGGAATTAAAGGTTAGGATCTATTATTATATATGTACATAGAAACTTTTGTACATGTAGGTGATAAATCGTCTCGTTTTGTGAATTTTGTGATAGTATTAGATCGTTTTATAAATTCTACCGCTTTTTAGTTGGCGATTTCTAATAAGCAAGCATATTATTCTCTATCTGTCTTTTAATCAGAACACCATACCGTTTTTCAGTTGTCTATCTTTTTGATTAGTAATTTGATCTTTGACAGATGTGAATTTTAAGAAGATTGATAAAATGGTAGAAAAATGGTGATCGGAATATTTGTGACATTGCGTGAATTTAAGAGTAAAAAAGAAATTAATAAAAGAATAAATAAAAACCCGGCATTGTACATATATACGCTATAAGGCAAATTGCTACGGGGAAAGTTTTATCAAAAAATGTTGACCATGTTTCAAGTCACGAAGATCGATTTTGTAGAGAAAATGTTGTTTCCCTCGTTTTTTTCTAATTTTTCGGAATAAATTACGCGCTCGAGATAAGTCCTACGCTAGAAAGGCTATAATCGCATACGCAAAAATTGATTCTAGGAAAAGTATTCACCAATCTGGCAATTTTTCTCCTAGGTATAATACAAATAGTTCCAAGGAAACGATGTAATAAACCCGACGCTCAGGATATCATTTCTAAACCCTGCTATTTTATGTAAAAAAAAAAAGCTTGATTGCAAAAGCCAGCCACATTGAAAACTTTACAAATCACTAAAGTTAAGCCGAAGACACACGCGATACTGTCTGAAATGTCAGCGCACGCAATAAATCTATTACGTTCATGGTCTTTCGCTATCTCAAACGAAAATATACTCAAATAAAAAAGAAAAAGAAAAAGAGAAAGATACAGAAAGAAAAGATCTCGCATTGACGATTTAATAAAAATTATTAAATTCTCACGAGTGACGCTCCACGTTCTTTCTGTTTAAAAATTCTCTCTAATATCAAATTCAAAAATTCGAGTATTGCTGAAATGAATTACAATGAGCAATTACGTATTAAAAAATTAGGATTAAATGTTCGGCGAGAAAGACTTTTGAACAGTTAAAAATTAAGACATCTAGTTATCGCATCAGTTACACAGATTCAAAATTTTTCAATTACGACATTTGTATTTGAAAGATGGAATGAGGTATTAACGATAACGCAACCGATGGTGCGTTTGATGTGCCTAACAGAACTGTTAACCAAATACTAAAATGTCGGGAAACCTGATAAAATTTATCGTTTATCAAGAAACATAAACGATGTTATAGGAACGTACTACAATTATTTTTAATTCAGACATGACCTCCAATACGTCACTTGAGGCTTAAGTTATCAGCTACCGCAGTTCCCATTCAATGATGATTAAATTTTCAATACAACTAGATATTGCTTTATTTATATTATAATGATATAAATTCACAGTGCGAAAATCTTGCAACAAAATATATAGAACAGAATCTAACAACGAAATTCAAAGGAATTAAAATATATAAGAAAGTGCATTTATATTTACAAGATAAAGAACTTATTATTATACTATTTTTAAAACTTACACGAATATCATTCTATGTTTTCTATATTATAATATAATAATTTATGCTACCATAATAATAATAAATAATAAAATACATACATAACATACTAATATTTAAAATCGACCAAGTGATATTCAACCCAATAGGAAATATACGAATTTAGACAAACTGTAAAGAATTTTGGAGTTAAAAAAAGATAAAAAAGAAATCATCTTTTGTCTCTAGATATGATTTTTCTAAACTTCGATCAATCTTAGTTTTTGATTTTCCTTCTGACGGTTTTCCGGCGTAAAATCCCACGGCAACCTAAATCACGCATCATTGTGGTTTGAGATAAAATTTATGAATTATCAAAGGAAAGAGAGCAAGCACGCGATTATAGTTCTAAGCGTCACGACAATATAATCTCATAACGAACGAAAACTCAATGGACGAATTATCTATAGTTGGACCGCGCGCGTTAACGGAACGTCGAAGCTTAATGGTCGACCGATAAAATTTATCGTTTATCAAATAGCACAATGTTATGAAACTTGGTACGATCGCTCCGTGCAGCCTTGAAAACGGCCGGTTCACATCTTCCCTCTCTTCCCATGATTTGTAAAAGGGTAACGAATCGAAGGAAGCATAAAATATTATTATTAAAACAGAGTTTAATGATAAAAAATGTGATTTCGACTAATGATGATTTTTCGTGAGATTAGATCCAAGTCGTAGAATTTAAATTGGCACAAAAAATAAACGTTAGGGTAATTTAACAGAATGAAATATAAATGATATTAAAATTTGATTTACATAATTGTAAATACACTCACCTGCAACTGAATTTTTTCTTTAAAAAATAATTCAATCATAAATGTTTTATGTATGTGCATATAATAATCGAATAATCCTTTTAGAAATTCTATCTTAAACCTTAAATGCATGATATTTCTAGATGTAAGAAAATACTTTAAAATTACTTACATATCAAAAAATTATACAAAAATAATTAATTCGCCTATTTATCCATTATACTGCTACCTATTACAGAGAATAAAAAATGTATAGTTTTTGCATTTTTACTTGGAAAAAAAGTTATAAAATATGTAGAACATACGAGTTAAATTAAATTTTCAATTAAATTGTCCAGATGCATTTAAGGGTGAAACATAATTCCTCTGAATTATTAATTCGAAACACTTACCATATCACACCGGAGCCATAAGAGTATGGAATTCTGATGTCTCAAAGGACCACCTAATCCAGAACCACCGGCTGTTCTTTGAGTTTTCAATAGCTCCGAATGTTTTACGCCATATTGCTTGAAAACTTCCAAAGATCTACAAAAAAGAATGAAAAAGTAAACGTTATTGGGGACAAGATCTTTCCTTTTCTCTGTTCTTCGAACCCTCGGCGTTTGTCTCCATTATAAAACTGTTGCTAAGAGTCTTTAATTTCGGGCAAACAAGCTTATCACTGATTGTTAAAGTTTGGTTCGCAAGATCTAATCCGCGGTTTTTTATTGCAGAACAGTTATTTTACAAAGTAATTGGAATGATATGTGCGATTTGGATAAGAGGTGACGAAAAAAATGTTAGATATCTTTGTTCGTCTTCTTTTTTTTTTTTTTGTTTCATTATTCGAACATTTTATGGAATAATTTGCTCGGCGATATTACTGCAAATAATTCAGTCTTCGAGTTTGATCAAACATATTGTCTACAACAAATGAAAGTTCCCTCGATTTCAAATTTCAGAGTGTCGGATTTAAGGTAATTCCAAATTTCAAGCTTAATCTTTAAAAATACAATTCGCACACAGTTTCTTAACCCAGAAGCCGATTCAATCTCTGCTCGTTGGCAAATTCAAGTTAAAAGACTATCGCAACAGAGTAGAAAGCTAATTGCTCGCGTGAAAATTACAGCGGCTGTTTAAGTAGAGTAACGGTCGCTTAAAATCACGCTAGGGATACATAAAATTCATTCAATTTGTAAAATACCGGCACATTATCCATGACGATGAGCAAGAAATAGTCCTATTAGAAGAAAATAGCTTCGCTACGAACATCCGTACATCCTGTAATTATTTATTTAGTAATACCATGATTATTTTTACGTTGGTAATACAGGCAAAACGTATCATAGCATAATGTTACAACAAGTCGCACTTAAAGTGGACGTGTATCTATCACAGCGTAACGCAACATGATGCAGAATACTAGGCCTAATAGCAATCACCATCGTGAAACAACGCTGTAGAGATAATGGTGGAAGCAAGGGACATCAGCCCCCGTAGTTCCGGAGATCAATTCAATTTTTCCCTTCTTTTTCCTCTTCTTCCATCTTTTAATCAAACGAGACTGGTATCATGGAATTTTATGTATTTTAATGATTTATTTGTTCACTGTATTTTTGTATGTGATATAATCTTATTCATTTGTAAATAAATTATTTCTTGATACTATTCTATCCTATTCTATGATTACAATATTCTATAACAGATGTTTATCTTTTTATCTATTTTCATTTCAAAATATTTCTTTTTTTTTTTTTGCTTGTTATAAGATTATGCAATTTTTTGCAATTCAGCAGAAACGATTTTTTATACACAGAATAAGTTATGAACTTTATACGTTATTTACGTGTCTTCAAAGTATCGTATTTCCTCCTTTGTAAAATCTATTAAACTGTAAGATTTTCTAAGGGAAAACCACTTAGTTTACGACCAATACATGTAATATAACTACATTTATCATACACGATGAAGACATGTACATGTATATTGGAATAATCACGATATTTGAATTTTCGTTGCCAGTTTCTATTTTTGCAAATTTTCGAACAGCGATTGACTGAATAAAATAATATATTAAATGAATGAAAGAATTAATGATCTTACGGTCACGTATGTTATTTGTTTAATAATATTAAAATTGAAATGAGATTAGAATTTATAAAATTCGATTTGAAGTTCATTGTTGGAATGAAAGAGTCTGGCTCTGAATTTCAAAAATGTCTCATGACATAAAACTTTATGCCACTACCTTGAGACTGACATGATATTTTATAGTGTTTATTTTTGTTTTAAACTCTGAACACGTCGTAAAGCTTCGATCAAATTTCCTATACGCGATAAAAGTGGTTTATAGTATCTATGATTTATTATAACGTTATAAAATATATAAGAATGTTTATATTACATTATATAATACGTGCACACATTCTAATGCTATGATACCAGATTTTCTCATAAATAACGTATTTTAAAACCCCGACAAAAGGTAGTACAATCATCGTAGAAAATGAAAAGTTATAAATAAATTTTATTCCTCTTTATCTTTTCCAAAAAGAAAAAACAATCTTACGATGATGCTGTTACAATTTTATTCAATAAAATTCTAGAATTTGACGAAAGCATTATCACGATTCATGGGGCCGTTTCAACCCTTTTTTTAATAGTAAACCATAGCCATGGACGATGTTCTATCAAAAAATAAATCTAAGTAAATCCTAGTAAAAAATAACTTGTATCCATAATTAAATGGTCGAAGAATCAATAATTTTCTATGCAAAAGTTTCTATTTCAAATTAATTTCTCGAATATACTTTTCTTAATAATATCACACATTTCGGTAAACCAATAATACGAATTTAATACAGAGCTCGATTGTGCACACATTTATTATGCAACACGCCGTGCGTGATTCTTTCCCTATCGGTCCGCGTCGGTTTCGTCTCCACAAACAAACGAAATCCGATCAGCTGCAGGTATCCACCGTCGATGAAAAAACGAACACAATTTCCATTTTCAACGTTATTTATCCATTTCATGGCGAAGCATTTTGAACGCGGCGTCAGGAAACAAATTCGAGGAATTCGAAGATCGAGCGCCACTTATTTTCGGATGTTGGAGGGCGGTTGTGCACGTCCAGGATCAGGGCGGTGCAGGATATAAAAATAATAAGGTCCGGTCGATTAGATCACGAATAGGCTTAATAATCGAAGTTCTTAACGTCTAAACAGTCGATATAGCACGCCGATAATTAATTTAATGTCATCGTCAAACTACGAAACGATAAGTAGGTCAAAGTCAAATAGCGTTCAACACCGATACCATATCACGTGAATCGATATGCATACGTTTGCAAAACGCACTTGCTCTTTTAATCCAAGGTAATATGTACCGACAGATCTTTGTCAAATAGAGAGCAAATATTTCCCAATACAAAGTTCAACTTCCACGAATCAAGTTGTCAAGCTTTGGCAGTTGAAAAAAAATAATAATAGCTAGGCATCTTATCGAACGGAAATTTTTCTCTCGACGTATTGACACAAAGATGGATGCTTGTAAGTGGATATTTGTGATGGATGAAAATGTTGAAATTAAATGTATTGCACTGTGTTTTTTCTATAAATACGTAAATATGAAATGTAAACAGTCGATAATCTTGAACATATAAACAATTAAAGTTGCTTATATACCTCGATCTGTGTATAAAAAAATCCGTGTATAAGAGTTATCGAAGCAAAGGTTACACTCAGGTAGATGATCGCGTGGGTGGTAGATACTGGGATCGATTTTCGTTTGCACTACTCGTTATGCCATTTGTGCTCTGATTGCATGTACGAAAATTATCATCCGGTATCATGCAGCAGGCAATAAAACTACAAATTACAAACAAATTCCAATAAACGATAATCGATTTCTCAACCGCTGCCATTTGTTACCATAAAAGATTTCCAATGGAACTTACGTTTACAGAGTACTTAAAAATACTAATTTCAGAGATTTGTAAACATATTGGAAAGCGATATAAGCTTTTACCATAAACGCTCCGGATAGGATCTAGGTTCACAGTATATTTCAAAATGGTAACTTTGAAGATTTCTAGCCGTTTCATAAATCGATCTTTATTTTCCAATCTTTCGTCGAGGAAGCTCAAGGTTGTTCCCCATTTTCTTCCAGAAAGTATAGTTATTGTAGATACGATGCACAGCAAAGTGGACAAAGAAAGAACGAATCGATAAGAAGAGTCAGAGATCCAAATATCGTCAAATAGGGGTCAAAACGGAACGATAATTTTGGTGGTGTCGCGAGATACACGCCGACATGTATTATCGGTTTCATAAGAGCTTCGTTTAATTAGTCAGTTGGTGGCAAGATTTAGTAACAACTTATGTATCTCTGTATTTTGACATATAGGCGGGTTGCAGGATGAACTCTGGTCCGGTCGATTAGCTCACGAATAGGCTTAATAATTCGGCCGATGAACCAGTGGGATGGGATCGTGGCACTTTGTTCCAGCACATCCGGAACACGCGTTCGATGAGAAGAGTTCGATGAGAAACGAACGATTCGCAGCTATGCCGCTGTATTGTTGCATGGGGAAAACCAAGGGAAGAAAGAAAAAGGAAAGTCTCCGTCTATGCGTATACGTTGGCTCACGAAAGTATTTGAACGCTTGCCATAGAGAACTTTCAGGTCCAGATTGTATACGTTATACGTGTATAAAATATTTCATAGATATACGGAATTCCATTAGAAAATATTTGGTTAAGTTTCGATCGCGTTTGCTACTTAAAGACACGAAAGGAATATGACAAGTTCGTTTTTGTTAATTTTCCAATCTTTACGTCATTTGGTGATTAAAACGAAGCCGAAGGGATTAATCTGATAGTTTGGAATATACAAGCCGTTTAAAAATAGCCGATAAATCCAGAATTTTTTCTAAGAAACTAATATCAGTTTGAATTTTTATGTTAATTTAACTTAATTCAGCGTTTAGGAGAGTGACAAAGATAAAAATGTAATTTCAGAATCAGGCGAATAGATAATTTTGATATGGAATTGGCTCAAAATATCTCGAACTTTCAAATTATTCCTCCAAAATACTTGAATTGTGATTTATCGTGTCTCTCCTTCAGTCTTTGTTCAGCATCTGTAATATAGCTCGACAATCTATTTTCCCTTTTCTTTTGTTATATTTTATAAGAAACAGGCGCGAGTCGTGCAACGAATTATTGCAAAATTCCAAGACGGTGCAATCGAGAAGAATTGGAAAAGGTAAGAGTCAGGAGAACAGAGCGGAAAAGCGTACTTTCTCTTCGGAGAGACAAGTTAATCCAACAGCACCCCGAACATTATGTCACTCCCACGACTGGTGGATTTGCTGGCGGACAAATGGATCGAACAGAGCGGATTGTAACAGCCGGTTACTGTCGTTTCTTGGCGATTAGACTGGTTTCGTGCGAATGAAAGGATTCAATGGTTAGATGATAAGTTCGATTAGCCTGAGATCATTTATTACAAATGGAAATATTATGACATGATAGCAATGCTTACGGGTCTGTTGAAATTCAATCGATTATCAGTTTAGTTATGAATATTAAATATAGTTTGTTAAAAAAGAACAACTGGTAGTGGAATGCTACAAAACGTTCCATTGTACGTAGAATATTATTTTCTTGATATCGATCGTCCTATGTGTAGCAATCATTAGTTTCTACGTTGCGAATTGAAATTAAAAATAGCTATACAAATCAGTAATCTTTTTGTCTATTTCTATTTTATTAACCTAAATATCTCGTGTCTCGAAAATAACATGTACATACATAAAATTATTAAACACAACATTTTGTAGGAATGACTAAAGTTATCGCTTTTATTATGATAACTGGAACTATATGAGATTGAAATACATATTGCAGCTACGAGTGTATTTAGGGTATCAAAGGTGACGACTGTCATTATTTCTTTCAGTGAGAAACTTCTTACGGCATAAGCCCTTCTTACAGAATCTAATGATATAGAGAGAGGAAAAGATTAAGTTTAAAGGCCCCTTTGCAACGCAAACGATGACACAACAGATAGTTGTTTTAAAAACTTACAGACGACCCTAGTATTTTAATGAAATTACTTTATCTTCTACGAGCAATGGCTAATTCTAATTATAAAACAGATATCTAAAATAGGCGAAATAATAACAAGCTGCTATTCTATTATCTATAATTCGAATGCTCGTAATATCTACATGACATTATAATTTGAAAAATATCTATTTTTTAGAAAGAAATGTATTTGTTTGATGACAAAAATTTTAAATAGATTCACTTCGATATCTTAGCTTCTCATATACAATTATTTCAAATCACAAGTAAGTAAATTATTATAGTAATTAAATACTTGAGTCACGTGTGTATAATAATTTATTTCAAACATGCATAGGTATGCAATGAAAATATGCAAGGAAGAAAATAAATTTGAATGTTTCAAGCTTATGGCGTTACTTCACATTTCCTACTTTGTTACAATACCCGCAGATTAGGTATAAAGTTGGCTCATTACGAATTGTTACGAACAATAATTTTATCTTTCTTTTTTAAACGATAACAGATAGAAGAGACACTTATTTCCTGTATGTATTATACAATATGTTATAACAATTGGCAATGAAAGATAAGTGAGAAGTAGAATAATAAAACTGATATCATGTTGAGAAAGAACATGCCGCGATTTTATTGATATAAATAACTGCAAAATGCGATAAGATTGAAACACGTGAACGCTTTGCGCACGAGGATAATATCGACGATAAATAAAAAAAATCTATCGAACCATATGGAAATGTGATTTCAGCTTCCATTTAAACAATTACATAACGAATCTGTACAAACGCGATTATATGTATATACAACAATTATAATTATTCTAATTATTATGATTTACTATGCACGTACATTCAAAGTCACAAAATTATCACATTTATCCGACCCGCTTAATGTTATATTAAAATACGATCTGAAGAAATATTTTATTCTATCAGATATCGATTATGTTTACTGACACACAAAGCACCCGTTACATTGTTCATAATAATATATTGTCTATAATTGTTTAGAAATGCTATAAATTCAATTCACATCATCGTGATTCCAGATTCGTTCCAAATTTTACCTATATGTAAAATCAGGAAAATCGTGTCTCGCTAAAGTGTTGATAAAATTTCAGAATGTTTTATACAACACGCGTAATATATTCATTAAATGTTTCTCTAATTGTACAAATTGTATTGCGAACCACTGTACAATTTCATCAATCTTTCAAAACACTTGCAGATCATCTCCAGCGAGGCCCAGAAACGAGACACGTTCTCAACGTCGCTATGTAAATTTTCCATGTTCTATCTGCATTAACCCAGGCCATGTACGACAGAGCGAAGCTTTTACAACTTCGTACAAACAACAACGTAGAAAAGAAAGGAACGAAAACGACGAAAAAACAGAAAACGGGCATAGGTGAAGATAACGTCAGCGCAAATTCATCGACAGACAGGCGCGAGCGCTACGTTGAATTCGCCATAGTGATTCGTTACGTCGGACTTTCCCCAACGTTCTCGGGGAAGCATAAATGCGGCCACGGCGAAATATGCAAAGAGAACGTACGTAGCAGATAATGCGAGATTAGAATTTTACGAACAGCTCTCGTGGCACGACTAAAGGCCGCTTTCCACTCGCGTTTTCGTCGTGCTCGCTATAAATCCTTCCCGCGACATTCTCGACACACCGCGGAGACACTACGTGACAGGCGATTAATAATATCGCGGGAGTAAGTTCTATAAATTATCGCGGCAATTAGCGATCGAATCTGGTTACATTGTGGAATTGGAATCATGACTGTAATCTGTCTGGCTTGCTACAGATATTTATCGTTCGTCATCGAGTGAAATTTTCGAGTCGCTCACCGTGCAGATTCTAAATGTGAAATGGATGTTACAGCCGATTCTTGCTAACTCGAATTTCAAGGGAAGAAGTCTTTGAATTATGGAGATTTTGTCTTACAGAGTAAGAGATACTCAACGAACAAAAAACCGCTTAAAGAAGCTTCGTGTATTTGTTATAGCATATTAATTAATTAGGTGCAGGTATATTAAATCGTTTAGTAACGCTTTCATATGACTACAAACAGAAAAATGAAATGTAAAACTTGATTAGAAAAATGCTTCGTTAGAAAATACGGGTATATGCCAATACTTTTTGTAGTCACTGTACATAGTTAAAATAATATAAATTTTCCCGCGTAGTGTAATCGAATATTCATCTCGCTATCGTACATCCTGAACCTCCACATCCATCCGAAATGAGAATTCATTTCTCGGTTCCTAGCCTATCTCTTATCAGAGCTCGCGGATGAAGAAGAGCTGGAAGGAGGCAACGTTCTCGTAGAGAAGTTGTCTCTCCACGTGGCAATGACAGGAGTACCTGGCTTGGCCAAGGTTGTGCCAAGACAGAGGAGGGCGAGCCTCGAGTAAAATCTATCCGTTCCTCGGGGAAACGTTCTGGCTTTGTGCCAGAGTAACGGGCATAGACGTTAGTCATCCCGCGGGAGGCCCGAGCGGGAAGAAAGGGAACCGCAGCCAGCTAATAAAAGACAAGGGTAACGTAATTCCACCCGCACACCAATAATAGCCGCGACGTTTAACCACGCTTCCGCCGTTGGCGCTCTTGTCTTTCACCCTAAGTATTTTCATCGGCGATGATTTATGAGGACACGCTGAAAAGAGAGAGGAAGAGGAAGAGAAAGAGAGAGGAAGAGAGAGAGAGAGAGAGAGAGAAAGACGAAGATCTCATTTCGGAACTGCTGCAGTCGCGTTGAAGTTGGTTCGAGACACGGTAACGAGCACGTTGTGCCTCGGATGAAACTATGTCTAGAATCGCGATACCGATAGGAATAGGAAGTGTTACACTTCTGCTCCGCGAGCTATTTATGGGCCGGTGAACCGACGCGACGTGGAGAGAATGTCCTTTTCCTCTGAATAACGAATCGCGAAAGCGGAGGACGTTTCTAACCGGCGCAGATTCGGAGCGGCGAAAGAGGCGCTGCTTCGAATTCCAGATATTAATTTGCGGCTTGCTCTAGTTTTGAAAGATCAATAATTCGAATTTGCTCGGGTATATTTTATCTTCGCTTTACGTTTTAAAAATAGAAAAACTGAAATTGTAGAATAATTTTTTGTAAGCGTACTTTGCTAAAGCATTTTGAAAACGTTGCTCGAGCGATTTCGCAATTCTTTGTGTAAGAATTTGTTACGCAATTTTTATAATGGTAGAGAATTTATTGCTAATGTATCGAATATTTTAATTGTAATACATTTCGAATACCAATGAACTAAATACTCAGAATATACAATTTTAGAGTTGGATATTCATGATTTTTGGATACAGCTTCTATGATTTTCCTAAGGAGGAAATACCATTCTCTTTGTATATAAACACGTCAAATAAAAGAATTTTTTTTTTAGAACGTCTAATTTTTAATTAACAATTCTTACATCATCGAAAGCAATTTTATAAATAATTCGCCGAGGAGGTCAAATTATTACTATATCCTACGTAACTACGTTATTATTACTTCCTGCTTGCAACTTTGAAATTTTTCATTTGCGTCTTTACCCCATAGCATAATTATGTATATCGCGTAACTATACTTGAATTACCTCATACTTAATTATCAAATGGAAGCCAACAATCGCAAAGGATAATAACGTACAATTAATAAACATTACCTTCGAATCTAGCAACAATTCAGTCTCGTAATCATAGTTTCATACAGTTTAAACGCCGAAAGATACAGCTAAGGAATCCGCATAAATTCAGATCAAAGGCACAGACAGAGATCTATGACACACCGAATATAGAACAAAAATCAAACACTATAAAAATTTATCCCAGTTTGCATTATCGTATACAGTATATAGTCTCATAAAAATTCCTGTTTTATAGATTGTTTCGTAACTTCTGTCTGAAGTTAACTGCTTTCGCGTCTGTTTCCTATTTGTAGCCCCGAAAAAATCATAGACTCTCTTTTTATATCGGGATTTCGAGCCGATATTCCAGCATCGGCTATATTTAAATCCCTATTCTCAAATTCCACGATTACTATTATGCTGCAAATATCGAATCAAACAAAATTAGAACTCTTCTGTGTTCAACGAAGATTGATTGAGAAAATTAACGCACTGTACGATTACTGTGATTCCTTTTCTAAATCTCTAGTACAGGAAATTGCTAAGAAGAACACACACAATTGCAGCCTCGATTTTCCACTAGAAACCTTGACAACGCGTTACAATGTTAACATATTCTTCCTCTCAAAGTGTTGTGAAACAGTCTCGTTTTTCTCGTGTCTCTTACATAGGCCATCTAAATACTTACATCCATCTAACCATTCTATACACTATAATATACAACAACGTATATGGTCAGAGGAGCAAATTTGAGCACACAGGGCAACACCTGTTCATATTTAGTCTTCGCTTCTAATAAATACCCAGTTTAGTGTTTCACCTGACACACTATCTCTCTGTTTCTCTATCGGTCGATACAGCTAATTGGAACAGACACCATGTAACAACTACCATAGTGAGCATAAATGTTTAGCGTACGGTCGAACGATCTGACCAAGGTACGAAAGAAGCAAGAGAAAAAGGTTGAAAGGCAAGAGAAACAAGTTTTAGAAAACAGAACGGCTTACCGATAGGGGACAGTAAATAAAAAATCATCGTTCGAACTGATAAGAAAAGCGGCAATCCCCTTTTGCGATCGAAATTAATATTACGATCGCGCAATAGCTGGCCATGCGTGTAATCACCATACGTTCTAACAAAGAAAGTAACGCACAGCTTCGAGACACCAATTGGACAATCAAAATGGTCAAAATGATCAATTCTAAATTTTATAGATTTATATTAATATTTGAATTTATGATGTTTGGGGATTTAATCTAATTTTTTAATATTCTTATATATCTTTCATTTTTTTCTTTTTCTTCAGTCGTTGGTAGTTCTAGAATTTATTGTAACTTCAAACATCATTGGTGAATTTCGTCATTCTGTTCACAAAAAAATTCGATTTTCCCCTTTCCCTCGTTTTTATCGAAAATTCAGAGTTGCACCAATCGCTATATAATACGATCTATGTAGACATTCTACGAATACAGAACGTACAACTCTTGCGAGTTGCAATCTAATCTCATAAAACGAAGCTTTTATATTGAAATTTACTCAGAGAAAGATAAATCCCAGTGTATAAAATTGCTGCTATCCTTAATAGAAACTCCAAGTTTTAATATCTCGAAAATTAACGAACACCAGTCTCTATAATATTCCGTTTTTTTTTTTTTTTTTTTTTTTTTTTTTTTAAGATAACAAAATCACCCTAATGATTAAGATTTTAATTAAACAGCTGGCTTGTAAATATTGAACTCGCCTTGTTAGAATATAATTTGAAGATTGAACCATGCGCGTAGCTACAATTTCATTATGAAAATGTAGCACCGTTTAACGATACATAATGATTATATACATAGGCGGGGAATAAAGATAACAAAGGAGGACCAATCAATTACGTGTCGATATAAAATCGAACGAAATGCGAACAAAACGAAGCGGATAAAATCGACGGATCTAAGCCAAGCAAGGGTTAATCATTTTCCTGCAGTTACACGTGTCATTCCAAACCGGCTGTGAAATTAATAAAGGTATTTTATGGGCAATTAATGCTTGCGAGAAAATTGATCGAAGCATACATTGTGCACAGGTATTTACATGAAGCGTTCGCGTGCGACGATGGATTATTAGTTATTCATAACCTACGGGGACAAATTTTCTGCTTCGATGATTCAGAAAGTGACGAAGGAATTATAATCGCTTCTTTGTTTTTTCTCTTCTTTTTATAACTTTTTGCTTCGTTTGAAACTCTATGTTTTTATGCGCGTTGCGTCGCGTTTATCGATTGAAGGATAATGAAGAATCTAACGATACTAACGATAAGAGAGAGAAAAAGATGTTATACGACTCTATTTCTTCAATTTAAGAAATTCTGGATCTGTATGAACGTTTGACACGTTGATTGGATTTAGGGTTTAGTTCGATCGAAATTCAATTTTATGTTCCTGGGTTAATTCTAGTTAATGGAACGTATAGATACAGATAAAATTGTAACTTAATCTAATTTTCGAATATAATGGATCTCTTATTTCATTAATTTGTACCCAATCGATATTTCGCTACCAAAGATAATGTAACGCTTACACTTATTTATAAAATATAAAAGTTGTTATACAATTATCGAATGAAATATTCTATTGATTCAATTATCACGACTGCATCGAATAAAATCAAGAATCAATGTTCATTGACTACAGCGGAAATATACATGAATTCTATATTCAATACGATTTTATGAAATTTATAGGTTAATCTTTTTTTAACTGATCATAAACTTCGAATACATATCTGTTATAACGAAATGAATGAATGTCTACTTCAATGAGCTCCATTTGAGCATAAATTTCATTATTTTTAAGATAATAACGTATTTCATTCGTACAATATGTACTTCGATTATTTTGCGTGATAAAAAATTCCAGCGACACAATAAACTTCACAAAACCGATGTTTATAGTATCGACAGGTCGTTTAATTGCAATAAAAGAATTTGCATAACGCGTTAAAAATCGATGGTATTTTCAGCAAGGGACATTTCGGAGCGCGAAACGAGCATTTCGCGTCACGAAAAGTTCTCTCCCACGTACTCGATTTAAAACTGGTTTATGGTCGATGAAACTGGAATTATATTGGAGGACACGTTCAATTGAGAAACCTGATTCCTTGTGGATCAACTAAAATGTATCTGCATGTGGAGCTTGAATTTCCCTCGATGGATACACTTTGTATTCACATCGTTCTTTTTGTATCGGAAATAAATCCAAAGATATTCGTTATAGTAAGAGAAATCAAACGAATGACGAGCAATAAAATTTAGATAATATAACGCTAATTATCGCGATAATGTTCCCCCATCCCAAATGATTTCTAACAATAAAGTAAAATATGTATTATATTTAACAAATAGTAAGCAATTATACAGCGTTGTATCGGGATTCGCTCGGAAAATTCCACTTCAGTAATACTTTCGTAAGTTACAATACGATTTACACAGAAATTCCACGGAAAATATCACATTATACTTCATTCTGCAAACTCAACCGCAACCGCAACATGATATTTGTCAGATCGTAGTTACCAGACGTCAAATAACGTTAAGAAGCATGAGAACAGCATTTTTACGGGCTATCAATACCGATAGAAAACGTATTTTGCCATCGGCATCTACTTCCATCTTCGTATTTGCAAACTTTTAAATATATACATATAAAACCTGAATATATCGTAACCTAAATTATTTTTGAGCAATTTTTAACCACCTCGTTTCGAATAATACAATTTTCAATGACTATTACAAATATAAAAAAAATTTCCCCCATTTAAGGCAACTTAATTAAACTTTTTAAATTAAGTGAAGCCTTATTATCCATACATCCATATATATATATATATATATATATATATATATACACACACACACACACACACACACACACACACACACACACACACACACACACATCCAGAAATATTCAATGTGAAGAAATTTCCATACCAATGTGTTAATTCATTATCTTTTTATAACACTTGCAAACAACTTCTGCCAACTTTATTACATAGTTTGCGCGAAAAGAAAGTTTTGGTCGATTAATCATATCCCGGCAATCTCCATGCGACATTACATTTCTAACAAAAGCAGCAAGAGCCCCAATACTCGAGGCTATACGTAATTTCTATTTACCACTATCGATCCTTAAATCTTCATATAGTTCTTCTATCCGATCCATTATTCGATCGATCTCTTGACTCCGACCTACAATTATGGCGCGTTACTATCGCTATGGAATTTATCAGGAGGAACACGCCCTGCCTAGTTACGTAAAACGCCAGAGAAACTGTCGGTTCGACTACGTTTCGCTCGAAACACGCACGAGCGAAAACGTACGGAACTTAAACGCAGCACGCGTCACACGCGTACGCACGTGTCATGTCGAGACACCCACTCGAACATTTTCTTTCCCTAGCTGTCTTTCAGTCTTGTCGCGCGCGAATGTTTCCCGGCGTTTCGTCACAGGAAAAAAAAACGTAGCATCTCGAGGGACTGGCGTGAATCAAGACCGATGTCTGGATCGAATGGGGATTCAAAATTAGAAAGAGTATCCATGCTGGGGGGCCCTTCCTCCCTTTTTTTATTCTTCTTCTTTCAGGCTTTTTTTAATCGCTTTTTTTATCGCTCGCTTCGGTTTGCTCGTTCCTCGTCGGTTCAGACTTTTTGTTACTTGGATTCTAAACAAGAGCAAAATGTACCTTGATGTACAAACGTGCTGATATTTTTTCTATGAAATTCCGTGATGAGCGATGAGAATGATATCAATTTTTAAAGCAGTTGTGTAAGAATCTGTGTAAATTGTTACGAAAAGCTGAAAATTAAATGAGTGTAATATTAAATCTATGGAACAAAAATTGAAACATGTGTCTCTACGCCCCACGCGTTGGTGGTTGACTAAAATACTCGACTAACGTTTTCGAACAGTTTAACGGTTTGACATTTCCTTGGAGTACAATGACCCTCTGTCACTTAACCTAAACCGACTGCACTAAATCCTTATTAATCTTTTCCTCTTCATTGTAATAATTAATAAAAGAGAAAAGGACTCACGAGTAGACGCGTCATTTCTCTTGCGCTTAACAGCGTCTTCAAAATAAATTTCGATCATTTATCTTTACAAAATCTTCACGTGGAAATTTTTCTTCCGAAGTCTCATAACGAGACACATGTTGGATAATCAACTTTCTACTAATATTGACAATACTGATGATGCTATGATTTTCATATACGATATGCGAGTTTTTACCATTAAATGTCCAATGGTATTTCACTGATTCGTCAATTTTTTTTTTAATTTATACCTATTATAACGAAATATAAATATAACAGAATAAATAATGCTTGATATAACTGCATCCAAATAATAGTTGTATTAAAAGATGGAATAGGGAGAAATTATGGGACATTGTACTGTAACCGTGCTATACGCCAGTCAATAAAATTGATCCAATGGAAATTCGAGCCTGTTCCACTTGGACGACAGGAAATACGAAAGAAATTGAAACGTTCGCGGTTAATGGTGGTCATCGAGTCGCGGCTAAGATCGAACCAGAGAAGCTGTAAACCGTTTGTTAACATTCCTTTTCCTGAATGTTCGTGGAGTCAAGGCCGGTACCTTAACTGTAAAACCGGCTCCGAAGAGATGCAACTCGACTCGACGAAGGAGGACCAGCGTTTACTCGCCAAGTAAGTCATAAGTATCAATTTCATGATCGAAAGAATCGCGTCTACCCTGATGAAAAATATTTCGACAAACTCCCAAAGCTAACGCAGTTTATCTTAATTTTCACTACGCTTTTCTATGTTTTATTTATTTTTGTTCTTCGATTTCTTCTGATAATTAATTCTTCCATTATTCCTTGTTCAATGTTTCTAAAACTCAAAATAAAGAATATCCAATAAAATTTCACCTTCAATTCGTATAATATTTCCATTGCAAAGGGCTATGTCAAATGTTTTCATACAGACATATCCATGCATAAACACGTCATTTATCAAACTGCGAACACTCGAGTACCATCCACGTCTGCATCGCACAAAACATTGGAAGGCTCTATTTGCCAATTCATGAAACTAATCTTCTAATTAATCGAGTGAATAAGTCATTTTGTAATGAAACAAAAGAAATAAAAAATAACAGTGTACAACCAATTTGCAACAAACGATGCATTGTTCGAGCGACACGTTTTTCCATGTGAATGCCAAATGAACAACCAAATTGTCAGCTTATTGTCGGCAAACATACAGCTATTTCTGACTATCGACTCTCAGAACAGACGCAGTTGCAGTCGTAACGCCTCGTCTCCCGTCCATGGACTGTGAACAGTGTGAACGCTTCAATGTCATCGCGAGAATCGCCTTGAATCCCGCCCAAGCCTCAAAACATCATCTAACACGAGACTGTTAGCAACAAAATCCTACTACGAATTATATTATGAAAATTAAATGTACTATGTATTTTTCTCTCTTGCTCTTTTAAGAAACCGAAAAAACATATCGCGAACAATTATAAATACTTTTTATCCAATTCAAAACTACGTAAACCTCGATCTACTATAAATCGTATTAAATTTCGTCATTTTTATTTCACGATTCGTCCGCTAGAGCTAAATCTAACCTTAACTCAAACCATACGTCAAAGTTTTTTTAACGTTACTTGTTATATGTTTCGTAATTTTTTTGTTATTAGTAATTTTATTAATAAACATTAAATCGAACTTCTTTAACCGCCCACGTTTACTTTCTGTCATTTAATTTGCGTTTATATAGTTTATATAGTTTTAGGTTAGGTTCAGATGTAGTTCTAACGTAAGAATAAAGGTACTTAGAATAGTTTACAACACGTTTTTAAACGATATTTTACCCTTTTCTACAGCTCTTTACAATATATTGATATTTGGAAAAAATCGAAAATAGCGATCAAATCGTAAAGCATTATCAATTGCATGTTACACGAGTTACAAGTTATGAATAGACTGCGGATTTGTATGCAAATATACATACACTTTCCTGGATACGACCAAAAGAATTTTTTGAATTAATTACTAGTTATAGAAATATATCAACACACGTTTCTGTTCTAATATATGCATTTATATGGGTTAGTATGTTATTCGTTTATACTGCATTATCTTGTAAAATTAAGCGCAGAAGAATGAATCATCGTCGACTATCATCGTCAGCGTTTGGTCATCGTCTGGTATAGCAGTGAAAAAGAATTAAACGTCTACAAAACAAGTACACTATAAGTACATTATATTATCTTTCGAAAATCATAAAAAAGTAAAATATAACAAGTTATATAATGGAATAATAATTTAATATGGGAAAGTGAACATAAGTAATTCGTTTCTACGAAGTTCATTCGATCGTAGATATATTACCAGGCGATATATTTATTTTTCAATTTAAATGCGACGATATGTCCAGTTATGATAAAAAAAATACATAATTTTAAAAGACCGATGACCTAGGCACGTATTATCTGATAATGATATAGTAACACAAACAAAGCAATACGATGATGTAGCGATGTTACTACAAAGTGGTTAAAATTGCACAACTATTATCGCGTCGCCGATTAAAAATATTTCAAAGTATTAGCGCGGTGTAGCTTGTTGCGAGGCTGACGGGGAGAAGCCTGATGAATCGATCGCCAAGTTGAATCATTTTTGCATAACATGCGGCAAGCGAAAAAAAACAGACAGAAACATAACGGAAACAATGATAAATCAAAGATAAACCGGGTTATATAAATCAACATTACGCGGACGATTAAAACTTCTGAGGGCACAGTAAATAATTTATCGCACAATTATAAGACTGACATTAAATTTCTTCAAGTTTCATCTATTAGTAAGTACTCGCTTTAGGTATAGGTATAATTTACCTTTTAATTATAATTTTACCTTTGAATAAAGATATAACGGAATTTTTCCTCTCTAGCTAAAATATCTTGTCTATCATTTCGAAGCTGACAAAAACTAACGTTTCATCGTGCCACCTTCGTTTCCCTTGGTTCAATTTAAAATATTTGGTCATTATCTCGTAACGATCTAGATAATCAAGCTATGTTAGATCACAATAAAGACTAATAGAAAGCGTGGAATTATTTAAAAAAAAAATTCGTTTCGTTTCAAAATCCAAACTACGAAAATCTATCCTGTGCACTTTGCCGGCAAATCAACCGGACATCGAACAACCGACACATTTTCGAGGAACACTCGACTTGCCCTTATCGATCTTAAGGGAAACGTAAGATAGAGTTACCGCCTCGGTAACCCCTATTTTCGGCCTTATGATCGTTTCCACTTCGCAGCGATGGTTTAATGCCGTCTAGACCGGATGGGTCGCGAGTATATTCATCAAGTGAAATCGCCTATTACGTCCCTCGAAATCGGTATGCGTTTAGGAGAAAACTGGCTGCAGGACAACGTCCCGAACGCGAGAAGAAGAGGCGAAGAACCGATAGGAAATAGAAAAAGAGACAGTGGAACAGGAGTGGATAAATAGGAGGGGACACGAAAGGTTCGGAGAAAGCTTGGCAAAGATTCAAACAGTGATTGCAAGGGCCTGCCTGTCTCAGCGGAGCGCGTCCGGAATATTTCCCCTTTTCTCTGTGTCTGGACCTTTGTTCATCTCGCCAACTTTCTCTCTTTCTCCCTTCTTCGCGATCTTATTTATCTCCTTCTTATTTCTCGTGGAGGCGCCCTTTTTCCCGTCGCATGCCCGCGTCCAGTTCGTGCTCCTTTTTCACGATCGAGGTGGAGAAGGACTCGACCGTATTGACAGAAATACGGTGAAATATTCGGTGGCGACTTATATCGCGAAAAAAGCGCGAACGTGGCGATATATTAGGATCTTGGGATCTTAGTCCTCGTAATAAGAGAGGAAGGAAGCACTGGACGATTTTAAGCGAATCTGTGACTAGCGGTGCGGAACTATCATGTCCGGGGGAGATATAAAGCTTCTTGAAGCCAGAGTAATATATACGGTGATTCCAAATGGATGATATTTCTTCGACCTCTTTAAG
Organism: Bombus haemorrhoidalis; assembly: GCA_014825975.1. Lineage (NCBI taxonomy): Eukaryota > Metazoa > Arthropoda > Insecta > Hymenoptera > Apidae > Bombus > Bombus haemorrhoidalis. Next base: position 4,370,203 of record CM026171.1, read on the forward strand.
GGAAAACGGTAAATGTGACGATATAAGAAGTGTTGGAATCTTTTAATAGTGTTTGGAAGATATTGGAGAGAGCCTTGTTATTAATGAGTTTCCAGTACTTGTCGCGAGTGGGCACATTTAAAAGACGACGTTGTTGAATGACAAATACGGTAAGTAGTAGTAAGACGTCATTCTGCAAACATTAACTTGAACGTGAATTCAATAAAATTGATTTTTTGATACCAGTTTGATATATAAACGAAGAGTGCAATTATTTGGAATAATTGGATTTCGATGATTTTTTAGTGTGTTGTCGGGAGCATGATTCTGAACAACTTTTATCTATACATGTAACCGTCATTTGGCCTTAGTTTCCAAGTATGTACGAGAAACTATCGGCATCACTACACTGAATTCTCCCCATAATTGTGTTTCCGTGACAAGGTATGCGTTAGTATTGGTTGTCGGCCGACTCACGGCGGCGACCGGATAAGATAACGCCTAACCCAAACCTAATTCTTATCTTTTGTTTATAGTTTATATAGGTTTGGGTTAGGTGTCATTTATTCGGCCGCCATAAGACAACCAATACCAACGTATACGCTGTCACGGACGCACCATATAAGCAGAATTCACTGCAATGGTATCGACAGTTTTCCTGGAAATATCTCCAAATCTAAAAGAATTCGACAACATGCAAAGAAAGTAGTCGTTCAAAATATTGATTTCTACGACATATCGAAGAAATCATCGAGATCCAAGATGTTACCGACTTTCGAAATAATTACCGTGCATTTTATTAACACTAGGCTTTGGGATACTCGTCGATTCGACGCAATCGAAATATCTATAAACCCAGGGTTAAAATAATACGTATTTTATTCCTTTTGTAACTATCTCTGCTTACTTTTATAACTTTGTCGAAATACATCGTCGTTGAAGATTTCTTCTTGTTTCACTTGGTTCTATACAATATCTTTCCACCAAATGACCCTTGCCTTACAGACGTACAAAAGGCGTACAAAAGGGATGGGGGCACATACGTATGTGTACGTATATACTTTGGTTTCTGTCCACGAAGCCTCGTGTCACTTACAAAGATGTCGAGTAATGCAAAGGAAAATTCTATACAATCATATTGGACGTAGAAGAAAAACGAGAGAATTTTTATACTTGTGAAAATATTGTTGAAATGTTTGTCTTTACTTCTATGGAACTTTTTAAAGTAAAATAAAGAAATGATGAGAAGTCTGAGTTCTATCGTAGGTATACGAGCGTCACCGCATACGTTATGCTACTTATGCATACGTTATGCATACGTTATTATACTGTTACGTTACATAACATTACAACACTTGTCGTAACGGCGGTTACTTCAACGCGCGTATGATTGCACAATGCACAGAAATCAAAAACTTAATCGTGCGGTTATATTACGTTCGTCACTGGAGATATACATATGGAAAACACAATTATTTTAAAATACTTTCTCTACGAATGCCCTTAAAATCTGGCATTCGCTAGCTTGATGTCTGAAATTATCGCATAAGCTCGCGAATGTACTTGCTCGAATACTTGTAAGTAAAAGCCTTTTATGAATACGTTACACGTGCTATACAACATTTTGCAATTTCGCTGGTATTATTGTGATACTCGACTTTCACGATCATATCGATACGGTAAAGTTTGAAACAAATTGAAGATATTCGGTGGGACGCCTATCAAAGGGAAATCGTTCAGTACCGACCAAAATTAGTTCTGGCTTTTTCCGTTAGATATTAATACTTTCGTTTGAATAAACCAACTTTTGATTTTTACCTAAGATTAAACCAATGCTTATGATACTCTATGCTTAATGCTCTATGCTTAAGATACTGTGTATTAATTTTTCATTAAACATATATTGCAATAAGTATATTGTAATTACTATATACATTTCACGCTTGTCCAATAAAATCATAACAGTGGTGGCTTCCTGTAACGCTAATGAAATTTTTAAATATTGTTCATTTGTAACATATTTGTGACATAAAATTTCATTAATAATATTACTCTAATTATGCAAAAGGTTTTAAAGATAAGATTCTCAAAGCTTCCACACAAGATCCCACAACAAAGTGTTTGAAGTTCCCAACAGTCACGAAATCCCATAAATATCGCGTACAAAACCGAATAGAACAGAAGCTTTCCTGTTAGGAAGCCCTCCGACATAATTCAGTCGCTTTAGAATAAAGGATTTACCCTGCTCAGGAACTACATATATCACTAGTTCTCCGCATGATTTCGCGAAACGCACCCGTAAACTGTTCCCGTGAAATTGCACTGGTATCGAGAGGGGCGAACAGCGTGGAATAAGAAAGCTGGCTGATAAATTCACCCAGCCAGATGCACGTGTATCCCAACGATGGCGGTCGGTTCCCCTCCGCCAACACTTTGCAAGAGCATGGCCAGCAATTGCAAGAAGAATAGAATTTATAGCGCTAAGTCACTGTTATCAGTCCTGTAGAGTGCGAAATAATGCGCAGTAAAGATATCTGCATTTGTCAGGCTCTGGCTACGGGCAGATGGGAAACTTCGAAATAAATACAACCGCGCGACAATGTTCAACGATAGCGAACCGAGAGACTTGCTAAATTCTCCTCGTATAGTAATACTTTCATACTACCCGACGTTCCTCGTTATTTTTCCGTGCTTCTTCTAGCGCTTTCTTCCTTCTCACCGAGTGTCAAGAGAGTTTAGAACGCGGCGCGTGCGACTCGGTACCTACTACTATCTTTTCACATGGAAATTCTCGCCGATTCCCATGGAAACGTCGAAACGCAACTTAAGGGCGTATTCTATCGTAGAGACCCTTCGAAAAGTCAGTTTCTTTCTTTTTCCTACTTTCTGGATTTTTGAAAAAGATAATGCCTCGGAGATACCACCCATGTTCGTAAATATTATTAGAACACAGGTGAAAACTTATGTAAACTTGAAAGTTATTTTAAGAGATTATCAAAGCCTATAACATTTGTTAGCTCATTAAGGAAGAAGTATTTGTAAATATTCATAAACATAATTGATTTTGTCGAAGCAGATAAAGGAGCGAACAGACGCGTTTGAATATTTACAGTATCGTACATATTTTGATTGCTTCCCTTTCAGAAGATTTGTGAACTTTATATATCGAACGATGATAAAACAATTTGTACAAATTGCTTGCGAAAATATGTCAAAAATAAAGCGAGCGTCTGCCACGGTATAATATTTCCTTCAACTTTTATCCTGTCTTATTGAAAAATCGTATTCCACCTTCGCGGGAAATTACCGTAGAAAAACTCGGTATTTTTTGTCGACGTATCGGCGTTCGTCCGCGTGTATTATCGATGAACACGTTACGTAATTGCAGATGGAGGATACTTTATGTACGAGCGTTGATGAATTTTGCTATTCATACAGCAAATTGAACGAAAAGATGAAAACGAAGAGGGAATACATGGCGAAGATAAAGTTTCCTTTCACGTTAATGAATTTGCGAGGCTGTATTTAACGAACGAGAAAAATGTTTGGATGAATGGATAATGAACGAGCTTCGCTTGTGTTGCAAGCGCGGTATGTGAAATAACGTTTATTGAAATTGTCCGAGAAGGGCGAGGGAATTTTTATTAATATGAAAGAATTCCTCGGATACTTGTACATCGAGTGTAATTACTGAGAAGAATAAAGGATACTTGAGTATCGTGAAGAACTATTGTATTGCACTCATTCGAACTTCTGTTTTCTAATCAATTGTCTTTATTGAATTCTTATTTGATAAGCAAACAAAAATAACCATCATTTTATTTGATTATCGCCGTATTATTGTACAATATCTTATTAATGTATTTTAATCTAGTATATGAATTGCTTATCTGTTACATAAATATAATTAGTAATTGTAAAATTGCAGATTAAAGGACAGATTTTTAATCAATTACATTTTCTTTCCGTAAATAAATGAAATGTTAATGTTAAAGGGTTAAGATATGAAATGTAGAATGAAATCTGACTAGGTTTAATCGCGTAAATGTAAACGTCGTTTGAGCAATTCAAATATTGGAAATCTAAAATACGTGCAATGATTTTTTCACACATTTTTTCTGCCCATCCCCTGTGTCAAAACTGGCATATTGAAATACTGTGAATAAAGGAAAGGAGAGAAATCTCAACGAGTGATGTACCTGGGATTGCATATCAATTAACTATCACAAGCAGAAATATTGTCCGTGTATTATAATATCAATTATCTTGTTTAACCATTATTCGACGCTGATTAATACATTATCTCCGATAAATAACTGATTCTTTTGCAAAACATAACACGATTCGTTTTCAAAGAAAAGCTTCGCGAATATAACTTTGTTTTCCCCTATTTAATCGCTAACTTATATTCATAATCTCAATTTACATGTTCGGATAATCGGCGGATCAAGGAATCAATTTCCGTGTAATCGACACTCTGGATAATCGATGTCCACGTAATCCGCGTCAGGATAGTCGGCGTTCCACCGCATTATTATTTTAAACAGGATATAAAATGACTTCTAATTGTAACGTACGAGCTTCGAGCAAGTAGTTTTTAGGTGCTTTCATAAGGCCATCGTTAAGTAACTAATCTAATTCCTGGCAGCTTCGACATCTTGTTGATTTAAAAAACAACAAAGAAATTATCTTTTCGGTCACGTAGCGCGTTCGTTATAAACGAAATTAAACTGATAAACTTCAACCTATAATTAATAAACACATTATAAACTGAAATTAAACTACATTTTGTTGCTCTATTGGCAGACTAAAGTATCGAATATTGATCTTGCTACTCGTAATAAAGTTATCCCGCAACATTCCCCTTTATTTCCCCCTTTTAATCGTAAATCTCACCAATAATTAGGAAACTCGCGTGGAAAAAGGGAAATAGAAAAGGGTTAGAGTCAGACATCTACGTTATAATTGTCGTAACGAATACAAACGTCGCGAATGGATCGGTCAAAAGTCACGACAAAGGAAGTGTTAGTGCAGAGAGACTGGGTTCTTTTTTGGCCGTCGATGAAAATGTGCACGAAACTTATTCGTCTTTGCCGCATATAAGAAGAGGTTAAGAATCACGAGACAGAGACACGCTGGTTAAACGACGACGCGAAAGACGAGGAGAAAAAGAGAAAGGGACAGAGAGAGAGAACGATCGAGTAAGTTGGGAAAGAAGCGTGAAAGGATCACTGGGCGTGTCCAGACAGATCGAATCGAAAACCCGCTGCTTTATTAAGGCAGCGGGGTCAATGCTGAAACACCGGCTGCGATAAAGACAGGGCATTCCCTTTACTACTCGAACTTAAGCCCGTATTACGCGAGCGGAACTTTCACGCGTCGACCTGCCACACGTTTCTTTCACGCACACCATTACAATTCGTTCTTTACCTTCTATATTGACCTATATCACCTATGTATATGTTATTCTCTTGTTTGTTTAAGGAAGAGGACAAATAATAATTATTCCATTCCTTTTTACTCGATTAAGATCTATCTCTAAATATTTTCAACTAATTTGTACGTAAGTGATTGTTCGATTAATTATCCGACATAAATGAGGATGAACCGAGCAAATGTCGAATCACCGAATAATTTAACAATTCACGAGAGAAAATCGCGAGGATGGAGTTGAGGTCGAACGAGGTGAGAATAGAGGCTCGGCTGATTTGGTAGTGTCGCGAGGTAAAGACTTTATCTACTAACATTCGGTTTCGCTGCGAGGTTTCGCGACTCCGTGTACCAACATCGGCCTCTGTGTGCTATCTGCTTGGCGCTAATCAAATACCGCGATCTACATAATTTGTTTAGGAGTGGCTATAAATCATTGAACCAGCTGGCAGCTTATCTCGAGTGCTGATTCAGTGAAATTAGTATTGCTTGGCCTCGGTTGCTCGTTCCTTGTCGTATCTGAATCAGGTCGATGCCCCAGCGATCTTGCGATGATACAAGAGAGATCCTAAAAAAGATTCTCGAGTCCTTGAGTTTCGTAACAATTCGACTCGAACTCGCGTCACTTCCGTTCACGATCGATCTTCGACGGTATCGTCGATGTTGGAGAAAGCATCGAGAAAACCAGTCACTATGAATCTTTCATTCTGCCGTTGTTGGTATAGGTCAAAATATATTATGTGCCGATACGACCAAAATGATGAAAATACTTAGCAATTTCAATCTTCAAATTTCAAATTTAAAACTATACGTAACGATTTACATAAAACATTATTCATATATATGTAAATATAAATGGAGAATAATTTCTTCGTAAAACAGGAATGGCTAAAAGATGTAGAAGAATGTAGCCAAAGAGACATTTCACGAAACAAGCATCGGTGTAAAAGATCAAAGATTCCGATAATGTGTATCCGGTTTTCGTGCTTCGACCAATCCTATTATGCTAATTAGAATTCATCACGTCGTATAAACACAGTTGTATCTGAATTCCGGCGTTTGCGCGATAATTAACGCCGACGAAATTAAAACGATGTAGGAGGAAAGAAGAAAATATGGGGAAAAGTGATACGCCTTTTATGTAATAGCGTAAGTGAGTCACTTAACCTTCTTCGAATCGATATTAACGCGAAACTGGCTCTGGCTGGTCTTTAAAGAGTTCCAAATAAAGTTAAATGGGGGTACAGTAACAATTAGCTCTTTATACCGTAACCGTGAATTGTGTCAGAAATTCCGTAACTCCGGAGGTCTTTTCGGATGGCATCGCGGACGAATAAACCGTACGGACCACCTGCTAACAAAAGTCTGATTTATAGTCTCCGTTTCAAGAAAATTCATCGTCCTGCCTTTCGGCCGATCTTTCGACCGTTTCAAGGCTGTCAACTTCTCGGTCGTGAAACGCCATCGTAGTCCACGGAGAAAACGCGAACGACCGGAAGGATTCGGAAGCGAAGAGGGTGAAAACAATGAAACGCTTCTACCATGTTGTGCCGGAAACTGGCACGGTGACATTTGCGAACGCTTTGAATTAACCCATTTGTTATATTTATGTCATACATATATAACCGTTAATATTTTTTATAAAATAATACGAAACAACTAACGATTATAGATGGATGTATAACATACCTTTTACGACATACGATAAATCAGAGGTTTAAGGTTTCCTCGGTCTCGAAGAGAATTGCAATGATATTGTAATCCTTTTGTTTCTCAATAAGATTATGGTGAAAAACGCGTGACTACGATAATTGGGTAAATTAAACAGAATTAAAGTGTATATATGTCATGTTTCTTAAATAATTAATGGAACATTTCCAATCGCAATTCTTTTTTCAGTTAATTTACATTACCGCGAATCCTAACTTATTAATATTATGACTATGAACGGGAATTTCCAAGAGTCGTTTAATATCTATGTCGACGCTAATTTCTTCGTCTATATTTTCTTAACGTTCCACTCGTTTTGATAAATTTTATACATACCCAGAGCCTTCAATGTTTCTTTTAGTACATCGTAACTCCTACTTTTAAGACCAACGTCTTCTTCACCGTATCCCTATATCACTTTTCCGCCATTAAAAATGTACGAAATAAGTTTCTATCACTTACAACAATCTTTACGCTTCTCGTAAACTTCATGCTGCTTTCATGTAATCAACTTGGAGCAATCATAAAAAAACGTAACGCATGTCGAGCACAAATACGATTGGTAAAAACAATAAACAACCTTGAAGGAACAATCACCGTATTCTTTAGCCTCGCGAAGACGGAGCCCGCTTTTCACGTAAAATTAATGGAACGTGTCGTTTCCGGAAGAAAGTACCCATCGGGCGCCAGGAAGTCGTGACACGGCCCTATCGCTTCACGTGGCTCATGTACAATCTTACGTACACGTGTAAGTACGTGAACGATATACAACGAGACCAGATACATTTTTTAACAATCGCCAGACTTATTGTTTCGGCAGTAAAACCGTCTAGAAAATCGTTAAGTATTGCGTTAGTATGGCGGGAAAAATTTCTATACGATGTCGATTATTTCGAAGATTTGTAAGTAAAATTAACGACAAAAAGGATTGACCGATCGAAACTGTGTCCCTTTTGCCAGCCAAGGCCGGAAAGGAAGAATTTTCCCATTGTTTCCGATGCGTGCCCCATACAGGCACGAACTGATCATCGTGACTTTAGGAAAATTTCCGGTGGATCGGTAGGGATTTGAAGTCGTAGAATTTAATTTTTGTACGAAAAACGATATGCATAAAATTACAGTCGTCGATTCTTTCACATTGAAATCAAAACAATGAGAAAACAATTTCATATTGGGATTGCTCGATGTAGAATTTAATTAATGAACTAAAAACGAAGGGTCAGTGATGTCGGTAACCTTCCGGTAAAAATTTCAGTTGCAGTTCGTCCCTGACCGGATAGGATATGTGTTTGGTACGACGAGAAACACATGATTAAGTACATGGTTGTTCGATCAATGCTCAGATGTCAGGACTCAAACTACGCAGGTCGGAACACCCGATGACATATTTTCATCGATAGCACGAGTATGCGTGTAAATTGATAATCATGCAGAGGAGAAGATACGTTGTCTCTTAACAATACCGATTTAAATAACCGTTAAGTACTGATATATATGATAAAATAATTCAGACAGCGAATATGTGGATAAAATGGTTCGTTTGAAAATGAAAATAAAGATTCAAGTTCCAAAATAAAAATTGAAATTCAATTCAGAATCGGAATTGATATAATAGAAGGTTATCAATTATTCCTACTATCTATTATTTTACGTTCGTATATATAGTAGCTGAGATTCAAATTAACGAATTCAGTAATAAATTAACGAAGTTCGTATAAATATAGTTCTACTGTACCAAGAGTAAGAGATCTGTAATAAAGTTTAAACATTCAAAACTAATTGCCTCCATTCAAATACTATAAATACGCTTACATTTCTGGATCATATTTGCCGTCAGACATTAAAATAACAAAATAAAGAATTCATAACATAATCAAATATGTACATGTGTATATCGAGCAGAAATTAAAATTGTTCACCGTACAAAATTACGCTCGTGCATTTTCTCTGTGCTTTAGCGATTCGGTCTTGAGCACGCTTCTTAAGAATTCTACAATGTTGCTAATGTTACCACTTGCTATGAGGCAACCACCCGAGTCGGCTTAAAAAATGTATCAGCTTTCGCCGTGGAAAAAATAGCTCCATAACGGTCTACCTTCCTCGTTTTTTACTCCCTTCGTTCAGTTCATAAAACAAAATGCGCCGAAAGATGCCGTATGATTAAACAAGAAGCTAACGACTTTAAATCGTCCTGCAAGCTACCCAAACGCTCGCCGCATGATAACGATCGGACACGGAAAAAAGATCGGCGAGAATACGTTGTTTCGTGGAACAATAATGCTAACCTTCCGAAATAACGTCCTGCTACGTTCGAAAAATTTGATACAAAAAATAATCAACACTATGTCTCTTAACTTTCGTTGAGCTCGTTAGAAAAATGCGCATCTTTCACGTAGATAGAATCATCTTGTTTGCATTTTAACGAACAGAAAAACTTTTCAGGTCTTGCTGGATATCACAAATTATAAAATTATCGTCCTTTTATTCGTATGAGTCTTCTATTGTGAATATTAAAAGTACAGAAATGGACTAATAACGTAACAAAAAAATATACAAAGGCAATGGAACTAAATTTTGGTACGTTAGGTAAGTCAAAAGGAGGATAAAGGCGTTGACTTTCCCTCAAAGAGATTTCTTCGACGAGACTTCTGCATATTTCAACAATAAGTCCCATCTTTTTTTTTTTTTTTTTTCGTTAGGTCGGCCATGCTTCACCGAAAAATTTTCAAAAACGACGAATAAACAAACAATCTCGACCAGCTGCAGACAATCTACAACAGCATAATATATTTCTTGGTGGAACAGAAGCCAAGTACAAAGGAAAATTCGACACCTGGTCCTTGGCCTGACCTGAGCTCGAAGCGTTCTATGAAACGAGTCACATCTTTTCACCAAGGAAAACGAAACCTTTTCCATGGACCTTCCGGCAAAGAAGATTTAGCGTTGGCAGCTGCCAGTGACCATATTGTGAAAGTGTAGCAGTTGCCTAGAAATGTACTTGCCCTACCCTAATTGGCCATTGCCGACCATTTCGTCCACGCGAGATAAAAATCGAACAGCCTCGGCCGTGCTACTACGTTGCCATGATTTTTATTTTCCTTTCTCCAATTTGAATAATCTCACCGAGTTATCTATGCAGAAGAACAATTTTTGCAAACGACATGTTATTTGAACAGAATGATTTATCACACGAGATAAGACTCGTAAATGGACCTACCATATTTCAATCTTATTGCTTTTAGAGGGAAATGGATCTGATCTACATCTATTTGCTGAATTTTGATTTATTTTGATGCGAACATTCGTTTCGCAAAATTTTTTTAATTAACCGATGGTCGCTATTTTAATGAATTATTAGCGGCACAGTTGAGTTAGAGTTCCATAATGTTTGGATAATGTTTATAATCTGAATCAAAATTACTGGAAACTAAATAAGAATAACCGAGGAAGACCATAGATTTCGATCTACGAATTAAATTAGAATTTTGCAATCGAAATGAACGCTCGATATTTAACGATATTAATTAAATGTTATTTAATTACAATAATCAAGATCTGCTTATGCAGACCATCGCGTGGCAACCTCTAATAACGCCAGCAGTTTCGCGTCATTCTTGGCCAGTGTCGAATTAAACAGTTTAAACAATTCAAAGGGACTTCGTTCCTCTTCCGCAAGAGTTTCACGCAAATACGCCAGGGTATCTTTAGTTAAGATGCGATCTTCTTCGAGCCTACAAATTTATATTCTGGGAAAGTTATTACGCAGGCTGACAGCTGGCCATCGCGCGAATACGCTTCTTAATATCACAGATGATAGCAGAGGAAAGAAGAGCAGGTGGAATCAACTCGACTTTCCTTTCCTTTCCTTCTTACTTTCAGGCTGTGTCGACCATGTTTCTATAAACTTGTATCTCTGAAATTGCGCGAGATAAAACCTTGCAATTTTTTAGTAGTTATTCGATATAACGGGATCCCTTAACTTTCTGTAGAAGAGAAAGAGATCCTTCGTACATTCGGGACGATGGATTGGAAGTTAGTTTCGAAATTTAAAACCCTGGAGACCAATCATGCTACGTGTGCACATGTTTCGAAGAGGAATTTTATGTCGATCGGTATTCAAAAAGACGTCAGAGAAATTATATCACGCAGAAGTAAAATAATGAAGAAAAGCGTGTAAAAATTGAAATTGATACTTATTTGCTGCCTAATACTCTACTCGACTGTTACGAAGTCTACGCGACTCTGAGTTTCTTACGAGTAAGGAATTTTGAAGATACTGATAAATTAGAAATTTCAATATTTTTTTAATTCCTCTCTCTCTCTATATATATATACATATATATTTTTTTTGTTTCAGCTTTGTTTCACATTTTTTCAATATAACTGTAAAGTGGAGAGAAAGGTCTCATTTCGATCAAGGGGCGTAACCAATCGTGTTCGCTCTCGCGATGTGTGAGCGGAGAAGGTAAATTGATTACGGGTGATTGATTGTGATTTTTGAATGTATTTACGCACAAAACCGTTGTGCGTACATGCATGTAATGTGCGCAGAGATAACGACGTTGTCGTTACGATACTTACACGAAACGATGTACAACGATGTAGCGATTTAGCTTGATTTTTTTTTTTTTTTAAGATATGATCGCAATTATTCCGAAAATAAGCTGTTTAAACATTTTTAATAACTCGTATCCTCCCTTCCATTCCACGTTGTGCCTTTAAAGGCGGTACCTGGACTCTGTGCTATGCGGGAGTGTGCGTGGAGATGGTGAAATGTGCATAACCCTGTGGAATTTTCGAGAGGCTACGAATTACGTTGCGACGACCGTTAAGTCGGTCGTCGAATGACCGTTTGAAAACTCCATGGTTTATGGCAAGGTCTCGGATATCGAGGTATTATGGAAAAGTGCCGTGAAAAAGTTAAAAATAAATGGATTTTGCAAATCCGTTAAATTACTCACATGCCATATGAGCGCTAGCGGACAAACGATCGTAACGCTAAAATTCTAATCCTGAAAAGTAGCGATTGTCCTTGGTCGTGGCACAAACCTGACTTAACAAAATCCTCGATACATCGCGGTATATCAGTCAACAATAACCAATATAATAATTTTAGTAGAGCCTCGTAGCAATGCTAATCAAATTTGAAAAAGTTTCGCATAATGCACTATATTCAATAATGCAATATATTCGTCAAAGATGTCTACAAATGTTCGTATACTTTCGCGGATCTGTGTATATTGTTTGCCAAATCAATTTTTGAAAATAACATGTCCTTCGAATAATTTGACCGATTAAACTACTTTTTACATATGACGACCATACAAATCCCGTTTTAAAACAAGATCAACGACTTTCAAAAAACTTTCCCACTAAAAATAATATGCCTGATACTTGGTCCGGTTCTCTCGATTTGCGTCCATTTCTTTCCGATATTCGCGATTATTGCGTAACGCGTTCGAACGGTATGAAAAACCGCAACTCTCGAGCCAGGACGAATTCGAAAGTCAATTTTACGGGAGACAGAGCCCTTTTTGCATAATGCGTGCATACGATCTGTCTGCGGCTACGCCTGCGACCGCGAAACCGATGCTCATTCTGTTCGCTTATGAGCACGCTTAATTAAAACATAGTCTGACCAAAAGATAATGGAGGAGAGACAGATTATTATTATCGTTATTATTACAATTTTAAACGGGTCGCAGCTCGTTTGTAAGATAGCATCTGTATCGCGTATCGCCAAGGAAACCGTCCAACCACGAGAATAATTTCCATCGACATCGGCCGAAGGAAACGCAATTACCATAATTAACCACGCAATTTGCGAAAGGGTGACTAGTGTGTCGAATGACAAATTAGCAACAAGAACCGCTTTTAATTCTGCTCTGACTCAGAAAACATTGTAGACGAAACGATAAGGATAAGAATTTGCACCTTAATCTCCTTTTTACATTCAAAAAAGCAGTAGGAGATTTCTTTAGGTATAAATTTACTTTTGAATGTTTGCAATGTATTTATGGGGAAATTTTAAGGTAGAAAAATCTACGGAAAGCATAGAAAATATATAAAATATCAAGAGTAAGGTAATTATCGGTAATATTTAGTAAAGTAGCAGCAAAGAAATATTTAATAAATGAAACGAACTTTCAATTAAATTCTTCTTCGCTCGTATTCGTGAAATTAGGAATTTGCATAAATCGTCACAGTCTGATGTATCGAAAATTTCCTCAAATATTAAACGATAAGCATTTCTCGATAAGGAAGATGTATCGGCGAATGTACAAATACATCGAATTAAGTAACACGAAAAGTAGGACAGAAAATTATATAACGTCTGATCGAAAGGCCAAAATATGAAATACATATGCTTCTTTCTTGTTAACTCGAGCAGATATAATCTAGAAATCAAATTTTATTTATAATGCAATAAAAAGTGCACGCATATACACACTACTATAGAGTGAAAACTATTTTATCGTTCTTTAGAAAACAACATATAAAACAATTTCTAAAAACAAGAAAGAGAAATATTTACACCTACACAGGCTACGATCTATTACATAGGATATAGACGCACAGAAATGAACAAAATTTCCCATAATTACATTGACAATATAAGCTATGTTAGGAGAATCAGAGGATTACGATACGTTGCAATAAGATAATTGTTATATGGCAAAACTTAACGTTAGTTACACACAACACGTAGTATATCAAACAAAACGAACACAATAGAAGATGCTGTAGGTCGTAGCTGCTAAACGCAAGTAGCAGACTATTCAGAAATTCGCAAATCGAATTGCTTTGAACGGTTCGTTCTGGCGAGTTATGCGCGCTGATTTATCGGCAACGGAACGTACAAACGAGACAAGCATCGAAAATCAATCGCTGAAAGCGTCGTTTTCAATAGAGCCGGTTCGAGAAACGACGCAACCTTGGCAAGCAATTCGCGACTAAAGGTTTCACGCAATTACCCGGCCGGGCCGGCAGTCGCGCACAGGTAATTTGCATCTCTCCGAGACTAAGAAAACATAATTACCGTAATTTATCACGGGATTCGTCGCGTGATAAACAGAACGAGCGTCGTGGCCTGAATTACGATATCGTTCCGCAAGAGAGGAACAACCAAACGAACCGGCCTGAAATTCCGTCTTTTCCCTCGAAATTCCCCGCCACGATTTATATACGACCGAACATCCTTGTAGCCGGCGATCGTTATCAGATGTCACGAATCGTTATCCGATCGCGTGAAGCCTTTAGGCTGCGTCCTCACTGGAACAACTGCCAGCAACTTTACGCTTCTTGTTCGATGCTGCATATTTCAAGCAGTACTCGACAAATATCAATTTTTAAGACGAATATTTTATTTGCAGCGAAGCGACGTGATCAGAGTTATAGTATGTCATAGTACAGAGCGTATTACATCGCGATAACTGACGATAGAAAGTTTCCTGTTATTGTTTCAGTGAGGATGCAGCTTTAGATTCACGCTCGTTACCCACTGATTCTCTCGGCCTGGTTAAGTAGCCACTTTTATTTACGATTCCAGCATTTAGCGGGACATCGATTTATCGACCGACCGTTTGGATACCACACGTGGACTCGATAAGGTATAAAATCTGTTCGATCGAAATCGTAGCACCGTAAGACGATTTCGTGATACCGTTTATCGTGCAACTAGGTTATCTAACAGTGACACAAGTCGATTGCTTTGTTACTTCGTTGCTCCATCTTTTCTTCTGTTATTATTAATTAATTGTATTAATAGATGTTATTAATAGATGTTCACGTGACAATATTATAAAAATATTATAATCAGTACTTCGTTTCAGATATTTTATTTCCGTTTCTGCACTTTTACACTTCCCTATTTAAATATACAAACAAACTGTAGTTTAGCTATTAATTAATACGATAGGTATATTTTTTTAGAGATCTCTATTCCTTTTTACTTAAACATCTGTTATCTAAACGATGACAAATAACACTTATCGGCAACAAAAATATATTGAAGTGTCAACTGTATGAATTACATGGAAAAGTACATTTAATAAACTATTGATTCCGTAGTATGAGGGTTAACTAAGAGCATACAATGTTACATGACCAGAACGATCGGTTATTCAATTGGAGGGATAATAGTGCTCGAAATTAATCCGCTCACAGACCTTGCTTATCTTTATCAAGGTTAGCGCAACCGGTTCATTCTGGTACAATCGACGAGTAAGTTAAAAATCGGGACTACATAAATGAGAATTCTATCGACCGTGTTTCGAAAGAACATTGTAGAGAAAATCCAATTCTAATCTGGCTAGATAACGTGTTTGCAATCAAGATTCCTGTATGATAAAACGCGAGCATTTAATAAAAGTTAAATTACGTGTGGGAGATCGATAAAAAGATATAATTTTTGGAAAATAACAAGATTGGTTACATTCTACATTGAACATTGATTTCTACGATGTTTAAATCAAAATAATTTCCTTTAATTTCACGAAAATCTTGACACAGTTTGATACGATGATCAATTAATTATACGAAAATCAATATGACTCGATAAGCTAATTGATTTCGATAAGCCGAATATTTGGTTAAATTATTTCCGAGATATTGTGTAAGTCTTGTGAATTTCAAATGATTATCAGCTAGGAATTCAATCGATGAAATTAAAGTACCTTATTAGATATGGAATGTGACATGTATCAAGACCGACAAAGGCCATCAACACGAGAAAAAATGAATATCTCTTTAGCGAGAGATTATGCGGACGAGGACACGTTTCACAAGGCTGTAACGTACTAAAGAACCGAACCGACGTGTTCCTCTTTTTCTTTCTCGTTCTTTATAACTCTGTGAAGAGTACTGAAGCGAAGATGATTGAAATTTGAAGTTAATTCAGCTGTGAAGTAGAATTTAAAGACATTTATACCGGACTGAAATTTGTCCCATTAGATCGTGGTATCAAAATTCGGACACAAAATTACGTGTAAAATAGTTAACAAAAAAAGTAAGCTGTTTTGGTCGAACGTAATATATTTGCGAGAAGAAAGAAATCTAGCAAATTAACTTCTCTAGCGAAAAGGGAGAGTTGTTTTGATAAACGTTTAGCCAATTACTCGATAAACGCGTAATTTTAATAGGTTCATAAAGTAGGACGATCAAGACGATTCGAACACACGAGGCTAGTTTTCGACGGAAATATTTATTAAATGTATGATAACGGCGAAAAGTTAATTACATAAGTCAAAGTGAATGGAACGTAGCTAAATACTGAAAATTTGAAATTCCTAACACGATAATCCGTTGATTCTTACGATCAAACGGTTCATTTAGAAAACAATTTTTACAACATCGTCATTTTCCCCTATTTTTCAATTGAAATTGAAATTCAATTCAATCAAATCAACGTAGCTTCCGAACAACTTACATTACGCTTTTATCTATTTGATCGATACAATAAATTAATACTTTAGTACTAACTAGATCTAATAATTTTACACAGTGTAGTAAATGTATTAAACTACTCACCGAATGACCTTTCTCCTATTGTTCGAATGAAGTCGCTTGGCCATTTCCGGATCAACTCGGACCAGCTCCTCGTAGAGTTCCTGGTTGCTTTTCGCGATCGACCGATCCAATTCTATCTTCATCTTCTTCGAACACGACACATTCTCTTCGTCCAATTGATCCTCTTTCTTGATCTTTATCTTATCTATTAGAATTTCCCAAAGTATAGACTCTATGTAATAGTTGGTCCCACCAACGATGATCGGGAGCTTCTTTCTCGCTTGTAGATCGTTGATCTAGATCGGCCAAAGAAGAAGAGGAACGTTCGAAGAAGGCTAAAAGCTGATGTGCAACATGGATCGAATATCGGTAGAGGGACCAGAGGGACCGTGGCATATTACAGCTATATCATGGATCTCCTCGTGGTATCGTTCGGCTTCGTCCAAATATTTCCATTTTTCGAAGCGTTCTCGTTTTGAAAAAAGAAAAAATCATGATGCACGTTTCAACGTTGGATAAACTAGGCGTTGAAGAGGGTTGGAGATAAACAGGGAGCGAGCCGATTTCGCGAAACTACCAAGAGACGTGTGAAAACGCTGGCGCGAATATTAATCCCGCGGGAAGTGTAAATGTAAATACAGAAACATAGTTCGAAAAATTTGCAACGCGGCGTTGACATTTTCACGCGCTGCTTATTAATTGTTACGCGCGATCTCCAGACGACGATGGTATTCGAGCGATATCGCATTCCACAGACGGTTTTTTTTTCCTCCTCTCGCTTTTTCTTTTTATTCCTAATTTCTAGTTTTTGAGCAACGACGCGTATTTCGAAAGTTGCTAAGCTGTCGCAGTTCGGCAGATCGTTTGTGTTTCGACGAATTTTGGAAACGTTAAATTTCCGTGCAACGAGTTTTCGTTGATATGCTATTTGATACACGCACTGACACTGCGTGTAGTTTTGGGAAAATTTTTAATAGGTATCGTGATCGATAGAGAAAGAACGAACGTGATGGAAAAAAGGAAAAATTACAATGGGTATAGCCATGTCCCTGAATTGTATCACCGTGTAATTATGTATCAGGGGATCTAGAATGTCCAGCATGTGATGCCGCGCCATTTTCTTTTCCTCTTCTGTTACTTTCGCGGTGATAATATCGAGACCTTTGTACACCTGTAAATTAATACAGAGACCTTGTATCAGTAGAAATTTCATGGAAATAACAGAGATCCTATACTTTGGATATTTCTCTGAAAGAATTCATTTATACTTACAAATTATCTTTCTTCATTCATTAATATTATTATATTTCGCTATTTAGTAATAGCGAATTTAGTAATAATTTATTACTCGAATTATAAGAAATACTATCAAAAAGTAAATACCGATTAAAAAAGTAGACAGTTAAGAAAGCAACGTACATACGTAGTTTCCACAGCTAAAGGACGAAACGATAGAATACAACTTATTATGATATTATCATCGTTGCACTTAATTTTGTCCAGAAATATCTAACTTGAACACGCCACGGTAAATTTCCTGTACAGAATCGAACCTATCTATTCACCAAATTCTCTCAAAATTGTTCGCATCGATGATGAATAAAGATCCTTGAAATTCCTGGAACTCGTGGTTCGATCGTATTGAACGTGTCACGCGAATCGAAACGTCGAAACCGTGGAGATCGTATCTCGACGCTCGGTTTCATCAGCCGTGGAACCAAGTTGAAGATAAGTGAAATGTAGAAAGCCGAATCAGGAAATGTCAAAGCCCGTGTCATGCTAGTTATCAACGTTACCAAACCCGGCCGCTGTCAGGTCATTTCATTCTTTCTTACGATACGTAAGTGTCACTGTTGGACAAGAAAGTTAAAATAAAAAGGAAATTGTGAGAAACGGATAACGCGCGGATTATTTCTTATCTTTCAGCGACTTCGCGTTTTCGAGAGAAAAAAAAAAAAAAGAAAAGAAGAAAAAGAAAAAGAGAAAACGGTTCGACGTCACCGTGTAAGAAAAAGAAAACCGAAGCTGAAATAAGCACAGAATTTATAGCAATTAAAACAACATCTGTTTTCGTTTAAGCGTTTTAAGCGTTCGGATGAGGTAACGACGGCGGTGACATTTTATGCTGCATGGATTTACACGTTTTGGATGGCTGCATGTTTACGCAATTAATCTTGAGTCGAAGCAAAGATTAAGAAAGCTAGAGGAAACAAAGATTAAGGAAGGAATTAAATTTGTACGATTAGAAGACTGAAATACAAGGTTTTCGGTTTTCGATGGATAGCATAGAAATCTATGATTTCGATTTAATTCCTTCAGAATCGATATTACCGATTTAAAAAAAATTGATTCGTCTTTATTAACTTTCAATTTCATGATTATAAAAATTTCTGGCTAAGGGATCACCTGGTTAATCGGTTAAACGTTTTTATTTTATTTATTTAACTTGCCGGAAAGCCAAATCGACTCCTTACAATGGCATTCGTTTGTCAACAGGAAGACCGATTATCCGCGAGTTTCGCCTCGTTGTCCAACCAAGAAGCAATGAAGTATCAATTAAACGGAAAGCAACTAAAAACATAGGCCTCGGCGAAATCATTTTCCCCGTTAATTACGTCGAGCCTGCATCGGTGAACGCACAAAAAAAAAATATCTCACCGCTTTCATCGTACTCCATCGCGATTTTTTTTTTCTTTTTTTTCATACTGAAACAATCGTGCTGGTTCATTATCGATTTTTATCATACCGGACGTTTGTGATATTTTAATTCTGCGCGCGATCACGGCCGTGTAAAATACGATACAATACTCGCGTTCGCTGCTCGTTTCGACGCGTTCGTTAATTAACGAAACTGCTGAAATAAATTCCATCCGCGCCATTAAAGCGCGCAACCTTTCGTGCCGCTAAAAACACCTCTGTCATGTCTGAAATTGGAGAGAACTGGAAGCATTTTCGTCGCGTTTCGATGATGATTGACCAACTCATTCGGCACACGAAACGACTCGTCCTGTTCCTTCCTTTTTACCTTTCCCCATCACGAGGTAAGCAATGAGAATGAAAAGCAGGTACGTCGCTCGAAGGAAGCACACAAACGATATTTGTAGCCTTGGCACTACTATGCAGATAATTCTATTTCATTCAAAGTTAACTATTAAGAGCCAGCTCTAGCGTGCACAAAGTTCACGGAGACTTGAGGCTACAATGATTACAGCGTGATAGAATAAACGCGCATAATAGCGAGATTATCTTCTTCTTTAATGGTTCCGAAATTTTCTTGCATTCCTCGACCACAGCAGAACGGTCTGCTATTCAAATAAAAGTTCTTTGAATTCTATGGTGAATGAAGAAATTTCCTATAAATCATTTATATGGTTATTTATAGTGTTAAAAAGATTTACGATAAAGGTACATAACATTGTAAAATGCTGCATGAAAGTTGGTGGAAACATGAATTTAGCATTTAGAGAATTTGAAAGACATCTCGTATCCTACGTTATCCTGGATAATATTTTAAAAGTGTAATAATTTCATTCCAAGTGTTTTCTTTGGAATTCCGGAAGCGCTTCTTTTCAAAAGTTTCAATAAATATACAAAAATATATAAAAATGTATATATAAATTTATATTTCGACGAAACATACGCGTGATTAAAGTTCTCTTGGAGAAAATATGTCGTACGCACCACGACCTGATAGCAAAAAAGACTTACAGAAATTTTTCTACGCGATTTCACAAAGGATATCTTCGATACTGTCGGATGGTCTGAATATTTTTGCAACGCAAAAATTTTATACTTTATGTCCACGATGTTCCGTTAAGTTACGCTATCACTGACCGAACAAACAGGTTTTCGACGTTACGGTTTGTGCCCGGGTAACTTGAGTAACCATGTCTTCAACCTTCATTAACCTTTTTCATCAACGTCTTATTGGACCGAATCTTGCTGCAGAATTCTTCAAAGCAAGTAACGCAAACGGAAGTTCCATTTGAAGATCACGCCGCGTTGCCAAGAAGAAAAACGACAATTTCCGTAACTATATGCGACGAAAACTACACGCATAAATCAAATTTATTGCAGGCGTAAATGCAAGTAACGATGACATGTAATCATTTCAAATATTTATCCAACATGTAAATGTCTTGGAGAGAGCTATTTTCCATCGTCATCGAGGATCAGCGATCGCGAGATAAGCGTGTTGCGTGGATCATTACGAGTAATAAAACTTCGTGATCGGAGGAAAAAAAGGTATTTCGAAGGACAGGATAAGAATGAAAAATGAAGTTCGAGGAAACTGCTACTTTCTGAAAACGAAATGTTATATTACCGTAAAAATTCTGTACGGTTCCTCGAAATTTTATCAACGACAAGAAATTTTATAGCGAACGTGATAGGTAGGTACATTTATTGATCGACTTTTCCCCGATTCTACAATGTTTAATACGATTTTTTTACGCTAAATATTATATTGATTCGGTTCTATACCGATAGGAATGAAAGGAAAATAATTCCTTAGAGCGATAAACTAGAAAATATTATGAAAGACGAAAGGAGCTTTGTCGAAGGCAAAGAAAAATGAAGCATACGGAACGAGATTCTTAGCGATAATAGAAACGGTTTGATATACAAAAAAAGAACCGATTGATGCGTAGACAAGCAAATGTTCCTGTCGGAAGTTTGTTTATACTTATGTGCTGCTTCGTCGGAAGGCGTAATGATAAAACAAACGGAAAAAGAAAGTAGAGGATGCCGAGTAACACGTGGACGAGATACCGGCACGGTTCAAGGAGAGAAATCGAGCAACGACCGCTCCCTTTTATTAACGGAATTAGTATCTGTTCCATACTAATCAATATTGTTGTATCTCGACGTTTTAAATGATTCTTTACTCTTTGTTTCTTCGAATCTTATTGGTTATTCAGTTATACTTAATAAAATATATGCCGTTGGTAATGGTAATGTGGTGTACTCGTCGATAATTCTCATTATTGTTTAATAAATTATTATAGATAATCGATAACTTTGGAATATAAAATAATATATCTGTATTGAGATTTACACAAATTTTACAAAAAATGATAACAAAATAAAAGATTTCTCTTGCACATAGAGATATATAATAATGAATTTACGTCACGAATTATTCAACAACGTTCGATAATCCATGAACTCGTTATTGTCTTTTCATTTAGTACATCATCGATGTACAATACTAGATTTGGACAAACGGCAACATCGGTAACAGTATCTCTAAATTAGCAATTCACTTCTTAACGAGAAAGAATATTTCTTCAAAGAAATTATCCACGGTATACTAATATAAAGGCAAACACGAATAAAAATCCTGCAAAGTAGTTGCATGGCAAAATTAATAAATATAAATATTTAACGTACACGAAAGAACACATTGGCCCCTTACGTAATCCTCATCTTCTCCAACAAACTAAATTAACAATCTTCAATATATAATCATCTCGTTTAATTCTCATTAACTTAAAACCAAATTATTCACTGCTCCGTTTCAACGGCAAATCAATAAGGAAACAATCGCTAACGGTTAACAACAACATATACGTATACGTAAATGCGTGAATTACAATCGATCTGTCTACAATGTAATAACACCTTAATATATATTACATATACACGTCAATTCGTCTTACCGCTGACTAGAATACCAACCATGTTAACCGTATTTAATAAAATCAAACACTTTCCCGATCAATAAATAAGCAATGTAAATAACGAGAAACTTCGAGCGGCTGCTTAACTGGTGTTCGTCGACGAGGAGGTTACCGGCAACCTAATTCCAGCCAGTCAAACCGATCTTCGTACGTATTTGCTAGACTCGCGTGCGTTGCCGGTCTGGTCGTGTTACATAACGCGAAAAACCATCGAAGCTGCATGATTAATTAACCGTACGCCCAGTGTCGAAATCCGTCTCGACTCGAAACGTCATTCAGCCCTCGGTCATTCATCATTCCCAATCGGTCCCACCGAGGAATCCTAGAAGGTGAAGAGGAAATTCCCTTCTCGGGAAGAGTTCGCGACGCATCCAGACGGTCGGCTGCAGACGAGCTCGACTCGAGCCACCGCAAATAGACATTGGCCGGGAACGCTTTGATTGTTTCCCAGACTCAAGGTCGTGAGTCTAACGCCGGAAAGAGACAGCTTCGAACGTAGACGCGGAGGAACGAAGTGAAAGAGATGCAGAAGGAGAGAAAAGAAGCGGAGAAAAGAAGCGATGGAAAGAAGCAGGAGGAATACAGGAGCGGGGGAAAGGAACGATAGAGACGCAAAAACAGAGGAAAGAAAACGAAGGCAGGAGCGAAGGAAACGATCGACAAATTAGGAGCGAAGCAGCGAAATCCAACGTGACGATTCAACTCGGCGCTCGATGGAGGAAATTCGCGCGTTCCGTGATTTACCGGTATCGCTATGCAGACCTCCGAGAGTTACCGAAGCCGCAATTATCCGAGTAGCCAGCGAATCGCGGGTCAATTACACCCGATGCGTAATCGATCGGAATCCTATCGCGCGCGTGCGAATAGATCGAGGTGCCTTCAAGTACCGTCTGGTAATGGTGATCGTAATTCAGCCAGGCTCTCGACTCTTTGAGTGAAATTAGAATGAATTACGAGTGGATCCGAGGGTGAGATGCTTTGGAGTCTGTCTAACGATTTGATCGTGAAGCTTGGTCGATTAACGATAGAACGCGAGGAACTTCGTTTTAAATACGGCAAAGTTGGCTTGTTCCTTTTATTGAACGTTTAGAGGAAAAATGTTCAGAATATATTCGTTTTCGATATTCCAAAGACACGTAAAGTATGTTTCAAAAGTATGTTTCTGTAAGCGGGTGTTAATATTTTCATCAGTCACGGGCCGAACAAATTACGAAAGAAAGCTCGATGAACGAAAATTTCGCTTTCACTCGTGCGACCACGAATGAGGTAAGCGCACACTGGAGCTGCGTCCTTTTCTGCTTTGCCACTTTGGAACGAATTGTATCTGACAGCGAACACTTTGACTTTTATTGGATCCGATTCGTAAGAAAAATATTATCTCCTCTTAAGGTAAGTTATGTTCGGAGAAAGGGATCAATATCTCGTGTATAGTAAAAATAACTACGGCTACGATACCTTTTCCTTATACTCTGTACTCGATTTCGATTATCCTTTTTTATATCATAAAGTTCCCTACTACTACTTACTTTCACATTTGCATTCTCATTTTTCATTTTATTGCATTTATTGAAGATTCTAAAATATAGTTTTTAGTTCGTTAACGCGCTGTATATAGAAATAATTTTTGTCGATGTTTTCAAATTTATAGCGGAGAAAAATGAAACTGAGAGAAATGAGAAAAATCTTTTGCACAGGAAGGAGAAACAAGTATTTAATAAAATATCGAAGAATTCAAAGAAATATTTCGACGAGTTGGCGATAAAAAATTTCCATACGTCGAAGCCAAAAATACAAGATGTGATTTAAAATTCGATAGAAGTTTTCTATTCGCGAAAGTAAAAGTAATCGCGAGCCTTCGCGACATCAAACGAAGGTTAACGATAAAATAGATCTAATCTCCGACTCTTAATGACCAAATGGAAGATAGATTTATAAACCATGGACGAGAATATCATATACGCAAGTGTTACATTTCGTTGATGAAACGAATCGAAATGCACGGTTCTGGAAGTTTGTAATACAGGGTAGATTATTATTCATGAGTACTACATCCGGATCGTGCACATTGTATTCACTAATTTGCATTATCTCTCGAAGACACTCGTGTCAATAGAAGCTCTTAATGTAAATGGTCGATTCGAAGGGAAAAACTCGTTTGATTAAAATTTCAATACCTCGGAATATAAATAGCGACCTCGTTTTAATAGCACTTTCAGCTTACAAGTAGAACCTTTCAAATGTTTCGTCCCTTATGGAAATTAAATAAAGAAGGGTTTTTAATAATACTCGAGTAAACGAGAATTTGTGAGAAATTAATGAGGATATTTTTCAAAAATTCTTACGTTCGTTGAATCTGTCTTGGACGTTCTTCGATATTGCAAAATAAATTATTATATCCTTGTACCAATATAGATCTATAATTTTAATTTTATTTCATTGGAAATATTTCAATGGAATTTACGCATACTCCGGCTTCTATCAACATTGAATTTCACGAGTTGCAAATTTTGAATTCCAAACTTTCCAAATACACAGATTTCAAATTTTTTAATTTTTTAACCTTTGAATCTTTTAATTTCAATTTGAAATTAAAAGCTCTAATCTTGAAATCGCAAATTCTCGCTTCCAAATTCCAACCTTCAAATTTCTCATATCTTCGTTAACATCGAAATTCACGAGCAATTAGAGTCTTTTGCGACCTGTTCAAACTCTTTCGAGCATTCGATGCTCGAGTATATAATCATCGGCGAAATATGCATAAAACGAAGCAAGTTCCCGGTGCGGATCGTTGTGAAAGAGGCGGGGAATCCTTTATAAAGGTGGCGTGCCACTTGCCAAAGTTCGATCGTGAAGGGTCAATAAATCAGCAAAGGAAAGGGTCCACGTGGAATACTTAATCAGTAGAAAACGCAGACCGCATAGCGGCACGTCGATTGACTTCAATTGCGGCGATGTTAGAATTATTTAGGCGTGCTCAGAGAGTCGCTGAAATACGCTTGATCATGTGGATCACGAAATATTCAGGACATCCGAAAGGATGTGCCTCGTAGAGTAAAAGGATGTTGCGATATAATTCGCAACTTCCTAGAATGACTAGGTCAAACGCCATACCGTTAAGATATACCCCTTTGGAAATTTTAATATTCATCCAACACAACTAGCCTGACTTCAAAGACGCCGTACCGATCGGTTAGATACTATTTCTAGGCACCAACGAATTCTGAAAGTTCGTTTCCAATTGGATGAAACTTTTACGAGACCCTCTTTGTCTCTTGCCTCTAACGGATTCCCTTATTTAGCAACTCGATCCTGTTTCTATCGGAAGCGAACGGTCAAGTTTTATCCAATTCTGTCTCCTACCGTAGATACATTTTCTTCTCTTCTTTTCTCATTATTAGAACAATTTAATTCAACAAGATGTTATTTGCAGAAGCCCGGTTATTAAAAATGCTTTGGTACGTTATAATTTATTATTTTGTCCAGTAATCGATTGCTATTTCATTCGATTTTTAAAATACATTTCGAACGATTGTACGGTGTAATCAACGTGATGATAGATAGATAGATAGATCTAGATTTCCTGAAGACCTATAACCGTAAACAAATTAGGTTTAAACGTGAACGATACGTAATTTGCCTGTGCGAAAAGATGCTTGTTTACAAAAAAATTAATATTTCCATGAACGAATATGAGTAATAATTTTACCAAGATAAATAGATGTTTTACGCGTATCTCTCACGATATAACGAGCATGCGAAATATTTATTTCGCATGAAACCGAGGGTAAATGTTGCCCGCGTGCACACAGAGAGACTTTTAAGCGACGTTCATAGCGATCAAACAAGCAGAGTGCACTCGAGTATTCGTTCAGATCTTTTCGAAATGCCGTAAAAACTTTCCAAGATGCGGTGTCTCTTTGTCGGCTTACATTTTTTTCTCTGTATTTAAAACGTTTCACCTGCCAACGAACCGATCTCGACCACGAGTCATTCTGCTGTTAGAAAGGGGCGAATAACGACAATACTGAATCACAAAAGTGAATGTACCAGCGTTTATCTTTGCGAGTTAAGCTACCACACACGCGGCTACGTATCAGCGGAATAATTGACAATAAATTTCAAGAAATATCTGTTACGAGGGCGCGCCAGTATACAGGCACGTTCTAAGATAGTTGCGTTTAGCGCGATACTCTTTCCAGGCAGCGCAAAAATATTGAAATTATGGCCTGTGTTCGTTACTTAACTCAATGTGTACGCGTATACCACCGGCCAAAGCATTAGGACACCTACTCGTTATATTTATTGGAAAATTCTAAAAACTTTTACTTCGTTTAACGTTTTATATGATAAGACACGCATAATGGTTGCAAAAAGATTTGTACACCATCGTATTTATTATAGGACTTACATTACTAATTAATTGACTCCAAGTATGTATAAGGTTGTCCGAAAAGTTTCTTTCGTTTTATGAGGAAATAATAGACGCGCGACGTTCTTTGTTTCATATTAGTTTATTGAATTATGCACGAACATAATAATAGAGATATAGATAGAGAAATAGATCGTATCTAATTCAATAAAATAATATAAAACAGAAATTGTTGTTCGTCAATTGTTGTCGTCTTACAAAACGAAAGAAACTTTTCGGACAACCTAATATGTTAAACTCCGTATCAGTCGGTACTACGATCATGCGACTAAAAGAAAGTACGCTAAGTATTATGTAAAGGAAATAGAAGCTGATAAATAGCGCTTTGTTAAAAAATAAATATTTCTGTAACCACTGTATGATGCGAGCGAAGTAACAGGCAAGACTTTCGATTTTTCAAGAAAAGACTCGCGAAACTTACGTAAATTACGTAAAGTTTAACTCCAGTTAAATTCCGCTACGAATGTTTCGAATAGGTCTGATATTATATCATTATATATAATGAATAATACATATTATAATCGATGTTTCCTTCGATCGTTCCTACATATGTCACAAATTAACCACGATAAGTAATTTTATTTTTGAAACGAAGGGTATTCGAAGCAACGAAACTTTAACGAAGCTAAAAATTCATCGAAGCACCTCTATCTCGCGAGAAAGAACGCGGCAGATTAATCTGCTGCTACGGTATGACAACGAAGAACAAGTCCGATCTTGTAGGAAGCAGATCCAAACCCTTGAAGTATTCCGCCAGGGTCGTATAGCTTTAGGGTACCTGCACGAAAACTGGTCCAGAGAAGAGGAATGGCGCATACAAACGATCTCGTCTCCGCTCTATCCTCGAGGCGGTCCGTACAATCGGCTGGCCTTCTCTCTTGTTCCATCCTGGCCCCGACCATTATCCTACCTCTTCCTTTCGCCAATCACCTGTCTTCCTTTGCCTGGCTCGAACGAAATCGTACGGCCACATATCGGGCATTAGAGTTTCTCACGTCATCCTCTTATCAAGTTTGAAAAAACCGGTCCTCCCTGAATCCATGTACAGCTCGCTGATCATCCGTGAATACATATCCCGTGCGGAGAGAAATGCGCATCAGGGTCAAAGAAATCGCGAAATTTCACTATGGCAATGAAATAAATTTCATAAAACGCTTTATATTACCTATTACACTTGATTTACGAAAACTGCAGAATAACGATCTTATAGACAAACGCCAATTTGTTGATCGCTAATATGTTAATTCGAGACGGAAAGAGGTCGATCGGACATTAGTTGGAGAAAGTAACGATAAATCTTGACGGAATAAACGGAATTTTGAGGACCATTATATTCACGCAGCTGGCTCGGGAACGAATGATCGTAACGTGTAACGCGACATGAAACTGCGGTCTGATCCGAGATTTGCTTCTCGAGTTGCTTCTCGAGCTCAACGTAGTTTTACGCTGTTTGATAGTAATTTATGAAACGTTTCTTTGAAAGTTTTCTAATGGAGAAGAAATTATTTCTTCGAATAATAATTCTTCGAAGATATATACCTCATCCAAGACTATTTATTGGAAAAATTCATCGTATATCCTTCGGATTCTGTTTAAATGTGTACGTAACGTATGTTACTTTATAAAATATGTTAACGACAAACAAATATATTTCGAAGATTCTATGGCTTTGATACTTGCGAACGATATTAAAAGATATTTAATTAAACCTCGAAGCAATCGTTAAGATTCCGCAACGTCGGTCTTGCCAGAGATATATCTGTACCGATTTCCACTAATTCCGTTTATAACAAGAGGAATCAAGCGATAGTCATTTAGTACGGAGCCGAA
Organism: Bombus haemorrhoidalis; assembly: GCA_014825975.1. Lineage (NCBI taxonomy): Eukaryota > Metazoa > Arthropoda > Insecta > Hymenoptera > Apidae > Bombus > Bombus haemorrhoidalis. The sequence goes on from CM026171.1 coordinate 4,398,769, forward strand.
GTATATAGAATTCTTTCGGCGCTTGACATTTACTCTAACGAAGAAACCTAACTATTGTGGCAGTAAATCAAATTTTGTGAAGAACATTATTATACGATCGGAGAAAAGTTTTGTCCATCAAATTCAATAACATATAATCTTACCGATTTTCAACTACTAACGTATTATACAATTTCTTAATGTACATGCCACCATTTCTAAATTACACTATCATTGGAAAACGAGATGCAAGGTAAACATTTCTTAAAAACAAACTTCCGGTCATTTGCTCTTCTCTCTAGTAATATGTAATTCCATTTAAGATATACCAAATACCTAAACCAGCTGAATACAACATCGGTAATCAGCAACACAGGTTGTAGACAAAATTGAACATCCTTCAAGCCCATTCGAGAGCAATTCCGAGTAAGAACCTCTTCCATCATAGCCAAAACCGGTCTAGACCGATGCAAGCGTATCTAACAACGAACGTTAACGAATACTAATCACTTCCTGCAAGTGCGCAAGAAAGACTTAACGCAACAGATGCGTCGGCCAATTCAAACTTCCAGAAACGATCTGCAACTTTAAAACCGATTTAAAGTTGACTAAGAACATATCCGAAACTTATCTGAAAGGCGCGTACAGCTTCATAATTCTACTTAAACGATAAGAAACGTAGAAAACTTTGAATATTTTGACAGATCTTGTAAACTAAAAACAACGTTAAACATTTTAATTGAGAAAAGCAGTTCGATCAGGAACGGATCGCAAAGATAAGGATGATCACGCACCACTCTTAATATCCGTTTAATAATAGCAGGCTGCTTCTATGCTTGATTTTGTGTACTGTACAACGAGTCATGTAATAGTAGGTACACGTCGACCGATCATTAGGCATCGCGAATTCCTATTAATCGTCGTTGAACGTTCAGTGGATCTTACACGTTGCCAGACGAACTGTCACATCGTTCCACGAGCTTCAATAGGAAAACGCGTGTTTCTTTCTTCGTTTCGATGAGTAAATTCTATATATAATAGAACGTCATAGTTGTAAAAGCGAATGTTCACTCGGTATCGCCGAGTCCAAGTCGTAAATATTTGGAAACATCATGTCGGTGCTAATAGCTTTCGATGTCGGTGACACGGAAGCATCTACATAGAGAAATGAACACTGTCACAAAGCGATAATGTTGTTCGTGTATTTTCCTGGATGAGCATCGTTAGATTTTGATGTACAATTCATTACCACACTCTTCGATACGTATAATAGGTTACTAAAGTGATATAATACTGTGGAATTTATAAGATGCGTGTTGTAGTTCGAAGGATTTTATTACCGAAACAATTTTTATGATTCTGGAAATTATAAATTAATATTTTGGTGTACAACGAATGAATCAGAGTACGGTTTTCTGTTTCTTCTACTTCATTGATTGTATTGTATATTTATACGAAGGCTTCTGATAATTTGTAACCGATAATTATGGTATGATTCAATTTCTAAGTTGAAACATTCGTACTTTGTATCAACTATAAACGTACATTCCATTAGAATTATTTATTTATTCAATTGCATGAAACGAACAAAGAATTATATATCAGCTCAGATATATTTACGTTCACACGTTCGTGAATTTAATACATTTCAACGCAGAACGTAACTCTCGCGAGAATCTCCTCTTAACAAAATTTCAGTTTGCATAGAAATAATTCAAGTAGAAAGAGTAGTAATTAATGCAGTTGTACGTAAATTACTGCAAAAAAAAAAGAAAGAAAAATTGAAATACAGCGTAATATCGAGAGAATGGAAGCATCCATTAAAGAAAAAAAAAAAAAAAAAGAGAACGTTTTATAAACTGTAAAGCTGGCAGAATGTTAATAAGAAGGGTAGGCTGGCGAGTGGTTCGAAGTTTCGAAGCGTCAAAGGCCGGAGATTCTGCGACAGCCAAGTTTAAAGGCCTTAAATTATTGGAACCTCGAAGTGTCAAAACTTCGGGGCTTGCTAATTTCGTGCCTCCTAAACCTTGTATCTTACGATGCTCCTTTATACGAAGCCAGCCAACAACTTCTCCCCTTGCCGGAATCCCATACTTTCCGAAAGATAAGAAATTCGAATACGGAGGAAAGCCGCGACACGAATTTCGTTCCACGAAAATGATAGCGAAGAAGAAAATCAAATATTGCGAAACTATCGAAGAATTTTTATCCGGCAAGGCATCTAAGTCATAAATAATTAATTTAATTAATAAACTAATCTACGCTGAATTGAGATTTTAATACACGTATTACCTCTTGTTTGAATAATAATAATAATAAAAGCAACGAAATAAATAAATTTACCTTGAAAGATCGTCGCGAAGCGATTTGAAATCCATTCTCACGTACACTGAAATTTACTTTTACTCAATGTGGGCAAACATTACGACACTGGCACAACGAAAGTCGAAAGTATTCACACGATACATGTGCATACGTGAACAAAAAAAAGAAAAAAAAAAGAAAAGAAGAAGAAAATAACGCGATTAATGGTACTAAGTGATTCGCTGTCAAGAGCCGACTAACCAAAGAGCATCCAATTTGCAAAGGTTAAAGGTATCTGCGCAAGAATTCACAGGGGTAGGGGACGTTTCAATGAAATCTTGATAACAACAAGCCGAAAGCCACGTACTGTTGATGTTTCTGCTTTTTCTAAACGTTATTTATCTAACTGTAACGTTCGACTACGCGACAGGATGACGTTTCAAATTTTTGTTGCTTTGTCTCTTACTACGAATAAGTACGCAGATGTCGCGTAGAGGAGATATTTTTCAATGAACTTGGAGTTTTCAGTGGAGTTTTAGTTTTTGCGAATTTTCTCGCTGCCTGTATTTTTAATGATTAAGTTCATATCGTTAATAGACTTTCTTGTAGTTATTTCGAAAACAGAATATGTTTGTTATAGATTAACCCTTTACTCTTAACAATTAATAGAAAATAATTTTCTCAAAGGCTAGAAAAGAAGTTAAATTTAAGAAGGTTCGATAGAATCAAATAAATTTTGAATGAACGGGAGATTTCTATATTTGTAACTTTCACTCGAACGCCTCGATCTGTCTTTCATTCAAATATTAAGAATACTTGTTTCTTAATATTTATCGAAACAGATCTCTCTGATAACTGAAAAGTGCCAAACACGCGATTACTTTCAATTTGTATTAAATTGGAATGAATTTTTTAACATTTCGTGTAAGTATTTGCATAATGAGGTAACTCTATCCCGTGTTATTGAATACTCTTGAATATTTCTTCGCATTCCTGGAAAGGTAAATTGCATATATACATTATCGGGCCCATTCAATGTCTTGTAAAGTGCTTTAACTGAGAGGCTCAATGATTATATCTTGCAATTATCGGCTAGAATAGTAGGTAATTTGTACGAAAAAGAACTGTACATCGTAATGTAGCGACAATAATCCGAAATAATAAGATAAATGGCTCGTTAGCACATCATTCAATTCGTTACAAACGGTATCGTATTATGAATCAAAATGTGTGTCTATATTAACAAATGAACTTGATTTTCTTTCTTTATACTACATTACATCACCCGTCAAAAATCTTTTATAAAAATACTTTATTGACGTTCTTTGTAATTGCAATAAACACAGACACCCTGCAGAGAAAGGTTATTTTCATGAAAATCAAATGTTAGACAATTTTCCTGCAAAATTACTGCGTCTTGTACCGAAGACATTAACGATAAAAGCTCTTTTACGATAGTTTTATATTCTGATAAACAAATATATCGTTAAACGACATTATACGAAGCACATAGAATCAAAGGAATGCAAGTGACATTTGTGAAATTTTTGAATCAACAGAAATGGTTAATTTAATCGTTAAACGTCATGTTGTAAATAATTCAAGCAATCCAAAGGTTGCGTAAAAGTACCGTTTAAAGGCTAAAAAAGTTGACTGCCAAGTCCTTGCTATAGTCAAGCATTGAGTATATAACTTAATTTTCGCAGAGACTCTATCTTTTGCAATTGTTTTAACCTCTGAATTTCAAGATCGGTTTCCTCGATATCAGAAAAATGTCACAGCATCCGTTTGGTTCCAGGTGTCTCATATATGTCGTTTACTTAAACAAAAACAATTCTTAAAATAGACGTACAAAGACTCTCGCTGCCATACGTGACGGTAAATCCAACCACAAGCGCAAACAAAAAAGCTGTAGGAATCAGAATCGTAGCTCTCGTTTTCATTCGAGCGATCAACGAGACCAATCCCTCGAAGCCCTCGTTCCTCTACATCCGACAACCTTCGGAGATAGCATCGAACAGGGTGTCCGAAAGAAAGTCAATTAATAATCTCATTCACAGGTAACGCGGAGGAGGAAGCTAAAGAAAGATGAAGCAAAATAGCAGGAGGGTGAAAGAGGGACAAACGGATTCGACCGGCGAAAAACGAAACCTTTGCATACCACGCCGGCTCACGGAAGATTAAGATAATTCCTGGCGAACGATGGCACGCTGGACGAGTAACACCAAGTTGTTTCCAGGCAGCCAGTGTGAACCGAACGTAAAACGAAAGAGATACAAAGTGAACTTGTCCAGTTCCCCCTTACGTTAGCCGTTCCACCAACACGCGTACACACACGTAGACGATCGTCTTACGAGAACGACCGGCCATTAGCATCGTGGAATCCTACTAATTATCGTAAATGTTAAGTGGATCTTAGGCGTTCGGTACGGCCGAACGCGGACCGCGCGGAAATCTACGATACACATTCGGAACTCTAATGGGACCAGTTTCTCGACTTCTTTCGCGATACGTCTATTCCGCGACGAGATACGCTCTCGTCTTGTAACTCTGTCCACGATTAACACTATCCCCGAGAAATGTTGCGTTCGCTAGCCAGCGCGTGCTCTTCTCGACCGCTTATTAGCGTCTCCGCGCCTTTCAACTAGCGATGGGATCAAATTCAACGTGTGATAAATCCGAATCAAATCCGATATCCGATATTCCTATACTTACTCGTAACATACAATAGTTCGTTCGTTGTACCTGAATGTTTCGAAGATCTATCTACGTCTATCTATTTATTTCGATATTAGAATGAATTTTCTTACAAGCCCTAATCGAGTCACGAGAGTCAAAAAAGTATTACGTATCCTACGTATGCCTTTGCAAGGCGAATATGATCAATTATTAACCGAGTACGGTATAACTAGATTATACAGGAAATTACTGTAGCGGAATAGAGAATTTCTGTCGAGATGCTCGTAAAATTTCGAATTTCGAAGTTGATTATATTTAAGAATAACGGAGTACCTCCCTTTTTTTTTATTTTTATACGATTATAAGATTCGTATTTAGTTGGTCAATATGCTTGCGACGTACTTGAGTCCATCGCTACTTCCAATACTAAAGAGATTGCACGTTCAACGATTTTGTTTTTGCACAACTGGTGTTGGGTTCTTGCCCGATGATTTTACTTGTATTTTACGTTCTATGCTCGACTTTTGTAATGCATTTGAATAATTCAATTGTACAGGAATGGATTTATTATTTTTAGCGTTGTATGTAACAAATATTTGAGATAACTAAAATTCGTAAATAATGTATCGCGAAAGAAATCGCAGCTTCTATAATATCGGAAACTATCAGGTGTAATTAATTTCTCGTTTAATTAAACAAGTCGTTGCGTATCATATTGAAACACCGAGAAAACGATCGACCATTAGCAACTTTTTTAGTTTAATATCCATGCGACATAACGCATGATATATAATCAATTTTCTGCCTTATGGCCTGATTAAGAAACCGCGCATAATTTAAAAGTGCCCGTGTACCAAGTATCATCGCGGCAAAGAAACCTTAAATGCGATCTAATCATGAAAATAGGAGATTATCTTTTGAAACACAATACTGTGAAAAGGTCGTAGACCATCTACCAAACGGAAATGTTTTGTTCTTATGAATGAATCTTAGGATACATTGTATTATACTCGTTACCGTTATATCTTACCAATTAATTTAGAACGCTAACATAATTAACATTCGGTGACCCTCTTTTGATTACTCAACAGCTACACCTCTTTTCGAATAATCTCTTATATATCCAAATAATTTTTCTTGCTTTTTATCGTTCTTTCCTTGACAATTTAAAGAACTGGCTTCCTTTGTTTTTTTTTTTATTTTTTAATCTTTTGAAACAGCGTTAATAATTCTGGGTCTATTTTCTGATACAAATCTAGAAATTTTATAAATTTGACGAAACAGAAATTGAGCTCTTCTAACATCTATAAAATTTCCTCCAAATGTTGCATTTTCCTCTGCGATCGTTACGAGTAATTATACTTATATCCAGAAATCTTTCGTAAACTTTCACGAACTTCGCAGATGAATTTGTGCATTCGAAAAATTTTAGTCCGAAGGAATTTCTATATACCGTAATTAAACCGAGATGCAATTTAAAGAAACACGCCTGAAATTTTAGCCGGCAGAACGCATATTAACGAAGTAGGACGTCGTTGAATGGCGAAGACGAGGAAGAATTCAGAACGTTAATGACCTCTGGGTAATATCACCTCTGTGGATCGCAATGTTTTACGGTAATTGACTCATTGACTCACTGGGCGAGATAAAACGGGGAATGCCGTAATATTTGCGGATCGCGCAGGAAAAATGACTCGTTACATATCGTTGTCAGCGAATTAACATTCGTCGATATTTCGCGGAATAAGAATTGACGCGAGAGCAAGCGGCTAAGCAACTTACGAAACGGAAAACCCGCTTGTTATAACGATGCACAGCGATATATATATATATATCGTATAAAATGAATTTCTCAGAGCTTATCGTAAGACTTATCGAAACATTAAGAATCAAGACCTATCGAGACTCGAGATTCAAGTTTTATCGAGATTTTTACAAGTTTTTAGTATCCGATCGTGCTCGAACTGGAATGTGCAAAAATATATAAAGTAACCAAAGTAAAAGTACACATTGTAGAATTTATTCAGATGAAACAAATTACGTTCTAACTTTTTATTTGTGTTCATAAGAATATGAATTTGCATAAACATCCGTAGTTTACAAAATGACCGATATCGTACGTATTCGATGAGATTCGAACCTTTTCACAGCACATCGCTACCAGTAACCAGTAACAAAGTGACAAAAATAATTCACATCGACAGATCGAAATAAGACGATCGGTCATAGAAGAAGCACATAGCACGCTTAGACAGAAATAGCAAAGATCGAAGAGAAACGATTCGAATGGTTCACCGTTCCAACCTTGGAGAACTGGAAGCACGACCTTGATGTAGCAATTGCGCAACCATTCCTCGAAGAGGTCATCGGCTACGTACGATCGTCGATCACGAGGCATTCTAAATCCCATTCACGTGCGATCGACGAGAGTCCGTCGCGTCGCTAGATCTTTCGCGGCCGTTCGTGATCGTGGAATTCTCGAGGCGACGTCCTGGCCTACCTCGCCGTGGGATCTGGTTTCTGGTTTAGCACCTGGTTACCGCATTTAATTAACCTGGACATTATCGGACGTGCGCGCAAACCGACAACCCATTGCATCGTACGACGCGAGTTCATCGTGTTACTGTGTTTATCTTGGCCAGCTATTTTTGTCCTATCGATAAAGCTCTAATTAACGATAACGTGATTTTTTGAGGATCTCGTGGTTCGCAAGGTCCACGTTATGGTGTCTTTGTACAGATGTTTTAAGTTGGTGGAGAAACTTAAGAGTTCACAAGTTTTTTGATTAATCAAGAGTTATGTAAATTTCAAATTAAACGTTCAAAACACACGTGGCTACATAATAAGATAGATCTAAATTATTCCACATCCTTATAAAATTATTTATACGAAAAATATGTAGAATGTTCCTTTTCTAGCCCGAAGTCTTAAGAGAAATCTGAATACTTGGTATTACACGAACTTCAACGATTTTCCTTTTCTGATTACATATTCTGTATTTAAGTTTCTCGTGCGGAAGAACGATATTTATGAAAAATCAACAACTCATAAAATCACGAAGATATTACAAGCGCTAAATTTGTTGGAATTTATTAGAAGGTAAAAAGCAGAAAGTTCGTAGAAACGAAGACACTCTAATATTGTTTAAAGAATCCTCGATGGTCGATTCAATTAAACGTTCTAATCTCGTTACGGAACTCACGGTTCTGGTATTATGATATCAGCGCTTGTTACAGATAAGATAGACATTGTTGAACGACGTCGATGGATTGTGTTTATAAGCGATACATATTGTGAAAGAGCATGAAATAGATTAATGATGCTTTGTATCGAACATTATCTCAATCTTATTTCGTATTTTTTGTTCGTTTAAATGTCACGTCTAGCATTTCAGATTAAAGTTGCAGTTTCAGTTTCGTTTTTTATCTAATATCTCCAAGCACATCCTTTTACGCATTTTTGTCACACTTGGCGCTTAGTGGATAAAGTAAAACAAACGATTCGATAACTTTAAATCGGCCAACTTTAAACGTCTAAAACATTGCCTAACCGGAGATTTTTTTCTATAAGATCGCAAGATTATTTTCTTATCACTTACGATATCCAAATTTTATAACGTTTCTCACCGATATATTCGTAAATCATGAAAATACCCTTCTTACATCATTTTCTAACGTTCATGAAGGCTATACGCAAGAATAATGCGAAAGAATGCACCTTAAATAGGAGAAGGCGTATCAACAATTGAACTCACGTTTTAATCGCGGAATAAGACATTAAAGTATCAATTATCGAATCAAAGATGTTGCAATTTTCCTCTAAGCATACCTTCGCGCTAAAATAAGACAGAGAAAATGTAAAAGGTCAAAGTAATGTACGTTAATTCGCTAATATTATTGCAAATTCCATCGAGTGTCTCTCCAGATGCGTTAGTCACAAATTTAAGTATATTAAGGCGAAAAACCTGTGGTGCTTTAAGGTCGACGACCTGCGAAACCGGTGCGTATTTCTGTTATTACTCTGTCAAACCACGCTCGCCCACGTAGTTGGACCAGAAAAACTTTCATTAAATACTGCTCGTCTCGTTCTACCGAACTATCTTCCCTTGATTCCTTGTTCTTTCCTGCTCGTTTTATCGACTTTCGTGACATTTACATCGTTTGATTTGTAGCCACATATTAGTCGAACTACGGTCAATTTTTTGATAACGATATCAGATTTCATATCGTTGAAAGGCATGTTTCTCTTTTTACGCGGTACGAATTTCATTTCAAAAGGCAATTGTACAAATAAAACGATCGCTCTAAGAAATAATTACCAAAGGTAAAAAGATTCAAATGTTTAAAAAGAAGGAACAAAAAGATTCAAGTATCGTTTTACCTTATCCTACGATTTGTCAATCTAAATAATTAGAAAAGTCCATAACGAATCGATACCTTCGCCAGTTATTTCACGGCCATGACCACGATTCAACGATGACACGGCGATTGTGAAGAAAATGACGAAGAATGGTGGCGAACAGTTCATAAATCGCTTTATTATTTTCTAACGGTGATGGAATGGAATAAAAGAGTATTGTTTTTCTGGTTGCTTGTGAATAATTGTAACATTATGTAAGGACATAATCAGCCGCTGATTATACAACAGCACCACACGATCACGATGAAGTACTACTTATATGATTCTTACTAATAAGTACAGAGTCGAGTGCATTAATCATAAGGATATAATAAACTCGTTCTGAGGACCATAATCAAGAAATGTATGACACATCCGTTTCTTCTGATCTAAACCGTCGTTGAACGAGCTGTGTTATCGGCGAATCTGATTAACGATCGATAGAAAAAACCTTCTCAGAAAGTCGTTCTTTTTTGTCAGTAAAACTTTTGTCTAACAACTAATTTCCAGCGACATTGTTACCATTATCATGACGAATCCTAAATGAATAGCTTTGCGTCTACCTTTTCATTTAGATTATAAAAGCTTGAAATACATGGTGATTCGTTGCCTCTATCTAGAGCTGCATGTATAATTTGGCAATAATTTATTACTTATTCTTTTTAAATTACTCTTTTTAATTTTTATATATATATATGTATATATACGTGCGTATATGTGTGTGCGCGTGTTTATTTTATAGAAAATTATTAATATATTCGTAGGTAGTAATTTTATGGAAATTCTAAAATCACCTTACAGGATAAATTCCTATAATTAAAGCAACGGTAATCATTGTTTATACATTACCTATTATAGCTGATACAAATAAATTTGAAGCGTTCTTCAAAATTATTGATAATTAACCTATGTAATTGTACTCGATGTATTAAATTAATTACAGGAGGATATGGAAAAATGTTAACTAGAGTTCTAAGGGCAATTTTAGATATCGTAAGAAAAAATGATAAATCGCAGAAACTAGCGGTAAATCTACGTAAGTTTCCTGAGATATTACTTAAACAGAACGACTTACGTTTATCGTCGGTACGGTATAATGGCCAGTTGTCTGGTTAAAGATCCAGAAAAATAAACTTTTTTTACATAGAGACGCGAACCACGATGATCTATTGGTATCTGAGAAACCAGAAAGACCAACGAAATATCGAGGTCAACGTGTACGAAAGAAAGTATTACAAAATTCATTGAATCAGCTGTACAAACGGTACGACGCTTTTACGCTGAAATTAAGACATGCAGACACAACAAAGAATAAACAATACTTCGTTAAATCAACGTATACTGCAAACAGGCAATAATAATGTCAGACCGAGCTTACGCAATATCTTGATTCAACAAACCCAAAGAAAATTAAGTTAAATATTCCGTTCCGTGTCTCCCGATATTTTTGGACGATCGCAAAATTTCCATTCGCCTTACGAACACTTGATAATCCTGTAATTCTTTTATAATTATTATTATATTAATTCCTGATCGATTTACGCTCTCCTCTAAAAGTTAATTCGGTAATTAAATTATAATCATTTTTCGAATTATGTCGTCAAGAAGTTTGTCCTTCAAAAATATAGAACAAAGCATTGGTATTAATTGAACTGTTCGATAATTCACAAGATTTATTTATAACCCACGTTACTTTAATCTACGTTAACTTTTAATTTTCGAATTATTAATTTTATAAAAATATTCGTTACAAGAACGCGTTAAATTGAACAGAAATGAAGAACGACTGGTAAAAATTGTTCGACGAAGAAAGAAAAATAGCAAATGAAAAAGAATGGTTCGCAATGGGGAGGAAAATTACTAACCACTAGCAAGAAGAAAACTGCAGGGTTGGAAATTAGAAGGGAGCCATGGGCCGCAAAGTTATGCGGTCTGTAAGCCCCCTTTTCTGACTCAGCCCTTCAATTGACGAGCTGCGGGTCACTTTGAATCGGCTAGACTACTCTTGGATTAAATTTAACACAAGCCTCAAAATGCAGCTTCTATTGTTCCCATCAGAATCGTTGTTTCCGTGGAGAAATATTTCGAAGAGTGAAACAGAGTTTGTTCGTTTATTTGTAAATTATGAGATAAACTTGAACACAAGGCAGAAGTAATATAGTTAATATTCAAAGAGCAGGATGAATAATTTACTTAGTAATTCTTCGTCTCTGTTCCCCTCGATAATGAAACTCTTAGTCCTACTTTAATCAAAAAATTAAATGTAACTTTTCCTTTCAGACGCGCAAACACATCGATATTTTCGGCGCAAAAGCAGTGATCGGAAATTACAATTTCTATATATTAAAAATTTGATAGAAATGCAATATGATAGAAATTTGATTGTCTGCAAAGTTTCCTTTCTCAGAATCAACGAAAAATTTATTCAACGATTTCGATTCTTTTCATAAAGACGATACATATCGCAATAATATTAATTCGCAATAAAATAGTGCAAACTAAATCTTATTTCATATATTTTATATACTTTTTATCACTTTATTAAATCAGATCCTTCCAGAAATAAATAGACTGATATAAAGATGATCTCGTTTCACAATTTTGATACACAATAATCCCTTTTATGTCGTAGAATCGTAATTCTGGTTGCGGAAAGAGCTGAATATAAAAGAACGATCGGAAAATTTATATCCAATCGATTTCTGTCGATAACGATAGAGATACAGAAACGGAAAAATATAATTTTCTCGAGGATAACAGCGAATATAGCGCGGCAATGTAATGAAACATCGGTCGTGAGCCTGCTCAAGGGCTACGTCGACAAAAGGAGCCCCGTAAATTTCGCGTCATCACCTCGTGGATTTAAAACCGGTTGGTCAAGTGCCTTGTACGTACGTGACCAGCTGTAACTCACGATTTTTACCGCAATTTTCGTATCGTTCATAATAAACCAGACGCGATTATCGCTATAAGCCGTGAACACGATGAATCCCTCCCCCCCTTAGGCGTAAATTATTTATTAAATACCGTATCGAATGCAACTCGAGCATCGATGTAAAACATTATAAGCGAAAGAAGACATCAAATATCATCGTACTTGTACAGTTTCAACTTAGACAATCTATTATCGCGCTTACTGTTGAAACATTATGTGTTAAATCATTTTTATCGATTTCGTATATTTTATGTAGGAGAAGTAGCACGCTGCATAACACTAATATGGTATGATTAATGAGATTTCGATGTAAATAGGAAGAATTAGTACGAGTTAGTAGTAGTTAGGAACATTTTCATAATTTTAGAGAAGGTCGAGCGAAAATGCGTCATTCTGTTCTTCTAAAGAGTCGAGTCTGACTCGTAACGGTCGTTCACCTCGAATCTATACTTATCATTACTATTATTCTAGTGAAATAATTATATCTTCAGGATCTTCATACACAATTAAACTAACGCTGTTATCGCAATTTTACACGTCATCACAATTAACAATTACCAAATAACAGTCTTAAGAAATTGATTTGTATTGTATTACAGTAACAAGTCCGATAGAGAAACAAACATAAATCTGTAATAATATTGTCTTTAAGCCCTAGATACTAACTTACGTGTCACGAAACTACGAAAAGATAGTTGAATAATCCATCCTATTTTCTCCGTATTCCTACTGCCAAGTTAATGACGATATTATACATCTAAGGGTAAATTTTCCTACAATTTCACCAGGAAGTCTAGAAATAATCTCATACAACAACGTTCGTAGGTATGTTTCGACTTTTCATCACGTTTCAGTGCATGAAAATTCAACGAATATCGAGTGAAATAAAAATCGAGTTGAAAAGCATGTAGAAAAGTTCCCCAGCCCTTAGAATTTAGAATAAAGTTAGAAGTAAAGTTAGAAAATTTGATTAACGCTTTTTTTTTGGACGTACGACAAATTCTGCTTTCCGTAATTTGAGGCGCCATTCTCACGGACAAGAACGGAAGTTTTTCATGCTCAGCACGCAGCCGTTTCTCCAGCCGAAACGGCGAAAACTATTTCGAATTCAAGGACCGCGGTCCGTTGCCTTCTACGGGTCACTGTCGTGATAAACTATCAACAAACGTCGTAGAGTATCGGTGGTCTAAAAAAAAAAAAAAAAGAAAAAGAGAGGAAATAGGAAAAGAGAGAACAGAGAACCAGTTCGAAATTCCTTGACCATCGACACGATCTTTTTGAAGCAGAGATTCTATCTGGTTCTAATTAGTGAAATTTCTCCGGGCGAGACGCCACAGTGGCAGCCTGTGATCGTTAATTATTATTTAGAAGAAAATAATTATACAGATTCAGCTATTTGAATCATTTGTTGATCACATGCTTAAGAACGATTCTTTTGATCGCGTATTCCGCGAAAATTTGAAACGATGCAATTCTTTTAACGCGCGAACTGTCACGCAGATAAGCCAGATATCTTGAATTTTTAATTAGACAATGGCAAGTGAAGTACGATCGTACGTTAACTACGTGAGTAATTTTGTAAAAAAAACTGTAGATATAGTTAAACAATTTATAATATTATGTATGTACATAGAGATATAGTATGAACACATTAGTATAAATCATAATAAAATTTGACTATGAAAATTTGTCTGTTTTAATATTATTTAAGATGACTACCTCGCGCAATTCAAACAAGCCATTGACTTCATTTACCACCGCATCGTTAAACACTTCGTTAGCACAATAACAGAAACACTCCGTTACAACCAAACGCACATTAATCCCAATTAAACCCTTCCAAACGATCAACGGCGACCCCTTGACCATTAATAAACACATCTCACAAAGACGAAAAAAGGAACACAAAGTACAATGAGCGTAAATATCTGAAAATTATAACTAGTAAATACTTCTTTTCCAAATGACAAAACACAGGCAAAATGTACGAGAGCTGTTAAAAGTGCAAGTGGTTAGCATTGAACGTTAACTGGAATCGCAGACGCAACCTCTATCGATATCGATCGAACGACAGATTGCACAAACCAATTTCTCAACCGAGAGACAAGAAATCCGGGCGAACGCGCGGCAATCGTTAAATGTCCCCATGGTTTGTAAGAGAAAAAAGAAAAGAAAGGGAACCCGTGGCAATGCAACGTTTCGCAATCTGTAACTGAGGTACTATTAAATTCCTAACCGAATACTATAACCGTTGATAATTAAATAACCGACCGTTTACGCTATTACAGAAATTGCAAACCACTCGTTGCGTGCATATCGCTTTGCTTGAACAACGAAAAAGATCGTTGTAGCGTGCGCCGGTAAGAAAAGGGAGTTCCGCGGAAACGTTCACTTTCTTCACAGTGAAAAGACCGAAATGGGACTAGGTCAAGATAGGTCGCTAATTTCGACATTCGTGGCAGTTCGTTATTTGCGATGGAAAATGCGAGAGTTGAATGTTTTCGTGTATCGTTTCTATTAATTTTATTATTGCTATCTTCTATCTTCCGAATGATCAAAGGTAAAATCTAATTTTCCTTTTAGCGTGACAGAATTTTTCAAGTTTGTTAAAAATATAAAATAAATTGTTAACAACACGCAGAGTTTTACACGGTTTGAGTGTACGGAAAAATGACGATGACTAATACGTAATAACATTTTGATTTCGTTAAGATAAGATTTTTTTTTTTTTTTTTGTACATACATACAAGAAAGAGAAAAATTATTTGTTTCACATCGATATCTTACACGAATCCATTGAACTTCGAATAGAGTGATTCGAGCCCGCATTGTTCACGATTCGTTGGCTCAATCTATCCCACGAGTCTAATAGATCGCAAATTACATCGTGGCCTTTGTTGAATAACGAACTAAAGTTCCGAAGTCTCGAGGAAAGAATGGAAACACTCTTATTTCCATGGAGCAAATAGTGCACCGATTTTTCGTAACGATCGATGTAAGGGAGAGCGAGCTATCGATCTAATTAATTAAATGAAATATTTTGTAAAAGTATGCTCCTTTTATTCCCAAAATGATAGAGTTGAATGGTCGCTCGGTACACATGCACTCGCGTTAATGTAGGAAGCAAAGTTTGAATCACAGATTTAGCTCAAGTACGCCTGCCCTAGAATATGTAAAATAATGTATTAAATCCGTGAGGTTGGAGTGGTTGCGCGGAATTTCGTAAGAGAAGCGTGTTTCATTACACTTGTATTACGTCATTCCTTAGTTACGTCGGGTAGCACTGTAGAAATGCGAAACAATTTTTCTCTAAAAATCCAACTTACATTTTCTCACGAAGCTGTGTTAATTTAATAACAATGATATACATAGCAATAAATAATTAAGATGTGTACGGGTTAATCAAAATTTAATAAAAATACTCGTGTAATGAAAATTTGGTGAAACGACGTTACATATAGACGTTAGAATATTACGTGAACAATGTTGTACGAATAATGTCCTACTTTGTGCCACCACTGTTTCCTTCGTTTCCTTCCTATGGGCGCTTTAAATCAATGGAACGTCAGACTCTCTATCAACGAGAAAATCTCAATGAAGCAGCTCGCGTGTGAAAGTTTTAACGAAGTCACGGTGAGAAGCAGTATACACTGGCGGACGCAGTAGGAAATGGAATACAAGGTTTCCAGTGTAACAATAACTACTCTGACAAACACGACGCGTAGATACGTATGCTAATTTATCGTTCGTTTTAACATTTTGCTCCTGAGACGTAATTAACCAGCTGATCCTTTAAACAATAAAATCAACTGCTCTTCGTGCATTCGTGTATTTCAATTATTATAACGATCGCCATATAATGCACTTACAGTTATACTTTTCTTAACACTCTGTGCATTCTGTGCACTTGTGCATAGAATTTCTAAAAAATTGCATAAAAGTCTGCAAGTCTAAATAAATACTAGCGATTCGTAAGCAGTTCGCAAACTTCCACGTAAATCTAAACTTTGCAAAATTCCACACCTATGACCCGCGCGATCGTGTCGCTTAAAACGAATAATTTCAAAGAACTTGCGCGCTCATTCAAATTCCTACGTGACCTGACACGACGCGATATTAAGATTCAGTGGGCCAAATGCTCGGCCAAAGACACACCGGTGGGACTTTGGAGCAGAACTCGTACAGCACTCGGTTCATCGACTTCTCCGCATCGCGTAACGTCCCATCGATTCGTCCCTGAGAACCAGCCAACCAGAAGGTTGCTCTGTTCATCGGCTGCTCGAAAATTACTCCGCTTTAGAGCATCGACGAGGAACGACCGTGGTGTCACTATCCCTGGAGTATTCGTCATCAAAACCAGCGGAAAAACAATTCCCTGGACGAACGCGATCTATAATTTCACAGAGAGGACCACCACTTGGTCCTCGATCCTCGATCGTGCAGACTTGTAGAGTGTAGGAAGAATCTCAGAGGCGGTTCCCGTCGCCACAAAATTTGCAGATATCTTTTTTCGTCGCGCGAGTGGGCAGACACGTGTCCGAGTCTGTCCGGGTTTCCCCGGCACATACGGTCAAGCCACCGTAATTTATGCACACAACCAAATGTCGTTTTGACGTTTCGGTCACCACGTTTTATGACCATTCGTATTGTTATACGCGTGTGACTCGACTAAATAATACTTCCAATCGTTTGGAAGATTTTTGAATTCTAAAATGAACCTTTAATCAGTTAGATATCAACTACGTAGTAATTTCACTTGTTTGCGAAGTTTCTGAATTCCATAAATAGACCTCTAACCATTTCATCGTCATCAACTGGATGGTATTTTCAATCGTTTGGGATATTCCTACGGTCGTGAAATGAACATTTAATCGATTAAACAATCCACCACGTGTCACTTTCATTTATTTGACAGATTTTTGAGTTCCACGGTTGAACTAATCGCTTAGTTACCAACTGGTTGGTGTTCTTCAATCGTTTGGGAAATTTGTTCAATTCGAAATGAACCTTTAATCGCCTAATTAAATAGTTCACGTACGAAATTCAAGCCGCTGTTACACAATAAACTATATAATCTAAAGGCGTTGTATGCAATGATATGCTAATCTTTTAAACCCTTTCAATAGCATGACCGTATGAACATTTATTTCTATTGAATCGTTTTTTATAAGAATAATATTAACCTACTTATGTGTAAAAAACTTAGGAGATATGTTAATTTGAAAACATTAGCAGACATTTTTATTTCTATAATGCGAATTTGTACTTCATTGCTAATTCATTTCATCCATACCATTCAAATATATTCATCTACGTGCATACAATATACTTCGTTGCACATTAGCAGGTCATAGTTCTGTTACCAACCTTTGAAATGGGAAAGCAAATTACTATTGATTAGTTTTTTATTCTCATGGGGAAAAATAGAAACTAGCCACAGATATATGTAAGTAGATTTCTCGGTAAGCATGTGGTAATAGAGATAGGCAATGTATGTAATTTTCGAGCGTTGATGCGTACATGCAGCTTTATGACGCTCACACACACCTTCCTATTCTTTGCATTACATCAAAGGATGAGAGTACTAAGGATACTACACTATCTTTTTAAAGAGATAACGCAATCACTTTGGCAAGCAGCAAAAGTAATAGAAAAATGTAATTAATATTTTACGATTCTTTTAAATAATGAATATTTGCCTTAAATCTTCTTCACAATGGATCAATAAATCAATAAAGGATAATATATAACGATGTATCTAAATTAATAACCGACACGGATATCAAATAAAAAATCCACGTAAGATTTCGACAATTGTTCAGAATCTGACTAAACAAAAAACGCAATAGAACAAAATTCCGTTGAATAATCGCAGACATTAGCAGCGAGCATGCGAGACGATTAAGAAATATGATGCAGCTCTAACGATCAGAATCTCAAGCTTATTCTGATTGCGCAAATTAGAAGGGAAATCCTCCGTCAATTACGGGCGATGATACAGAGACAAAGGAACGTGGGAGAAGATAAAATGTCGAGGGAACTCCGTGTGGAAAGACGAACAACGTGATTTTGAAAACGTGTAGGCAGCGACCAGGAAAAAGAGACCAGTGCTCGAGGTGATTAATCGAAGTTACGCGTAACAAACGAGAGTAATGGAAATCGTCCGAGGACAGATTCGAAAATATCTCAATGACGAAGAACACGTGATTTGTAAATGAGTGAAGAGTTGTCACGTGCGAAAGCGGCCGTTTAAAAAACGAAATTGGCGAGTGACGAGTTAAAACGAGTCAATGCGAAAGTATACGACGATATAGAAAAACTGTGAAGTTGTAAAGTAGTGATTTATGTCCGATATTCTTCGTGCACTGAAAAATTTACGTCCCTCGGTAATATCGTATGGAAAGATTGTACGTTGATATACGTTTGCTTTCTTTAACTAAACATAACTTTAAGGACATATATTTTACTACAACTTCGTTAAAATTAATTGATGTAATTCGACAGTTAAAATAAATACAGAATAGCTCGTTCAAATGAGTTCGTCTTGAATGAAATATTCAATATTAAAAAGTCAGTATTCAATCTCTAGTGCGCACAATATTTAGTATCACCTTGAACAAAAATTCTATATAGACATCTAATTTACTAACTTGTTATTTCTTTCTACAAAAAAATCTAACAACTTCCTATATTTTCTATAAAAAAAAAAAGAAAAAAGATCTAATAACTCGATTTTTCCTTACATGTATTTAACACGTCTGATCTAATTATCACAAAAACAGCAACTTAATAATCCATTTTATCTATACAGTCTAATAAAGAACAAACATGAAAATACGAAGGTAACGTTTGAATTTCTAAACGAAAAAGAAGTGAAAGAAGAAGAACTGAAAACGGTAGGAAAGAAATAAGAATATATTCACGGAACGAATATAATAATATGTTCGGTCAAAGAACAGTTATTGAAGGAAGAAAAGTTCCGAGAGAAGAAGAATTCACAGAAAACTTTTTAACGAAGGACGTTCGTGTGGTTTTCACTTTCTTCGAGTAGCGAGGTGAAGGAAACAGTGGATATACTAATTCAATGACCAAAAAAGAACCGGAAGTCCCACGATCCTCCAGGGTAATGCACACATCAAGAGGACAAAGTTTAATTCGATCCACTTACTTTATAACGACTATCATGCGAGCTTTACTACTTTGCATTTATACAGTTTGCTTTGCGGGCCACAAGATAATAAAACACACTCGGATATATTAATAAAGCGCGATATAAAGACCGTCCATTAATGCGGAAGATACATATATGCAAAGTGAAAAAATAACGCGTCAATTGGAGAAACGTTTTACGTAACTACATTTATCTGTTCGATAAGTTCTTTGTACAAAGGGTTTCTGAGAATCGTTTAAGCAATTCTTTGAAAACGATACTCTGATTTAAGAAGGATGCGGCGAACAAACAAATTCCTTTTATTCTAATATTCTTTAAGGGACGGCCGATCATTGTTAAATAGATATTTGACGTCCAATTTGAATGAATTTTATATTACTGTAATTGTCTTATGAATCATAGATAGATATTTCCAATTGTTTCGTACATCTTGTTTATTAAAATGAATGTAATGGTATTAGTAATATTAAATATCTCCAAAATTATGTAAAAATAGAGACGATACAGTAACATTTTTGAAATCATGATATGACAGACGGAGGACAAAAATATTCAAACTTCCGGTTTTGCGATACTCTTAATGCAATAAAATCAGATCGCAAGCAAAACGTCCGAATGTTGACGAAACTAATGCGGAGGTAGGGTTTTTAAAAACACCTTCGGTATCAAATGATTTGCTCTTTAGACGAGGACTCTTTTTTAACGATGACGATTCTTTGAAATTGATAAGAGTTTTACTACCCGATAAATCACGCATAGATCTATTCGGTAATCTAGTATTCAGTAATCTAGTATTAAGAAACGGCAGTCATTCATGAATCTTTTGGCACACAAAAAACAATTGATATTCCAAAACATTAAACTGAACATTTATATTCAACAATCCAAAGAGTTCATACTTTTTTCATAAACACAATTTACAAAACGATTAAGACATACAACTACGATTCATTGAATTATAATAATACATATAAACATTATTTCCCTATTCAACTACATCGAAAAGAGAATCTTGACTGTAATAATATAAAACAATTAACTAAAATAACACATCAACCCTGTTTTTCTTCTCGTTTCTTCTTCATTTCTATATCCCTTTAGATATCTTCTCTTCATTTGTACGCAACTTTATTAATAAGAAATGTGAAATACGCAGAAAGTATAAAAAATATAAATATAAATACAATTAAATATTAAAATCAAATATTTAACCGCTACCTATACTACAGTAATATCTATTTATCTCATTGTGCTATTTAACAGTGTCCCGAGGAGAACAGCAGGATTAAATTTGAAAAGTTGTCTTCCTTCGTGAAACAATAAAGATAACTATACAAAGACTCCATCATCATCGTGGAATTTAAATGTTCGTGCACGGAACGCGTAACGCTAACTTGATACGTGTCTGAAGACCAACGACAAAATGGTCAAAAGATAATTACGAACGCGACATTTTCGACGAAAGGGCCATCCCCATGTCACAGACGGTGTAATTAAACGCTCGTCGTAGTCACCTTACACATGCGAAAGAGTAGGATAATTAGAACGATTAACTCCGGACCCTCTACTACGAAAGTTACCAGGCTGAAATCTACGACCGCGGCCGTCGAGAAAACTAGCTCTTATAACGCGGCTGAATGTAAACTATGCGAAAGATAATAGGAAATGGGTCGCAGAGAAAGAGCAAGATGGATTAGTACCGCGAGTACAGTCTCGTTTAACGCTGTACATAAATCTGTTCTCTCATGTGGTTCGATAATTTTCATTCAACGTTGGAAACGTGATTATAGTGATAGCCTTCGAATACAAATGCGTTTCGGAATAACGCGATACTGTTATGTAGAATATTGTACTACATTATAACATATGCAGTATTTATTATCATAAATACGTCAATTGAAAATATTTTTTTTCTAGTTTTTTTTAGTCTAGTTTTTTCTAGACTAGTTATTATATGCTATTTACGTTGAATATAATATTTATATTGAACAAAAGTGACAGCAATAATAAAAATTAAGTAATACGGAATCGTATTTTAATTTCTATAAATAATTCATTTTAAGTTCTGGATCAACAATACGTTAATCGTTGTTGCTGCACGATAAATTGGTATAATAATTGTAATTACTAACGACGATCTACAATGTAACAGTCGTATGCACGTACGCTTGTAAAAAATGTATGCAGTATATCAAGCACGTAAATGAGACAAAAAGAAATTTACTGTTCATAACATATAAGTAAAATGCAAGCGAGCATAAAAGTTGGCAGGCAATTGTAAGAGAGTGTAATAACACGTATACAACAACATTCCTATACGTTAATGCTTTTCAAAACACCATTCAGCATGTTCCGTCCTTATAAAATGTGACGTATTAGAATAACCGTTTCTATGTTTCCATATTAAAACGTAAACAGACTCGGACGCGAAAGAGCAAGTCAAATAGCACGATGCATATACACTGTAGGTTTCAACCTATTCGATCGCTTCAACGAACAAATTATTTCCCACCATTAATATATCGTCTCTCAGTTAGCTAATGAAGTAGTATGTTTAAGATTTTTGTTCGAATGGAAATTAAAGTATTCTATTTCGAAGGTTCACTGGTAATAAACAACTTTTAAATACGCACCTAACCTACAAGGACCACGATGGAAAGAAAAGGTAATAAGCGATTGTTTTCTCACTTACTTGCATGCTGTCGGCCGAGATAATTTCTCCGGAAAATCTGCAAGCCAATTCGATACCCAAACGCGATTTTCCACATCCTGTAGATCCCAAAATTGTTAAAACTGGCACACGCGACATATCGACCTCTCTACGATCACTTGTAGTTACTTGAAACTGCGCATGCGCAGCCACGGCCTGCATGTGCTTCTTGTTCCGTTCACCCAGCCATGAAAGCCAAAGGCGGTAGATTTTGAACGTACTCTTACGACGCGTCACGCTTTCTTACTCATTTCGTGTCAGTTATGATTAATGTATTTGCTGCATAAATATAATTATATAGTTATTATTAATAAGAAAATATTTCGTAATATCATTGTATGCTTGGAAACTGCGTTATGATTAAGGTCTCATACATTTTTCATCGAAAGTTATATCAGAGCTTTATCTTATATTTTAAATATAGTATCGCTTAAATATTTGGCTAATGTTATTCTACTTATAACCATTACACTTATTAATAATGTATTTATATTATATTTATATCTATAATACTATTTTCAGAATTGCATTATAATATTAATACTGCTATTCTGGTCTCTTAGGTGATTCGATACAGCAATAGTCAACTATTATTATAGAATTGTTTTATATTATTATACGTGTATTTTGAAGTTATTATTTTCTGATATGGTGTTACTCCTCGAAAAAAGATAATTTCCATACGCATAGTAAATTGTTGTATAATATTACAAAGCACATTACAATGGAAATGGTATAACTTTTACAATTTTAGACGCAATTAAATACGCAATTGACGATTATCCATATATAAAATCACACTCAGTTCATCCGTATATATTTAGCTGATTACGCATACGATATAGATGAACTGAAGCATAGATCTGTCCGTTGTCACCACACTCCAAAGCATCGATTAATCGTGTCTTTGTATAAACAAAAATTTCCAGTCTATCGTTTGCCACTTTACATTCTAAACCATACCATAAACCATATTACCATAGTGTACAGCAACTTAATACATTACATAATATACCAACCGTTATGCGGCGATAATTGAACTTCAACGATATTGTAAATGATTTCATTAGCAATTTAATCTCCAACACGCGCTCTCGTACTTCGTATAATTTTATTCGCTGATAAAATGTCTAAAAAGACGCGTGTTACATGCAATCTATACTTACCAGTGATATTCCGTTATCGTTAATTCGATCAGACGCCAACAACGTATTATATATATGTGGCGTCATATGTATCATAGCTAATTCTAATCCATATTTCGAACGATCCAATTAAAAAACAGCCCAAAAATCATTCGTTACTTTAATCCACAAAAGATAGCGTTTGGGCACTTGTTATATCACAGGTTATACGTTCAAGAGTATGTGATGTACATATTTTAGTTTATACAGCTGACTGGAAGGCTCATCGACTGGCTAGATCCACCTATCGACGATTGATAACTGCTGATTAAGTTATTATATTTATATGTATCACAGGGATTTTCAAAATTTAGTAGTTCGGAGACCTTCGCTATTTCTGTTTCTAGGGAATAGATAAGAAATAAAGACCATACGACACGATAATATATAAAAAGATCGCAATATGCAATTATGCCTATGATATTCGTTCGGTGCATACTTTGTATCACGTGAAAGACAAACTTAGCGATTAAGCATCACTGCCAAAATTTATTGTACGTGTAACAATGTATTATCTAACTACATTCGTCTGGATATATGTGTACATATTATTTTAAGTGTATATTAATAAAGTACATGGAAAAATGGAAGAAAATAAAATCGTTTAATTAAATCGCAAACCATTTCAATCGGTTATCGTCCACTAAAATATTTAAATATCCGTTTCCTTTTATTTAAAGTCAATTTCTACTTGCCCGAAATAGACACTGTTTACAACTTATTATCTTCGTAGGTTACATCGTTCTTTACACTTCTATTGCATAATATTCTCTATTAAATATTTATAGACACTATTTACCAACCTACCTCTACCTACCTCTATGTAGTACGGTTAATTACGTGTTGCCATTTATTTTTGAGAAAAGAAAAAGTAGTTTCTGATTTTGCTCTGCCTTCAAGAACGTTGATAAGATAACACGGTATTGTAAAAAAAAAAAAGTAACCTTACCTGGTCGTGGGAGATCTCAGATAATTTCTATCTACACGAAGTCAGATAATTCGGCCATTAAGATATGTTGGATTTTATCCTAAAATAGGAAGGGACCATCCACTCGTACCACCAAGATACGCTTATTTCGTGGTTAAACGTTGCTTCTGCTACTAATTATCGTAGTCTCGGTTCAATATCTGCATCCTTCTTAATAACGTAGAACATTATTTTAAAGAGAAGTTGAAAACGTTATCTTCCTGTATATGGCTTGAGAGAATTAATACTGCTACACGCATCTGGAATCTTTTCCTTTTTTTGCTTACGATTGATTCATTTAATTCATTTTATAAAGTTTTATATCTTTTCTGATTAACTTCGGAAAGAAAATGAGATTGTTGTAATTGATTTTTACCACGCGTTTCATTCGAAAGAGTAAAAGAATAATTCATATAAAAAGAAGCATTAACTAGAAGTATTATGTTAATCTTATTTCAGTTTCAAGGAAAACTTTAGCAAATTACAATTAAAATATACGAATGCTTAATGCGATAAAGGTATTGAACGGAAGTTGTCGTAATCCGCAAAACTCATGTGTTAACATTAGCACACGTGTTCTCATAAATATGTATAAAAAATTATTACAATATGCAAAAAATAGCTATAAATAAGCAATGGAAAATTTCATATTCAAAAGAGGTCCTGCTGACTGGCAAAACGTACGATTATTTCTTCACAATTTTGTCAATCTAAACGGACGTTTAGTAGACCAACTTGGAGAGGCTCGATAGCCTTTAATCTATTGGGCGTAGACGTAACATCTTTCGAGATTACGTAATCTCTTGTTCCGTTCTGTTCTTTTACCAAATATCATCGAACGCTTATATTTTGAAAAAGATATGCTTCTAGAATGACGATCTTATATCTACACAAACACTCTTTGTGATTTGCATGAACTAAGCGGAGGCTTGTATATCCTAACAACATATAAATTCTAAAGAATCCACTGTTTGAAATACATACCTCAAATTATGATTTTTCTTGTCTCTAAATTTAGATGTGCCGCTAAATTTTGCTTTGAAGAATTCAAACGAACAAGATAGAAGGCAAAATGATGATACTTGTTATTATTATCAGCATGATTGGAAAATCCTTTCTAGTCGAATTGTAGAAATCTCGAGGACGAAAAATTGGATAATTGGAAAATTTGAATATTTGAAACTTCGATAATTGAATAATTCATTTATAAGCTATAATAAATCACGGCAAACTACGATTGTATAGCGTAAAGATACGTAATACTGATTTACGATTTTGTTTATTATTATGCAAATTTTATTATCCTCTATTCGCATTAGCTTTAACTATCTATCTGCTATCCTCTCTATTATATAAAGCATAGGGATATTAAATACAAGTCAATCGTACAAAGTATACGTATGTATGGAAGGCAAAAGGCAATAGATTCACATCCCTCGGGAGCTGGAATCTAAAATTTCAAGAATCAAGGGGAAACGGTGGGGGGGGGGGAACAAAGTTTCCTCGTAGCGGAATCGCGAATCGTCGAGGCGGGCAATTTGATTTATAATCAATTTTACACCCGATAAAAGTTTCCCGACGATTTCGCGTTCAGTCGTCTTTTGTGGAATCCTGGATTACGCGTGGCATTTCGGAGAACCGTTATATATCATTCGCTTTATTAGCCCCGCGGATACGTGCACGTTGCCTCTGCTTTCCATAATTCTCGCATTTAGCCGCCTAATCGCGGCTGGCCTGTTCGAAATATTCTATTGACGCAACTGCACGGGAACTTTCCACAGGAAGCGCGAACGTTACGAAGGTAGAAAGAAAGAATGCTAATCGAAATGAACGATCGAGGGCACGAGACACACGACTTAAAGGAAATAAGACAGGAAGAAGGAAGACTTACAGATAGAAGGAACGATCGGCAGGGAATAACTGAAGGGATAACGAGGAAAAAAAACGGGTTAAAAGGGGGAAGAGCCGAAGGAAAGCGAGCGAGGCGTTGTAAAGGAAAAGAAACAGCAGCAATAGGAAAATCAGAGAAAGGAAAATAGACAGGCAGGAAATACGCGAAATTATGAGAGAAATAAAAAGAGATAAAGCTATCCAGCGATAAAAAGATTAAATGGGAACAAGGGGTTGCGAAATACGCGGATGGAACAGAAAGAAGGACGGGGGAAAAAAATTGAAAGAAGAAAATAAGGGAAAGAGGAACAAAGCGAAAGGGAGTAGACGCGGTGAAACAAAAAGCAAAGTAGAAAGAAAATGAGAGAAAAGGAGAAAATAAAGAGGCGGGAGTTCGATATAAGGGAAGGAACATTGCAAAAAGGATAAGGAAAAAAGAGAGAACGCGTATCTGATCGGTAGAATGGTTAGTTTTGGTTCGTCCGGGGCGTATAACGCCGCGACTACGGTGGCTTTCTCGTTAAATTTCTACTTTGGCTTACCTTCTCCCCGGCTCGCTGTTTCGGATGCATCCCAGCCGGCCATTATCTTGCTCTTTATGACGTCGAATTAATTCAACGAGCGAAATAAAGGCTCGTAAAACCGGTGCCGGTCGTCGATCGTACCGTTAATCGCCATAACGTGATATACGGTATGAGTGAAATGAACCGGATGACTGGAATTCGATTATATTCTCCTTTTTTTCTTCTTCTTTCGCCATTCTTTTTTACCTTCTTCGATTTTTGGTTTCGTGCCAATTTCGCTACCCCCTTCAGCTACCCTCGTTGATAGCATGTCAATGTACGTATCTTGCCAGACACGTTACCATATTACTCGATCTTATGAAAAGAATATATCCTCCCCTTGAACGCATAGCCTTATCTGGTTCGCTGTTTCGTACAATACGGATACTTTCGAACATCTCTCTATCGTTTGCGACAAGTCACCGGTTATGAAAGATAGCGATTAACGAACTATAAGAAACGTACGAAACAAATTTTTTTTTTTTACCCCGCAGCGACTTGTAATCCTTGATAAGCCCTTGCCTTATTATTTACTCGATGACTGCACATTCGAGTTTTCCGTGCGACTAACACAAAGATGATCGAAATATTGTACGTAACTCGATCCTAACGATCTTCGATCTTACGAACTAAAGATAGGAATTTGGATATAGGATCGAAGGGTATAAGAAAAAAATTGCAGTTTTGGATAAATGATAATATTTTTATTGATATAATAAGATACTTCGAAATATAAATGTCAAGGAACTGTTTCATTCTTTTTCCTGAAAAAAAGAAACATCGAAGACTTTCTTTTTGCCTAATTTATCGCAGCTGATCACTAATGTAACAAAAAACCAAAAATTCCTAATATGCACATCACTCAAACTTATATTGCCGTCGTACAACTTGATTACTAAACGATAACCATCGAGCACGATCCATTTCCATTTCGACTTAACCAAAAACGATCGTCGATCACCAACAACGCCTGGAAAACGGACGCGATGCCGCTGAGAAAGGAACAATTTCGCTCGTGTACGATAATATATTTCTATGTAGATTGCTCTCGTCGACGAAAACGGAACCAAAATAAGAAACGAAAACGAAGCGTATATTAGGTACGCGAATGACCTTTTTTATCTCCTTTTCTCTTAAAGTTAAGTACAAAACCTATTCTTTCCGTCCATTCTTAATTTTTTCTCTCGCTATCACACACTCTCTCTCTCTCTCTCTCTCTCTCTCTCTCTCTCTCTCTCTCTGTAACACTTTTTCCATCACTCACACTCTATACTAATTCTTAGTACCAATAAGCATATTTTCCTTGTTTCTTACTCTCTCTCTCGCTCTGTCTTTCTCTCTCTCTCTCTCTCTCTTGCCTTTCTTTCAATTTCTTTCTCCTTTCTTCTTTTTTTTTTCTTTTTTTTTTTGTTTTGTTTCTTCCGTTTTGTATCATTCTTGCTGTACAAAATCCACCCGTCCATCCTACCGAAATGGTGAGGGTTACGTCGTTATATAATATGCAAATAGTAAATAAAGAGATATAAATATTACTTCTAATATTACTATTTAACTTGTGGAATAAATATTCTTTTTTCATTTATTATCTTCTATCTAATAATGTAGCATACGCCGTATACACGTACACGTGCACTGAGCACACGGAATATCAAATACGCGGGATGCGAATACACATGTACGAGTACACCACTAATCTTGTCACAGTGCTATCGTATAAACGTGTCTTAATTCATCGCGATGCGCTTCGCTTATCGTTAATAGTTCCATCTTCATTTTCTTTTTCCTTTTCTCCCAGTCAACATGCGTATGTATATGTGTATGTATGCGTATATGTATTTATGTATTATACAAAGTCAATGTTACGTAATTGTACGGGGGTGACTTTTACGTTTCGACGATTCCCCGACAACTTCCGATCTCGCAGTACACAACCGGAGGAAGAAAAAAGTGAAAAAAAGAAAAGAGACCGGGGGCGGTAATGGGAATACGGATGTTGTCGGGGAACGACAATCACGATCGTTCTCGGTAAAATCGTAAAAATCGTAAAAATCGTGACGTTCCCTTCCGCTCACTACTTACATTCGATAAATCGCTCGAGGTATAGGTACAAGTGAACTCTTTTTTTTTTTATCTTTTGTTTATTTATTTACTCATTTTTAATAAAGGAGGTGGGTCCGGTTAACTTCGTCTATTATCCGCGAGATCGGCCGATCACGAATCCTTAAAACGTACGTATGATAAACGTGAAAAGAAATCTAGGAAAGCGTCTCGGTGGAAACGAAACTCGAGAAGCATCCATTACACGCAGATATCTTATCGAATATTGTTATCGTTAATAATTAATATTAATATTATCGATAATATATTATATTATTAGATAAAAGGTTATACAGTATATGCTGTTCTATATGCGTATATGATTATTATATAAAATGTATAATATAATATATTATATAATATTATATATTAAATATTATTATCATATAATACAATTACAAGAGAGTAGTACAATCGTTATTTACCGTTAATAGTTTTTAAATAATTATTAACAGTATTGCTCGATAATCGATAATAGAGTAATTAGATAGTTAGTAAGCAAAAATCCTATACGATTATATCTACCTACTGTCTGTCACGAACATTCCACTCCTGTCCTCTAGCAGGACCAAATCCTCTGTAATATAAAACTCGCGCTCTTCCACCCTCTCAAAGGGAGAACAAAATTTCCACGTTCTTTTTATTCATAAGCGTTTCCTTTAAAAAGCGAGATCTTTATCTCATACGGTCGGAACGTAGGGTCCCTCGATTTACACTTTACGCTGTTTCTTATCATCATTATCGTCGTCATTTTTTTTTTTGTCGTTTTGTCCATTTTTTTTCTTTTTCTTTATGTTTCTTTAAAATATCATGATTACGTAGAAAAGCTTGTGTTCGTTGAATGTCGCGAGAATCGAGACGAAATTCCAACGTACGCCACCCCCGGTTTAAAGCGGCTAAGTCTCTGTGGTGCGCGTCCGTCGAGTTAAACGCGACCAAAGAAAGACGAAGGACGCGCCCTTTTCGCTTTCGATAGAACACGGAACGAATTCGTCGAGTAAAAACAACGTTGAAATTTATTGCCTCAATACCGAAGAAAGAAAAGGTGTAATAAAATAAAATAAAATAGAATAGGAAAAGATACAAGGCGTCGAAAGACTTGAAAGAAATATGAAAAGAAAATGTGTCTATGTTAAAGGAAAAATGATTTCGAGAAACGTCCTTCGTCTTTCTCGTCGCGTAACGACGAACGTAGTTATCAGTATTTTTTTTTTTCGCTTTTACTTTTTTTTTTTCTATTTTTCGGGAATCTGGTTTTCTTGCAAAAATAAGAGATTCTATCGGTCTATATCTGTATATAATATATATATATTATATATATATAATATAATATAACATGAATATCGCAGTTCAAAAATCTGTGTATAGGGGTTCCCAATTTATTTTCCTTTATGTTTCCTTTACTCCTATTTCATCCCGGATTATATATACGATCCCCTCTCGTTACCCCACCCTATAGAAGGGGTCATTTCGTTGTGTAGCTCTGGTTACCACCCGCCCGTCGACATAATTAAACCTTTCTGTCTCATTCGCTTCATCATCTCGTACGATTTCTGTCATTCTTTCCCATTCACCCCTTCTTTTCGCTCGTGAGACGGTTTCCAGTAGCAACGTCATATAAAAATAAAGGGATAAATAAAAAATATTGTTTTGCTTTGAATAAAAAACCTAATGTTATATTTTAAGTATTCTCGTCGAGAACCCATCCCCTCCCCCTCCCCTGAAAAAATGGATTCGTCACGCGCAACCAGAATTTTCTCTTCGTCCCTCTCTTTCGTTCTCTCCGGCACACGTTCTTACCTTTAAAAATATTAAAGGTCTGATAGAACGTGATACGCGGTTTCTTAATAGCAAACTATATGTACTTATACACATACATAAAATACTCCATCTCAGAATCGTTCAGTCTCGCTTTCGCATTTTACCGTTCGTTCTCTTGCACACGCTTACACACACACACACACACGCACGTTCAATCATCCACCCACCCACTCGCTCGCTCACTCGTTCATTCACTCATTTGCCTTTACTATTCAGTTTTTTCTAATTGTTTTTTTTTTCTTGTTTTCTACACACTCGTATCGACATACTTGTACACAGCGGTAAAATCGTTCTCGTGGCATTGTTTATGCGTGCATTGCAAAAAGAATGAGCGAACGTGACGTTTACCGCACGTCATAAATCAAACGAAACAAAAAATATGATATAAAAGGAGGGAAAAAATAAAGAAAGAGAACACGGGAGAAAAGATACAATGCGTAATCGTGTAAGCACGATATCGTTGCATTTGGAGGAGGGGACGTTCTCTGCAAGTATGCACGTATTTTATAATTAACGACTGCACTGCACGCGTGTGTATGTAAAAAAAAATTTACAAAAAGGAAACACCGTGGACGCGAGATTCGCTGGATCCGGGCAAACGCGCAAATTCGATTATTCTAATTATTCTCATGCGTGTGTATCTCGAACTGTTGAAATAAAACGAAAGAATAAAAGGAGAAAAACGAAAAAAGAAAATACGATATATTTGTTCCTGGCGCAGAACGCAGAACTCTGTGTCGGAGGCGAATCTCATGCGCCACGTCGAGTCGTTATTATACAATGATAACAGTATTATAATAGTATATAATTGCCTTATCCTTTCTTAAGCTAAAGCTACGTCGATGCGTGTCGTTTACAAACGCGTAATGTTTCGTACACAACACCTTTCCTTTACACAATTAACTATTATTATTATTTTTAATGTCTATGTGGCTAGCAGGTACGTTTGCACTCTTCAATATCGCCGTAAAAGAACGGGGGAACGTGTTCTTTTCTCGCAACATTGTTCCTTCTCTTATATTATATTAGTTCGTAATCTTTAAAAATGCTAAATAAATTTTATTATTACTTCTCTGCCCCTCTCCCGATACGTTCCTTTCAAATTCACCGAAAATATCGTTCTCGCGACATCTGTCGTTTTACTCTCAGGTTTCCCGGCTGGCTGTTAACAGACACGATTTGCGATATGTCGCGGGGGATTGCATAAAATTTTTCGAAAATTTCGAACAACGTGCCTTCATCTCTAAAGCTTTCGACCCCGGCTCGTCCCGGGACGTATTGATCAAGAAATGCGCGTAAAAATTCACACCGACATTCGAAACGATGGAACCTGAACCCCGCGGATAAACGCGCAAGTATCTTTATGTAAAATCACGAAGACGTATATAATATTAATATTTCCTTTTAATATACATACATATTTATATCTTATATATAAGAAAAGAAACGGAGGAAAATAGCTCTCCGTTCCTCGAAGCCTCAATTAACGCGTGTACCCGGTCGGCTATCGTCCCGAACGACAATTCGTAGGATAAAAAGCGTCGCATGGACTAACCAGGGAGGAAAATCGTGAAGCAGGAAAAAAAAAGAGATCGAAAACGAGAAAAAAAGCACGTTTCCACGATCCAACAGCAAGGGTCACTCTCTGAGCAATTTTCGAAGAAATGTCTTTGTCGAGAGAAGGCCTAGAGGAGATATCTTCTAGTCGACCGAAGGGAGAAACGAAAAGAATATACATATACGTACATATACGTATATGTATATCTATGGTGAAAAACGAAAAAGATACGGGAGAATAAAACTAAATAAAAGAACAGGAAAAAGGGAAAGGAAGGAAAAAGCGTGTACAACGAGAAGCGACGCTAGTAAAAGGCGTCCCTCGTATTTTGAGCTACATGTTCGGATAAATATTAAGGAAGAGAGGAAAAAAAAAAAAAAAGAACAAGAACTTCTTTTCTAACTAATGGACAGTCTCTAAACGCGTCGGACTAAATTCGGCTAAAATAACGCTCGGTTAAATCTTCAACTATGATTTCTCTTTCTTCCTTTTCCTTTCTCTTGATCCACCTTCCCTTCTCTCATAATTTGGCACAATATAAAGAACTCACAGGTCGGACACACGAGCAAAAGTCGAGAAAAAAGAAAGCAGAGAGCTGCTATAAAACGGGGATTCGCTATTTTATTATTTAGCGTGACGAGAAGGCTACCGTCTTGTGAAGGCGAAATCTATTGCGAGGTATGTATATTATACATAATGCTATATATATATATATATATATATATATAGTTGAGTTTCATTTATATATAGTTGAGTCGCATCAAACTAACGAATTTCTCATCTTCGTTAAAAGCGGAAGAACTTCGAAACCGTGACCGATACAATGCTACACTATTCTTTTTCTCTTTTTTGTCTGTCGTCCTATTTCGTTATTCGATCAGTGGCAATTCGCGCATGCGCAATGCATACGCGCGCCCAATTCAAAACGCGAGCCTCCTTCGACGAAATTTCGACGCGCAGAGGAAGAGGAACGTTATACTTCCTTCTTCTTTACTCCATTCCCTGATTCTCTCTTATGTACACGTAAAATACATGATGTCGTACGAAAAGATTCCCAGAGACCAAATTTGTTTTTTACTCTTCTTAGTATGGTTAAAAATTAAGGCGCCTCTTATTATTATCCTGAGTATGCGAACAACGTTCTGTTTTCGTTAACTAATCCACTTCGTTCGTTTATAAAAAACATTTCCTCCATGTTTTATCTTCTTCTTCTCCCACCATTCTAATGTTCGTTAGTCTTTTCGTTTTGTTATTGTGTTTCTACCCGGTAATAATATAATATAATAATAGTTCCTGTAATCGCGTAAATATTTTTTTTTGTTTTTTCTTTTTAATAATTATCGTCATTGCGATCGCAGGGTTAAACGTATAAAAAATCTGTCAAAAATAGAACGGGAGCTACGCCTAGAAAATGTCGCGGGTGTAAGAACGTCGAAACTGTGATTCGATTTGTAAGGCCTTTGTGCATATCTCGTTCGGTATTCAAATATTATCTCGTTTTTCTCCTACGATGAGTCGCTAGTCGTATTTCCCTACGTAAAAACTTTCTTTTCTTTTTCTTTTATCTTTTATTTTTCGACGAGTAAAGCCACGTCGTCGGTCATTATGTATGTAAAGCGTACAGGTAAAAATGTTTTTTTCAGCTATCTTTACAGATAGATTTTCATAAAACTAGACTTCAACGTTTATCGTACTCGTTCCGATACTCGTTTCGAGAAATCTCTTCCGAAAGACACGCGAAGGATCTCGTATGTCTTTCATACTCGGAGCAACAATTAAAAAGAACACGATTGAACCGCTCGAGAACGAAAGAAACAAGGGATTTCCAGTCAAGAGTCCCTTCTACTACCCTTCCAAACGAACTCCTCGACGTTATTGAATCCACCCTCCTCTACTTTAATATACGCCAGCCGAAAAAAAATGCGTTCCACCCGTGGTTCCGAACTGCATTATTACTGCGATTAATATGTACCTATATAAATTTGAAGCACTTGGGTTGCGATTCAGGTTTCAGGTCGTATCGTCGATTAGTCTTTAATTAATCTGTATTCGTATGCGTGTATAGGTGATTGCCGCGTGTCTAGTATGCGATCTGTCCGTACATGTGTATGCTCTACTTGCACGGTATTATTAGGTGTGGTGTAAAAAATGTATATGTGTATACGCGTGCGTATACACGCGTGTTAGCGATCGTATATTACAACGCCGAGCGAGCAACGACGAATACGTCGAAACATTATTTCCGGATGCACGTGCACACGCTTTCGGACGTAGATTCCCAGAGAGGCCGATCTCTTTACGTCTTTGCATTTCGTACGCGTCCGTCCTGTGTCGGTCAGTCAATCAGTTCTACCCCCTCGACTCCCTTCCGACCATGCTGTCATCGCGACTTTTCAATCCCTCCTTAATTTTCGTCCGACATTGTAGAGAGAGAGAAAGAGAGAGAGAGAGAGAGAGAGAGAGAAAGAGAGAGAGAGAGAGAGTGAGAGCTTGCGTTCTTCTCACTGGCAGCCCTCTCTCTTCTCTCCGAGTATATCCGTTCACGATATTAACTCGTTCGCAGTGGCGCGTGTATACACACGGCGTAATGCATAATACGTACGCGAAAGTAAGTGTAGTCGTTAGAATATTTGCGTGTAATACAAATTGTGTATGTTTGTAATATGTATGGGAGAGGGAGTATATGTATATATAGTACGTGTGTGTATATCGTGTGTACATAAAGGTACGTATGCATGTACGTATATGTGAAAAAAGCTGATCTACCGAAAGATTGTTTCTTCCGGTCGTTGCTATAACTTCTCCGTTTACCATTTCTTATTTCTTTATATATATATATATTTTTTTTTATCGTTTTCTATTTCTTTCAATATAGCCCGTAAAAAGTATGTATATAAACGAATACTGTTACCTACGATTGTAATGAACACATTATTTTGCCTTTTCTATATTTTCTTTTATCTCCCCCTCGCGAGGGCACTGCACTCGCTCCTCTCTCTATAAACACGACTTCCGGTATATTTCCGCGATCGGCCGCGACAACGACGTATTTTTTTTTTTTCTTTCTCTCATGCGCGTCCGTATATTACTAATATTTTAATCCTCCTGATTTCTTTCCATTTCCTTTTCTTCTCTGTTAATTACAGTATACATAGACATATATTTATATATATTTTTTCATCGTAATATATAATATAATATAATCCCTACCATAATATATCTTTTTCTCTCATCTCTGTTGCCGATCATCTACATCTAAATCGCCAAACAACGTAATCTAATTATATAGATCGCGCGTCCGCGATCAATTGAACATTACACGAACGATCCAGTTTCTCATCGTCCGTGCGATAAAGTATCCATCTTTTCATTTAGTTCCTCTCTAAAATTCCGTCGTTATTATTATCATCATCATGCGATATATTATATATATTTATATATCGTAGCAGTGAAATGCTAGGAAAAACTTGTTAACTAAAACTCGTAACAATTATAATTATAATAGTTATCATAATGGTGATAATGAAACATATTAATAATGATAAGTAATAATAGTAGCAGTAGTGGTAGTAATAGTAGCAATAGTAGTAGTATTAGTAGTGGTAGTAATAGTAGCAGTGGTAGCAGTAGTAGTAGTAGTAGTGGTAGTAGTAGTAGTAGTAGTAG
This sequence comes from Bombus haemorrhoidalis, assembly GCA_014825975.1. Lineage (NCBI taxonomy): Eukaryota > Metazoa > Arthropoda > Insecta > Hymenoptera > Apidae > Bombus > Bombus haemorrhoidalis. The sequence goes on from CM026171.1 coordinate 4,434,691, forward strand.
TAGTAGTAGTAGTAGTAGTAGTAGTAGTAGTAGTAGTAGTAGTGGTAGCAATAGTAGCAGTAATAGTAATAATAATAATAATTGTAATAATAATAATAATAATAATAATAATAATAATTAGTAATAATAATAGTAGTAGTAGTAGTAGTAATAGTACTAGTAGTATTATTCTTCTCCCACCCAAGCTTTGTCCCTCCCTCTCGATCTATTTTTCTTCCTACCTTACGTACTTACACGCTTCAACATCTATAATTTGCAATGTACATGCATACATGGCTATGTATTATTTATGCATGTCTATATATTGTCCTATATATGTATGTACATTATTTACACGCGTTTAAAAAGCGTATTCCACACGGATCTTAATCAGATAAAAAAGATTTCCTTCTTCTGTTATGAAACCGTGTGTTGCCGTTCAGCATCCACCTTAGCGAACGTGTACCGTGTACGAACGAAAACAAAAAGTCCTAAAGACAAAAAAAATGAAAACATGCTAATCGAGGTTAGTTTTCTCTTCAAGCTTTGCGATCTCTCGGTAGCGCGAGATCTGACGTCTCTTCCTTTCCAACCCGACGTTTCTCAGCCGTGGAAAAGCTTCGAGAACGAGCACAGATATCGGATCGATCGTTTGTATTATAAAAACGAAAAATAATAGAAAAGAAGAAAATGAACAATTCGATCCCTGGTATCGAGGTTCTCAGCGTCCTGTCTACTTCTTTCTCGGATAAACTAGACCCCGATGATCGTTTAACAGCAAAATAACGATCTACCACGAAGCTAATAATATTCTTTCGTGTCTCTTATTGCACCAGTTTAAAAACTTCTACCCACTTGTATATAAAAACTGAATACACGTGAATAGGCGCTCAGCCACGAAGATCGATCTTCTTCGTCGATCTGCGTGGCGTGTTTATCTGCGCGAAATATCGACGGAAAGAAGGAAACAGAGGCGCGAAGAAAAGGACGAAAATTACCATTTACGAGATTTTTGTCGCGTTTATATTCGTTTTGCGTCATAGTCGGATTAGAAGAACGAGGAAGAAGGTAGACAAAAGACAGACGGGACTTCGACTCGAAACCCGAACTTCGCTAATATCGTTACGCGTACCGAAATGATCCGAAATGAAGAGATGCATCTGATGTATTCGTAAGAAAAACGGTGTGTGTGTGTGCGTGTGTGTGTGTGTGTATGTGTGTGTGCGTGTGCGTGTGTGCGCGCGCGCGCGTGTAAGGTACCAGGACTAAATTTCTAATATTATCTCTTTGTAGTATGCGTGTATGGTCTATGACTTTCTCTCTGTGCCCTACGGTACGTACATAACGCGTACGTACTAGGTGCAAACTGTCTCTACCTACACGTTTTGTGACTCATACGATCTTTCACCTACTTGCAAGATTCCCAGAATACAATCACTCTGCTATAGAACGCGTTTAGATTCATGCTATCGAAGGCGTGAAACGTCGAAAAACGTAAAGATCGCACAGCGATCATCAATCGATCGGTAAGTAACTACTATTAGCGACGCTGTTAAAAAAGAAAAAAAGAAAAGAAAAAAAAGAAACAACGCGAGATTGCAATGGAGAAAACAATGGAATTCGATAAGGAAGATATTTATGAATAGGTATTGTTAACAGACCAGTCATCTATGGTTTTTCTTTTTCCATGTTGAATGGCATTGTCGAACACGCGTTTTCTACCCGTAACGCGAAACACGCCGTTCTCTTTGGAACACGTTCATCGGGATTTCGGGATCTCGACGGTTTTGCTCGATCATATGAGATAATATTAATGAGACTTGCTATAATTTCTACCTTGAAACCTTTCAAACAACGTGAAATTGCGAGGATTGCGAGGAATATAACAGTTCTGAATAGTCACACGCGTAGTTCGTGCCTTGCACTCGTTCAATTACCAAAACTAGTTCGATAACGCGTGAATCTGTACTAATTTCGTTTCGATCGAATGACGCAATACCAGTAGCGCAATTATTATTAAGGCGAATATCTTGTGCAAGTTTCAATGGCAACTTGTCGAACTACAGGTTTATCTCGACTATTCGATAGAAAATCGCTGATGTAAAATGCAAGCAGCGTCACGAGCAGTTATTTCTTTCGTATATTTCGTTTGTTTATCGATTTATCGATACGAGTTTTGGAAAAAGAACCTGGCGTGTGCTTCCCACCATTCTTCTTTCTTCCCTATATTATTCTTTTTTCCGTTCATTTCCTAAAAATGAAAGATATACCTAGAAACCGGTTCAGTTTTGAAATGCGTTCTAAGACCAGTTAGTTCGGAACCGGTGCAACTAACGTCGGATAACGTTCGATAATAAGCCTCGTTTTCCTCCGTCGTACATGGATTTCGCATCGTAGAACGAAATTCCAAACAACGACGAGATATCGAACGATTCGAGGCCGATTCGAAATCCAATGCAGTCGGCACTATTATTAATAACAATCGTAGTCTTGTTCATTTTTGGCTTTCTCTCGTCGGATTTGTCTCGACTCGTCTAAATGCATGTTTTACGTGAAAAAGAAAAACTCGTGTGTATACGAGCGTGTTATACAAAACGTGCAGAAACGCGCAAAAAATGCGTGATAAATAGCGGACTGCGTGGCGGCCGTCGTTCGATCTCGTCGAACGTTTCGAATATCTTCGTGAACGTAAAACATATTTTCTCTAAAATATATAAAACATTACCTAGCTCGGAAACCGGTCTTAGTCGATATTCTATAACGCGTTAAGATGACACTGATCGAGAATTCGAAGGATAAAAAATGGAATTGACGCTATTCGCGGCGATTCAGCCTCGTGAATCGTGAATTTTTCTTAATGTAATATGCATGTGTATTAACAAAAAAGAGAGAGAGAAAAAAAAAACGAAAAACTGAAGATCTATTCTCGATAACGTTTCCTCTCTAAATTAGCTAAACTCAATTTTCAGTTCTCATAGATAACTTCCAGCGAATTTGGCCGAAACAATCTACGATCGATTCCCCCCGCCTCTCTTTAGTAAAACTTGCCGTTCGAAGTATCTTTCCTACAAATATGCATATATACGTATAAATATTCTTTTCGAAGCTCTTTGTATCGTTTCTTTCGATCTCTTCCAAGACTCGATGCCGATTCGACGCGAACAGTATTTCTTCTTCGTTCTCGATACGCATTCACACCCTTAATCCACCTTTCGATTCTCCCTTCGGCCTAACTTTCTCTTTCTTCTTACGCAAAAATGTCTATACACATATATACTTGTTTCTTCTATGGTAAAACAGATTTTAAAAGATTCGGTTTACCCATATCCGCCCAAGTGAATCACAGAACCACAACACAGCGTTTTTTTTCTCTTGTCGATGATTGGACCAGATTTCTCCTATGTCTCTTCGGACAGCGCCTTACCGGCTCTCCTCAATGCGCTGTTCCAAGTGCCTCTTCTTTCCCGTCGTCATCCGCGCGACCGAAGGTGGATAGACAAGGCAGGCGGTCTCCTCTCGTTTGCGTAAAGGCATTTATTTTCAATAATCACGTCCTATCTCGAAACGCCGAGTGAAGATTTGTCACCGATCCGCCAGGGTAACAACGAGTTCGACTCTAAAACGTTCCGAGCAAGGTATTTTTTTGGTCGTGTTGGATTAAATCCGACACGATCAGAGTGTCTCCCTCAGCGCGTCATGGCGAGACTCCTCCTTAGATAACTGAGCGATGCTCGAAGCTTCTCCTGTCGCCGCCTCAATTCCGCCACCTTCGCTGTATAGGATATATCGTTCGAGGCCAACACACCACAATATGCAGACGCTTGCCTGAGAATCGCGACTTTCGGTGCCTTATCCTTTTTCTCAACAGCCGGCACGAGAACGCGTAGCTCTTCGAACGCATTTCGTAACTCTATCCGCCTTTGACGTTCCATGTTGTTATGTTCTCTCCTCTTCTCAGTGTCTAATTCGTCGTCCGAGGAACTTCTTGACGTGGTTGACCTCATCGAAGGTGAGGATGATATGGACGTAGACGATGACATGGTGCGTCCTACCTTGTTTCTCCTCTGACAGGTCCTGTGACGAGCTCGTTTCGCTGGCTTCTGCTCGACCTGAGCAGCCCTTTTCCGTGCTGGGTTCGAGGGAGGTCGACCACGAGGTCTCGAACCTGGTGGTTTTTCTTTGAACGCGGTGTTAACCGTTAATTGGAAGTGTTGCTGGTCGGCCAAGCTTGGATTCGTTGGTAAAACCGCTGGTCTGCACGGTTTATCGAAGCTTACCACATCGATCTCTTCCTCCTCTGTAACAGGCAGAAGAAGAAGAAATTTTATGATTATTCGGACGAACGTAAAACTTGTCCAGATAATCGAAACGAGATATTTAGATTAAATATATCAGATCCGAATCGAAACTGACGATTTAAACTGTCGAGACGAACGAATATTTCTCATCTGCAATATATTCGTATTCTAGTCCATTGTAGTCATATTGTAGCTTCGTACGATGTTAGATCTAGACACTAAAACATAAATTATTACAATTGGCCTTTTTCGTTATTTCCTGATAAAATCAAAGTCCACATAGCTACCATTGACTGCTTCTACATTCTAACTCTGTGAAGTATGCTATTATTAGGTTGTTCGAAAAGTTTCTTTCGTTTCATAAGGCGATAATAAATGAACAACAATTTCTCTTTTATATTGTTTTATTGAATTAGATATGATCCATTTCCTTATTACGTTCTCTATTATTACGTTAAAACAGATAACATTGTGCGTGTATTAGTTCCTTACAAGACGAAAGAAACATATCGGACAACCTAATACTTAATACGACCATAGATCAACATTTCACTATTAAGTATCTAGACTTATGGTTAACGATTAATTGTTACTAATCGAATGCATATACCCTTCGCAAGAAATCTATTTAGAATGCAGCACAAAAGGAGAGAATCTCATTTCTTTCTATTCGAATTAATCCTGAGTGCAATGAAGGAATCAAGGCGATTTACCGAAGGACAGTGTCACTCGCACGAGTTGCAAAGATACTGCGAGATACGCCGATAGTATTTTTTTCTTTCGCAGAAAGAAACGTCGCTAATTAGTCGGGACGGAACATGCTCGGCTCCGTTTTCACCTCGGCAATCCTATATTCAGGGTGAAGGCTGACTGCGGACAACGGAAAGAGATCGTGTCACGTGAGAGTGAGCTAACTCCGAATCGACCCTGAACCCAAACCGGATGCCATCGATATCGTTTATCTCGAGAGATTCCCTGCCGGTTACGAGCCAGACTAAATAGACTATGGTCTATCTTTGCCACGATAGAAGACGTTGCGTACGAGCCGTAAGAGAACCGAGTAAAATAGGATTATGTGGGTCAGAAAGATATTCGATCGGAGCTACGTAATTTATTCTGTTATTTGCCAATTTATGTTAGGAACAGTTTTCAAGCGATCTATCTGTAAACACGTTTACATCGTTATTAGTGGCATGACAAACAGTTCGACGACCATTCTACGAGGATATAACTTCCCATTAAAAGAAAAATTCCATTAATGTTAATATCCTCAGTGGTAATTATCATAAATCAGTAGGGCGATAGCGATTCGAATTATCTTCTCGTTTTGATATCTTCTTCTGCTATGCCTAAAGTACAAGATATTCTCTCATTCTTTCGTTGTCTAACTAACGGAGTCTCGTAATGTAAGTTTCATTATTCCGTGCAAAGTACGAGACGGAATCTTAAGATGTTGAAGCTTTGGTGGGGACACTAACGATCCTACCCTATTAGGGGAGTGAAAAAGGAAGATCAATATGGTAACGGTTATCCTTTGAAAGCACGTGGCCACCGTTGCGGAGGCGTTCGAAGGGACATACGACACCGTGGGCGTTTCTGCAAACTGTGTCATCCATAGCGTCTGGCACAATCGGTGGAAATCCGGTTGGTCCAGATTCCTCTCTCTACCGTGGATACGGATCGTAACTCTTTCCTCAAGGACAACGTTCGGGATACAATCGCTCAATGTCGAGGCGCGTTTCACGACAGGAAGCCTTTCTCTTCGTATATCGGTCTCTCTCTCTCTCTCTCTCTCTATGTGTCTATCTGTCTGTCTGTCTGTCTGTCTGTCTGTCTGTCTGTCTGTATAGCGGTTCGATTACGCGCGGTCGATTTACGGATAAATTTCGTTCCGCAACAGCTCGTTCATAAAACGAACCATTAACCGGGCAACGCTCGTAAATACATTTATAATTGAATTCCGGACAACATCGGCGTGGTAAACCGTATTTTGCGACATTTAATAAATACCCAGTGTGCATCGTTCGATGCCGAGTAAACGTGTATTAGTATGTAATGGCGAGGTTAGTGTAACAAATGTGCGGGGAAGGGATGGTTTAATAAAGGAATGCAACGATGAAAAGTACATCGTCGATTCGAAGCGTAAAGCCGATTCACGGTGAGGAAGTACGTTTCTCTCGCCTGAATCCGATCCGCTCACTTTACGATCGCTGCACTTTCATACATCATTCTGTTAATGCGAACCGACTTATATGTAGTTACAGATAGTACTTATTTTACGATTTCGGTATTTTATCTGCAACGAGAGAAATGAAGACGCGAAATATATAGATGTTCCGAGATCGGATGTGAAACGAACTTGGCCTGAAATATAAAATCACAGGTTTCTCTCCGATGTGACAGAGGAAGAGCTAATTCTACTATTTTCCTGCTTTTTTCTTCTTTTCTTCTATTTTCTTCTCTTGTTTCGTTTCCGTCCAGTTCAATTACTCGCGATGGATTGGCCAAACCTTGCCGATTTTTACCACCCGTTTCCATGAGACTGTGTCTCGTTACACAAAACACAGACGGTCAGTTATCGATTTAAATTACAAAAATTCCTAGAGCTATATGTAGAATATCTTGGAACACGTTACGCTCGGCCTGTAAAACATCCAGCCGCGTCTTCCGGTTTCACTTTACCTAGCCGCTGCAATCGCAGCGTGAACTTTTAATTAATGCCCGGCAAACCGAGAAAAGAAGCACCTTCTACTTTTCTCCTTTAGATCATACGCCTATCGCACGTTCCAATACCATACGATCGATCGTGCAGGCTCGATTGATTCTAACAAATGCGAATAAATAACGAATCTATCGATTTTCTTCGAACGCCAGTTCTACTAAGAACTCGAATAACCGACCCAAATTGAAAATCATCGCTGGATGAAATATTAATCAGAGGCTGGAGTTGAATCCATTTAAAGTCTCGAACGGGGCCAAGAGGAAAGAGTCTCTCGAAGAACGAGGAAGAAGCCAAACGAGAGGAGAGACGCCGCATACGTGGCGCGTATGTCCGTGTGCAAGGCAACGAACGCAGCAATCCTCCGCCTTCGTTTCACAGACATACGTGCCGTTTGCACGTGTATCATCGTACCGGTTAGGCCAGACGCACGAATCTACCCGAAACTGGCGTGCCGCCAGGTCGACGGCGAGCAACTGTGAAAAGGCGCGAAATTTCTAAAAATAACCACAGGAGCCACCTAAACTCTAAACTAACTATAGATGGAACACCGAGGGTCGCGAGTCGAGAGAACCACTTCCCCTTTGGTCTCGTCTCTTTTCCACTGGAATAGCACCCGACATCATACTCGTCGACCCACGTGCCACCTATTTCTGTTTCGCTTTGATTTACATTCCTTTTACCCACCCTTCTCTATTTTCTCCATTCTTATCGAAGAACATTTATAGTTTGTATCTAATAATATCGATGATAATTGCTCAACCGTTTATTAATAATTTGCATGTAAAGTCACTATAGAGAAAGACTACGGTTAAACAATTTTTAGAAAATGAGATCGATCAGTTTTATTTCCGCGAGTGACTCATACGTTGCAATATATCGCGCCGAAATAAGCGCCACTTCCATTGTACACATAATTTATACGAAATTCGTGCGCAAATCAAGGTGTTAATGTTTCTCAGCGAGGAAGGAAGTGTCTCGTATTTCGTTCTTCTGTCGCATGACCCAACAGTCGAAAAGTCGAGACCATCGAATCGCTAATTGAACAAGGTTGATCGATATATTTGACGAAAGAAGACCGTGAACCGTAGCCAGAAAACAGGAATTACGTTACTATTTGCATTAATACGAGTCTTTGATAGGGAACGAGAATTTTAACGTTTGCTCGAATTGTGCTCGGTTACGTTTTCGTTATCGAACCGGTCGTCATTTTCATTCGACAGTTCGTGAATTGTTAATTACTGTGACAAAATAAATGATTAAATGCATTGTAAAAGTTGTGTCTTGCCAGATCAATTTCCGTGATTGACTTTAATTTAATAATGAAAAGAATTATATTATATAGATATAGATCATAGAGCCATCCAGCTACCACAACGTTACACACGTCCAATGCGCCAATTTCGCATCAGACATTAACATGAAATATGTACGTGTGACGCATTACGAAAGACTCTCAATTGCTCGACAATTTAACATATTTGAATATTGAGTGAAACTACGATCAAGATTCAAAAATAATGATACTTATCAGTGAAAAGAATACTCTTAAAACAGAACGGATTATTTAAGGATTTATGAAATATCGCGTATCAATTAAGAAAATTAACGAATCAACATCGAAAATTCTTCACCGTCTATTCGATCCAAACGAAATTAATCTAAGATCTAAAAGGGAATTAATGTGCGAGATTCTTTCAAACGTTCACACACCTAACACACCTACCAAACATGACTGCATGCAAACGGAATCACGAACGTCAAAGAGAGCGTCGTCATCCTCTCCCAACCTATCCCACTCGGTGAGCTCGGGCTGAAACTCGTCCAAAATTAGCAGAAGCAGAAACCGAGTCAGGAAGAGGCGTAAATCGCGCGCAAAGGAGACGAGGACAAGAATGGAAGAAACACGACATGGCGAGGAACGCACGTACTACGTGTACACGGTGTACACGTATGTGACAACGCATGGCCGCGTCTGCGAAGGAGGGCGCGCGCGAGGAGGCTGCGGAAGAGGTCGGCGGCCCAGAAAGAGGCGCGACGCGACGCTGCGACGAGAGGAAACTTTGAGGAGGAATTTTGCTCCGCGAAAAAGAGGGGAGGGGTAGCGATGACGGTGTACGGTGTGAACCGCGAGTCGACCACGTTGCGATGCTCGCCGGGGGAAGGGGGAAAGGGTGGTAACGTCAATTCGCGGCAGCACGTGCAGCCGTGTAAGAGCGACCTTGGGGGTCAGTGCTCTCAGTGTAAGCAGGCCATAGTAGTACGTCGACGCGAATCGATCGGCTCTCCTCTCTCGTTGGGATAGGCGACCGCGAGACAAGAGAGACACGAGGAGAGGGGAGAGGTTTTCGTGATATCGAACGGTCGCTTCGGCTGTCTGCCTGCGGAGCGAGCTTCAAAAAACCGGGAGAAGGGATGAATTTCCTTTCTCTTCTTTCTCTTCTTTAGGCTGAACAGTATAAAGCTGTCTCTCTCGTCTCTTTATTTTCCTATCTCTGCGCTCCGCACACCCTCGAACGTCCGGGTATCCGGATGAAAGTGCCGCAATTTTTTCCCGACAAATCCCTTTTGGCTGATTACGCGTTTTGATTTGTACGTTTCGCACAGGGCGCGGCACACCCGTCTGGCTGGCCGAATATTTTCCGAGGGGAGAGATACACCTCTCGCCCGGCAGAGAACACAATGCGCAGAACGCGGTAACCCTGCGTGTAGCACGCGTGCGGCACGCTCGCTTTGGAAGTGAACGTACCGTATATAAATTTCTTTGATCCCGTTCGGAGATAACTGAGACAAGTGTCCGGGAGGCTCGCGAACTGGACTCGCGAGAAGTCTGTATATAAAGTATGGAATTTAGCCAAGCTCGGCGTTAGATGGTTCCGTTACGCGAAGCAACGATCACTATCGCCGACGAGCTAGAATTGAAAAAAATGATATCACAATGCGGAGGAGAGCATGCGCTCTTTCGAGATACACGTGCATAAACGCTAATCTGTCCGTATGCAGCGAGAAGGGCGTGAAAATTCCATTACAGCCTATAGTACAAGGGGAAAGTAAGCAAATAGCGTATCATATAGGTACTGTAGCTAGAGAGTCGACTCGGCGTGTGATACTTGGCACGTGATTCAGTCTGTACAGCAGTCAAATACCGATTCGCGACTCTCATTGACGCTAACTCGTATAGAAAAAGATCGCAAAGTTTCGCGCACGAGTTTCGCAGTCCCGCCACACGATATATAGGTCTCTCAATGTCCGATGACCCGTTACTTCGCACAACAGATAGCCGTCAGATAAGAGAAATCTATGTGAACTCCGCTAGAAATCTGTACGAGCGTTCTGCGTCCATGGTGACCCGCGCGAACTCTGAGCAGAGTGTTGCGCTAATTCGTCGTTCATGGATCATCAACTTTTTCGAAATCGCATAACATTTTCAACGAGAGCTTCGACGGACAAGATAATAACAGCAAAGACCATTTAAAATGTGCACGGATTACATCCGAACGTCGCGTCGGCTCTCAAATATGTAAAACACAAATTCGACAAGCGATTTCGATCATTTTCTTTTTCCCTGTTCCAGTTGGACGATCCGCTCGATCGTTCTCTAACCTTGGGCAGACCGAATTCCAGCGATATCAAAGCAAAAAGCATTGGGTGACGAGCACGGCATGAAATTACTTTTCGTGGAATTCTGTCCCCAAAAACGAATCCCACGATTCGAACTATCCCGAGATGACAATCCCTTTAAGCGGAGCCACATATGCGAACGTGACGGCACGTTTCTCTTCCTGGTCACTCGATGTACACATCCGTATACGAGGCGAAGCCATAAATCTCGTCGTGCCCAAGACTCTGGCGCGCTCGCGGCTAATGCCTCGTACTACCAGGCGACTCATCCACTCCAGTTACGAAAGTGAGCGCGCGCGCGCACACGACGTGCAAAATGCCTTCTTTCTCTCTCACCAGGTACCGGTCGACGGCTCGAAAGTCACGGAACACCGCGGCGGCATCGCGTTCCACGCGAGAAACGGTTCGCGGGGGACACAGAAATCGGCGCGTTGCGTGCAAGAAGCCGAACGATCCACGGATTTTCTCCTTGTGCTCGACGATACACGCGGTGTATACGGCCAGCCAGCGGCGCCGAGACATACCTCCGAGACGAATTTTCTAATTGCCTCGCGAGCGAGCTCGTTAAATTCTTCCGACTAACAACTCTCTACTCTAAATACCAACTTAGACAACCCCTTTGATTTAAAGGTAACATCACGACGACCCAACACGACGAGCCACCGCCCACACACGTCTGCCAGTTTACTTGGCTATCGGCAAATTCATAAAGACCCGCTGGCGTTTTCTGTTCTACTTTGTTCGAATCGGAGCAAGAGTAACCGGAGGAAGGTAGCGAAGTACGTAGCGAACAGGTAAAGCTCGTTCAAAAAAATCACAGACCATAACGCGTTACTATCCGACGGCCAAGTCCAATTACGAGGAGTCTCCGGGCTCCACTGTGTATCCGCCCCGTGTGTTCGCGCGAGTATACGGATGTACTTGGAAAGCATGCCGCGAGATACTACCATGGATAACAACCTACGCGAGATACGAAATACGACAGACGTATCTGGGGGATAGTAGCCAGGAAACGACCCGGTGACCAGACACCATTAAGCTCTGCCCACGAGACGAGATCCGCCCACGAAACGGGATGCACATCGCGTCATCGACGTTCGCGTGAACCGTCACATATATCGCGCTAGACGAACGTTGACGACGACTTCCGCGCTACTGACGCATCGTCATCGATACCACTTTTGTATCTATGGAATACAGACGTGGGGAAAGGAGAAGATACGGAAAGACGTTTCTCCTCCATCGTCTTTTTCTTTGCTCGATTGACTCACAGAAAATGCCAGTTACTCGCCGTTCTTACATCTGTCTCCTTCCTTCCACCTTTTCTTTCCTTTCTCTTCCCTTTCTTTTCTCCCCTCTTCAATTCCACTCCTCCTCTCTTTCCATCCTCTCTTCACTCTACAAGACCGTCTTTCGCTATACATATTCTTCTCTGTTTCTCACTCGATCGAGTCGAGAGAACAGGAGAAAAAGAGAGGGAGAGAGGAGCGAGTCTGGCATGCCGCCTCGGAAGAACGAGAAATGCAATAAGAAGAGGACAACCGCCGTACTGCTGCCGCCATGCCATGCCATGCCATGCCGTTGCGATCGAGTAAAGAGGAAGGAGTGCCGTATCGGGGACTACGGTGCGCGGGAGGAACGTAAGAGAGTACTTGCGAACCGCCAACATTTCCTCTCTCCTTTCGTTATGTCCTCTCCTACTTACGATCTAATCAATTTCGAATTTTTAATTAGGCAACGCGGTCTTTACTCCTACGAGGTTTTCCTTTCTCCTGTCTTTTCATTTTGCTCGCAGTATCGGGTAAAAGCTTCGATCATTTTCTTATCCTGAACATGATACAGATTCTTATCCTGGAAATGATTGAATGGTTCGTTATCAGAGTGTACATTTGATAACACTCCCGACGGAAATTAAAATTGATAATTTGCTATTTTTGCATTGCAGAAAGGGGAATCGTGGTACGGAGTGTGTTACGGAGAAGGTGGGGGAAAAAAATGGCAAAAAGAAGAAGGTTCTCTGGTCGCCGCTGATGCCGGTCGGCATTCCCGAATCAAGTTTTACTTGTCTGACATTTCGGCGACCAACCTCCTAATTCTTGTTACAGAGGTGGTGCAGGCATCCTGGTTCGTCGACCAGACGTTTGATACAGAAGAAAAATGATCGGCTATAAATGTGTACTTCTTTCTCTTGTAACGAAAACAACGTAAGATGACCAGCAATTAATATCAATTACAAAAATTGAGTACAACGAAATTCTTCTATGAAATTAAAATTCAAAGAGGAATAAATATTTCGAATTTCGACTCCAAATATACACAGTCGATCGAATCAATAAATTGCACTAGTAATAAAAATTCTATGTGTAAACTTATACATTCGATTACAATTCTTCTACAAATTTGACACATAAAGAGGAGTAAAATTCATGTTTCATATCAAGCAAGAAACGGAATATCGATTTTAAGAACGCGGAATGAAAATTAACAGCGATAAAATTAAAAGTCCTAAGAGTGGCCTAACGTTTTTACTACGATACTTATCAGAGCAGCAGCCTCTCCCACGCGGCCGAACTTAATGAATGAATGAATGAATGAATTACGTCACAGCCGGAGATGCACTTATACGTACAACGTCGGAGGAGTTCCTGCACAAAAATAGGCACCCACTTGCTCTCCCGAGGGAAAGGCATAATTATAGATATCTTGGTAAAAGAACCGAGAGTAACCATCCACCACTGCGAATATTCACGGTGGGGGTAACACTATGAAACGTCCTAACGAGGAAAAAGAGAGAGAGAGCGGGAAAATAATTGCTTACAGCTTATACTTATGTAGAATATTAACTAATACCTTCGAGAGATACCAAACCCACCTGCGTATAAAACCGATACCGCGAGGCTGAATTGTTTTGCAATAACCGCAAGGACCGTTACGCGCACTCGGTGAAACCGCATTTTAGTATTATCAGAATGCAGTACCCACGTCAGTCAGAAGGAGAACTCTGTGTGTGTGTGTGTTGTGTGTGTAGAGAGAGAGAGAGACTTACTTTAATAATAGTAAACCAGGGCGGTCGGGCGCCGTATTTCCACTTTCGTTTCGTTACGCGGCTAAAATCGGCGCGAGATAGATAAAACGTGTTAAACAGCTCTCGATATCAAATCAATGCTCTTACTATATCGAACACGACGTTTATTTCCTTTTGTGGCGGGCCAGCCGTTCGTAACTGGCACAAACCGATTCAGACCGTGAAGGAAAATGGTCAAAGTGAAAATGATACCGCGAATTTCGTGGTGGCTGCGCGCCATCGACTTTCTTCGAACGTTGCTTTCGCCGATTCGCTGAAATCGAAACTTAGGCTATAGCTTATCGCGTATATGTGAGTCTATCTAAAGTGCATGCACGCTGCACCCACTGAATTCCAGAATCGGGCGAGCACATTGGAGGTGACGATACCGACGACAACGCGTACATTTTTATGAGCGCGACCGTTCTCCGCTCGCGTTCCAGCGTGCCGCGCGATTTTCCAGGAACCTTCAACTGGAGAATTTGCATGAGCAACGGAATGAAGTCCTGGTCGATGGAAAAGGAGAGGCTAGGCGGGGTTGCGCGCGAATACCACGAAAAAGGAAGGTCCAGACGTAAGACGAACCGGCGTCTTCGTTGAATGTGTCCCGGGGATCGCAGGATCGTACCAATATACCACGACACCTCGTTACAATGAAGAAACTCGAGAGGATCGCTACTGAGAACCCGGTAAACCATTCTACAAAGGGGAAAGTCACACCAGGTTGACGATACTCGATGCATCTCGCGCCTCCAATTAAAAAAACTTCGTGAAACACGGAATATCCAAATCTTTCAAAAAACTCTCCTTCTACATTCAAACGGAATAAAAACCTTTTCATTCTCACGTCTGAAATATAGTACAGAAATTTAACCCGTAGTTAGCGTGATGATCACTTTGTCGCAAAGGCGATATGTTCAGAAATATACAGATAATTTGAAAAAAATGTTGTTTCCTGCATTATATGTATTTATCGGTATTTCGGCCATTAAGCTATGATACATAGATTAGCAAATACTGATATTGGTAATACTTAGAGACGAATATGTGGTATCGCGTTTGCACAAAAACCTTCTTAGCATTTGATATTCCGTTGAATATTAACGATCATAGAAAAACTCCTATGGCTCGAGTCAATTACGAATTCATATGATCATCGACGAACGGAAAGAGAAATATTGCAACCGCGTATTTTACTTTCCAACGTTTGCAGCGCATAAAAGTAGGACTTGGCACGACCTTCGTGCGCCGTCATATTACAGAGTCGATGAAGATTCTTAATAGGCCTGACAGACCAGTCTAACGATTTCTAAGCACGACGCGTTTCCGCGCTAAAATACATGCCTCGACGTTGAGGCGGCGCTCGTTTCCAAGAATCAAGTCGACCGTGTGTTCCGTTGAGAAAATTGATTTTTCACCGGGATGATTAATCCGTTAAACCATAAACCACCGAGATTCAGCAAATAGAAATAACTTCGTAGAATTCAATGATCATTCTTTCCGTAACGAGAATCCCTTTCCTCCTATCCTCCGCGACGTCCAAGTTTACGCGGTACTTACCGGGGTTTACGTAATTAATGGCGCTAGGCAGCTGCAATTGGCGCTACACGTAACACACGTATACGCACGCACACGCACACGCGCACGCATACGCGCACGCACACACACACACACACACACGAATGCAGATAAACGTCGTTCGATCAAAGAGTGAAACGTGCTACCGGGCAAAATAGAGTACAATGTATAAGTTCCTTATTGCAGTCACGTGGATGACACACGTGCATGGAAATCGTCCGTCTTTCTTCGACTTTGACGAGGAAATTACAACTAGACTAGACTATCCTAAGTATGTATTATGCAAATATTGATATTTTCAATGCGATAGTTTATAATGCGAAATTCCCGCTAACGCCGGGCCAAGTGGAAGATAATTCCTCGGTATGAATTTCTTGATTAGCGCAATTTCTTGGTAGTACCTACTGGAACCAAATCTTCTAATCGGGATATAGATTAGATTTAAAACGTATAAATAGCGAAAATCTTTTAATCGTTACTGATTATTCATGTAAGAGATAACGAAACTAAATTTTGAATACATAGCAGATAAGTAGTTTGATAATAGATAATAAAAAAGATTCTCACATTAGTCTTTGTGACAGAACCTTCGACAACAACATCTAACTTGAAACATCCTAAAAAATGCGATAATCATCATTCTATTCGAAATAGCTATTTTTTGCATCACGAAAAAACCTAACCTATCAGCATTAGTATTACAGCTTTAAAATAACAACGCTTATCTATATCCTTGTATTCCTACGATACGATAACACACGTATTACGTATCGTTATCATCGTTATCATTATATGAAATGTAATTGTACAAAGTTGAAAATATTTCAAAGATATTGAAGTGAAAACAAGGATGCCAAGGGGGCACCGGTGCCCGCGTAACACGCCACTGTAGTATCCCTCGCCGCGGCGAACGCGACTACGGCGCGAATGGCAAAAAGGCTTAACCGCATTCCGGCGACCATTTAAACCGCCGCGGCGGGGTCCCACGCTTGACCGCAAGCAGCGACCGACCGGCCGGCCGGCTATCGATTGACGTCACTTGGTACCGCGTGACCTTCGAGTTCCCGCGCGATTAACTGCGCATGCTCCGACGATCCTGCTTCAACCGAGTGTGCACCTGCACACACGCTCGCGCATCCGTGAACGCATCAGGTAAAATGCAACGCGATAACGCTTGAAAAATTACGTTCTTTTTCTTATCAAGCCTGCTCGTTGAAAATGTTCTTTATCATTCTGAATTATTTTTGAAATTTCTGTTTTAACAAAATAAACGAAAAAAGTAGAAGTTTGAGGTGATTGGATGACTTTGGTATATTGAGCAGAGAAGGTAATACTTGACGTAAGCTGGTCGGCAGTAAATGACCGGTCAGGTACCGCAGACGTCACGCAGCGTGGCGCAGCCCCCTAGTTCGCGGCGCATTGCTCGCATGAAAAAGATGCGCATGCGTCGTTCGCCGTCATGCCTCTCCGGTGCAGCAACCCTGACTTTACCTTATCTCTTGCATGGAATTGTTCAATTTAAAGCTCCGTGTGTTCTACGATCGAACAGAATCGTATGTAACACTGTTTATTTTTTCCGACGTGGAATTCTCTCCTCGATTACCGAGAGGACTGAATTATCGACCGAACCGGATGATAAAACCTTCGTAGTATCTACAGTCTGTAAGTAAAAGCAGTCCAAAGAGGAATAGAAAAAAGTTTGGTTCCGTATCGGGACATTGCCTCATATCCACGCTAACGGGGGAAAATGGAGGGTAAAAAAATCATCCCGTGGACTCTCGAACAAATCAGATTACGCGAGAGGGCAAAGGTCTTGCCAGATATCAAGAACGGGTGCTTTCTCACCAGAAACGAGGCCAGATCTCATAATCACAAATTACGTAAGAGTGAGAGCTGATTGTGCGTATATATATATATATACACACACACACACACACACACGCTCTTCGAACTGAAATGTCTCATCGATATTAGAACTTTTCGTGAATCGACTAATGTTACCCATACATTAATTTCTCTATTCCTGATATCTTATCTTTCTTTTTCTTATTCCATCGTACAAATAAGAACGGATCCTCGTTAACGTTTTCCGAAAGAAACAACATTAAGCAATCATTAATACATTTAACGAGGTTACGCCGTTGTTCGTCCCTGTGCACTGGTTTCTCGTTGCTTCACTGACCTGTCTCTGACCGCGGTCAAAAGTAGCCATTTGCAAGTCGTGGCCCTGGCAATTACCAATTACGAACGGTGACACGATAACACGAAGGCCGAAACTGCGATGGTGTCCGGTCACACGGTGCTGCCGTCTTCTTGATCCATTAAGAGCCCGATCAGGAAACGGCGGATAGCTTTTATAAGAGGTCGGCTGCGCGGTCGACGTACTATGCTCAAGAATTCTCTCACCGTTTTACAGCTAACGCGCTCTCCCATTCCTCACCCACTCAGAAAATTCAACTACGTCGATCAAACGTTACACACAATTACTCGGTCTCCGGGTTTCATCGATTTTTCGTCGAATCATGTATATAATCGTTAATGTGTCACGAGCGAACGCAACACGTGTCGCACCAAATCGATTAGCTTGCTGCTTTCTGCGATAAAACATAACAAATATTTACTAGATATGTATGTATATATATATATTGAATAGTAGACGTGCATGGTTTAACGTAAATATCAAATAAAAGCCTAAAAAGAAAAGAATAGGAAAGATCGTTCGAGCTTTGATCTCAATCGTGTTGCCCTTCTATCTTTCAGAGCTCTTTGCCTGTATCAAAAGTATGTATTTTGTACGAAGGTTTTTATGCAAGTACGTGAGAAACTTTTATACCAAGAATATAAGTACTTCTTTATATGAATTATGCGAAAGGAGATGTTACAGGTTTCGTCGCTCGATCACATCCGACAACGTTCAATAATCAGCCAAAACGAAGACCGCGAGATGCTGGCAGGAACACGAAGGTTAAGGCAGCTATTCGTGAGCGTGCTCGAAATGTCACATTGTACCGAGCGCGTCGCAAGCATGACGCAGAAGAATTAGAGGGCAACGACGTAACTACACGGCCCAGTGCACCGAGGTTCGATTTGACGAGTAATCGGAAGGAAAGGCCGTGCGCACCGGCTAAGCGTCGGGTCACGTGCGCGCGCGTTAAGTGACGCCGCACACGTGCACGCAACTGCAACCGGTATATACACGCGTGTGCGGGCAGAGCGACGCGGTCATTGCGCGACTCTTTCCTCGTCATGTTCTCCTATCGTACGAACGCCGCACACACGCGCAACCGCAGCGTCTGAATAACGTCGGCTATCTTCGTGTGCGTGCATTCTCGGTATCTATAAAACGACGTTAGGATGTCACCATGTGGTGCAACATATTTTCAGGTGGCAAACAACATCATTCCCCTAGGTCGAAGAGACGGCACTGTGCACAGTCCGAGCGAATTACGTGAGTCGCGCCAAACTGTGCACACCTCCCCTCCACCCTGTTACTCTTCCGAGGACTGTCTCTCTCTTGCTCTCTCCCGGAATCGTTATAGCTATAGTTAGATCAAGCAGACATGGAACGACGTCTCCAATGGGCTACGAGGAAGCTAGCTTACACGTGACGAGCCCTGAAAACCGACCGCTGGTTAACCTAATCGCGAGCTGCCAGACCGAACAACCCAAATGACCACTGGAGAAATTCGTGCGACGCGCCTGCATATTTCTGCGCGCGCGCAACAGTATCGTCGCTGCGGACCCGTCTGCGTAGTGCTGACCCCAAGCGCGTCTTAAGACCGAAAGAGTTATGTTGTCGTAGAATTTAAAAAAAGCCGAGAAAAGTATGTTTCCTCTAAATATCTGGAGGTTTAAAAATAAAGTGGACATAATTCGAGATGCAAATATAAAGGAATCTCCACGTTATAGAGTCTGAAGCGAATTCGTGTATGAAATGTTTGTTAGAAGAAAGAGTTGACGATAATTAACTAAAAATAGATTGTAGATGATACTCTGTTTTACCACTCCGTTCCGAGAACTTTTCAAACGACTTACGTACTTGTGTATATTTTACATATAGATAGGAGGTCAGACCCGCAATCGTAACAAATAACAACCTACTGTACATCGTTCCATATTGAATGAATCAGTTTAAGAAACTCGAGCTCCACCCTGAATTTTTCCATTCATCGTACGTAATCACACGTCTGCTTCTCCGATATTCCGGACTTCGATATTCTAATTTCCTACGGTTATATGTGGCAGAGGGCAAGCAAGTGTGCTCGTGTGCTTAAATATGCGTGAAGTTACCGACACGGATAGAAATAATGTTCACTGTTCGGAACGAGTACTAAACGTCTACTAGTATCTACGAATGTTGTAAACGTACACATGTATTTTAATGCGAATATTGAATATCGTACGCAAACATCATATGCATGAAATTGGCATGTGTCCAGGTAAATCAGCAAAAGTAATTAATGTTGGAAAGCCTAGAGAATAACGTTTCTTTGTGAAATTATGTAGGTCAAAAAATGAGTTATATGTGTATTTAATATGTTAATATTTCAGCCAAGTACATATTTAACCAACGGCCGAATACGATCTTTTTATTTGAATTACATATGTAATGAACTATTATCAGCTAATGTGATTACTTCAATACACAGTATAACGGACAGACCCTTCGTTAACATTTCATTCGTCGAATATGAAACACGTTAAAATTTTGTTCGGCCTTTTTCTTACTCTACCTATTTATTGCTACTTAAAAGAAAAAATCATCCTTCTTATCGTGCATTTACTGTAAAAGATTTTCCAATGATACTGACGCAACGAGATAAGCATCGACTCCCTTCTTCACCGATAGCAATCATCCTCGTCATTGAAAGCAAATGAACGTTGCGTATACAGCAATTAAATTATACTTATGTTCCGTGGCGAGTGTATACCGATGCATAACCTTCGCCGCTATTAACCTAAAACGAGCGGAATATCTGGTCCTGCAGGCAGACGGTGCTAGAGCATCTAAGAAGATATACCGTTGTAAAATATTCAAGAGGGTCGGTAACGTACATAGGAACGTATATGCATGCCGACAACGAGATCGCGAGCACGTGAAAGGAGGGCCTTTCTCGACTGTATCTCTATCGACTGTTGAACCGCTTCATACATTGTATGAAACGAAAATACATTGTGTGACACGCGTGGATGGCTGAAAAATCACACCCTTACGGAACAAAAACGTCTCTCTGTTCGGCAAGATTACCTGCGAGATGTGAAAATTGTTCACGCCGCGGTAACGACAAAAGGCGCGCGCCTCCTCTTTGTCCTTGGAACCTGCGCGGTAAATGAAAATGAAAAGAGAAATAAAACAAGAAATGGCGAAAAATTCGTCTTCCATCCTGCACACTAACGCGGATCAAATTGTTTGCACAAACACGAAACAGGACGTGGTGCGACCCACGTGCGTTTAGGTTTTCGAAAGGCAAGCGCGCGTGTAGCAAACACAAAATTCTCACGGGTTTCTTTCTCTATCTCTTTCCGTCCTTTTTTCGCTTTTTCCGTTCCCTACCAAAGAATAGAGCCACGAAGAAAGAACGCCGTTCTGTCGAGCCGAGGACGTTAGCGTAACGACCTCCGAACTCGCCCGAAACGAGTTTCTTTTCTCGATTGTGTCGCATTCACCGTACTGCCGCGACGAATGACGAATAACCAAACGCGTGATTAGCATACTCATGCGGGTACCCGAATTCGGCGAACTGCACTCTCTCCCGGGTGCGGAGCGCCGTGCCTTCAATTGCACTCGATTAAGAGGATCCTTAGTCCGACCTTGCTGCCTCCGTTTAGGAGGGCACAAAAGAAGCAGATGAATAAACTGGTTGATCCTTTGGCGGATGCATCGGATAAAACGTATCCCGACCCAGAACAAGAGGTATATTTTTGCTACTTAAATTTCACGGCAAACCGCATACATATTGACATATGAAAATGAAACGATGTTAATATTTCCTGTGAATTATAGTCTGGTTAACCTTCACGCTAATTAACCATGCTATTTTGTTAGCAATTACGAAACTAGATAACGTGTTCACTTATTAGCCAAAGATAAATTATACAATATTCTGTAAGGGAAATGAAAATGAAAAATCTGGAATATTTATATTAGAGGAATATGAAAATTTAATAAACGTATTCCTTTTAGGTGTAATTATTTCATTTCAACTAGCCTTGGAAAAATAGTGATTAAAATGAAATATAAACGACACGTGGAGCGAAGTCAATGTCACAACGCATAGGTTAAACTATTCAACGAGCAAAAAATGAAATGAAAATTGGTCAACTTCTTCCTTACTCATTTCCTATAATTATGAAAATGTACATATATATATATATATAGTATTTTACGTATTTCTTTTATTATATGTATAGTATCTATATACTTATATATATATAATATATTATATACAATAATATAATATAATAATATAATATATATAATCAGAGATATTGAGTATGATGACGCGACGGACAACGGAAATACAAAACAACGTCTTAAAGAACAACGTGAAGAAGGAAAACAGAATCGTAAACTCACCGGAATCGGAAGGTGTCTGCACTCCAAGGTGTTCTAAATTCTTGCTGAACGACTGATTCAAGTGATAGCAATGGTCGCTGAGAGTATTCCTGATATTCGTCTCTCTATGCACTTGACACTGATCCTGCTCTTTTCTTCTGCCACGTCGGCCGGTCTTTCGCTTATTCTGGCTTACTCGTACAGCCTTGGTAGCCGATACTGATATACACTCGGATAATTTCTCGTGTATGTTGATCTGGTCGTGTCTAAAGAACGGACCTTCGTCCTCTGTTTCCGTATCGGAGCTAGAGCTTTGCGGTGTTTCCGGCCTAGTGGATTCGCCGTCGCTCTCCAGATTTCTTGCACGGCACAGTTGCTGGGCCTGTTGCTGATTGACTGCCAACGAATTCCCTATATAAGCGGTATTTGCTCGTGATATCAAGACGCTTCGACCAGCCGGCACCTTTTTCTGTATCAGCGAATCTTTCTTCGCAGGCAACGTTCTGTTGTGCTCTTTACTGATGCATAGCCCTGCCCACATACAGTCGTGATGACGTATCTCTCGAGACAGGCAGGTCATCTTGTCGTACTGCGGATCCGGCAACACTCCATCGTCGAAGGTGCGCTCGTAATACATTTCCGAGTAGGCGTCCACTCTGTGATCTATAGAGAGGAAGTCCGGAAGATCGAACTTCTTCCATATGTCGTCGGACACCACTGTCGCAGTGTCCAGGGGCTCGTCTAACAGGCCCAGGTCAGAGCAGTCCCAAACCGGCACCGGCATTTCGCCTAAAGGAATCAACCATACCATTCATCAAAACAGTCAAACAATCATTTCGGTTAAATCCTTGTAGGAAATTAAATCGTTTTATGTTCAAGCCTTTGATAAGATTGATATAAACTTTGTCATCGGGTATTACGCCACTATCTGAATAACGTGCATAATGCGAAACTCTGGAAGTTAAAAAAAAAAAAAAAAAGAGTTTTTTCCTTCAAATATTTTCCTTCCGAATTTTAACTTTCAGCGTTTTTCGTATTACGCAGATAGCGGCGTAATACCCAATGACAAAGTACATACGACAAAAGAAGACCTAATCCCAATCACTGTTAATTTTAAGAGGGAAAATAAGAAAGACATTCTAAGAAAGAAAATCGAAAGTTCTTTTATGTGTTATCACTATCGGTGTAAATTTCAATTGGAAATAAAGCTTGTCGATCGTCTAATCGATCATCCATCGAAAACAGCCCGATTCCTTTACGGTTACAGCATGTTGCTTCACCGAAGAGCACTGTTCGGTACTGCGCCGCGTGTCGTAACATCAACGCATTATCACAGAAATCAGCGAAACGAATATGTACAGTTAATGCTATGAAAATACGAACAGAGGTCGGAACTGGCTCGCGTGTACGCAATAAAAATAGACGTCCTTCGTTGCCGACATATCCACTTTGCACGCTTTTTTGCTGCGTCTTGATAAAAAGCGCCAGTTAAACATGGGATAAAATCAATATCGACGATTAACGAAACAGAAAATGCAGAAAATGCCTATAACTATAATTTTGTTTGTTTATGAGAGGAAAGATTTCTTGTAATCAAAGGCTCCAGACGACAAAAATTTCTAACGGAATTAAGAATTCCCGCATTTTTGTCGTCACCATAGAGACATGTTGTCTCTTACATTGACTCAGATCTATTGTTCGCTTCAAGTATTATTTTCTATACTGTGTATTCTTATATGAATCTTTACAAGTTAACAAAAGACTATATTAGGGAAAAAATACGTGCATTTTACACATATTTATGTCTCTTACATTCACAGATACGTTATTTACGCTATTTATCGATAAGTAACTAAGGTCATAAATCAGTGACACGTGACACATTCCATACGATTTTCTGTTTGCGAGCCTATTGAAAATTATAATACCAAATGAGAAATACTATTCTGCTTCCTCCGATAAACGATACTGTTGGTGTGATGATCGTATTTTGTAATTTATAAATTGTCCGTCACAATGATAAAATCAATTTAGACAAACTGTATTATAGATAAAGAGTTAACCATCAAATTCATGTAAAATATCTTCACACTTCCGATACTTGGTTCTTGGTGCAAAACACTTACAGCGATCGATAAGCGTCTGCATATGGGAAGAGAAAATAAAAAGGAACCGGTACGAATCGAATTCGCTCGGACGAGGTGCCTTCGAATAAATCACGGCCGGCCTCACGAAACATCCCTAGAGAACGCAACATTTTCCCTCCTTGCGTGAGAGAACCGTTACGCATCTTTCTCTGCACCGAGCGGCAAACCGACAACGGTTCACGGTACGTTTCGTCCACCAGGTGTTGCAGCGAGATCCTTGGAATCTCGTGTAATCTCGCATAAACAAGAAACAGACTATACGTCTATTACGGTTCAACTATGTATTCCGAAATAACCATCTGAATGCAAAGAGGACAGTAGTCGACATCAATGATATATACTTAGGAATAACCGTGCCGCATCTACGATACGAGAAAAAACCAATTCTTTAGCGGGATGACGCATCTCTTTGTATACGCTAACACGTTACACATTGACGCACTGGCAACGAGATTCGATGTTGGCGATCACACTCGTAGCCAGTGTGATCGTTGGGAACGAGAAAGAAGAACACACAAGACGGAGATGGAGGGAGCTCGGATGGAGATGCATCGAAAAGTCAAATGGAATGACTCGATATGGGCGGTTCGAGTGACTCATGAGACTTACAACGAAATTCGTCGGCCGTATCGGTTTCGCGGATCTACAACGGCAGAAGAGAAGCTCTGCTTTTTATTGTCGGCGGCCTAACTCAAACATTACATCCGCTCGATTAGGCCCACCTCGACGGTGACAACCGAAAGCGCGCGTGCGGTCGCCGGTTATCTTTTTCGTTTCGACCACCCTCCGCGAGCCAATTAATCGTTGCATAACGCCGATCGTTACGGAAACTGTCACTTTCGCGATAAACGCGCGCATACACCGTTACGTGTATCATTGAAAAGAAAAAAAAAAAAAACAGAATTATTGAGACAAAGTGCGTTTAAAGAAGGAAACAATGAAATAACAAGAGAAAAATATAAATAAATATCGTTGGGAAATCATGAAATAAAATCTATATTTCCTAAAGTAACATCTTCAAATGCTTCAAGTGGGTGTCTTCGAGTATTTAGCAGTTGTTTGGACAATTGTGGAATTATGAAAAAAAAAATAAAAATCAACAAATTATCACTTTTTGTAAAAAAAAAAAAAAAAACATGACCTGATACAGAATACATTCGCAGTCAAAAGTGTTAAGAGTTAATTAAAGAGTTAAACGATAGAATTATTTATTACCATACAATTATTTGTCTCTGGGAATATATTTAAGGAATTAAATTTTGCCTTTATTGAGAGTTTTACAACCCGGTTACGTATCTCCTTACAATCTCGTATCATGTGACCAAACATTGTAACGATAGTAAAGCAGTGGAATTAAACCGCAAAAAAATATACGCGCGCCAAAACTGGTATACACATCTGTTTCTTTTCGATCGACAAGAAAGACAATCCCGCGCGGTATTTACGCAAAGAACAAACAAGGTTCGAGAACGATTTCGCCGAAAAACTAAACTACATATCGGTGTTAATATTTTGACAAGCGTTCTCCCGACAAATACGTTTGATGGTAAATGAGTCTGTTTCACGTTTTACGTGAGATTCTTATCGAAAACTGGCGCGAGGGCCAGAAAAATAAGCAACAAGAATGAAAAAAAGTGAAAGGGACAGAAAGGCGACAGAGGTGAAAGAGTGAGAGAGACAGAAAGAAAAACCGTGGCCTTTATGACTCGGTCACCCGTGAAAAACGCACACCGTTGAAAAACAAAGACACATTATCCGTTGCTACTTGCCCCTGCTTTACCTCTGAATCGAACAAAAGACGGTCGATAGGGGAAATCACCTTCCTAGAACGGCCTTGGAAGCGAAAGAAAGCATCAGTGTATACCTCGCGTTTACTCTCGTCGTGAGAGAGAAAAACGGGGTAAAAAAGGAGAGTAGAAAAGAAACGAGATAAACTTTCGTGAAACCGTTCTCGAAGCGTCGACCAAACACGCGGGAAAAAAGTGTTTCTCGTCGAATAATAAACAGACAGGGGCAACAGAGCTCGCGCGCTAAGTGTTTTGGGAAGAAACGTCGGTAATAATATCTGGTGCGAATTTCACCGAACGCTCGTCGTGTTTCTGCCGAACCTTGTTACCAATCGATAAGTCTTCTTTCTCTCCGGTTACGTAACAGACACAATCACGTGTATCGCGATCTCGTTGGTAATGGATCACACTTTCACGAAAATTGCGTGGCGACACTTCACCAACTTCAAAAACTCAATTTCACGATACACGACACAGGGTAATATCGCACTATATGCATATGATCGTAAAAGAGAGACACGACTTCGAAGTTTACTACATTCGTGCGCGTGATAGCAAATTGAATATCGACAAAGGCGGGAGGAGCGAGGGAAAGAGGAAAAAAGAGAAGGAAATTATTTACCGACCCGATAAAGACACCGGCTGACCGCTTTCGTTTAGACAGGACTTTCGAAAATCTATATATACATGTACCACACGTACGATCATATATGTAAGCGTATTAAAGCACATTCCATGGCCACGAGAGCGTCGATCGATGGATCGAACTTTTCTGCCTACACGCGCTGAGAGAAACAGACAAACCGGTCCACGGGCAACAAGCTTTAGATATAGGTAGCGCCGTGTGCATGTGTTGCGTGTGTCTCGCTAACTTCCGTCGAACATTATCGTTCGAGCGTGTAACGAGCTGACAGCTTTCCTACCGCACTCTAATTAACGGTGGCTTTCTTCGTGAGACGAAAGGACGCAGGACACACCGGCAAAAGCGAAATGAAAAACGGCGCTCTCCTCTCATTCTGTTGTCTTACTAAAGTTCCTATGCAGAAGCGTAGTTACACCAATTTGTGAAACCGTAGGAGACGCGCGAAAGCGCGGGCTGGATCCACGTACTGCATAATGTTGCGACAGAAAGTGCAACATATCGGTTAGCGTGCCTATCTCCACTTGACATATTTTCACGTATATCGATCCCGATGGGACGCGACGCGTGTTATTTGGTCACATGAACGACAAACCAACCGTATATGGCTATAGCCGATGGTGAAACGATTTCCAAAATGTCAAACATATAACGAAGTTCCAATAAGAATAATATACATGCAAAAAAAGGTCATAGTTAAGTTCTTCGTGTTATTTTGAATAACGCAGGAAACTGAATTTGGAAGTAAAACAGTTATGGAAATATCAGACATCAAAAATCAATTCGTCGATCGATTGAAAAACGCGTCAAAGAATGAAAAATAAAATCTATCCATATGAAAAATATCGACGAAGTTTTAAGAAAATTATCGAACAATCAAAATAGTAATTCCGTAACAATAGAGACACGATATGTTAAAATATACATTCCAATATCGAATATCAATAGATTAGAACGATATATACGAAAAAAAAAAAAAGAAAAAAAAAATATCGAAAATACCAAATTTTAAGATCATTCTTGTATTTATAGATCAAAATTCGTCAGTTATTTAAAATTAATTACCGAAATCGGAAATTACGCGCGAAAAATCGAACAGCAGAAATTTTGGCGGCAAACTTACTAATAACCAAAAATCATACCCGATAGACGTGTTGAATCGAATATATTTGATTCTATTTATAGGAGACAGTATAAATTCGAATAGACCGGCTAGCTGCCAAAGAAGAAATCCCTAACTTACTACAAAGTGTTCGAGGAATTTCACTTTTCGCGAAATAAGCTCTCTCATCGATATTTATACGCGAAACCATGGATTCGAGTCAAAAGGCTACATAGATGAATCTTCCAAAGCACGCCGGATTATTTGGCAGAATTTTGATGCATTCCAAGTATCACTCGACGAGATGGATCTGTCTATATAATTTACTAGTGTGTTAACGTTAATGTCTCGCGAACGATTGAGACGCGAACGATCCCGTTTCTCATTGAAATTCCAGCTCGAACCGGTCGCGAGTGGCGGCGTTCGCGTGGAACTGTCAAAATGGGAAAAGAAATCCACACAAGCGCGAGGTCTATTGTCGATACATGCTTTAATCGCGAATACGAGCGTCGCGTTCATTTCGAATTTGTCACTAAAATCGAACGAATGAGAAAAGAAAAGGATAGACGAAAATGGGAAAAACTGTATAAATTGCACTGTACTAACCTGTCGGCCACCTAGCGTTGTAACCCAAAAGAGAGATAGTATCCTCCACTGTGGAACACACTTTGGCGCGAGTTCGAGTCTCGCGCTAGAAACTAAACCAATAAAACAAACTTAGGCGCGTCCCGCCTCTTTTTCTTCTATATGGCGTTGTCTATAGATTCTGTTTGGCCCGGTCTCGAATGATGGATGAGCCTCGCGAAACCGAACTATTACGCGGCACTGAGCGACAAACTATATATAAACAAAAGGGACGAAAAAGAATGAAAGAAAAAACGGCGTCGATTTCCTTCGTTATGCCTGTAGCAGACGGAACGCGTGGAAAATGGTCGTGTTGTGTTTATCGACGAGAAAAATTCGTTCAGGCGATGCAGACGCCGGTACTACTGTCGTTTGGCCGTAAACGTTCCACTCGTTTTCTTTTATTATCGAGACTGTCGTACAACGAAAGACTGCTGCTGCTACTACTTCTGCTGCTGTATTTTACCAAGCAAAGAAAGAATTTCATTCTCGGCGCGATCCGTACGATAAGCCGGTGGCTCTAACTCTCTCTTTCTTGTGCACGCGCACGGTAATCGGCGGCGATCCGATCTTCACTTTAAGGCCGGTTAAAGGCGACTAAACTACTCGGCTCTGTGCGCCTTCCATCTTCCGCAGGCATGCCCACCGCTACGGGACCCGGCGTCAGGGCTGTGCCACCAATCGGCGCGCCCCATTCTACCACCACCGTACGCACACTATGCTTCTGCTTCGAGTATTTTCGCCCCCTAGTGTCGTATCGCTCGATAATCGCGTTGCTCTTAAGGACACAGTCTAGTCGAAGCTCTCCCATTCTATCCTATATGGCCAATCGTATACAAGTATCTGTCTACATACTACTAACTGCTGTTCGTAAATAATTACCTTATCATTGAGTAAGTACGGCTATAATTGATATTTTATGATACGATAAGTGATGAAGTTGAACAAAAAAAAAAAGAAGGAACTTTTTGTATTTTACCGGTTTTCCAGTATCCAACCAACAATTAGCGATAAATTGTTTATGCGTTTATGACTCAAAGAATTTTCCTCGTTTGCTTGTTTTTGCAACGTTTTCCTTTTAACTCTAATCATTGTTTCTAGTCATGGATATCTAACGATTAGTATCGAAGATCGGATCTTACAGAAATACGTGATTTATTATTTGGAAGATGTTTAACGAGCCTCGAATAAAAATTATTATAAGAAGCAATAGAGAATTGCAACGGAATATCCCATTATTTATAAATAAGATGTATTGTACGTAATATCCGTAAGATCAGACATAACTTCACTGTATAATTTCGTTCCATTAAAATATACAACCGAGAGATATATTTATTAATTGGTATTGTTCGTCATGACTTACAATCGCGATGTATCGTCTATTTTTGACTTGTTGAATACAAAGCATTTACAATCCTTCCAGCGCTAACTAACTTGCATATGCATAATCAACAATATCTTCGTAACTTGCTAACTAAAATTTATAGCCCGTATACACGCAAGTTCATTGACACATTGTACAAACGAAGCCATCTGCGGTCGATTTCAAGATAGAGCGATCATTGTTTCTGAC
The DNA here is from genome assembly GCA_014825975.1 of Bombus haemorrhoidalis. Lineage (NCBI taxonomy): Eukaryota > Metazoa > Arthropoda > Insecta > Hymenoptera > Apidae > Bombus > Bombus haemorrhoidalis. The sequence goes on from CM026171.1 coordinate 4,464,382, forward strand.
GACTCGAATACCGATCACCGTTTACCCCACGCTCACGTTAGACAGGTAGTATAGCGTTCTTTTGTATCACGTCGCAGCTGCTCGACCTGTGTAGTTGAGAGAATATGTTATGGTTTGATGTACGCCGTCTCGCATGAATTTGTCATGGGAGAAACGTGGAGGCCACATGTGGAGTAAGCTTGTGGTTGGCAACCTGTCGGAACCTGTGCGGATTTAATACTACAACCAGTCGTGTAGTATAAAAGATATTATATTGGCGACGCTCCCACAGTTATTATTCTTCGTAACAACCGCTCTGCTCTAGGCGAATCCAACGTCGGACGCTGCTTTCGTTCAAGAAACGATCTTTCTCTTTTCCTTGCTTATCGTTTCTGCAATTTAATCGGTTTTTCCTTACCGGCGAACGTCAATCGGCAAATTCGTAAATAAATCCGAGAGATTCAGGCTTCCTGGTTTTTATACGTAATCCCGTAACAACTTCCTTTCGGCACGTTCGTTTCCAAGGCAACTGAAACAATCATATTCCTGTTATTACGCGTTACGATGCAATTGCCTGGTTTTTAAATCAGGCTTACATAATAGCGAGAAACCGATTGAAAAAATAACGGGGAAAAACTGACTCGATAATATTCCAAGTCAACATTGTCGCTTAGAGATTCGTTCGTGTTAGTCAAGTTACTTCGAATCAAGCAAATAGAATGGCTAAAATGGCGAATACGTGAAATCGATGTATGCAATATTCGCAAACGTTAAACTATAAATAATATTATGTTGTCCAGCAATTGTTGTTCCTTTCGATTCAACGAGTAGTTGAAAGAATGTCTGAAATAAAGTATACCTAGAATAGATTCGTTTATGGGACCGATATCAGTAAGAGTATGCATAATTGAAAGAGTCGCGATTTCGCTTGAAACTTGAAAGGATATGCATAAAGTTATTTCAATACAAAAACTTGGGAATAAATTCGAACATCTTTCGTCTCAAAGAATTCAATTCTTTTGCATTTATTATTGATTTCGCGGAATCCGCTTTCTCTTTCAGTTCTGTCCTAAGGAACAATGTAATTAGCGAGCATGTGGCAACGTGTCTTCCACTCGAGGTACTTATTAACTTAAGACTTAAGAGAAGTTTCACGTTGGCCATGCCCGAGAAGGCTGCTTCTAACGTTTGTAGCCCTTGACACACAATGTTGTGCAATTCGAAGCAGCACGGAAACCGGTGGCTGATAGTGTCTTGACGTTACGTCACCTTCGGCAGCAAAGGGTTAAATTTATGACAGGTTTCGACGAACCTCGATTATTGATCATGGATCTCCAATTCTATCAAAGTTTTCATTATCGCGTGCAAGTGAGTCGAGCAAAGGATAACAAAAGGATAAGAATCTCCATTCGTAAACGCGTTGAAACTTTAATTTGATCGCATCCGTGCACCTTTTATCGTTATTATTCATAGAGTTCGTGGAAACAAGTTGTTGAACCTTATTTAACCCTGAACTCGACCATCAATATAGGTAAACTGTGTGTATTCTTTGAAAACCATTTACTAAAAGACTTTATACGGGAGTGACATACTGTAAACATTTTTCTCAACTCGCGGCTTCTAATTCTATCTAATCTATCGAGATCAAAATATACGTTATACGAGCTTGATAAAAATCTGGTCGTATATAATATCAGATTGTAATAAAATTCACGTAGATTTTTATACATTTAAAGTAGCAATTAAATATATCGTATTACGTATACTGTCACATCTGATACATGAAATTATTTATTACGAAAATGAACAAATACTATATCCATACGTGCTACGATATTTATACTATTGCACAGACTACGTTATTCGTTTTTATATTATTTTGATAAATTTTAGTTGGAATTTTTCAAATTCGAGTCACTTCATTCAAATCTATCGATTGGGTTCTAGAATCACGCGCGACGCTACTGAACGAGACCGTATAGGGGGCCGCGCCCGCCCGATTCTCGTTGCCATAATGTTGCATATATTACAGAAATTACGTCGTTTTGTTTGCAGAAAACTCGATCGTAGTTGTCCACGACGTTAATCGAAGCTACTCAACAAGTTTGAGTGTCTGTCGTGATGTACTTCGAGAGATTTTTGGCGTGGAATAGCGGCTTTGCGGACTACTTCTCGTCGCGTAATATTGAGCGCTGCGGCATAGACGCCTTAGTAACAGATTCGAGCAGCTCGCGAGTGAACATCATCAAATATGTACAAACTCTTATTCGAGTAAGTTGCGGTAGGTTGTGAAAATTCTTTCTATTTATTTGAATAATAACCTTCTAGTAACAGCATTTCGATTGTGTTCTATTTTATTTTGAGCGTTGATGCTAGAACCTCGTGTTATCTTCTATTTAGAATTTCACTAAGTATCTATATATATATATATATATCGCGTCGTTAAGTATTATCTTACTATTTTGGTGTAGAATTCGATAATCTTTTTCAGTTCTTTTTCGGTCTTGTAATTGATCGACTTTCTTTCTATTGAAGCGTCGCTGGATTAGTTTCACTTAGATATCGTAATTTTCAACAGTTAAACCGATTAATATTTTTTATCAAAAATAAGAATACCGAAATAACGAGGTAAAAAAGCAATGCTATATCTCGGATTCTGCTACTAAATTTTATAGACATGGAAGGGAACTCGGTACATCGAAAAATGTTTTCGTTATTAACTGGATGCTTAACTTAGTTATTTATGCATATAGTTATTACCGTGCAAAAAAGCATGCTATCTGTGTTTCGTTACGAGATCTTAGGTGAGAAAAAAAGGGAACCAAAGCAAAGACAGATAAGCAGTCGAGAGTTAGATAACAAATTTAGAGATTTCTATCTCGATTCGTTCGCCAGATCGCATTCTCGAGCAATTTTTCTCATCATACAACACCGCAAAAGCTCACTTTTGTTCGGATGATATTCGTAGATGTTTTGAAAAAACAAAGGAAGCGGTTCGAAATATGATGTCGCGATAGCGATGATGAAAATTTGTAAATATTGACGCGTAGCCGAAGTGGTCAAACGTTGGTTCGTGTTTCGAATTCCGTGGTCGAGACGTAGTTCTTAAAGCAGCACTTTGTTTAGACTGGAACCGTCAATAAGGACGCGGCAGAGAGTCAGATCATCCTTGACAGTTCACACTCGGCTGGTTCGTACGGAAGCAACGTAGTATTCGGCCTGTAAAGTCGCTATGAAACTCGATAACTTTGAAAATCGATCCAGTTTCAGAGGTTGCGAAATCATCGGCCCTCCAAAACCAATGAGCAGCTTAATCTCGCAGAAATCTGACGTTTGCGTTCGAATTCGTTTGCGCGAACAAATTCGCGTCGAGAACACTCTTTGGCTCGATTTTATTTCTTTGTCAATACAGTGTGATGACAGAAATTTGTTTAGGATTTATTGTTCGATCGGTTGTCTTAATAGCAATTTCTCTACAATAGCTCAGTACCTCTGATAATCTTCTCAAATCTTTACTACGTCTGATGATTCATATATAATTCTCGAATATTTACAAACGTGAATTATCCTGGACAAGTTGAACAAAATCATCCGCATTAGAAGAAAGTGTTGATACGTAGGAATAAAAATTGTGTATCGAAGGATGAATATTTTTTTAACGGTAAAGCGAATAAAATGTTTTCGGCAAATTGCCAGGGAATGACGAACAAAGATAATCCTTGATTAAAAGAATGACACGAACCGTTAGGTCGTATCGTTCTCGGGTTTTGAAAACCATCAGGAATTTCGCACGGCAGTTTATAGTGAATGCTCTCCACAATAGCTTCAAATATTTCAAGAAAAACTATGAGCAACAGGAATTGTCGTCGTGATATTTGTCATTCGACCATGTTTTTCATTCATCCCCGGTGTAAACAGCCGCAAACGTTTTTTCCATTTCTTGCCGAGAAATATACACAAAACGTACATACTTACTTTCTTCATCTTCGTAAATCCTTGTTTCCATATAGCTGTTTAATAATAACATTTCTAGGAATCTGGTCAACTTTGTCAACAATATGTTCGAACTTTTTTTCCGCTACCATAAAGGTATCACGATACGATAACTAAAAAGGATAAAAAAAATCTGTACAAACACTACTCTCGTTTAACCTAGCAGCAAAAACGAAAAAGGAAAAAAAGATTCCCTTTATATCTGGCATCCTTTCAACTTTTCAATTACTCTCAAAAAACAAATTCGACCTATCGCTTTTGGCTGTTCCATTGGTACGATTTCGCGTCGGAGAGCGACCTGAAAACACAATCAAAGATCTCCAGCTCCGGTACGACGGTGTCGCTGATCGATCAATGATTCTGCCACTCGACTGATAACCGTGAACGGTCAATAGAGGATCGATCTTTTGACCGTTCGAAAGGATATTGAAAGAGCCTTACCGTTCCGACAAATCTCTTGGGGTCGACTCCCTCTTCCCAAGTAACTATCTATCTATGAATCTCGCAATGGCGCTGGCAAAGAGAGAGGCTCGGAGAGGACAAACTGATGGATTATTCGGAACGCGTGTTTGACAGTACCGTAACGACATTCCACAAGTTTTTCCTTCCTTTCGCCCTATGTGGAGTATACACCAGCAGAAAAGTTCCATGTTTCCCGATTCCAATTTACGAGACGAATCGTTTTAATTGGGTTAATCGGGGTTAATCGACGGACACATCTCGCGCTAGGTAATATTTCGCAAATACGACGAATCTTCGCTTTTCCCAAGATTATAAGCGTTTAGCTTCTGAAGGTATCATAGAATCTGATTTTCTTTCGCACGGTCGATCCTGATGAACGGATTTCACTTGCGTCTGTTTGTGACGTTGTTTGAGAAGGGCGTGGGTCGATGAGAGATCTGACGGTTGGATGCAGTTTCGCGTGAAAATGTGTATAGGTGTTAAAATACTTCTGATATTGGAACGAATTGTTAGGCGATATGACGCCAAAGAGAACTTATTGATTAATAAATGTCGAGCGATAGTAAGAGTGAAACGCCGAAGGAAAAAATCGTCTTACGTCTCGTTAAATCGTTATGCGCGTTTTTTGCATACCGTCTTGCACGATTCAAAGATCACGATTCGCAGCCGTGTGATGAGCCATCAATTATGAAACTAGTATAGTCTCATACCGATTGAATCATCGTACGAAGAATTCTCCTTAAAACGAAGATTTAAATGCCGTCCTCTTAACATCCACATTTCATCTTTCATATTGCGAATTTAGTATATTCATTCTTCGAGGAACTTTGCGGAAAACATTTGCATATCTGTGGATACAGTCACATGGAGAAAAAAAAAAAAAAAACAAAAATCGTGGGATTCAAAATTAAAATGCTGCGCGATCGATCGAAAGACGTCCATCGCCGAAACTCAGTCAGCCCTATTCAGAACCGTTTCTTGTCTGTCTATTTGTATGGTTGTTAACTCGTCTGCTCGTCGATCAACGATATCGATTCCACGAGCTCGAAATCGAAGTACCATCCGTACCTTTCCGATTCCTTTCATTCATTAAACCACGCTACGAGTGCACTGACTGACAGCAATAAGTAGTATCGTAGTATCCTCGGCCACGGCGGACGGAAGATAGTGAAAGGTTGAGGTGGATGAGAAGGAGGTATCGCGAGTATAGTGGGAGGCTGAGCTGGTTGACCGCATGCGCGTCTCCACACCCTCCTCTGTCTCTCTTTTTCGCTATATCTATCTCGGTGTTTCTTCGCCGATACCACCTTCTCTCTTCGCTTTTTCCACTCGCGGCCTCTTTCTCTTCTCCTTCCTTCGCACCTCTTCTCCTTTCCGCCATCTCGTGTGAATAACCGACTGGCAGATGACCGCGCGCAAGCAAGGTCAACCGGCGTCTGCCTCCACCCAGAAGGTGAGATTTGCCAGTGGTGACGTCATCGGATACGTCGATCCTTCGAGCGTGGATCTTATGCGAATTTGTGCAATCGCGTAACCTTTGATTCACCGTCTGGCCCCTCCACGATCGACGGAAGCCGCCGTAGCCGCGGAATGCATGCGAACTAACGTTTACCCTTCGTTCCGGCTGACTTGCAACGCGCGTAGGCGATCGTCCTGAGATTTCTTTTATTTTTGGTTCGATCGTGTAACGTTCCATATTTTGAAGTTTTTCTGGTCGATAGACCACGCAAGGTTATGCAATTTTCGATCGTTGTCGATGCGAGTAAAAAAGTGGAACATAAATAGAGAACACGCTAAGTATCGTAGTTAGTGATTTACTGTGCATATTCTCTATATTTTTGCATATAATATATTTATAAAAAATGTCTACGCGTGTTTGAATTTTCCGTGAGCCTACACACACACACACACATATATATATATATCGTAGAGATTTATTTTATTTCTTTTAGGTGGTAGTAGTCTTTTTACCATTTTGCACGGTTTAAGATTCGTATATCGAAGAAAAGCGTTTTATATTTATCAGGGATATCCCGTAACGTTATATAAGTGCTATCACGATCACGAATTCACGATGAAAATGTTAAGTGAAAGAAAGTTTAACTTCAAGAGGTGATCGAAATTTCAAGGCAGGTTCTACGGGAAAATTAACGCCATGCCATTTGGTCACGACGAAACTCCGTTGGTATATCTATAGTATATACATATATACTTTCCTTGGGTCGCATGTTAATTGTTAACGCCGAGGCAGCAGGAGGAATACGCTTCCTTCCCGTTCGAGTGGCTTTTCAATTGTTCCGCTAACGAGCAGCCAAAATACGTCGGGACCACCCTTAACTCGTGTAAATGCTCTACCTCTGAGGAATGAATTCCAACGTCTCTTGACGAAACTTTTAACTAATCTTTTCTATAGATGCTTCTTTACTTACTGCGAAAATTTACTTACTCCGAATTTAATTTCATCCTGCGAATAATATCGCAAAATTATATCGTACATCTGTTTAATTAAATATTCAATTCCGGAATTTCCATGAATTCCTTGCTTCGAATGATAGAACATTTAGAAGAATAAATCGATGGTGCGATTAACTCGTACGTTTGGTTCATTTAAAACATAAACGTAGAGTATCTGCAAAGTGAAGGCTAATACGAAAGTGGAACTTGATTCTGTTAGATTATTAATTATTTTTGTTAACAGTAGGTTTCATTCTTCGAGGAAAAAAATTCATGTAGTATCAATATCTCTTTAATAAAAATTCTTCGTGTCTCACATGTGTCTATACATTCTTTTGAAAACTTTGTTTCTTCATTTTACTATCATAGGATAATATAAAATAAAGTTTAGGTCAACTAACCGTCGATAAAAAGCAATTACATATGTACATCGTACAAAATAAGTCGAAGAACGCCATCCTAAGCTAATTACGACTACAAATTTTACACGTTTTACCCTATTAAAGCATAATACGTAGTAGTTTACCCCCAAACGTTAATAACAGCTCTAAAATTACTTAACTAAATTACGATTTTGTCAGCGGCGTGTTTTAGTCACGTTAAACGAAAATCCGTACCGAAGCGATTGAGAATATTTTTCGGTAACTTAATGGTCGTTGCAGGTATCTTTCTTCGACCTAACGGTACTAGGTACTAAGAAGTATCCGCAATAAATCCTTTTACTGCTTGGGGATTAAGCGATGGTAGGCGTAGGTATTGCCGGCAGAGAGGCAGCCGTTGCATTTGAGTTTATACTCTGTTAATACGTGTCTAACACAACGTCCAATGTGCAATTTTCGATTAAATTATTGCAGAATAATCTCGAGCCATAACATCTTCCTTGCTCATAGAAATAATCCATTGAAAATAGGGGATCATGGTATTTGTGTTTTGAGTCGAGGCTTGTCCTTTAATTTTCACATTTCGAATTCTATGGGATAAGTGACGAGGCGATAAATCATTTTAAAGGGTATTATTCCGTATTATTATTATATATATATTGTTATATTGTTGTATATGTTTCATGTCTTGAATATTATAGGCAATTTATTTATGGTTTGTAAACGAGGAATTTTGTAGGAAATGTCTTTATCTCATATATTAACAAAAAAGAAAAAGTAATCTTATATATCTCTGTTTTCTGGAAGACAGATCTTAATTAGTTAAAGTTGAAAAGGACGAAAAGATTACAAAATTTTTTGAAGGTTCATAGATATACAAGATCGTATGAAAAAAATATGCAAAAGCAATATCAGTTGAAAATTGATATTTTCCAAGATATATTTTCGAAGAAACATCGAAGTTTATTAAAGTCTATTAAAATAACCAATTTGAAATGAATGAATTAGCAAAAGTTAATGAGATTAAGGTAACTGAAGACATTTTTTGCATAATTGAGTAACAAACCAATAGCCTTCTTGCATGGATAATACGAAATTGGCAGAAATGGTAAACACGAAATCGAGGCGGGCCACAAGACACTAAAATCTTTTTTTTACGAAATCGAATTTTTTGCTCGTCCTCAGATGTCGAATATAATGCGGATGATTGATCTTGGTGATTTGCAATATTGCGAGGGATCGAGATGGGTATCAGCAACAAAGTATTTTGCCATTAAGAGCATCAAAAAGAAAAACAGTTAAAGGCGGGGCGTAACGAAGGAAAAGGATCGACACGTTCAGTATGAAATCCTTTATGAAAAGAATAAAGCCGTGTCATGGGGAATAATTTTTTCCTCTACAGGTGATTGATGTTACAATAACCTGATTTTCGAACTACGTATTAACACGTGTTATATATATATATATATATATATATATATATATATATGGTTACAATGTTCAGCCATTTTTTTTTTTTTGTACATAGTAGTTGTTCCACATTTTTCATTATATCCGTACGATTCTTGGAGGTCTCGTACTTTCACTTTTTTCTGTTTATGAAATATTTTGTATCCAGCATTAACAATATGAAAATTGTTTTCCTATGCGAATAAATATATATTTAGTAGGCCTATATAGGCCTACTAATGAAGGAAAAAGAGGAGCTTATATTTTAAAATTCTCATTTTGAAATATAAATTGTATAAAGTATTTTTAAATACGTTGCTTATTTTCCTCTGAACTTCTGTTGCTCGCTGGCAGAAAAACGTTTGCCGAATAAACATATGTTTACATTTTTCATTTACTTTCAGGAATTTGTATGCCAAATATTCGCAGAAAGGATGCTCGAGAATGTAAGAATTCAAACAAACTTTTTGCGCACTGTTTGTTTGTTCTCGTAGACACGCCCATGGCAGTTTAAAAAATTCACCCGTGCCGTGGAATTCCTCGAAAGAAAGAAATCACTGTCGATCATGACGCTTATCTTCGCGATACGACAACTCCTTATCCAAAAACAAGGTTTCAAGGTAATTTTAATCTAATTTCGTTAAGCAAACTTCTTTTGTATCCATAGTGTTGTGTATCATAAATATGAGAAAAATATTTTAATCTAACGTTAAACCGAATTTGGATCGATGGTAGGTTACCTTACCCAAGATATAACTTTTTACTTAATGTGAAATAGTATTCGTGGAAACGGTTTACGCGAATCGATTCAAGCAGTATCAGAAAAAGGGACTCGAGTGATAAAGCAACGGTCAAGCGTTAATCTCGATAGGAGAGTATTAGTATCGGACTTTAATGGTTAGCGCGATAACAACGCGAACGTCTTCTATTTAAACTTTAAAATCAAGTAAGAACTGTTCGGCGTATATCTTCACTGGGAATCGATCATCCGTATCTTTTGGTAACTGTCGATTTATTTAATAAGTTATACAAGCATTTATATTTGATCTAGATGCAGACGAACATTTGTCTCGTTTGGCGCCATTGATAGATTTATGTGTTTTTATTTCGAATCTAATCGTGTTAAAAACGGCAACACACTACCGGTTCGCTCGATCCCTATCTTTCCGCGAAATTATATCGCCGTGACAATCTTTTAAAATTGAAATCCTCTGTTACGTTGCGAATCGAAAAATCAGATTATCTAATACCTGTGATTACTTCAATACAAATAAATAACACATGGAGTATTTTAAATGTGAAACACGATTACTTCAAAAGTAGTTGAGAACCATATATACATGGGAATAACTGAAATGCTGCACGGTACAAGTGAAATCTTAAAATTTGATTTGACCTTAAAAATTGATAAAGACGCAGATGTAACTTTAAAAAATCTCTCATAGCTTTCCCCAAAAGATCTTAATATACAAACAAAACCATACATCTTATGTATAATTTCACGAGATAAGCTGTGGATAACAACCACCTCAGGAAGCAAAGGGGCGTAGCCAACGAGAAACAGTTCTCAAACCGAACACTTCACTTCGGAAGATATTCGTATCGCGATAGTCAAACGCCACGGGATCGAGAGAGCGTAATCGAAGCGAAGGCTTCGAGACAAGCTGGCGCAGAAAAGTTTTTTCCGAAACTCGTCCCTGGACTTGCTCTGGGAAGAGAACTGGCCACATTGGAGCGCTCGCGCGCTTAAACCAAGTCCAGAAGACGCGAGCAAAATGCCGAGGATGTCGCGCTTCTACACGAGCGGTGGCTTCATCGTCGACACCATGTAGGTTCGACAAGTGTTCTCACTTAAGAGCTTAGCCCTGAAAAAAGAAAAAAAAAAGAAAAAGAAAAGGGAAAGAAAAACGAAAGAAAGGCAAGCGCGTCGGCATGGGTCACCTTAAAAGTATCGAGCTACGCCCCAAGGTGTCACTTTAGAACACGCCAGCCATTTGAGCTTAACGAGAGGGTCAAAACGGACAGGGGCAACCGAAGCATAAAAGACAACATAGTTGAAAGTAATTTTTCTTCTTTTCCTTTTTTTTTTTTCTTTTTTCCAAACTTTTCACATACAAAGTCGTAAATTGTGAAATAAGCGTTCATGGCTCCATTGAGAATCAGCAACGCTCCACTCTTTTTCTATATCGTCCCTACAGTATCTTGGAATCGGATGGTTGCTAGACCTGGCCACAAGGCTGCCGTCCAAGGCAATACCCAGGGAATACTGAGAAAAGGGTTCCCAGGGAATTTCACAACGATCTGGCCCCGGAAAAGACGTTCACGGGGGAACCGAAGAGCAATGGTCCCTCTATTGGATGGAACCCAGCGCGACAGGAATGTACGTAAAAGCCTGGAATCGGGTATTAGCGGCGCTTTTTCGTTTTCGTAACGATAGTCGATAATTAACCTTTCTCGTGATATCGATTTATTTATTGGGCCGATGTAATACGATCGATTTTTCGGTGTTATCGATGAACTTGGGACGGTACGCGCTCGATGGAATTTTGGATTTCGTAGAGATTTTGATTAGTTAACGATTAGTTAACAGGTATGGTTTAGTTATAAGTCGGAGATGAGAGATTGTTTTTATTTTTTTAAACTTATTTTATTAATAATTAATTATCGTTTCTTTAGACTATTATTTTCAACTTATCTATAAACCATTGTAATATCGTTGCTATTTAATTCTGATTAACGTAGAATTATCCATTGACGCACCGTATTGGCTCTGTACAGATATACTATCACAAGTATAGTGCATTAATAATTTTCAACTATGACGCATTAATAAAATTCTCAAGATAGAGTGGAACAATTTATACGGTGTGCGATCGTGTACGTATCTTAAAGAAACAGGTCCCACTTTTTAACCTTCCTTACTAAACTATAGCTCCTCTTCTCTTTTCTTTTTTCTTTTTTTTATTTGGGAGTATTTTACAATCAATTCTCATTGAGAGTCTCTTCTTCTCCGGATATCTTATTTCTCATAAGCTTATTCATATCACAGACATACACGATATTTGATTGATCGATACCCTACAACAATCGTATGATAACCAATCACTTATCAATTACTTAATTGATAATCGACGATAGATATTAATAAAACGATTAGGATTACATCTGTTTTGTTGGCACGAGATAATCTTGTATGGGATTACGTCTCGTTTGTTGTATCGAATGGCATGTTGCAAGAAACAGAATTGCAAAATTTCACGATGAATCGGCCCGGTGAAAAGGGATCTCGTAGCCGCGATCCCAGAGATACCTTTCTCCGTTCTTCTCCACTATTTACCTTGGCCGCTTTCTATCGGTAGACACCAGGTAATACGCGATACGTGGCAGGCCAAGCAGTCGACGATAAGGTAATTAAACATTCCGAAAGAATTTGGTGGGTGCTCGACACTCATCCGAGCTCGCTAGTCAAGGCTCCCAGTGAACATTGTAGATTACTTTACTAGAGATTCGTCCACGCTCGTAGAACAATAAATCTGTAAAGTCTGCAAACGCTTGATAACGTTATATATAGAACAATGGCTAGCTCGAGTTCAATTTTTAGATCTTGTTAACATTCTTGTTATCATTTTTTTTTATCCTTATTTTATCTTTTCCTCTTGTTTGTTAAGAGTACTAATTTATTATTTACGAGTACAAATGGATACAAATGAATTTCGAATAGAATTACAAATGGAACAATTAATGGAACAACGTAGAATCGGCGACTTTAATTACTGAAGATCATTAACCTGGTATAATAAATAATCGAAGAGGTTCGAATATACAGATACAAAGAGGATATTTAGGTAATTACGAAGCAAGATGCTAGAAGTTAATCGATTGATATAAAATACTTTCTGCATATTCAACAATCTTAGATTACAATTTCAATTCTTTACGTTGAGAGATGTTGCAGAATGTAAACTCGTAATACATATATCGAATCAAACAGCACATGATGCGACGTTTGACAGAAATTTCGTTAAGCGTTATTTGAATAGTCTAATCGATCAGTAATATCGGTACGTCGTGCAAGGCATACGATCAGGTATCATAAAACTAATTCAAGGACGACAATTCATTCAATTACGTTCGATATTAATCTTTACTTCTTTCAGCATCGTCAATTGTATCCGTGATAATTTCAGATGAAATTCCTTAACAAGGGAGTCTTCAAAGTTAATCCCTAAATCTTCTTATCGCTACGAATACATATGATTCACAAATCACGTTCCGCGTTGACGAGTTTCTTCGTTGCTTTGTCGCATAATAGAAATTTTTCCTTACACAATTAGACAATAAATCCGCGAGCAATATCACATAAAATTGAATTATCTCAAGTACGTGCGATCTTCCGCCAATTACTATTTTCGCAATAATATAGAAATGAACGCTGGTTTCAATAAATCTACTAATAATCTATAGACAAACAATGAGAAATAACATTTTATTCCAACTAAGACGCTTACTTTGGATAACACTGTAAAATAAAACACCCTATATAACAGCAATTGGCCCGATAATGACCGACACTAATAAAGCATCATTCACGCCGAATCAGATCAAAGGAACATCTCGTTCCTTCCGCTGCACTTGTGATATCGATTATGATCATCTCCATTTTATTTCCCTCTCTTTCTCTTCCTTCTCCACCCTTGCGACTAATAAGGATCTCTGGGAACCACTTATTTTATTACAGAATACTCTCAAACATGCTCACACACATCATACACGTGCATACTAAGAAACGACATGGTACCACTTTATTCTTCGAGCTGACCTTCGTTCTATTAAAGACTAAATTGGTTTAAAGTCCAGCGTGGGTAAGATTTCCTGGCATTTCGTCCACCGGCAATGCAACCTATCTTCTTTCTGCGGTTGTATAGGCTACTTTTTAAAGAAAGCAGATACACGACATCGCAAGAAAAAACTTAGCGTATCAGAGTAGGAATGGTTAAGAGCGTAACATCCTAAACTCGACGAGAAATTGTCGTTTTATGATGTTCCCATAAATATTGCAGAGAACCGCGGTGAATAAACATACTCAGGCTTGACATCGTTTATTACCCTCGAGCTGAGTGGTGGTAAAATCTAAACGACTTTCATCCCGCTTTCCAGCTTTTTCGGAAGCACCCTGGTGTGACGGCTAGTCGAGAAAGTGCCTCCGCTGGTTTTTTGGCACTGAACCAGGTCCGATTTTACGTAACCGGCGCCATTCTGTGTATGCTCAATGTCTTGGACCTTTGACGATGCTTGTTGCACGATCGCCGAACGAAGTGCAATTAAGAGCTTGTTGCTTTTTTCTTCCCCTTTTCCTCTCTTTTTCGAACGAGAAGATTGCCAATTGTAAGAAAGCCATTTTACATTCAATATTGAGAATGATAATTTCATGCTTCTCGCGTTGATCGCGTTGATTAATTCCTTTCGTGAAAAACAATTTCTATCGATCAAGGGTGAGTTGATTAATTGGAGTCAGAGTTTTTAATCAATTTATTAAAAACGTACAAGTACAAATGCGAACGTAAACGTTCGCGGTTTATCTATCAACAAAAATCGAAAGATGCATAGAGTATAAAACATTCTGCGACGAATTGGTCGCGCGGGAACGAGACCAAAAGAGAGAAAAGAAGTGGCGGATCGTGGAAAAGTTCAGAAGTTGCCAAGAGATAACGACCCATCGGCCACTATCTCGACCTGTTTTCTGATTCTTCCAATTAAGTAGTCACAGGCTTTATTATCTTGCAGATGCATAATCTCGTGCCGCGGTGTCGCTCGCGCTTGTCTCGGCCAATCGTATAGTCAGAATTGATTCGTATGATCCTGAATCGACGACGAGCCACGACACCACGAGTCGTTGCACAAGAGGCAACATGTAGTACGATCACGGGATCGGTCGTCGTCACGATAGGGTGGACGTGTAACCTCGACTGTTTGAAGATTTCGAATATAAAATTTAGAAAACGAAGTCAAAAAAGCAGGAGGTGGATGTGATGGATGGTCGAAACGAAAGTGGCGTTCGTTCGGTGTGATAATCGACGACCTTCTTGATTCGCGTAATCTTCAAAAAGCAATAATTTAAGCTACGAGTGTCTGGTGTACACTGAGATACATCGAATAATGATAACGCAGTGGGTAACCTAGTTTCGCGGACTAACTTCTAGCAGGTTCGAGTATTTCCATTTTGCTGTAGTAGTGGGGATGCGACAGGTACATATCGTGCATTCGATGAAGTATTTTGGATTCTTAATTGCCGCTTTATCTAAAGTGCGCGATCTTACACCGAGTTGGATGATAGTGAAGTGATAGTGTACAACGTAATGAAATTATAGCTCGGGTGAGTTGAGACGATGCACGGTGCGACTGATGAGACATGCTGCTACGACGTGTGACGTGTGTCAGACGTCTGCCTATTGTTGAAGGAATATTTTATTTGTATCTCGCGTATTATCTTGCGATTGAAACTTTTATTTTATTGTACAGAGGGAATCGGAGAGATATTTATTTTAATAATAATTTATAATTTTTAAATTTACATAGGACTTGTTCAAAGATTGATACAAGAGTCGATAAAAGGATACGTACGAATTCAGAACGTGGTAAAATATTTGGGAAAGAGGAACAACCAGATCTCATATTGTTTTATGTAATGTTCCCTACAAATAAGGAATTTGTTACATGATCTTATGATATATGATATGTACCCTTTTTTTACAGCCACGTGTACAGCATCCGCTCACCGAGATAAAACTTTTCTGTATGTTCGTGAGTTCAGGATTAAAAACGATGGTAACGAATGTCACATTTTTCTGGTTCAAAGAGACGAATATTTTTCGAGAGACGAACATTCTACAAATGCGAAACATATAAAATATCGTTACGAGTATCATCTCGCATCTCTCTGCAATTTATCTTGTAATATGTAACGGTTAATTCGCCTTCCGAACGAGACGACTATCTAAAGCGATGCTAATTATCATCATCTGAAAATATTACTTAGATTTTATGTATATTTATATTATAGAATTAACTAAATTAAATCAATATTTATATTATAGAATTAACTAAATTAAATCAATGTAGTGTAGTATACAAAAGTGACTGAATATTATTTTTACGTTGTAGTTCATTTTTGAAACGATGACGTATTCTTCTGCTCAATCACCTATGTAAAAGACTCGTTTTTCAAAACTCATCGCAGTGTACCTATTTCAATATGTTAATATATGTCTCGATATCATGTATAATTTTATCTGGCTACGTAAAAGTCGAAATTATCAATTATCTGTTTCGATTATATGGCATCTCGAGGTTATCGATAAACTCGAGACCTTGACTTCAAGCGTAATCGATAAGTTGCTAAAAAATTAATTCTGGATTTCTGAAGAGTACGATAATTGATCGTTTTGTTGAAATTGTCAAACGCGATAATAATTGTCTATGATTAACAGTAGATGAAATTCGATAATAACCTTTTCCAATTTCTTTTTAAATTCTTCTACGAATAAGATTGCTGATTTCTTCAACGAATGGCAAACTAAATAGAAGTATGAATTTTTTATTATTTAATTTGTACTCTACAGTTTGTCCAGCTGGACATTTGGTAAATTTCTCTAACTTAACTGCTAAATAACAAGTGGGGATGGCTATCCCCAGCGGGATACCATCAAAAGTATGAATCGAAAACAATTCTTGCAGATTTAAATTTCATAATTCGTAGAACAAATTTACGGTACGTATCTTCATATCGAAGTAATAGGAATATTTTTTGAAAATATTTTTGCGCGATGATAAGATGCACGCGCTCAGATAACCGACTCCAATAGAATAGCTACAGAGGACTTAATTTTGATAAGTGTATCAAAAATCTTCATGTTTCTTTCTTCTGTCAGCTGATAATTTTCAGTTAATTAGGTCGAACATCTATTTGGACATTTTTCAACCGAAGTAAAAAAGGAAGAAGAAATTTAGAAAAGGAATATACTTTAGACTGTCGATGACGCAATTTGCCTACTGGAGGTAGTTAAAGTTTGCATAAAACAACGAAGTGACTATCATCGACACGAATGGAAATCTTGAGAAGTTAGCCAAAGGCACGGCCCTCGGAAGGACTCGCCTATTTCTCAATTATCGAATCTGTCAATTCTTTCGTTCTCTTTTATTGTTCGTTCAGTCAGGCAGTCCCCGATCGAAAGTCTAATTAGTTGCCAGGTCGCCTTGTTCAAATTTATACCTTAATTACCCGTTCGAACCGCGTCCTAGCCGCGAATGAAAATAAATGAACCCAAGAGCGAGCGCGATTCCAGTTGGTTTCGCTACTCCGAATAAGGACGCCGCGTCGGGAATTTCGTGTACAAAGGAATCCCTGCCTCTTTATTCCTCCGCTATTTTCCCTTTCTCTCTTCTCTGCTTCTACCTACCTGTGGCGGAATTTCGGCACAGAACAGAAAATCGGGGGATTACCTGGTTTAGAAGGTAGAGCAGAACAGCGTTAAACGGCCTCGTACTACTTTGATCAGCGAATAAAGATGATAGACGCGAATAACATCGTAGAAGGGACCATTTATTAACCCTTTCACGTTCTGAACGTTCTTTAGCTGGCAGACTGGCATTCCTCGGGCAGATTTTTTTTCTCCTTCTTATGAGAAATTTCTTACTTTCTTTTAAGAGATAGGAGGGCAGCATTAGCTCTGGAATTTTGCTATTTAATTACAATTTTGCAAAGAGGGATAGAGATAGGAATGTATGCTTGATGAAATTGACAGCTAATTTAGACTAGCTCAGTTTTTACTATAGTGGAAGTTCTCGAATATTAGGGAACTTGAGAATGTGTCCCGTTGCCTTGTGGTAATTTTTTCATTTGACAAGAAACGCGTTATCAATTTAAGACAAGTATCTACTATCTAATAAAATATCGTATTTAGTTTGCGTTATCATATCTTGAAACACCGCGTTTTACAAAGATAAACTTAAGGACTTTTTCTTCAAATTAAGGACTCCAAATTTAGCGTAGAATTTGAAAAGCAACGTAATCTTAACTCGTTCGAATCGATATTCGATCCAATTGAATTGGATTCTAAATATGAGTAAATTCTATTTATTAAATAGATATTAAATACTATCCGTAGAAAATAGAAGTGCGAAAATAAGAAATCCAAGGAAATTTATAACTAAAAGGAGGATCCATAATTACGTCTAAGTGTATAACATGTTTTTTATGGTCTTTAAATGCGATCGTTAGTTGCAATTATAGTATTTAGTGTAGAATAATAGACTAAATTGTAAATGAAATCGCAAGCTACGAACGGTAATTGTTCGTACATACAATTATATAATTCATACAATTATTTTGATGTAATGAAAACGTATAATATGTCGCATTTCAATGTTTGCCATAAAAAAAAAAAAAAAAAAAAAAAAAAAAAAAAAAAAAAAAAAAAAAAAAAAAAAAAAAAAAGGAACGTGTACAAACCAGAAGGAAATTAAAAGTTAGGATATAAGAGTTATCACGATGGAAGAATGCGGTGTACTGGAGAATTTAATGCATCAAATCGTACATTTACTCGCCATAAGCGAGAGTCAAGCGGTAAAAACTGTAAAAATTACAGGATACGTTAATTAGGTCGGAAGTAAATTAATAATAATGTCGGTTCCACCATGGTTTCACCATGTATTAAGGTTAATAGCGTGCTGACGCTTTTAATTTGATGCATGAACATTGTTGAATATAAGTTGCGCAAAAATATTTTCTTGCCATAAGAAAAAACAAAAAGATTATGGTACCTATATAGGGAAAGATTATATCTTAATTTCATTTTAAATACTATGTGACTTATGCCTAATGTTGATTTAAAAGAATTTCAAGCAGTTCACAAGTTGATACATAACATGTACAAGTATGAACAAAATGTAGCTACCGTGAAATTGCGAATTATCTTGTTCGTTTTATTCAATTTTATCACCACCATTGTGTTATGATAATTTTCTTGACAGCTTAAATTAGACAGAGAGAAAGAAAACAAAAATATAACGACGATAGCGGGTTTGGCCTGCTTTAATTTTAATTTAACTCTTTCTCAGATTTGATACATTCATATTTGATACATTACGTCTAGAGAAAGAAAGCAAGAACTTACAATCGTTAAATCCCAAATTAATCTCGTTGAAACTATCGAATGATTTTACACGCGTCTTTTAATCGACGTCGTTTATATTTGTTTATCGATGGCTTGGAATCTCAAGTTGTAACGAGAAACAGAAACGAAATAGAGAGCGCTTATATCAGGAAATTGTAAAAACAACACGATCTATGGTACCGTCGAGTGTAACTAGGAGCGTAGTACGCATCATCCGAGATTATAATAGACAGAAGTGAAACGAAATCGAAACTTGATCGAAAGAGAGACATATCAGTCAATCGAAGAGAACGCAACGAACATTCGGTTAGATTCTCTCTTTGTCCAGGAACAGGGGAAAGCTTAAAAAGGCTTTGGCTACGCGGTAATTAGGCGTCTTTATTAATTAGCCAATTAAGTTGGTAGCAATCTTGATCCCCGACGCATCCTGCCGCGCTTCGTTAAAGGTCGTGATGCGCGCCAGCGAAACCGAACGTAAGGACACGGTGGCTGGAAAAAACGAGGGTGAAGCTATACGAGCTGGAACTCGCGAAGAAGTTAATGTATAACGTTTACTATCAGCACCGGAACTCGCGGCGGTGCACACCCGCCGGAAGTGGCAGGTTTACAGAGAATCGGCGACGCATCGATTGAATATTAAAACTCGATCTACCATTCACCTTCTTTTCTTTTTTTCTCTCATCTGTTCTGCCATCGTCCCTCCTTCTTCGTTCCTCTTGTCACGTGCGCTGGCATCGCGATCGACGTTTGGGCCACGCGAAACATTTTTATTTATTTCCAACCATTAATTAACGGTCCAACCATCGGTCCAGGGTGGATCCGAGGGTCGATAAATTCACGTCAATGCGTTCTCGCGAATGCAATTTCGTCGGTAATAAGAATCGATACCGGGCTTGCCTCTCTTCTCTCTGCACAGTCGGTTGCGTGCCTTTATCGCGCTCGAATTTAATTACGCGCCACATTCGACGGGCATCGAAGAAAAAATTACACGTTCTCCCGTGCTGCTTCCTGCCCCTTTTTCTTATTCACGGATGGATTTAAATCGGGCCATTTATATCTGGCCTCGTCGGCCGCTTCTTCCTTCGTAGTTCGTTCTCACCTTCTCTTTACTTTTCCTTTTTTTCTTGCCTTGTTTCAGTTTGCTCGTTTTTTCGATTGCTCGCGGGACATCCCGTGAAGGAGAATGATTACGCGTTTAAAAGGCATCACGTTCGTTTCAGAGCGAAACGATGCACACTGAAAAAAAATGTTCGCGCATCGATCGAATGTCAACCCGAATCGGTACAGTGTGTCTCTCGCTATCTCTCTTCCTGTCCGATAACCGTCAATTTGGGTGCACGCGCGTGAAACTTAAATTATGATGAATCATTTCGGCCGGAATTACTGGGCTATGAAACTTGTTTTCTGTTACTGTTCGGACAGGCGCGGGTGCACGCCGATTCACAGTTAGTTAGGAAAACATGCACGGTCCCGTACTGCGGATCGAGAGCTCTTATCATCGAATAACGTTAAGAGGAAATGAACAAAATCTGTTATCAGTTGCTTATACATCACCTCGTAGTAATAGTATGTAATATTAATTTTTACAATATTGCAATAGATATATTATAGTCCGCTATACTGGCGTCAGGTATAATACTTTTTCTAAGTCGTACTTTAACGAATTGCTAATAAACGATAAATACGTTTGTTTTTTTATAAGACCGATCCTAATTTTGATACACGATGTATTCTTCACAGAAACATCGGAAAAGATGTATTCCCATTATTAATAATCGACGAAACAATTGTCCTGCAATCGAGAAAACGTTCGAGGCTAAAATCCTTAAAGAACGATAACGAGCCATAGAAATCGGATTCTCGATTATCATAGTGATTCGATCGTTCATTCGTATACTAATCGTCAATAATGCACGCCTCGTAACCTCCGCTACCCACCCCATCGTTGACCATCCTCTTCAGGGCCATCACTTTCCTCTCGTTCCATTCGCCTCGGCCCCATTTAATGTCGGATACGCGGTCAGCGTGAAAACGTTCTTCGAAAAAAGGTCGACGGACATCCCCAACGTATCGTTCTCTCCCTGCGCGTGCATCTTCCTCCCCTATGCAAAATGCAGTTCCGGGGTGAGGCGCGGCAGGGAAAATTGTATAAACGGGATGCAACAAGGGTGACTCGGCTATGGGGTGGCGAAAAAAGGACGCGCACGAGAGAAATATGAAAACGTGTGAGAAAGAGAGTAAAAAAAAGGGGAGAAAGGGGCGGAGAGGAGAGGAGAGGCAGTTGTCCGGGGGTACACAGGTGTCGGTCTAGACTCTTTATACTCCCTGTTGCGTTAACAATAAGCAAGAAAGAGAAGCGAAGAAATAGAGAAAGAAGGGGGAGGGGCTAGGGGGAGGATGGAAAACAAGAATGGAGGAACGAAAAAAGGTAGAAGAAAGGAGTAGCAGGAGAAGAAGGAGGAGGGAAAGAGTAGCGTACGATTCAGGCCAATGGGAAAAATGAGACGCGCTACGTTCGCCAGAATAAAACCAGTTCGAAATGCATTATGCTATTCGGGGGCTGCGCGAACGCGCATACTCTTCTGCCGTCTATGCCACGTTTGCAACCGGGCCATCGAGAATAAAGCGTCAGGGATAAAGAGTGAAAAGAAGAGGGCAGTCCTCGGCTAAGATAGAGGAAGGTTAGAGGGCCAGAGGAAGGCGCGTAACGAGGTTATCCTTCGCGATCCTACGCCGAATGTATGGAATCGTCTTGCGAACTTTGCGCTGTTCGAGGATTCGAGCATTATGACGCCGCGAATCGGTCTCGTACGATGATGGATGATGCGTTTGACGATTCTGTTTGTCCTGTTTCATAGTTCGATGACGAACGGAGTTGTTCGTCTCGACTTGTCGGCTGTCTCTTTCTGATTAGATACTATTTTTTAATACCGATACAACTTTGTTTGACGTTATTCTTTGCAACTTCTTCATTACTCGCGAATGCACGCTACGATTCTTTCTACGATATTGTACGTTATTAAAGCATGCTGTTACTCTATATGCTGTATTTCAAAAAGTATCGTTAAAAGCATTTCCGAAATACAAAGGAGCCGAAACTCGAAACATATCTATCACGATTTAAAGCAAGGCCTTTAAGACGAACGTCAACAAACGTCGCTATTTTAAAGGAGGCGCATGCGCGTAGAATCCCGCCCTTACCCCCTCAAAAAAGAAACACTTCACCATTATCGTATAATCTTTATCCAAACAGCTCCGACATATATGGGAGAACGATTGTTCCGACAATGTTACTCCCAGTTTCATTTTTGAGCGATCCGTCGACGGCTTCGTTTACTGTACCGTGTCCGAAAGAAAAACCAGTTTCAAATGCATATTACGAGCGAAATAATACGCGGGTTTACGCATGCTCGCAGACGTCCGTTCGCCTAGCGCGCAACGGCGAATAAAGAATCACGAATAAAAGGATCGAGAATAATAAAAAAAAAAAAAAAAAAAAAAAAGAGGAAAAAAAAAAAAAAAAAAAAAAAAAAAAAAAGAGGAGGCAACGCGGTTCGTCCGAGGATAAAGACGGCTCAAGGAGGCGAGAGGGGGTGAAAGAGGAACAAAGACGGACAGACTGAAAGAACAGAAAGGGAAAGTTCATCGAAACGAAAGCCGCGTGTCCTACAAAAATACGTTGCACGTAGCGTTCGTACGCGACACGAACGCATCGGTTTATTCAGCGATGCGTGGCTACTCGTTCGCGACGCGTCTGGCCTCCTGTGTCTGCCCCTGCGCTTTCGTATGCAGCCTCGCGATCGTACGATGGGGATACGTCGCGTCGCGTTGCGTCGCATCGCCTGCCCGAAAATTGCCATGGAGGGGCAAGAGGAACGCGCGTGAAACAGAAGAAGACGAAGGCGACGAAGAAAATCGACGATGAAGAGCAGGAAGGAAGATGAGGAGTAGGAGGAACGATCGTCGTGTGGATTAAGCGAGAGGCGACCGCGTCCTCCGGAAGTTTCGGACGACTCGCACCGACGAGTCGCTAATCGAGTGGCAAAAAGGCTGCGGGGTTCTTGACCCTTAACCTTCCACTGCGACTTTGCGGGCTCCGCGCGTTGCACGATCGTCTGCGTTCGCCGTAGCCTGCCTGCACGCTGGCTTGTTAGCTTTTTTGCCAGCTGTGTAGATACCAGCGGACATCCTTGTACGATCACGGGACATTGAAATGTTCTCGCGGTGAAATTTAGAAGGGGAAGTGGACTGCTGAGGGGGGAAGGGGCAGGAAGGATTCCAGGTTTTTAATTGACGTTTCTAGCGAGAAACTCTTTTGTGATATGTTAATGACATGGTTGTTTTTTTCGTTTGTTTGGTATATCTGATATGAGAGGTTATCGAATGAGACGAGTTGATTAATTATTTTACAGGTAAACGTGACTCGTTCTTGCGGTAACGCTTCACTTCTCACGACGATGTTGTGTTATGGGTGTCGTGCGTGTTTCGCGAAAATTTTAATTTGATCGATAATATGTTTTTTAATGCAGTGTTATAAATATTCGTTCAAACGCTTGTTGAAGTTAAAGTAGCATTTTGTTAAAGGTAATATTTTTCTTATTAATTTTCATATAAGATATTAACCTAGCAACGATACTCGTTTTTTTTTTTTGTATCATCCGTCAGTTAGTTTATATCGGTTGTATACGGACACATCTTACGATATATCTCCTATAGGCTAGATTTGAGCGTGTATGTAAAAGGTCATCTTTTACGATATATATTATAGGTCATTGAATTGCTCCGTAAGGTAAACGATTTATAATAGTAACCGATAAGATTAAAAAATCTTAAGAAACAATATAACACATGAATAATTACTTTCCAAAGTAATTATTGCTAAAGATTCTGCGTAATCACGCAAATAAAAATGTTTCGTAAGTTAAGATACATCGATTACATTGAATGTTAATTATAATATTTAATATTTCTGATTTGTAATTGTAACATTGTTACAATAATATTGTGACATTGTTATCTACTAATAATTATTTCACGCTTTTAAAGCATTTTACGCACGTTTATACGCATGAAACATGCATGGAACTCGGAAAAACGGTTTTTACCACTCGTGTGCTTAAGAGACTGTACGAATTAAGAGGATGAAGGGTAAGATCGTTTATTCCCTCTCCTTTCACACGAACGTTCTCGCTTTCATAGTGGTCTGCCGCAATAAAAATATTAGCAAGAGTTTTGGCTCGTTGAGAGCCGAAGAGATGGAGGGGGGAGTAGGCGAGAGAGAATGGCGTGAAACACTCGAAAGCCATCGACTTTGGCACCTTGGAAACCCTTTGAGGGAGAAACAGCTTTCGAGCTTAATACCATTTAACTCGCCGCCCTCTTTAATCGATCTCTCCTTTGGACCTCGAGTTCAACCACTTCAGGACTCTTTTCGAAGAAAAGAAGCCAAGTTTGTGACCTGAGCTTAACATTCCTCTTTTTACGTTAATTGATGAATGGATAGGAACGGATGTGTGATCAATTTTTATCGGGAGGCAATATCGTGAGAATGTGGTAATAATAATTGAAAAGATTGTTACGTTATTCTTTGGTATATGTAATTTAAATTAGAATCATTTGATCATTTAATATTACAATCTAAGTAAATTAGTTTCTATTTGCTAACAATTAATTTTTGTACTTTGAGTATTCTTGCAGTACATAAATCATTTGGAAGTAAGGTTAGAAGATAATTTCACTATACTGACTTAGAATACATCAAACGTGTGTCGTTTTATTGCTTCTAGAGGTGGGGAAGGAGAGAATGGGGTAACAGATGATATTACGAGATGGGTACATTGATCGATAAAATTCAATTATGTATATGGTGCAGGATAGCATAAGGCACTATGTAGGTAAACATCGGTGTATAAAACACAAGTTTAATTCAGTATCAACTGCAATTCGAACAATATAATTACATAGAAATGCTTTACACAGGCCATTTACGCCTCTTATACGTAATTCTTTCTCGTCGCTAAACTATGGTATATGCACTGAACAGAGGAGTGTCTTTAATTTTATAAATTATTATTTCTTCGTAATATTAACGTAATATAGATTCATTAATCACTCCAATTTCTGCCGTGTCATACAATTCAATTACGATTATACAATTCTGTCTACTTCTGTCCAATTTAATAAATTATTAAAAATCTAATTTCACAAACTATCGAAACAATAAGAGATATAAAAATACGAATGAATCACTATAAACACACGTATCACAAACTCCTCATCTTCCCTTGTTCCATCCACGACCATTCCTAAATTAAGTCCCTAACCATCGAACAATACCAAAGTTGGAACGTAGATAGATTCCCGCCCGTTTCTCGTTAGCGTAACACGTCAAGAAAACCCACGTGCCATTTGAGCCGTACGCACTCCACCCTTTAACAAGCATCGCAGGAAACGCGCGAACGATGCCGGACGTGGAAAGTAGGCACGCAATCGCAGGACGATTCCATAAATAGTCGTCGATGTTGAACTCTTCGTCGACAGGTACGCATCGTGCTCAACGATGGAATAAAAGAGGAAGAAAGAAAGAAAAGAGAGAGAGAGAGGGGGGAAAGGGAGAGGAAGAAAAGGAGCGAGACGAAGAGCAACCCTAACCCCCGGCAAATTCGAAAACGGTGTGCACCGTGTAACTTTCCCACTGTTCAGGCGCGAGGAGAACGACGCGACGTATGGCTTAGGGCAGACGCGCGAATACGGTGCCCTTCGTCGCGACGAATTGAAAGAAAGGAGACCCTAAAAAAACTGGTTCTTTCTTTCCCCTCGTGGATCCGGGCCAGCAGCACCTGGCCCGCCGGTTCGTTCTCTTTTACAAGCCACAGAGACCTTCGATCGGATCTTGAATTTCTTCCACGACCACGCCGCCGCCGCCACCGCATCAAAATACAAAAATTAATCGCCGATTAGCTTAAACGATAATGTTCCGCCTAGTTGAGAGAACATCCACGTTCACGTTCGCGTCAAGGACGGGTAGTAGTCGGCGCCACTACTTTCTAACACTGCTTCGCTCTTCCTTTCCTTTCATCGGGATGAAAAATGTGACGTCAGATTTTCCTGCTCGTCGGTCAATCATGGACATAGGGTGCCGCGTTAGTTTCGCTTTATTTGCTTTGCTCGAATCCATGTGGTCGTAGCAGGCACATATTTGTTGCTCATTTGGGGTGTTGATGGAATACGTGGTTTTCGAGGGATGAATGAATGGGCGATCGGTTGAGGGACTTTTGAAGTAAGATTCGGTGGATTGAAATTGGGGTTTTGGAATTGTATCGATACGATTGGCGATAAGGTTTCCGGAGTAATTGAAACGGTTGAAATCCATAAAAGCAAGAGAACAGATTTGTAGAAATGATCTTATTCATCGATAAGATTCAGAGAGTATCAAATCAGAACATTTGTTATCCTTTGTAGTTTTAATTAGTACATTTTTAGTTCGTTAATATGAGATATAATATAGATAAAATATTAAGACGTAACGAATAACTTAAGCCTGATTACAAACCTTCAGGAAGAAACAGATCCACTCGTATTTTTTTTTTTGTTGTAATCTCGTGATCGCGAGAGGAGGATCTGTTCTTTTAGTTGCGCACGAAACCGCACTTATTTATACTTGAAAAACGAAACAAGTAATGTGACGTATATCAGATATTTAATTAATTTCACGGTGGACGAAGGTGGCATAAAAATTTCAAATCCGACACCGTCACGAATTTCCTCCTTTTGATAAAGTGCTGGAATTTACATTTCTTATGAAATTCACCGATAATACCACAACAATCGTAATAAAAATCGGAAGGAGAACGACGGCAATATCGAGCTTTACCGTGCAATAGATATGCTAACGAAGATACGTAGCGAACTGATAATCTTGACGGTTCATCTCGCGTGATTATTCCTAATTATGCAAATTGTGCAACTTTCTGATCAGTCCTGTCCAACTATATCCGGACACGAGATCGTGATACCCTCTTGGTTACCTTGAATTAGAGGTTATTTTTAATGATATTGCCTGTAATTATACGTCCAGTCTGACGGAATCATGGAAGCGTCCATATGGAAAACCATCTTATTCGGAACACTGTCTCTTCGTCGCAAGTAGACGACTACGAATGCAAATATGTATCCTGTAAATTCATATTTTTATGGACACAATTGGAGAAATTTATTTCACAAATTTATTTTTAAACATTATAATGTACGGATATCTTACTTTGTATATTTTACATATTTTTGCGTATTATATGTATTTTTGTATATTTAATCGTCAACATGTATCAATTATTACACTTGATCGCTACAGGTGAGGTTAGTTTTAGACAGGCTGCTCAATTTTACTTTACATTTTACTCTATACAGGAGGAACGCCATTGATAATATAAAGTACAAAATATAAAATCTCTAGTAAAATAATTTCACTCTCTTCTCCCATTTAGAAGATTATAGTTTCTCAATAACTATTTGCAGAGACGAACTGACTGACCGTCAAAACCATTGCTTAAATGAAAATTGAATATTCTAAACTTTTATTACCAATAATTCAGAGATATCGATTAAGTGTTAAGTTTCTCATAAAGGTGTAAATGTATAAAGATCCACATTTTAGTTATGAATTTCAACGAAGGAAAAGCAATGAAAAATTATTCATGTAGATTTGTAGACCGTTTGAACGGCGACTGAAATGAATACACTGACATTGCAAGAACTTATTGTATCTTTGGTATGCATATGTATCGGGCTTTTAGCATAGATACTATAACTGTTTCCCACATTTTATACCCGCACCGATAATGTGGGTATTTACATACAGCTCTCTTCAGTAACCGTTCTTCGAAATCTATTGGAAAAATTTGATATATGATATGTATTGGTTGTTTATACAATTTCACTTGGGCTGTAAATTTTAACAATAATTCTGCGTGTTTCTCCGTGATATTTACCTATTTGGTCAGCCTCGTGGTATCACGCTGAGGGTAGCTATTCACGTGTTATTTAGCAATTAAGCTAGAAAAATTTACCGAATGTCCAGCTGGACAAATTGTAAAGTACAAGTTAAATAATAAAAAGAAAAAGTTTGGTTGGCCTTTGGAATCGATTATTAGATTTTTGAGCAACCATTGCAATATTATATTTTATATAAAAGGATTTCTTTAATATAGACTCACATTCTGATGTGGTAAATATATCAATCGATTTTTCTTACATAAATATTATAATTTTTTATAGCAGTTTGCTGGAAAAGAGGAACACGATTTCTATCAGCATAGCTCAAGTTCTGTTCCGTGTATTATACTTTCTCCTAATCTTTGCATTATTATATAGTGAATACGATATTACACTAATAAAAAAGACCAATCTGAACCAATTTGTACGTGGTTGTCGTTAGCGATACAAGTGTTTCTTTGAAAGTTAGAGGAAATTATATTGAGTCAATGTCGCACGGTTCTGCTGCGAGACATACTTAAGAAATATTTTAGAATTGTCAATATTGATAAAAACGGTGATAAGGGTTGTTCAATCGAATGTTGATTACGCTTACTAAATTATCGATTTTTCCTCGTATAATAAAATTTTGTTCGATATTTTTGATTTATTTCTGTGCGACGAATCAGCTTCTTCCTTAATGGAGTATAAGTTAGCAATCAGATTCTACTAAAGACTGATTAGTAAAAAATTATCTGAATTTCAGGTATATAAATTTTGTTCCTCGCTGTCTTTGAAAATATATTTTTCTTTAACAAAAATAAGTTAGAACGAATTATTCGAAACTGCATACAAAAAATTAAATAGGAACAAGTATTTTTAGTTATCTCTTTACTGTAAGATAAAATCGTTAGAATTATTTTCCGGAAGAAATAATTGATCAATTGTGTATTATGTCAGTGATCCCTGTTGATAGGAACAATTATGACAATTATTCGAAAGAATTAGGAACAGATAGGAGTAATTTACGAATTTTACAAACTGCAACATAATTCGTAGTAAGACCTATGCGTGACAAAGGACATTAAAAAGAGCTGCAAGCTTCTATGACTCAATGTGGCACATTGGCAATTATTTCTTAACGACTAGAGATTAAATCACCAAACAATGCTGATACAATTTGTTTGGAATTTGCGTTTTTTTTTTCTCACGACATCTATCTGTTCTTTTATGATTATTTTTTATCACAATGTAACTTATTATATTTTATGTTATTAGTGTACTTGAATTTCATTCACTTCCTTCAAATTCTATTTTAATAATGTCAAATGGATCGTTCCGATGTCTTTTCTAAAATGTTATAGCTAATAAAGTTCAATTGCCGAAGTTTCAAAAATTCTCTATAAAACTATCGTAATGAAATAAAAAATTTACATTCCTGTTACAGACGAGTTCTGTTAAGTTAAAGATTAATTATCGGATAAAATAATTGTTCTACGACACACGTTGGCATTTCCATTCTTTGTGCAATTTAGAATAAGGGAATAAGGCAATTACGGGAATAGGGGAATCGCGATCGTACGTCAACCGGGGAACATCTTAAATCGCCTAATCGAGAGATCTCGACCGGATCTACAATGCGGGATATTAAATGCGTGCCGAAATGCATGTCCAAATTAAAAACCACACGCGATCTCACAATTCTTTTATCTGCACCGACTATTGCGTAGACGATTTTGAAACCAGAGTCAGCTGACAAATGAGACTCCGAAAATAGATCAACTATGCTTGGACCGAATGTAAGTCGAGTGGCAATAAATTTGTAATCATCGCGGGAACTTTGTATCATCTACGATAGTGAGTGACGTAACTTGAGCTATTCTGGGATTTCTTTTTTTGATTGTGAAGATACGAAAAATTTATAAATATCAAGACACTTTGAATTTTTTACGCGATAGGTACGGTGAATGATTTCGAAAGACGTAAATAGCGACAGGCATTTACGTGACCACTACGTGACTCGTTCATGTCACGCGGAAATTCTAAGAGAGATAGAAATGGCGAAAGAATTGAAAAAGAAACGTGGTTATGTTTTCAAAATTGTGAAACATATTTCTCTCGCGTTAAAATATATTACGCGTACGTATATCAGCTTTAAAATACAGTAGATCCTCGATTATGTGAATTTGTCGGGAAACAAACAGTTTATATAATTGAAGTATAATAGGTGACCACCTCATACTTCCTATGATTCTTCATTCATATAATGGGTGCTCACGTTCAGATGACTGGATTCTAGCAAAGTACAAATTAAATACATACTTCGTTTCCTTTCCCAACACGCTACTATTAATTTCCACTCATTCAACTTCTCGAAAGCACTTTTCAACTCAATATCATTCTCATAATTCTCTAATTTTTAAAGGAGCCATCGAAATTCATTCTGTATAGAAAAAGAAAAAAACAGTCCATATACATTGAAAATACAAGCAGAACATCTTGACACGCTAGACAGCTCAACAATATCGTATCAAATCCGAAGGAACCAGGTTGATTTACTGGTGAAAGGGGGAACAGAAGCGTACACTTCTTTCATCCTCTCATATAACTCCATTACCAAGGTATCAAAATCCGTAGTCGATCCTTAGTATATCGACTGGCCGAGAGGATCCAGCATGTCGGCGTATCCAAAGCAGTATCCAAAGCAGGGATCATCAGGTAACCTCGATCCCTTCAGGATGATTCCGAGTCAAGGCGCACGCTTGGATAAAGCAAACAAGCGGGGCCGCGCCGTGGAAACAGGGTTGGGTAAAGTGCCATCCTCCTACCAAGCAGCTAGGAGTTTTTTTTTTGAAAAAACACTTTTAAATAGCATCCACTTGGTCCCAGCGTTTCCTGTTCGGGGCTTGGCGTTCTTTAAGAGACCATGAATGGCTGTCCTGTCTACCTGAGCCTGGGGATCCTTCAAGGACCAGGACCAGGCCCCACAGAGAGGCAGAGAAAGGCTCAATGGCTTGACACTATCCAAAGCAACACAGCTCGTGCAGATCAAATATTATAAATACAAGAAGTCTTGACGCGGGCTCTCGGGGCCCTAGGGGCTGTTTATCGGTCCGCCTGATAACCACATCCGGCCTTATCCTTCTGCAAATAAAGGGACCCAGCTTACCAGGATCGCGAACACACCGCGGGAATTCACTCGTACTCGTTGGATCGATACGCGAGTGGGTATTTCTATTTCGGGATCAGCCGAGGGGAAAATGGTACACCAAGATAGAGCTTAGACCTCTTCGACTCCTAGAATAGAGGTGATATACATGTACAGCGATTACAAAAAGTATTGACGCTTCATAGTATTCATTATAACATTTACATGCTAATTAATTGGGGAGTAAATTAGTTAGTAGACTGCGAATATTTATGCAAATGTATATTTTTATGAAGATAATTAGAAATGTGAAATCTAGGTAGAGAATTGTTTTACATGCTAAGTGTTAGAACCGGTACTACATCCTGGATGTTTTATGCATTTTTACATGTTATATTTTTGCATTCTGTTAATTAGATTCATATTAAATTTTGTATCATTCAATAGTATTTCCGTGTAACTACAGCAATTTGATATTACCAAAATGAAATGTAAAACTTCGTAAAAAAACGCTTCGTTGGAAGATAGGGTTACGTACTGGCGGCCTTTGTGCATCATCACTGTACCAATTAGATGAGAGTTTACTATTTGATTGTGGAGATTTGGTCGACTTGAAAATGAAGTTTTTGAGAGGACAGGTATATTTGGTGAGACGCGGATTGCGAAAGATAAGTAGGTGTTTTGATAGGGAATTTGATTTTGATCGAGGTTACTTTATTTTGCTTATTTGGGCACTATAGACTTTATTTGAAATGTTTCTTTTAGGTGTGGATTAGTTGTCAGTTTCAGAGAGATGATTAATTTTGTGTTTGATGCGCTTTGTCCTTTTTTACGCGTCTGGTTAATATAAAGTTTGTGTAAAAAATTGGTCGGTTCTATAAAGACTATGTTATATAATGATACCTATTATGAATTGCAAGTTCAACTGGTAAATTAAAGTTTAATGATTATAAAAAATTTCTTCTGTATTTGGTCTATTATTTATAGTTTAATATTTTGTGCTATTACATTCTTTTAATGATCTTAAATTATATTTACGTTGTTTTTAACAGAGTTTCTCTTACGCTTTCTAAATTTCACTTTCAAATGTCAATTTTATACACAATTCCTCTTATGAAATTCACAATTCTAATTTTCATTGCAACTCATTAACGCGTTATATTTAATTGAATTTATTTCGTTAAATTAATTATATTCCAGTTGGAACAAAAATACTTTCATCGAAGTGGCGTGCTTCACAGTGCGCATACGCTCGAGCAAATCTTAATTCCTCTATGTATGATTCATTACGTTATATCATCCAAAGTTATAATGATTCGAGTACTGTTTTCTTTGCAATTACCAACATTCGTAGAACTTGGGTATCTGGTACCATGATTAATGTTATCTTCGTTTATTTCTAGCAAACGAAACGAAAAAGTAGAAAGCTTTTATTGCCAGAGATAATATACATCTTTTGAAATTGTAAAAGTCGTTAGCACACCGAGTCTCAAAAAGATTATACAAATCATTAACTACAGCAATCCACGCGAGACGCTAAACTCTCTATCAATTTCTTTATCTCTCTTCAAAATCTTAATTACCACGGACCAATGGTAACGTAATACCGAGCCTAAACCAATTAACGCAATTAGTGGACCCCGACATCGAACGAATTGCAGTCGAAGAAAAGTCAGTTGTATTCCAGTAACGTCTCTCGAACGAGACGATAATCGCGTTTAACTCTGGCAATAAAAAATCTATCAACGTTGTCTACCAGCGACACGCCTCGATTGCCAAGCCACCCAGCTCCGCGTAGAAATTCCATAAACGATTCTACTTCTCGCGAAGCTCCTGTACACGTTCGTTTTATTGGATTATAAACGAAATTCAAGAGCCACAAGGTTGCGGGAAATTTGGCTAGAAAATAGCTCCGGGTGCACAGCACAGTTAGCTGGCCTAATGAACCAGACACGCTGACGTTGTCAATGACTGTTCGCTGAATGAAATCGCTCTTTTTCAAGAGAGAGACCGCATGGCTCGGAAAGATCGGCACGGGCTTCCCGAGTGATCGTGCCTCTTCGAACAGGTAGAATTCTCTGTATCCCACTCTCCTTCTCCTCGATCAGCGACCGATCCTCTTCGTCTCTCTTTCTCCTTGCCACCGTCAACTTCTCTATTTTTCGCAGACAGGTTGGCCTGCAGCAGCAATTTTCGGCACCGTCCGTCTCCCTTTGTCCAGATACAACGCGATCGTTGCTCTTCTTCTCGTTACGAGCCGGCCTCGTGCTACAGGCGCCTCCCTTTGTTTCAGGACCCGAACAACCGATCCTTGAAAGTGTCGTAACCTCGTAGCGTCCTTAAATTCTGTCCTGTCCGCGTCATCTACACGGTTGCTTCTTCGCCGTCTCCAGGATTCCGACCGAGTCTCCTCGATTATTTCTTATTAAGCGGTCGAAGACGCGTACAACGTCTCGAACGGTGGCCTCTCGAAGAAATAATTTTTCTGTATGGGGGATATTTTTTTCTCCTTTTTTTTTTTTTTTTTTGTATACGCAACACGCTTCTTCTTCTTTCGTTCGATGTTGATGTGCTTTGACGTCGTGAAATGGTTGTTCGTTCGTTTAATGTTGAGATATGTTCGAGTGAGTTTGGTGAACTGTTCTTGGATGATAAGTGAAGTACATCGTGATTGCTGTTTGTATAGAAAGATACAATCTCGGGATCTGGATTGGTTCTTTTTAGCCATACGAAAGATTGTAACGAACTTAAAGATGCAAAAATATACGGGATCTATGTGAGTGATATGTTAAAACTTTTAAGATATATCTTCAGTAAATTATTCATTATAATATGTAGTAGGTAAACTAGTTATGGAATAGTGTATATATGTAAGTTGGATATTTTTATCTTCCAACTTTTTCTTGAAATAATAATCCACATATCTATAAAAAAAAAAAAGATGCCGTTTTAAAGGTCATACGTGGCGAGCAAAAGACCATATTTTATTTCGAAGATCAAAACGGGTCAGATTTCGTCACGTACCAATGATCTGGAATACGTGATATTCATAGTGAAATGTTAAAAAGTGATGCTGATATATATACATTAAAATGTATTGTTATCTCGAATACGAAAAAACTGTTCAACAACATTTTAAGAAGAATTTCATTTTGAAGAAATACGCGTGTAAGATAAAGATAAAAAGATATATTGTAACATTTTACGCACGATACATTTACATAATATATTTTTTAATTCTTATTCATCAGACAGCACATAGAACTTTGTATTTAACTTCGTAAGGGGTCAAAATCCACAGAAATTCGTATTTTCAATATAGTTGTGTAATTTCAGGAATTCAGGAAAGTTTATAGATTTTCTAGATACGTTGTTCCAGAAAAAGATACACATGTGTCTGCATATACATAAAATGCTTTCTAGGAAGAAAAAAAAGTTCGAATGCTTTACAATTGCTCGTACTAGTAAATTAGTAATTTAATAATCGTAAATTAGTAGCATGATATTCTTCTTTAGACGCAACGTAAATGGTTATTTTTTCTCCGAAAGTCTTTTGTTTCTGAATATCTTTCGTATCCGAATGTATACCTGTTTGTCCGTTTTTTATTTTGCTTTCCATAGTGGAAGTAAATATTAAACACTCGAGTAAAAGTATTCATCCATACTACTGTTGTACAATTTAATGTTTACAGAAAAAATGTTAACAGAAAAAATTAGACAGATTATATATAAATGATGAGATAATTATTTAAGATTTACTAGACTTAAGAAAAATAAGTTCAACGAACATTAAAGTTCACGAATGTCAAATGACGGAGGAGAAAAATTAGTTTACAGGAAATATTTCTCTTTCTTCTTGTACGGGTTATTTTAAGAAAAAGATAAAATGTTTGCATATCTATCTATTTTTTATCATTGATTAAACAACGACTCTCTGAGATATGTAGGAAAAGATCGTGCATCTCTAAGATTGTAATGAAAAAGAATCATAAAATTACTGAATAGCTGAATATAATTCATATAAAATTGGTAGCGCTACTTGACGAATCATTACATTTTTAATATTAAGAAATGAAAAATTGATGTACCGGAGAGATGTAAGCTTTTTAAACAACGAAAATATTGAAATGCGAGAAGCGTGGAAAAAATTCTTATTGCATAAAAATTACGAACTAATTTCAATGTACTAATTAGAAGGTAAAAGTAAACAGCGAAGTTTGTATGATAGTCCAAGGCGAATAAAGTATAAACGAAATTAGCAGAGGGAATAAGATGAACACTGACAAATTAGTTAAAAAAGTAGCACAAATGAAACCATGAATCTCGAAAAACAGCGTGCTAGATCGGAAGAATTCGAGTCGGCCACAATTGATAAATGACGCGATTTATCAATCGGTAGTAGCATTGTATTCTGGCAAGGCAACGCTTGTCGGAATATTGCAAGGCAAGCGCAAAAAAATTACACGTATTCGGGTGGGAACTTTTACCACACCCACCACATTCCGTGGACATGCTCCGTGGGAACATCATCTTCTTCTGCGGCCAATCCAATACTTTTTTTTCTGCAAAGAAGAAACTTCGAAAATGTCGAGAACTTCGTGGAACTACAACGAAAGCCTTGTTTTTTCGTGACAAAGCCACACTTGTCGTGCAAGAAGAACGAAGGAGATCGCGAGCCGAGAGATACATAAGAGATAACAATTGCAACAACAGCAATTTTTGTTAAAAACAATTAGAAATAATGTCTTAATAAAATTTATCATAATGATATGTAACTTCTATTCGTTCGTTTCTTGAAAATTTTAACCGTTTAATGTACTGTAAAATAATTTCTTTATGGAGAAAGGAATTATTTTAACTAAAATTAAGTATATATAGCATTTATCAACAAAATTAACGAAACAATTTAGTAACAAAAGTTCTCTTTCCTGACTTCCTACGCAAATTAAATCTCACACGTGCTACGCACAGTTCAGGAAGCTCCCGGAGAAAGAAACTCCACCCTCTGGAGATCAACACAAAACACCGTGACGGACCTTCCAATACAGCGTATCGTCACGAGCACCTTTCAAGAAGGTAATTAGATTTCAGAGGAAGATACACACGCGTTCGAGGCGTTCACGTAGGAGTTAATCGAGTCGCGGGCAAGTCTTGAACGAAACAAAAGGAGGGTAGCACAGCAGCACAATAGACCATAACCCGGCAAACTTTGTCGGTCGAGAATTCCATTTGGCTGACTGCTGAGAACGAGATGTGGTATGTATTTGTACATATTTCTTATGAACCAGGGGGCCGAAACGAAAACAAATTTCTTTCTATATCTAATGGAAGGAAGAAGCTTGGCTATGCGCTCTTGGAATATCCTCAAATTTTTATCACGGTCTTTTGATCAATTTAACGGATACAGTTCAAACAAAATCGTCATTCACGGTGAATCGTTTATATTTTATATACTTACAATTAAAATGTACGGGACAATTTTTGGAAGAGTCTGATGCTAATTAGCTAGAAAGAGCGTAATTTGAATTTGTGTAGAATATTCCGAGTACATCATACAGTCTCATTTGCTAAATTTTTCTGAAATTTTCATTTAAAATGTATGATATTCGCTGATGAAGCAAAATGGTGATGCATAGATTGATAATCGGTCCGAATGTTTCGAATGTGATGATTTTGACCTGAAGGGAAGTTCGAGTTTCAAGATTTTTCACGAAACACGAGTAAAAATGACAGGATAGGAACGACGCTATTATACTTAAAAACGACCGATTACGAATATTTATGGAGTAGATACGTTGTATTTAAGGGGAGGGGGGTGAGTTCGTCCGTTACGCGTAGCGCGCGCGTTTCTTCGTCTTTGGCTCCGTTTTCGCGCGCTTCTGCTCCGGCTCTTTCATTACGCCGCATTTCCTTTAACGAAACTGCATGACAGGTGTTCGCCACGTGCACGATACACGATCACCTTCCTTTAACGTTAATAAGACAGCGTTCGTACTTTCCGAGCTTGACGCTCGTTTCGCGGAAGCATCGTTCGTTGGCTTGGTCGTACGATGCGCGACTGTGAAGCGTAATTCTTCGCACGATCCTAACGGCCAACGACGACGGCATTTTAGTTTTAAGGTCAGTTTTATAACCGTTATAATGACGTTCCTGATTGAAGGGTGGTTCACGTCGTGTCAGCCGGCTTTGCATGCGAAACGCCCGAAAACGCACTACGCTCAAACTTCTTCCCCGTATATACAATGTAACCGAGCGAATACGCTTGATATGTCCCGCTATGTAATTACAAGATGACTACTATATCTCAAATGGGGGTTTGCTGAAGGTATTCTCTGTCGCATTTTTAGGCAGACTTCGGGTTAAATGATCTTACCGAACCTTTAGGGGAGTTTTTCGAACACGGAAGTGCTGCGTTACCTCTAGGCAACATGTGTACGTATATGTACAGATATTCCGAGAAGTTGGGGTGAGTTGCATGGAACATTGGCGAACAATGTGTAACGTTTAAAATGGACTTTATTTAATAACATACTGATCCTTCCCATTATCTGTGCTTTTTCATTTACTTAATAGGAGTTCAATTGATCGGATACCAAATAAAATTTCGTTCCAATAAACAGAGTTCTACCATACGCTGCACGAAACGATCGCTACCATGAATGATCGTATCATATCGATCAAGCGAACAGAAGTCAAGGACTCTTCGAAATTTAATAAATGATACGCAATAAAAATATTTTTAAGACGATTATTTCATCATTTATTAAAACTTGATTTATTAGTAGAGATTCTTATAAAAATCACAGGTTACGAGGTGGATTAGTTAACTATTATATAAACTCCAATTACATTAATCGTTTTGCTTGAAATAAAATTATAATTGCACGGGTAAATATCAGGTTTTTAGCGTTAAAAGTAAGTTTGGAAAAAGTGTCTTTATAACTATAATCAATTTATACAAATACAAAGCCGCAGCTCTCCAGGGAATAGCTGACTGAAAGGAAACGAAGGTAACGAAGCCACAGGTGAAGTAGTTTCATTAAAGAGAATCACCTGAAACCGTGCAATTTCACATTTTGGTCGACGAAGAGGATGACCTCTTCGCATTCACTCAGCAGAATAAGTGGATGGTACACAATATAGTATGTACGTACCATGGTTTATTATCGAGGCCAATATTTTTACGTGCGCGTGCTCAGGACGTTTATTAAACGGTACTACGATCGTAGACCCGATACGCTGTGGTATGGCATTAGCACAGCCCGACAACTTTGTATAGACTATAAAATTTAATCTTGTTAAGTAATCTCAATCGCGAACAACAATGTTTCTGTACACGTAGATGCACGTGAACGAGGGGTCGAAGGATTGTTCGATTGTTACGACGCGCGTGCAAAAGAAATTAAACGCAACGATGGATCTATCGATGTCTGAAAGGAAAGAGCGGAAGAACAAAGAAAGGAAGAAGATCGGCAAAGAAAGGAGAAGGCTTCGTGTACCGCAAACGAGACGATCGATGAATGGTGAGCGATGATTCTTAGAAATAAATTGATCGTTTGATTAATTGAAATAGGTTCTTTGAATTACAGTCGTGATAAAGAATCGTTCAGGATTGCAGGCGTGCAGGTAGTCTTTGTCACTTAGATGAGAGTGGGGGATAGGCGTGAGGATGCGAGGTGGTATTGATTCTCTATCGTACAAGACGTAAATACTAGTTGAACATGTAACGAGTTTACGTATGTATACAAAAATTAATTTTTTTCTTGATACCTGAATTATAAAAAAAACAAAATTATAAAATTAAAAAAAAAGAAGGTAATGGTTTTTGTGATAAATATAACGTAGCAGGCATTGGTATAATTGCTTGGACGTTATATTTTTATTAGATAAGATCTTGCGCAAGTAATATACGTATTAACCTTTTTAAATAATGTTTAATCAACGCAAGTTCGTTTTCATTAATTTTATTATCACTCTCTTGAACTAAAATGGGAGGAGCTTGCAAGAATACCGATCTAATTCGGAAATTATCGATACCGTATAAATTATTCTACGAAAATGTAATATAAGGGAGAAGCAATTAATTAAAGGGAGGAAGAAAAGAAACGAGTGCGCACCTTGAAAGAGACAGTCCATTACCCTCATCGTAATTCACTTTTCTTACGTCCGTAGATAATTAGAGAACGAATCGTATTTCACGGATATTCATAGTCTGCATGAATTATAATTTTTTTCAGAAAAGTACAATTATCTATGAATGTCAGGTTGGGAACGTAAAAGAATTCTTGAATAATAGAAAAATTGATTAAACGCACAAAAATGTTAATAATACGATTGCTTATGAAAATTATTTACGCGTACATTTTCTATGTATATTAAATTGATGAAATTCATCTCCTGTAAGAGACAAAAAATCATTAAAGCGGATGAGATATACGTGCGACTTAAAGCTTTTTTAAAGTCGGTTTACTCTTTCAGATATAGAGAAAAAGAGATACTTTTATCATTATTGATACAGCCAATCGATTAAACCTGCTTCTTCTTTCTTGTATCCTATATTTTATATTTTTGACATTTAAGAAAAATAAATCTACCACGTTCTTTACAGAAACATCTATATTTATACTGTATCATCGTATAATAATTGAAGAGTACTTCTATAAAACCCTGTAAGAGCAAAGAAACTAGTTTCACAAGTGGGAAAGAAAACTTATTCGTCAATATAGTCCAAATTCACGAAAAAGTTGAGCGTATCTGTCGAAAGGCCTTTACATGCCACCTCTTAGTTGTCAAAAAAGCTCAATGTTCATTTAAATCGAGGCGAAGCCCACCATCCTCTAGCACTATTGGTAGCTTTTTTTAGAAAGAGAAATTGCACTTAAATTCTATACTATAGTATTCCTATTGGTATTAAAAAAAAACTCTCATAAAAAACAAAATTTGTCAATTTTGGAATTTAAAGCGTTTTCTACAAGCATTCTTCAATCGTGAAGAATTATACCACCGTTTTCGAAATAGTTCGAAATAGTCGTTAAAACGGTACATATGCTGGTGAATAGTATTTTCCCACGCACATTCATTGAACATCCCGTATAGTAATTAACGATCCACAGAAGCAACGAGTACACAGATCCATTCAGAGAGCGATGGACTGGTCGCATAGTTAGATTTGGCGGAGTACATGAGTCACGTCTAATCAAGAGGGCCAATAATTGCGTCTAAGGACCTTGAATTTATTTGATTGAACGGCGAGCCTCGTATTTGCTAAAACGACGTCGAGATTAGCCGGCGAAGTTTGTGCAATCGTTGTTGGAAGCCGTACGACATTTAATTCGCCTTAATCGAGCAGCTTTGAGCATGTCAATTTGTTTTGAGTCATAGTACGATTACGAATAGTCATAGCACGATCTTAATTTGCCGCCTTGATTAAGAGAATTGATTTGAGAATTTCGTTCGCTTCGGTTTCCGTATTAATTCGATCACTTTATTCCGTTCTCTATTATGTCATCAACATTTTCCACTTTACACAAATATTTTACCGGCAGCATCCAAAATTTCCTACTATCCCAAACTTTTCACCCTTACCTCATACAGCCTCCATCAAAGAAATCTCCTTTCCTGTTCGAGCTAGTCGATTCCAATTATCTTGAGCGCGCGACGCAGCGACGTCCGAGGGTGAAATTCAGTCTGGGCGAGATGAACGACTCGTCACAAGGCCTCGTTTCCTCAACGAACCTTGCCAAACCTATTCTTCGAGTAGCTCGAAGATGTGTATGAAGAAAAAGACCCGTTCGTCGAAAGTTCCCCAGTACTGTCGCGGGGTAGATCTTTCGACAAAATTAACGGAGTTGAAAAATGTCTTTGTCTACCGTGCAATATCTCGGAGGTTTCATCCAGCGGCTCGTATATCTGTTTGCCGATCAGGAAAACGGCACAAGAGGTTTCTTGACCCTCTTGTCGTCGACGACGAGGCAAGGGAACGGAACGCGAAGGGCGTTTTCCCGCTCTCCGGCTCTCGGCTCGCTCGGAACCGCTCGATGGGATCACCATGGAGACAGACGTCCCCATACCTTTATTCCCGGAGATGTTTCCCCATGAAGCGACGCCGCTCCTTCGTCTCTGTCCCGCAAGCCTCATACCCAACTTTCGTATACGACCGACCGTTCGTTCCACCCTGGACCCGAAGGTCGTCGGATTGAGCTAGGTCGCATTTACCCCCCGAAGATCGCCGAAGGAGCCGACGCTGATTTTCGGGCGATGTGACGCGCGAAAGCGTCGGGAAACGACCCTGCCTTTTCTTCGTTTGCGCCTTCCGACTTTCAGCCTGCTTTCTAAATTCTACACGAATAAATACCATACGTAAAATTTGAAAGAAAAATCGCTTGACTTAGGTGATAGCATTAAATTAATTACAAAATATTTTAATAACATACGAAGCGCAAAAGGTATAGAGTTAACATAAAAAAGCAGGCTAGAATTGAAACAATGGCTATATGGCTTTTCTTCGAGAGAACTTCTGAGAGAAGTTTTCTTCGTTATGAAGGGATTTGTTAAATTGTAATAGGAATTTATAATAAGAATGTTGCTATATGTATTCGTAATAGACTGTGATACGACTGCGAGTCATCGAGAAAAGTTATTTTTGTCAAGAATAATCGAAAAATGAATTATTACATTACTTGCAAATTAAAATTTTAGTAGACATTATCGAGTTAATGTATTCAAGTATTTTACGAACATTCTAGATACTTTCTTTTCATGGGATCTTTTAAGAATTTTGGAGGATTGCAAATTTTCAGAAGAAAAAGATTCCCAAAATTGAATTTTGATGAAAGTATTCTTTACAAATTTTAGTGATTCGACCAAACGTTGGACCAAATTACTTCAGAACGATATATTTGTTGTGTTAAATGTCTAAATAAAATATTTGTAATTGATTGTTAAGAAACAATCGTTTCTCTCTCTCTCTCTCTCTCTCTCTCGATATCTTGAAATTAACTTGTGACAACTGTATTCGATGGTATCGCAAAATTTGACTATGATTCAGTGGAAATCGCATGCGCGGCACAGCAGTTGGTAACCATGAAAGGGACTCCACCCGAATTTGGAGTTTGAAGGACTGGATCCGCCCTCTTCTTGTAGCACATTTGATTTAATCTGATTTTAGGCTAACTTAGTATGTATATTTTAGACAATACGCGCGAATTGCGTTAATAATTGTCGTATAATTTCTCTCGTAGAATGTGTACCATGTTCAAATTAAATTGCCAAACATTGCTTCCAGATATAATTACGACGTCAATTCACTTAACGTCTTCGTTTTCTGAATAAGTTTCACTTTAATTTAATATTTTTTCGTACTTTGTTCTTCGTAATCTGGTTTTTTAATTATTCTTGTAAAGATGTAACTATTTTACGTAATAACTTTAGTTAAATATTATATATGAATTTATTTTTTTCCATTATTTGATACATTTCATACATGCACGATTATTAGTATTAAGTAATAGGAGCTTGGCTTGAAACCCAGTACGTATAATAGTTGTTTTATCTGTTAACTATAATAACGACGATTGCCAACATTTATATTGATTTCAACATCGGATAAGTGTTGTTATATGAACTTAAAGTACTTCTCAAACTACTATCTCTTATTAATATTGGGTCTATCGATGTAGTAATACACTTAAATCGAAGTTCCCTGTTTCTTTTATATGCCAACGATAATTCAAGATAGAAATCTGAAGAAATCTTAAAGAAAGAATCAAACAAAGTTTTACTTATGTTAGATAGGACACTTTAACCGAAGATAGAATCGTCTACCATCTCTTCAAAGGCAATCCTTTAAGCTAGCGCTTCTTAAACTTTTTTCATTCGCGACCCCATTTTACTCGGCAGAATTTTACGTAGATCCAGTTATGTACATAAGAGAGTACATAAAATAAATATGCAAATAAAATATTAATCGATAATAAATCAGAGAAGTTTAATTTTAAACAATTCTTTGTTATAAGTCTATCGTTATAATTTTATCACTTGTCATCACTTATCAAGAATCCATTCAAATGATTTTTTAAAAAGTCGCTGTTTTACGCTTGTTTCGAACAATAACTCGATCAATTCTCTTTGATCCTTTAATGGCAGGCGATTGATATTTTTCGTGTCATTGGTATGTGGTAATTACAAAAATTTTCACTGCCCCATAATTCTGTTACACGACTCTATATGGGGTTGTGAGCCATAGTTTAAGAAACTCCACTTTAAGCCAACGACTTTCATCTCACGACACACATAAACTAACTACTAATTATTATTCTGTGGTTAAAAATTGTCGCCTTATCCCTTAACCCAGTAAATCTTACTTTTAACTAAGCATATCGGTCAACCTAGTTCTCTAGTTCCTCCGCAATCCTCGTTCTTCGCGTTTCCTTCTTACGCAGGATCGCGCAATCATGAGATAGATAGGTGTGCGTCATTCTCGCCCTCCTCGCGATCTTCCGGACACGTATATTATTTATCGTAGCTGGCTATTACGATCTTTCCAGCGATTCTCTCGTCTCGAAATAACCACATCGATCGCGACCGAGGGGCCTCGAGTTGAGTCAGGTCGCGGTCACGAGGGTGTTGCACCACGTTGCGCCACGCTTTGCGCCACGTTGCACCAGTTGCGGAGATTCAAGGGGAAATGCTGTCGTTCGTATTTGCGGATCGTTGCACGCCTCCGCCAGGGTCGTGATTCGTAATTCATTGCGTCTCGAGCTCTTTCGTTTAGAGGAAAAGGTAGGAAAGAGAGAAAGATAAAACAGACGAACCGGAGATTTTTAATCTTCGATCGCCAGTGGTTTTGGGTGCATCGACCTGGATCAACCCGAAGGACATAGCCGTGTAAATAATGATAAGTACCTATTGGAGATGTTTTAGGATTAAACGTGTGTGCACGTGTTTACAGATTGATAATTAAACGATCCTATAACATAAGTTGATGATAATCGGATACTTCTGGTTGGTGTATGCGTTTAGGATTAAGTATTTTCGGTAGATTTGGTAATCGAGGGAATTGATGGTAGTTGAAACTATTGGTGTAATTTGTAATTTTTAATTTGAAAATTGTTTGATCTTCCGTAAGAAACTTTAGAAGACAGAACGGATAGGAGAATAAAAATTAGATTCGATTAAAGTTTCTAATGATTCATACGAGAAATATTAGTCATTTCTGATTATCTATCGTTGAATGTGGAATAGACAGATCATGTGGTTTTAAATAACTTTGTCCTTACGTCATACTTTGCTTTTGATTATAGTACAGTATCTAATTGAGTATTTCAATGTTTGAATATTTTTATGTTAAGGGAAACTGGAAAATTTCTGATCACATATACACTCTTTGTAATAGCGAAATATCTGTCGAGTCTACAATTTGGAACTAAAGAACATAATATATGCAAAA
This sequence comes from Bombus haemorrhoidalis, assembly GCA_014825975.1. Lineage (NCBI taxonomy): Eukaryota > Metazoa > Arthropoda > Insecta > Hymenoptera > Apidae > Bombus > Bombus haemorrhoidalis. The sequence continues at coordinate 4,508,836 of CM026171.1, forward strand.
TCTTTTTCGCTCCATTAATTTTACAAATTACATATTAAACAGGAAATCTTACGATATCCATAATATATTCTTCACATTGCTCACGTTCCCTTATAGCCTCTAAATAATTAAAGATTATACGAACGCTATTTAAAGGCGTCTATTTATCATAATTTACGACAATCTAATCATATAATCTTTTATAGGGATGGAACGGAAACTGTTGAGGAAAAAAGTGCAAATTACAACCTCGCATTATCGTCGCTTACATGGGCCAAGCAGCAATAATAATTCAATTTGTTATCTCTCGTAGAGCTCTCTCATGATTATTCCACTGCCAATATCGGTACGTATCATCCCAAAAATACAAGATCGTTAGTCAGGCAAGCGCGACTTATCGCATTCGTTCACCTTGCATCGTGGGTTTTATCGATACGTGGAGATCGAAGCGTGGGGTTGATACGCCACGGGAGTAAAGAAATTCCCGTGACTAATGGAAGAACACACGCATTACTTCTTTCCATGGGGTCCAGGGTAGGACCTGGCCGTGGCATCTGTTCTTCGGTTACGAAGAACTTTGTTAAACTTCTTTTTTCCCCAGCTTTCTCTCCCTTTCTCCGTTAATACAACACCCATGCAGTGTCGGAGCTTTGGGAATTTATAGATAATCTAGAGCATCCTTCTCTCTTTTTTTTGGTAATAGGACACGCCGTAGAAAATTCGATACATCGTGGTTAGCGTGCGTGAAGATAAATGTGTCAAACTGATAAATAATGCACTAGAATATTTGAGAAATAAGGAGTGTGAGAGTATACGGTAGTGGGATCGATTGGGGTTAGGTTTTGAGGATATTTTGTACCGAAATGAGCATCCTCGTTCTTATGAGCTACCAATCTGCAATTTTTCACAGGGATTTGACAGATTTCTAAATAATTTCAATGATCTTTTAAGAAACTGTATATAAAAGCTTTTTACATTTTACATATATACGTATCTTATAATCTCACATTTAACATATTTTATATGCATAAGCATATTCAGTATAATTATGAAAATCTATTACATTTAGCCAGATGCTTCCTAACTAACCAGTTTTCCTTTCAAATTTCTTCAAACTTGTTACTAGTTATAACCAGTGTTACCGAATTCTAATTGCATTGGACTAAGTTGCAATACAAAAGGAATTTAAATTAGGACACCAATTTAGTCGAAGCATTAACATTCACGAAGTAAGTGCCAGCTTTTGTTACGTTCCAGTATTTCGTCCATAACTTTCCTTTTCTTTCGTTCGCCTCGTGCAAGCAAAATACCCTTATGTGAAACGAAATCGACAGCATCTGTATAAATCTTTTACAGCTTATGAGGTGAACGAAAAATGTCTTTTCTCTTTCTCTTTCTATTCCTGGTCGAATAACAATAGCCACTTAAGCGTGTCGCTTTTGTCAGAATTCCAGGAGGAAAAATAGCTGTTGAATAATGCAACAGCAACTTCTCTGTGTAGTGAAAATGGACGGCCGGTTTTCCGTTTATCGAATCGTCATTGCATTCGGGATGGTTTGTTCTTGATCAATTTTTTCAGCCTTTTCAAATCATACTTTGCACGCCATGACGTTTACGAGCGTCCATTTAAAGTAGAGCATTTATCGGTTGTGAAATTTGTCGACCGATCTCCGGTAATTATCCCAAGTTGAATTATTGGAATAATGGAAATTCGATCGAGTAATTTTTCTTTTAAGAACAAAGATTTTTCTTTTGTATCTAATTTTCGTAGATCTAATTTTTGATTATTAAAGATATGATCTGAATAGTGGTAGATTAACTTGCTAATTTAATTTAATTGGTTTGTGATAGATTTGCGATAATGAATTTCGGAAATTCAAACTTGTTTGTCTTATCAGATCTCGGAAAACATTTTACGTTTCCAGTCGTTTTAATGAAATATACCTTTAATTATTAAGAAGTATGTATATTGTGACCTATATTTTATAAATTGGATACGCAAACACGGTAGAACATCGATCACTTGGATAAGCTGAGAATAAGTTGGTCTTTGGGTAATCGCTAATTAACGCACCTGTTTCGCTATTGCGGTGAAATTTCCGAGGGGTGGCAAATTAAAATAAGATATTCGATAAAATAAATTTTAATATACATTAAATAGCAAGCAGACTGTATATAATTAACCGATATTTACTTCGTTACTTACCTAATTTATTATAATTTGAGACTTAAAGCGTCTGTAATCTATTTTTGCTTTTATGCAAACGATTGCTGTACACCTGATGTACGAAGACATTTTCTTATACAACTGATAGGTAACAAATTATTTTGGATAACAAATTCCTTCGATTTATCCTCTATGTTTTTTATCAGGATTATATTTATGATAATCACAGTATTTTTCATTTGTTACTTATCTATAAGGTTTTTTTTGTATCTATCACTGCAAATATTTTAGTGTAAGTTAAAAAGAACGAGCGATACGAACGAGGTTTGTAGACCAATTATATACCAGTTTACTTTCTATCCTAACCTAACCCACTGTACTTTATACTACCAAATGTCTGCAAGGTATCGATTTTTCTACAACATGGTGCGATCGTACGCGTTGTAAGTTGCAACGAGATAATGGCTATCTAACCGGATGACCGACTATAGAGTGTCAAAGGACTTCTTTTTTTTTTTCTTACAAACCAAACACACGATAGGTAGAGGTATCGTCTTTCTGGAGAACACGTCATGAACACATGTCGTACCGTGGAAAAATTCACGGCTTGTCTGGCTACGATTGCAAAGTAACACGATTATAAAGAGGTCTCTGTATGCATATCGAAAAGCAAAGTTCAGTTACTAATTTTACCGTTCCATGATAGACCGCGATCAGTCACACGTCCGAGAAAATAGTAAAGCTGACAGGGAACCAACTGTACGATACTATCTGTAGAATGTAAATTATGTTGTTGCCGGCTTTAATAATACTTTCAAACTCTGTACACATCATAATCCTAGAGTTTATTAATGAGAATTTGTGAATCGACCGATTAAAGAATTTTTCTGATAGTTAGTTTCCCATGGTTAATCGTTTGTTTCACTTTTATTAACTCTCGTGAAATAGCTTTTTTTTTTGTTTTGTTTACCGAGGGATATTACACATTCTTTCCTATGTTGTATGATAGGATTCTTTTTATGAAACAACATGATGCGATAAGTACAATTGTAACGCAATACATTGTTGGAATAGAATTTTCCATGATCGAGTTAAAAAATCAAGTTCAAATTTTGGGAAGAAAAACTAATAAAGGCCTGTAACGTCCGAAAACAGGCTAAGACAGAGTTTTAACACGTATTTGATTCAAGTGAAGTCGGCTGGTACGCAGAAGAATACAAGGAAAGAACGGCAACAGATCCAAACCAGCTGGCTGCTGAAGCGAGCAAAACTCTCATAGAAAGAAGACTAAAAAGGAAACACCCCAGTGACCTCACTAAAGAAATAAAATAGTCAAACTCGAAGATGGTATTCCTCTCGGGATAGCCATCCACATGTTATTTAGCAATTAAGCTAGAAAAATTTACCGGATGCCCAGCTGGACAAATTCTCAAAAGTATAAATTAAATAATAAAGAAAAAATCTGATTTAAGAAACAAATACAAAATCGAACTGAATGAACATTAACAAAGATTTTTACGCTAAATTAAGCCCATCTTGTTTGACACAATCATTTAATATATATATATATATGTTTATTTTTATTCCTCTTCTTAGAACCTTACCGAACAGCGAATATTGTCCGTATTTTAAAAATTAGAAAGTTTATTTCAACGTATATACTGGTGGAGTTAATTTTCGCCCGGGATTTGTTTACCTCAACAAAGGAAGTATCAGTGTCGAACTCACGTCGAGAATGGAAAACACGATTCATTGGTTTTGCGACTAAAAAGCGAACGGAACTGAAAATCGTGGAACGATAATGGAAAGGGGGGATCAATCGATTATCTTGACAGCTCGACGCTACTTATAATTCCGAGCCGCGCTTCCGCTGGAAATACGTGTCGGAAATTACACCTTCCGCGTGTTACGACCAACTCGCTAATACGCGCGGATAATTAGAGAAGCGAGAATCGTCAGAATGAATGAACACAGCACGTGGAAATTACGAAGCAGACAATGAACGCAATTCGAGGCGCGAAATCATTGGCAAGGTCACCACGTGGTTCTTTCTAGTCATCATTTCACGTGAGAACGCGTCGTTCATAAAGCAAAGAAGAGAAGCTACGACTAGTTTCTTCTCAGACGATTGCGATCTCAAATGAAAAGTGAGAATGTCTTTAATTAAGAAGTTGGAATTACTTTAAACCTTTCTTCTTTCTAAACAGTTGTTTAAGTAAATTTATAGAAATTTAGTTTTGAAAAGCTCTAAAACGTAAATTGGAAATTTCTTCGTATGGAACTTTTGCATAGCAGATTCCTATCTTATATAGAAAATTTTATTGTATTTGTTGGGTGGATTATATGGAAAATATCTTCTGATTTAATTGTATGTCAAAGAGTTAAATTGAAACTTATCTCAATTATTTACGAGTATTATTGCTTGATTTTAGAATAATATATAATTATCACAAAAATATAACTATATAAATTATATGTTTGCTGCATCATTGTTTATACTAATTGAAGGCGTACAACATTTCGTTAACTTCGGGAAAAACGTGTTGAACGAAATCAGAAGCAGCTGCACGACTTGGTACGGTAACAGGTTATTCGATAATGCTTTCGTCTTTAACGATGCAATTTTGTTGCGGCAATTTATCGAAATGATTGTTTTCGAATATCTTTCACTTGTGGTATTTATGCCTGTCTCAATTTTGACAGAAAGTCTTGCTCAGCTGTCTCAGAGTAAATTGAAGTTATGCTCAAACTGATTTTTCACTTAATAAACTTACACAGAGCCGCAATCCTTTTGCAAGATCGCTGAGAGGTATCAGTGTTTAAATCAAGATTACGTAAAAATGTTGTTAAATAAGTGAAATATATATTATATAAGTTTCCTGTTCTAATTTGAGTGAGACGCAAAATACAACTTATTATTAGTAGAGTTAACAGAGTAAGATGAGGAATTAAGGGATGCAGATTCATTACGACGAAGAGCAGAGATGTGTGTATTCGTACCACTGTGAAATAATATGAATTACATTTTTGTAACTTTGTTTAGATTGTAAAGTATATAAAATTTTATCAGTTTTTGATTGTTAAAAAAGATCACATTCATATCGTATATTAAAACAATGTTTAATTTGATTATTATATTTGTATGTAGCATAAAAGAAATATAATTATAACGAAGAAGTAACGTCATTTAGAAACATGTTATACTCTGGTAATGTTTCTGAAGAAAAAGCAATTTTTCCGATGTTATAATATCGAAGTAGTAGATAAATGTCACGTGGCAATTATTTGTTTATCTTAACATTATTACACATAAATTTATATATCGAGAAAGCAATTAGTTAAGGTTATCTTCGGGATGATATCTGTAAATTCTTTAGAAAGTATTTATGTAATACGTAGGTATCAAAATTACCTTGGCGTATTAAGAATTGTGTTTTAATAAATGAAAATTCCTATAAAATATCAAACTTTTCCGTTTAGAATAAATTATGGACATTGATAAAATATTAATTCATTATTTCGTAGTTGCTCCTCCACTCATTAAGTTACACGATAAAGCTATTTATAACACCAAGTATCGTATCGTAATACGATAGAACTTTTCATTTTTTGCTTGTGTATATATTTTATTTTATTAAATATTTTCTTATTTTAGAACTCTCTTTTCTCTATTGGTAACGAGTAATGACTTTACGTTCATTTAACCCCTTTGTTATTTATTTAACCTGATAACAGAATTATTCTTTGACCAAACACTTCCACGATTACAGAATTAACAGTTGATTAAGACAAATTAATTACAGGTAAATCGATTTCAACTTTTAAAAATATAAATACACAAAACTGATTACGACAAAATAAAAAATAAGAAATGTAAATGTAAATTATCTAAAAGACTGGGAATTCGAGTGACGAGTTAATTTCTACGATTAACAGGTTAAGAAAGTAGCTAATTTAATAAAGAAACTACGCATCACCGACCTTAAATCGAGAGAAAGAATTCTTTTCGACCGCGATCGGACACGATGTTGCCTGCTCTCAAGATTTTTCGTGTCCCTCTTTTCTTCGTGGGCCTGGTGGGTTCGTGGATACCAAGGCAACACAGACGCACCAACAAGTCACGAATAGTGCGTGCATTCGTATTCCAGCTGTTCGGTTGCTTAAATTTACGACCTTCGTCCTTTTCTCGTTTCCTGGAATTTCCGTGGTACGCGGCTCAAGAGTTGCAGATACAGTACAACTAAAATAATGTTCGGGGTGAAAAATATTTTTTTTCTGTTTGCCAAATTAACGCGAATCCGACATGGCAAGGTGAAAAAAATGGACACTAATGATATGGAACCGTCGGACCCGTAATTATAAAGTAATCAAGTAGATAGAACGCTCGATATCATTAAGACAATGTATCAAATAAGAGTGGTTCGGTACGAGAATACAAATTTTCTTCTTCTTGAAATGCCCATGGAGTTTATTTGAATTTTATATTGTTGGGATAACAATGAGTTTATGCGTTTTCTTATGGGAATGTATTCAAATAAGAAATCTAAACCGTTCCTTCCAGCATCGCAAGAACCGCGATTGTTATATAAAATATTATCGTTTTACTCGTCTTTCTCCCATCAAACCGATGACATATATATCACAATATAACCACCTCTCGTCTCTATAATTTACACATCACTTTCCAAACCCTATTAAGCACCAATCAATCAACATCACCATCCTCTCTCAACCCCGTCGACTCCTCTGTCTCACCATCCATACACTCTTAATCTACAAAAGGATACAAACACCTAAATCAAGCTACTAAACAACCATTTCCATTCAGTATCCATTTCATATTGATATGCATAGAAAGAGAAGTTGGTGGACTCAGAAAGAGTATAATCACTAAACGAGTCGACAGATAAACCTGGTGTATTACGATTCGTCGTGCCACGTAATTGCAAAGTCGGTTTACGCAACTGCGGAACGCAGCAGAAACAGAATATCGAATTGTCGGTCGCGACACGCGATTTCCATGCGTCATCTGCGCATCGTGGCATTCGAGACAGTCCAAGTTGTACTTCTTTTCCCCTGCTGGTTTTAAGCTCACCTGCCACGGAGAAATGCCTGCCGGTTAATTGCAGATCGCACGAGCCTGTTCTTCTGCGAAGTCGGCCGATTTTCGAGACGAGCGAAGAGGTCCTTGCTCGCGCGCAGAAAGAAAAAAAATGGCCTGACCCGGTCATTAGCGGCACGGGCAAACAGTTTCCTTTTGGGCCGGCCGCAAGATCATTAGGAAGGATTTAGGCCAAGAAAAAGAAAAGGATTACATTCCACGGTCGCGCAACAAAGGGCTTGAATTCGAAAACGTTCGCCTAGCGTCTTCAAAAATTTTTCTTTGTTACGTCGCCGGTCTCTGTGAACCAGCCGCTGCTACCGAGCAAGGTTAACGATATTCCAATTAGAGTTTCGTTGTTACACGTCGGGCACGCTCGAGGAAGCATGGGAAAACGCATGTTAAATTCTCTTTCTCTTTCTTCCTTTTTCTTTCTGTCTCTTGGTTCTTCTTGTTTTTTTTTTCCTCTTTCTTTTGTTCTTTCCTTCTCTTTGTTTTTCCTTGGCGCGATGCAGATCGACCTATTTGCCGTTTCTTCCCGCTTTTCTTCCCTGCCGTTTAATGTCTCGGATCCGTGTTTCTCTTCTCACGAACACCGTGTCGCGTTTTGTGCCTCGAATAATTCATTTTGCGCGCCATGCTGGCCAGCCCTGCGCGCTCTTCAACTCGATTTGTTTGCCACGGGATACCGGCTAGCAAACCGGTCGAGTTAAGGTTGAAACGTAAGTACCGTCTCTTCTGTTCCAAGTCTGCCTCGCTTTTTGCCGATTCCACCCGGTTTACGTTCGGTTATTATTAATCTAGGAATCCGGATGCGACGACGCGGCTATATCGCGGTTATGATTTCTGGTCGCGTTGTGAAAAGTTAAATAGTTGAGGGATATGTCAGTTCGATTCATTTAAATATCCACTTCTTCAGGCTTAAAATTTAATACGCTGTTAATCAATCACACGTTTCTAAAACTGTGTACTTCTATTTGAGAATACATATGGAGTTTCTGCACCGTTGACCACTTCAGGAACAGCGATTGTAATTTTACACGCGAACTGAGGATATCTATGCAAATTTATATTTTCACGACAAAGAACGAAGCTATGAAACTTAACTTCGTTTCATTAGCTAAATGTTACTAGTTAGAAGTACTTTACATTTTACAGGATACTCTGCATATTTTTGAATGCTATGCTAATTCGGTGATTGTAACATGAAACGGGACCTATCGATGCGATATGGTATTAATGTACAAGTGAAATTTGGTATTAAAACAAATTCTAAAATACACAACACAATGCTATGTTGGGTAATAGTATGAAATATAGGCGCTGGATTGAAATTATCAGAACATTCTAGTGATTCACGTAAAACAGCAGACTAATGATTTGCAGAATTATGTATATATAAAAGCAGATTAGATAAGTGAGAAGACAATTGCCAGAATTAATGATTTTTAGCATAATGGAGAACTATGATTTCACCTCTTTTTTTAATACGTATCTTTCACTACGTAAATAACTAAAGTACATTATTCTAAAGCTTTGACATTTATCATGGAATTTATCTTTTCTCCTAAGAGAATTATTTTTGATATTAATTAGAATATTAATTTGACCCTCTGAAAAAGCTGCATATAATAAAAGTTTTATTCGAGGGAACTATTTTATATGTACTATCTTAGTATCAATGAAAATCAAAGATTATAAAAGATAGGCCGTTCAAATACCAAATGTAGCACTAAAGCTGGTTCTATTTACTGTCTAAGGGAAAATCTAAGACTAATATAGTTATTCCTTGGTACGAAAATCGTAACGCAATCCACATATTAACACAAGCTACTTACTTGGAACGCGCCAAAAAGATTCAACTGTTAAACATTTCCTCTCAACGTTCTACCTCCGTTTCTCCCGCTTCGTCTATTCAGTTTCAATTAGACGGGCCATTTTCAACTACACAGTAATCAAGCAGCGAGTCTATAGCGAGGAAGTCCAATCGTCTATGTATTTGCCGTTGAAATTAGCGCAAGCGTTTACACTTAACATCTGTTTCTTCTTCCCGATCTGCTTCTTCTCTCCCCGTTACTCAGCTGTCCACAATCACGAGCAACGAGCACAAAAAGACTCGAACAATTTCGTACCTGCGAGCATAGAGAAAAAAAGAGATTAAGAGAAGACGGAGATCGTGCGTACAACGATGTTACTATCCCGAAGATTAAAAGATACGATTTTTAAATGCCTCTGACCTCGTGGTAACCCAATTCGCGAGCGATCGATCTGACCCTTTAAACTTTCATTTCATATACCACAGACTGAGATGGAATATCGATAATTCTTTTTATTATAGGTACCGGAGGACTTGTTATTAGGCGAAGAGACCGTGACACGTTTAATGTAACGTCGGTAGTTTTGCAGTGTTTAAATTTTTTTATACGATATTTGTTGCTATTTTAATTTTTGTATGGTATTAATTTCTTTGTTTCTTAGCCTTCGTTTTGTAATAAAGCTGCAACATAACAATCACAAATATAAATCATAAAATATATTCCCTATAAAATTTATAATTACAACATTTTCTCATCCTAGTGAAAGATAAATGCAAGATTCTTCTTACAAGATTCTTATATATATATATATATATATATATATATATATCATATAAAACTGATCATACATATATAACACTAATCTTCTAAATCTTTTAAATGAAATAAAAATAAAATTGTATATTATGCGTCAAAGATGACCTCGTCACCGTCGTTCACAAAAATGTTTGGAGAAAACTGGCCAGATTTAAATGTATCCGAGGAAAGCACCCCAATAATCCTCGCGTGATTCTCAACCCCCTAACGTTGAACTTTCTCGTTCATTGACCTATTCAACTTCCGCCAATCACATCGAAGGATACGTCGAGTCGCCGCAGGTTTGTCGTCGATGTCTCATAATCCCAGTGATTTTCGAAATCGAAACCGCCGAAAGCGATCTCCTAGGCAGAGGTCTGAGCCAATCCTCGATGGAACGAGGAATATTTATCTTGTCGAAGGGCTTTCAGGATGAAAACACCGGTATGGTGGTGGCAGCAGGTGCTTCTGGACAACAAAACGAACACGAGCTTCGATGGATGAAAGAGAAGAGAAGAGAAGAAAAGAAGAGAGAGAGAGGAAAAGGAGAGGTAGGCCGAAGGAGAAAAGACACTCTCCGTAGAGGGGGGCCGGGAAGGTGGAGAAAGAAGAAGAAATCCTCCCGTGGAGTCCTCGCGATGTGATCCTGTTTAAAGATAATGGCTGCGAGGTAGACGCGTGCCAGCTGGGTAATGCTTTCGGGCCTGATTTTTATTCGTCCCTCCCTCGACTCTCCTGACCACGCAATCTGAGGGCAGATGGCTCCGCCACCTTACTTTACTTCTTAAGGCCGATTCACGTGACCAGCAGAAAAGAAAAAAAAGCTGAACGACGTCCCCTTCCATCGGCGTGGCGCGCGTGCGCCTGTAAGTACTTACGCGCTGCTTTTTCTTCGGCTTCGACGCTCGTGTATACATACTTACAACGGTATTGGCGTCTATCAGCGATATCGCGCGGAATGTTCATCGCATTCCGTTATTTTTATGCGTCCGGGCGATGATATGCATTGGACGATTTACCGCGAAAGTGTTTTTTCCCTTATACTCTCTTCGTCATTTTGTATACTTCTGGGATCTCCTTGTCGTATTTCTGGCGTTCTAGAGCTAACTTTCGATTGTATAATACGTAGTGGATGATCATTTATTGTCAGTTTAAGTTTTCTAATTAATAGCCTTCATCAGTGAAAATATAGAGTAGAATTATGTCAGTTGAAATTATTGCGAATTTCCAATCTCATTAACAATCGGACGATAGCAACGGAAGATTAAATGGATAACGTTGCTTACTAGCAAAGTGAAGAAAGTATCTAAACGAAGTGTCCTATAATTTATTTTTCTGCGACATTTTAGTATAAATTGCTAATTTGAGAAATAGTTTTACGTAAAATATGCGTTCGCTAAACTAAAGAGAAATATTTTTCATTCTTGGTCGTACATAGCTGAGTAGGCTAAAAGTCAGAAAGAACTCGATATGAACGCCATTTGATGCCTTTGACGTTACAAGATATATAAATGGATTTATGTATAACCGCGTTAAAGATTTTGACACAGTTACATTTGGGAAGCGAGCGTTCGCTGATATAAATCCTCGTGCAAAGGTTAAGCGATTAAATCGGAAATAGGAATGTCTCTATCTTCGTTTCGTTTAAAAGTGGAATTACGAAGATAGAATTGTACTTCTTACGCTTTAGACTCACAAAGATAAAACTTACTCCTCCTTACAGTGCAGATGATCCGTAGCTTTTAAAAGAAAATGTTATTAATCCGCGATATAAATCACAATTAAAAGTCGACGTGAAAATTGTTTGATATAACTGTCGTTAAACTTCTGCGTCGGAAATTCAGTTTTCATGAAATCGAGTCGAAAACTCTTGGAATCCGACTGCAATGCGAAACATTTCATTGCTACGAAAACTTTCTTTCAGTTTTCTGAGGTATAGATCGCTTCAAAGCATTCCGCAACAATGCATCGTGAATCATAACACGATGGTGTGAGTAGAAAACGCAGTCAGAACTTGAAGTATCGGCGACTTTTAAGCGTGGCTTTGTCCTACTGGCGTAACATTTCGCATTCTCCATCAGGCTATTCATCTTTCATTCGTTCGCTTAACTTTCGATGGCTTGATGAATTTAAATGTAAATGCAAATCGATCCAATATCGCGTACAAAGGCAAACGACAGTTGTAAAGTCTCGAGACTCGTGTAAATGGCATTTGGAGGGTTGCTCGTACCACGTAACGGGTGTCTCTCAAATAAAATACATTGACGACGTTCGAAGTCGTAAAATTGGTTAAAGAGGTATCGAAATTAAAAGAATATTACTCTAACAGCCGGTCACTCTAATATCTAATAACGGATATGAAAGTAAGAATAGTTAGAAAATAGTTGTCCGTAAATTTATTATGTAGTTGCAATAGTTTTCTATAAATGTGTTTTGTGCACACCTTTTATAGTCGATTTTGGTAATGATAGACGAGTATTATGTGCGTCACGTATCTGTATAATGAAAGAAGGGAGACGAGAGAGATCGGCGCAAGAATATAAATAGAATCTCTGATGCCATGGAAGTGGTTCCACCCCATTGTCACAAGCGGTCAGTCGAAACTTCCGATCTTTACGTTTTGTCAAACTTGTTCCTCTTAATGTACGTCTGTTACTTCGCAGATATTCATTGAATTTTAACGAGCCTATTTGCAACCTCTATACATACCTTTAAACAAATAATAACGGAAGAAACAATAGTAATAGAATATAAAGAGAAAAGTAACAGAAGCAAGCAAAATCGCACGGTACTTTGGAAGGAGGCCGCTTTCTGGCAATATTTCAGACACCTTAGAAGTCTCAGGAGCGTCGCTAAGTATCAAAAAGTAGCTCGTATTACTTAACAACGTGGCATCGAAGAAAAAACGACCCGTAGTATGCTATAGATCAGATACATGTATCCTCTCCTACTCCCGTCATCGCCATATGTACCCAGTTTCCTCCCTCTTTCTCTCTTTAATCCCTTCCTACGAGCAACTTCCTACGACGTGTCGGTAAATCGTATCGGTATACGCGTGTAGCCGGGACCAGCCTGCAGGTAAACAACATATAAAATCTTACGCACCAATACACGCGTGTAACACGGACAAACCTGCACACACACGCGCGTACCACACCGCGAGAAAGAGAGAAGACCGATCGCAGAAGAGGCAGGTGCTGAGAGAGCGACAGCTGCGAATTTCGCGATCTTCCTTTATATACCGAAGGAACCGAGAGAGCCTTTAACCCATTCCTTCTCGTCCTAATGGGCCACGGTTTGTAGAGGTTCTTCTACCTTGTGGCGTAAACGTCCAATGAATATCGAAGAGGAAGAAGGAAGGGGGACGAAAAGAAGGGAGAACGTATCTGTCGCTTCCATACGGAAGATAAATATTCATCGACCCGCCAGGGGAATAAGATCCTCGTGACGAATCCTATCGACGCGGAGCAGCACGCTCCTGCTGTATCGAGGGTAGTTTATTAAACGGAGGAACTCGCCGTTTCACCATGTAATTTCTATTCTTCTTCGCTGACTTGGAATCTTCTCGTGAATGTTTATATGTAGCTTTTTATTGTTATTAACGATTCTATCGCCAGTAACGAACGATTGGACAAGCGAGTCCGTAGAAGCTGAGTTATAGTCCTCGAGGGAAATTCAATTCGAATTTTTTATGGGTAGGCCGCGGATTTCTATGGATTTATGTGGAATTTAGAAGTTCAAAAATGTACAGTATATTTAGAAAATCAGAACACTATCTAGAGAAATGGAAAGGTTAAGGCAGTCAGTGGTAAAACGTCTCCAGGCTTGTGCTCGGATGCAAGGAGGTCATGCTGAATAGTTCTCGAGAAGGTACAGGCGCAGATACAGTTTGTTGGAAAAAAAAACTTGCTATGACTCGAAAACAAGATGAAATAGGGTATACGTTTATATAAACTCTTTTCCTTTGTTTTCGTATGCAAGATCCATCGCCGAGATGAATCCCCGACACTACGGGACACCCTGTATATGTAATTTCTTATTGTTAGCTGTCAGGCAACCTCCGTACGACAAAAAGTCAAGCATTAATTCTGAGTTTAATTCTGAGTACAAATTACGAGCAATTATGGTAAAAAGAAAATGTGGTGGTATGGTAAGGAGGGGAAAATTTTGCCTTCTTTTTTGATTCGGCCTTTATGGATCAATTAGCAAAAGTTATATTTCACACTGTACTTTGTATGAATATTCGTTCGCACGTGTTACGTCCGTGTTTTATTTCCTTTCATACGGCTTTATTTTTCTTTTTTCTTACGCTCTGTTTTGCAACCAACTTTCTCGCAACACGTGACGATAAACGTCCCATACACGTCGAGTAAACAGGTCCAGAACAGTTGGCGAACAAGTGACCGCGAATGCTGTGTAAATAATCGAGGGTAGGGTTTGACCGTCTTTTTGTCACAATACAGGAAGCGGAGGAGTTGGAAATGACGAAGTAAGAAACTGTGTTTTTAATAGTTTTCGTTTCGCTTCCGGTAAAAATATTGTGCTGTACACTTTGCTGTTTAATTAAAAATAACGCCAATAACAGTATATCTTATTAGCTTAGCAATAATAATGGCACAAGTAAAAAAATTTCAAATTTACTTTCATTGCATACAAGCCATATGTTTCTATTCTTATCATGTAACACTACGTATTTATAGTTCTATCAGTTTCCCCTCAGGGGGCAATTATTTAGTATTTTCAAAGCTGTACATTTTAAAAAAACTCGTGGTTTGAACGTTTTAAAGTTTAAGTTTTCGCGCCATTATCTATGTCAAGCAACGACATGTATGCACAAACTTAAAGTATGGGATCTAAGGTTTGAAATTTGAAAAATCACATCTTACGCATTAAAATGGAAGGGAAGGCTTTGGTTCTCGATGGAAAAACTATTCAAAGTAAGATCAAGCAGGATCATTTTCGAGCAAGTTTGATAGGGTCATCAATCATATACACGTGGCTTTTGCTAAGAGCGAATTGAACATTGCATATATTATAGAACATTCTAACCAACGATATTTTACCAAGTAGGCAATACGTCTACTTCTTTCGAGTATGACTCTAGCAAAGATAAAGAATAATCATAAATAAAATGAAAAATTAGAAAAGAAAACAGAGTAACACTAAAGTACAAAAAAAAAAAAAACCAAAGAAATATTATTATTTCGAAACCATCTGAGAAAATAATCTCCGAACTTCTTAACCATCCCACATGTTCTCAGGTCAGGTTTTCCTCTTATTATGACCGCGATACGTCACAAAATCATCCGGTTAAGTTAAACGCATCGATGATTCGGCTATACTTCGAACGACACGCATTTTTCTGTTTCTCGATTTCCCTAAAATCCGACAATCAGTCGGAAGTACTCTGGATTTGAATCGATTAATCATACTTGTCGGCAGGATTTTCGTGGAAGGGCACGTAAAAAATGCAGACCAGATGTAAAAAGGGAAAAGAAGACGACTGCGCGCAAATGTAAGAAGGGACAGGATGGCAAGTTTGCTCGGTGAAAAGAAGAAAAGGAAGAGGAACAAGAGGGAGATCCGGTGATCTCTTTTCTTCTTTCGCCAGCTGGATTAGTCGAAACTCCATAGATGTTCGAACCCTCAGCCTTTTGCACGAATAACACACAACAGAAAAGCCGGCCTTCCCTGTCTTTTTCGCTCGCCTCTCGTCCATCGTCACGACTACGAAAAGTTTCACCTGGATCGTACGACGCTTACTTTTACTTCCTGCGTTTGGAACACGAAGCGATGTCATCGTGGAAAAGCGAAGCAGATAGGTGGCCCGGATTCCCCTCACCGAACTGGGCCACCGAATTCCAGGTGCAAACCAACACCATCGAACGCAGGTGTAATCACTAAATGATTTTTTTCGTGTCGGTTTTGATGCCGCGTGTGGCAAGACAGATGAGTTGTGTTATAGCCAGGTCGTCGTTACGATAGAAAGTCGCCGCTTATCTCTACCAAACGTAATATCAAGATCGTGGCACGTGTTCTCATTTTCAAAATTGCAAAAGTTTTTTTTTATTACGAATATTAATTGACTATGAATCTTTAGCACGTTTTGATTTTCAACGATATTCAGTTGACTTTTGTTGATTTACTTATACTACTGAAAAGTAGTTTTCTTATCGCAGCAGCACTTTCGATCAATACTGTTAATTCAATCAATTGTAGAATTCTAGTGTTGCAGCAAAAGAAAAAAGAAAGTAACATTTTTCAATCGTAGATAATATTCCTTTGATACTATCCTCTTTATATTTGGATCTGTATCATTCAACTTTGTTGCTACATTAATGCAGGCTTTCCATATCGTGCTTTACTATAATCAATTTAATTTATGATTTGACGCAGTTTATTTCACAGTTATGTGATGAATAGATTACACGAACAACCCGACCTTGTTCGTGAACCTCGATTATCGCGAATGTATAAAACGATAGGTACAGCTCAATAATGATGCTCAAGCTCGAGATCGCAACAAGAAGAACGAAGATCGACCTTCCATCAACCTTCAAACTTCGTGTTGCGAGTACGCGCGCGTGAAATTAATGAAACATTTCACTTTGATTTTTTGCTCGACGATAAGCTCGTTCAACGATCGCAGCCGGTTTATCCGCACACAGAGCTCTCTCTCTCCGCTTCATTTCAGATTTCTTAGATTGGTTCTACCCTCTTTTGTCCAAAATTCGCCGACTCATTGGCGTCTTCGATGTGCAACATTGTTGCAGACGCGTACGGAAACGAGCGAAACAGCTTTCGATGTCCGGAGATGATTCGACAAAAAACCAGCCACCATCAGCTCGCAAAGTTCGAACCATGGTTGGTGGAATTTTGCGATATTATCTGGCTTCGTGTACAGTTCCACGAACCCATTTTTGCTGGTTACGTGATAAACCAGTTTGGATATGGAGAAAGCCAGTGTCTGTTGAACCAATTTGTCACAAATTGACATAAACTTTTATAGCTATCTACAGCTATCTCAGCTGTATATTCATTATGCTTCGTATAAGGGTAGCAAGTATGTTAACTTTGTTAGTAATTACATTTTATTATTATTTTGTTGTTAAATCGAAACGTTTTCAAAAATACGAGAAAGCCTGTTTTCTTTATTCCTCTTGCGATTACCGTTTCTTTTTTCTATATTTGATTACACAAACACAAACACAAACACACACACACACACACACACACACACACACACACTTCTCGAATGGAGCTTTTTAAGAGTTTGCACCCTCTACATTCAGTGGCTACAAAAGGTATTTGCACATAGCCCTATTTTTCAACGAAGCGTTTTTTTTTATCAGTTTCTACACTTCATTTTCATAATATCGAATTTTTATAATTATACGAAAGTACTGCTAAATGATACGAAATAATGTATCTAATATTGGAAAGGGATTACAGGGGAGAAATGAGAAATAAAGCGGCCATGGAAGAAACTCCATAAATAAAATTCATAATCGTAAAATAAATTCTTCGTGTCGGCATGAACATACACATAAATCGCTAGAATAGAATTATTATATTACCATTACACTAGATTTATTATACTTGAAATATTTGCTACGTATTATTCTATAATCACCTGATCAACAATAAAAGAGAGAGGTAGAGGGAGAGCAATTCATTCTTATAGTCTTTCTTATAGTATAAAATAATCTTCAACCGCTCACAGTTACGACGTTGCAGTAAATTCCGTTATCCTGATTACAGTGTGCTTCTCTAATACTAACAGCTCAAGGCTGTTACCGGTTAATCCTGATGATTGAAGGATATTAAGATCCTTCTTTCCTCTTTGATCCTTCTTTAACATCAATCGTCTTTCTTCGTTCAATTGCATAGCTGATTGACAAAGCTCGATTGTTCAAACTGTACGCTTGGCTTGTAAAGTGATGTTTCATACGGACGGCAAAAGGACGAGGATCAAGGACTAGAGAGAAGGTTGCACAATCTTTTTTAACGAGTCTGATGTGTATCGCATCTAAAATGATACGAGCTCGATTTTTCTGTCTTCGAGCCGTTATCATTTCGGAAATTGTTGCTCCCTGCAGAGATATCATCCTAATTATGGCTTCCTTAATTGCATACGATGCTGAATTCGCCGTACATTTCCACGCACGCAAAAGTGTGATTCGATCTCCGTATATTCTTTGGCAATGTAGTCGAGTAAGCGTAATTTCGAACAATTTTGTTGCAAGATTAATTTGTGTACTTCTAAATTAGCCATCTCTTTCAGATTGGTATAATTACTTTAGCGAATTTTTGGAACACGATATTTCTTGACTTTCCCTATTTTCATATATGCTTTAGAACATGTAAATGATTAAATTTCTTAAAAGAAGCGTATAATTAATTTTGTTTACGCCGTTGGTGCAAGATTTTACGAATACAACGACAATACAAAGTGTTTAAAACATCAAATTATCAAAGTTAGAATTGCAAATATCTGTATGTCTTTTAAAAGTAGCGTCTGCACGTAAATTACTATGATTTCTCCTAGAAAATTGCTAAATCAATAATGCCTCGTTCGGACCTTACTTAATCGATCTCACTTGGATCCAAATTTTCCAACTTGCATGTTACGTGTCGTGTACTCACGTTCCATTCCCATCTGACGACCATTAATTGAACTTAATTTCAAACCAAACACTACCATCGCACACATCGTACTGTGAACGGAGAGTTGCACAAAGAAGTCACGCAGAAGTCGTTAAGCCAAACAGTGAAATAAAAATTGTGTAGACGTGTCAATACCTATCCGAAAACGTATCTAAATATAATAATTATTACTGGATACTACGGAAACCTACTGTACATATCACGAATAAGAAAACATAGATTTCTTCAAATTTCATAAAATTATAGAACGTTGGCGTAAGAAGAGCGATCGAAGGACAAAACAGTAAAGAAATTCTCGAAATTCCCTCTTATCGTAAGAATGTTCGAAAAGCGAGTAAGAAGTCAATGTTGGAAAAAGAAAAAGGAAGAAAGGGAAAAATTGCAAATGAAATGTTAAACGCGACGTTGATGCTTAATGGATTAAAAACGGGGAGTCGAAGCATTTCATAAATCCTGTACAATCATGCTGCTCATATACGTCGGCCTTCATCTCTACCTCTCTCATTAATTCATCCTCCCCAACAACGTCGAAACGGATGCGTATCTATTCGAATGCGACGCCGGTTGCACGGATGTATATCTGAAACTTATGTAGCAGAACAAATATTTCCGGAGGTACGACGAGTTCTGCCATTCGATGGAAAAAGTATTTATAAGCGGCGAGCATTTATTTTCTCTCCGCCCTTTTTCGTTTTTACCGTCCTCGTCTCGTTGCCTCCTCCTTTCCATTTTGACGAGAAGTCGCGTATGTACGGTTTAACCTTGCCACTTTACGCGCGACATGGCTGCCGTCTCGCGCTCTTTAACCGTACAACTCTTCCGCAGGTGTATATAAAATCATGCAGGTGTATGAAATTCACCCTTGCTCGGCCTGCAGACCAGCAATTTTGTTGCATTAAAATACGCGCCGCGACGCGCAAAACAACCGCCGGAGGAACCATTACGCGATCGTAGTTAGCCTTCTTGCTGCAAAAGGATTGTCGCGATGACGCTCCACGATCTCCTCATGATTTTCTGTTCGCCTCTCTTTCGCGCACAGACAATTAAAAATACGATTGTGTTGGTTCAGGGATATGTAAATTATGTCGCAAAGATCGGAATAACGATCGTGGATGTTGAAAGATTCTCATGCAGAAATTCAATGGCGCATTGTACATTGTAAAACACGTATATGTATACGAAGATCGTAGAAGGGACAGAAACATCGTAGATCGGACTTTTCAATTTTTATATTGCAGTTATTTTAACATTTTATATCAGCAAAGGTTTATATTTCCTAAGCGATTTTGAAATCAAATACATACGTATATTAGTCATATTAGTCATAATACGTACCATTTTTGTAGCCATCGGTGAAAATCAGAAAATCAACGGAAATGAACTTATCGCGTGATCTTTGTGTGATTTTACACGAAGATGTTCAAGTTCAACGACGTGGGATTTCTTACGTAAAAAGAAGATTAGTTAACAGTATTTTTGGGTTCAGGATTCAGAGCATTTTGGGCTCAGGTTAAGAATAGACTCGAGTTTCTATAACTGTATCTTCTAAGCAGCTATTTTTGAGGTCTGGAGCAGCTCTGTTTACAATCACTATAAATTGCTTACGTTTGTGATTACACGCCTTCGAGCACTCTTGTTTTTTAATTATCCATCTACTTTCTATTCGAATAATTGAAACTAAATTATAGAAATCAGTATACCTCAGTTCTTTATCAAGATTGTTTCGTTGATCAAAAGTTATTACACTTCAATTAACATTTCTTCGAATGAGTTACTCGTTCGCTACTCGTTTCTTAAAAAAAGAAAACACTCGGGAAAGGCGCATTTGACTGTTATTGCGAATATGCATAGTAACTTTATACTTTCATTAAATTCTTCGTAAGATCGTTAATTACGAAAGTGAAAAGTACTTTCGAAAATTTTACAATTAATATTTCAGTTGCACGATCAAATGTATAAAATAATTGTACACGATCCACGAAGAAAATAATTGTTAATCGTATTATATTATCTGTTGTTACATTACTCTACGTTATATTATACTATATATTATAGTATAAATACATTGTCGGATAAAATTTTCATATTATGATAATATATGATAGATCCGACTACGTACGAGTTATACGTAATAATTTAACTAGAAATTTTTTATGGCGACCGCGATTAAACACAAATAGATCGAAGGTCTACAAAGTCTATGCGGGTTGTCAATCTTCTTTAACAGTCTTGGCCGTTGGAAAATGGTTACCTAATTAACAAGGCCGGATAATTGATAAATATACAATTTAAAGATATAATTGTCAATCTAATTTAACTATTAAAAATATCTATTATTTGAAAAGTGTCTTGAAAATCATATTTGTAGATACGCGTGGATCTTTTAAAAAATTGTATTTTTTGCAAATTATAAACGAACGGCAGCATTTTGCCGGGGCACAATTTCGAAGAAAATGAAAAAAAAAGACTGCGCGGATATTGTTTATCCATCTTTATACCATAAGTGAAATATTGCAAAACTCGAGTCTTTTACGTTATCCGTTATAAACTTTTTCCTTCGTGCGCAACATCGATCGAACAAGATGGCTGCATTAGTTCTGCCTCGTTTTGCAGGTGCAACACACGAACTTGCCCCAGTACGAGCTGCCGCACTGCAATTTCGTTGCAATGTACTCCGCATAATGTTTCAGAAAATGTATCGTTAGCATGATTGAAACGTAAAACGCGGGCCCCGATGAAAGCTTCACGCCGAAACTGGCTGTGGTCCACATTTCAAGCAAATTGTGTTTTTTTACGAGTTCGAGCCAGTTTCTTTCCCTTTATGTCTTTCCTTTTTCATTTATCCTTGCACGAGAATTAATCATTTTTTTTTTATTTATGACTTTTATTCTTTCTTTTACAAACTGGGATAACAACTCGTTTTATTATTATCGTCGTACATTTAAATTGCTTTTAACATTAATAATATCGATATTCCCGATCTCTTCGCATCTGTTCTTCGCAATTGTATCGCTAAAGATACTTTCTTCCCAACATTTTCAAATACTTTATTCGTACAAATTTTATTCCTCCAATCATAAACAAATCCTAGCAGAACAGAATAATTACCAATTACATTTCTCTGCACGTTTAATTTCGCAAGTTACGTAATTTGTCCTCCACACGAATGAATAAAATATCGCCACATAGTAAGTAATAAAAATGAAAACTTCTAAATGCATGAATTATCATATCGAAGAGATTATTAACCAGTTCGAGTTGCCATCATTTTCTATCTTAATTAATTCGCCTTGTTCGCGGCACGTGTTCTCGTCTCCTAGAACTTGCACACCTGATTCACCGGCGTTGTTACAGTCGCTGAAGCCTTTAATCGCGCGATCTTATCATCGAACCACGACGACGACGACGACGACGACGACGACGACAAAAATGGCATCCTCGTCGTCGACGCGCAATCTTGTCCGGTGAGTATCGCCATTTAATTCCATACTAACGTTCAAATAAAACGAACGGCCAATTAAATTTGCCCCGGTGTGGCAGCCTCGGTCCGCCTAGCCGCTTATTTCTTCCCGGGATTTTTTCGTTTGATTCGAATGCGGGTGCCACCTGCTCGCACCTCCATGACTTTAGGATCCGTTCGCGTGCTCGATCGCGCACGCACCATCGCTTTGTTCGCTGTTCGCCTCCGCCACAACGGAGGAGACGCGACGCCCCAACTCGCGATGAACTTGCGTTTGCGATAATGAGCTTATCGAGCATTTTTTATCGGTACTCTCCAAGCGTTCTTTCTCTTTTCGTTTGGTCGAAAGAGAGGACGGGATGTGTCATTCTTCCCAGGAAAAATTTGAATGCCAGTCTCGTGATTTTTGGATGTTCGTTGTAGCTGTATATAGGGTGTTCCAGTATAGATCGTACAATTTTTTTTTTTATTTGGAACTAGTTTACGATGAATTCTCATTGAGAATTACAATAGTATAGATAGCATGTTTGATTCTAACTGAATCTAATGTTTAAATCTAGAGGGTAATATCTTTTTAGCGTGCGGATCTGATCCGTCGTGTCAAGTAACTGGATAACTAGTGGGTTTTGGTGGTTGTTAATTCTTACGTTATATCTATTACCAAATTTGGATATTTCTTCATTAACTGTATCTTAAGGTATCTCAAGGTCGCGATGTAAAGATCGTACATTTGGCGTAGAATTTTGATGTACAAAGGTTGTTATTTTTGAAGGTTTGGAATTCTGTTTCAGAAAAGTTTGTGTTTAGACATTTAAAATATCGCGGATAATTTAAGATATAAAATAAAATAGTTTGATAATGTCTGATAGTAAAGGAAACGGTTGTTATCTAATGGCTCGCAGCGTATGCCATTGCTTTGACAGAGGGAACGCGTAACATTCGGGTCATCGGTTTGCTTCAAATTTTCTACATAGTTGACGCATATTCTGTAGAATAACGACTCGAAGATACAAAATACGTTGTACAAAATTTCATTGAGTATTTCTAGCTTTTATCGACGAACGTGAACGAATTTAACAATATCTATAATATATTGAAAAACAATAAATTCATTTTCTACCCGTATATTTCACACGTACCCTCGTTCAATCGAAGAAAAATAAAGTTCGAGTGCGAGGGTTGTGCTAAGACTCGGACGTACTATTTAATTATTCTAGAAACGAATAAGGAAACGTTATTCCTCGAACAGAACAGACACGAAGCTGCCATAAAGAACATGTCACGACGATCGATAAGACGTAAGAAATAGGAAATTCAAATAGGTATCATTGGCGCCAAGTAATTAACGAGCGTTGACTATGTCGAACACGTGTGTAAACGCAGCGCGTGTGCACAGAAAAGAAACTGCTTAGAATCGCTAATTTCTCATCGAGTGCTCGAATACAGGTTACCAAGGGACAATCACATTCTGATTTTGATTTTTCTGCTTTCGTCAGTGTGTCATGGAGATTTTGTAGTCGGTTTTTAATTACCGAAAAAATTCGATCGTGTCGCTGTCGATTTAAATAGCCGGTACAGGTCATCACGTAGGGAATTAAAATTAAACGCTTTCTAAATTTTGTTGGATTAATGGCTTCGTTAATATTCATTATTTACATAAAACTAACATAGGTGCAAGGGAAGCTACGATTGCTCGACAAGGCGAAACAAAATTAAGGGAAATTAATATTAGGCAATGACGCGATTTTGTAATCGATCGACTAACGTGGAAGTGGGAAATGATATCTCACTGATTTGCGAATGCGCGAGAAAGTTAATTTGTTAACGCGTGCTGAAGTTACGAATTATGATGTCGTAGAATTACAAATGCAAATTTTATTTCTAATTGAGGCATTGGTACATGAAAAGTAGGGTAATAGAATTTTTGTAATATAAAACGAGATGGTACGAGGGTGAACATTTTTGACCTACTTAAAAACTATGAACGAATAGATAAGTTTGAGCAAGGGCCTGAATCAGAACTTCAAACTAATTAGTTGGAAACAGGTTTTAGAGTCGATTAGAATAGAATGTCAAAATGTATTCGCAGGAAATTGTTTTAGGTGAAACTTCGGAAGCAGTTAATCGATTATAAAAGCTTTAGACCGGACGATTCTTTTTATGTACTTTGGAATAAATAAAAAATTGTATATATCTAAGATAGTGTCACAGATTTTTAAAATTATCGCGTAATAAAATTTTATAACTTTTAATATTTCGTTCGCTCAATAATTTAAATTTTATCATTCGATCGAGCATGGAGTGCCACCTAGCAGAGCACGCGTCGACTACGTGATACTCGGCTTACGTTTACCGACTCAACAACGCTTTAAAAATTCTATTAGATATGCACGTACGTACATAGATTTTGCATTCGATTCTAATAAAAAGCTCACTGGCACGAAAATTAATTATAAATTAATTATAAAATTCCTAATTTATTAGTAATTTCTTTCAAGTAATTAAGAAATATTTTCATAGCATTAACTAAATAGAGGAATGTCATGTCTATTTTGTACCTTACTTGTGTTAATATGTATGTATGGAATACCAACGGGGTATACGATAAGCGTCATATTCAATAAATTTTCACAATCTACTATTTTGGGTGACGGTCACGTACCCAATCTACAGTTACCGACCTACGGTTTATGTTGGTAATACAGTATGTAGGTATCAGCAAAGTTAATTTGTGTTGATAAAGTAGATATGCACAACTGTTACTGCTTTATCACTCGATAGTACTTGCTCTCCTTTAATTACCTTCCTTAATTTACCAAGTATTGGTAACAGATTTTATTATTTACAGAAGGTAAAATACACTTGACACTTCAGTTAAATGTACGATAAACTTGACGTTCAATCATTTAATAAATCTGTATGTAGTCAATGTTTGTGCCTGCATTTAATCGACGTAGGTAGCATCATCGCTTTCTTTCGTTCTACTGTTTATTGAAATGCGAATGTCATTTCACCACGTGATATATTTATCGCCTTTGATGATTGAGTTGAATACGTAGGAAGTCGGTATTACAGAACATGAGACAGGTAGTCTCGTACACATGCATACATATAATATCTATTTTGTGATTCAGTCATGGAAAATACAATTCATCGATGATGGTTAAATCTTAAGAATACGTCGACGATGACGAACTCATGCTGCGTTCATCGATGCTGCATCATTGCCGTTCGGCAACGCAATATATAGGCGAAACACCATAGAGATCCCTATAATTTCTATTACCGATACAAAAAATATTTCTATAAATTTATTCAAAAATATAACTGACGTAATGCCCTAACATTTAATCATACGTTTCCTTCCTCAATCGGGAGTAAATATTATAAGATTATTATCCGTTTCATTTTTCCAAAGAACTACTCACATAGCATACAATTTATTTACATTTTATACGTATAGATGTTTACACGAGATATTCGATAAATTTTGTACTCGTTTAACAGGACATTAAAAAAAAAAAAAACAAAAACAAAAGTGATTCACTGATCTAACAACTATTGCGTGACTATTACTTCTGTTTTGATACGAAATACTATATCATTTCGTCGCATTCGAACTATTTTTCTAATTTTATTTTCCTTCTAATTTTCTATCAAACTTTCTAATGTATAATTCGCTCTTAATCGTGTCTCTATGATATGTAGCCTAACAAAGTATTTCGAATTACTATATACACTTACTATAAATCAATGTCGTAAACCATATTTTATAACATTACACGGCTTTTCATTGGATTAATTGACAATAATAACCTATATGTATATCAATTCATATGTTGCGTGCTTTAAAAAATATCGAGCACCATAAATTCTATTGAAACGATTAAATCACGAAATTTTTAAAGACGGAATGTCATACACAAGCTTTATTTTATTATTAGGAAATATCTTTTATTAGGAAGCTTCATAATTAAAATCACCATAAACAATGTTCATCTCAATATTGAAATAAACTTATAGTATACGTGACATCTTTTGTCAGAATAATTCGTTAATCACGCGTGCAAAGTTTGAATAGCTGACTGGGCGGACATTCTATATACGTTCGCGTGTATCACACGCACACTGAAAATAGATAATTTCCACTAACAACAAACGATAAGCACTGCACTCAATCGATACAGGTCGATAGCGCTTTCAATTGCAAACTGAAATTTTCACAAAATTCGCTCAACGATCGTCGAGTATTTGTCACTTATATATTACCAATTTGTAGTTATTCTCTTCATGGAAGTATACAAAGCGTAGAACATCTAAAAACATCGATATACATTAATTAAAAATGTTTGTTTAATTTTTCGTCTTTAATAAATTGCAATGTTTAAGACGTCACGCAGAAATGTACGTGAAAGAAATATTCAGAGATGTACAATTAAGTTTCTTATGCCAAGGGAAGGAATTAATTCTATCAACATCGTGTATTATACAGTTAGAGATTAAACTACGACTGATAGGACGTCGAATAGTTTTTCAAAGAAGGAAATTCTTTGTGAAAACTGACAACCATGAAGAGAGAATTTCGATAAATTCTCATAAGGGCAACAAATTCTGACTGTGACTTTGTTACAATCTAAACGCTGTTTATGTACGTACTTTTGTCTGCTTGCCTGAAAGCATATCGTTGAAAATGGAAAGGCAGACGTAGATATAAGATCATTTTCTGTAGAGCTACATCTTTTCAAATGCAAAGAAAGATGTATGAAAGAAACACGCAACAAAGATGGTAGAAAATGAATCATCATTTCAAATATGTTGATCTTTTCGACAGAAGAAGCTTTACAGAGAAAAATTTGCAAACTTCAGGATATAAAGTTTCATAAATAATAGAAAATTTTATAAAAATAACGTTGAAACGAATTTAACAGATTACTGGGAGAATTTGTAATCCGATAAAGAAAGGACAATAAAATTTATATTTTATATATCATCGTTTCAATCGATTCCCTGTACTTTAAAATCTTGCCTGTAAAGAGAGAGGAAAAAGCGTACTTTTAAAATAATTACATTAACGTTGAATTGTTTCCGACTTTGATAATAATTCGAAATTTATAAAACATAAATCTAAAGAGAAAGATAAAAGATAAAGGATAAACGGAAGCTCCCAAAATTGTGATAATTTTTTTAAATATAAAATTTTTATATCTAAATATGTATTTATGAAAACACGCTGATGTAAAGTATATAATGCAAATGACGTTTGGATAATTTTTAATTTAGATAAATTGAAGCTTAAATATTTTTACCAATTTTACGTTTGAATAATAATTAATCCTTGTACTTCTTAACGGTATACCGAACGACACGCTAGATATTACAGCTAATAGCCTTCGCTATCGCTTTTAACTTCAGCGTAGTAATTTAGGGCATGCTTTGATTAAGCTGAACACGTCGACTTAAATAGGCGTGGAAATGGCATTAGTCTTGCATAATGTAAATTAAACAAGAGTTGCATACATTCTGTGTCGATTTTGCTTGTGTACGTGTAGCGCACAATGCGTGCCACGTAAGTACTTATGGGAGAAGTCGTTCCACAATGAGTTGCAGAAACAAAGCTCTTTAGCCAACCAAGTATTATATGTATGCTCCAACTATGAACTCCAGAAGAACGTCTTTTACTCGCCAATTAATCAATCACATTGGTTAATGTCGTTTCAATTAATGGATATTTTCTATTCTATTAGCAGATGTCGATATTTTGACTGACTTCAAAAAGAGACAGGTAAACTGTTGTTCAGATTACAAATGAATTATTTTGTCTATTATTTAATGAAACTAATGTGATAAAGTATTAAAGTTAAAAATTAACCTTAATGGTGAAAAGATAATTATATTAGTAATGACTGTTGTTTAATAAACATTTGTCGACTGCGGTTGAATGGAATAATTATGATAATATTATACTTATTTACTAAGTGTTATATGCTCCGATTTCATGCATAATGATATGGTCATATCTGGTGTAATAATTACATAACCCACGTGCTCATACTATATTCAATATTTTCATTCAGTTTTCGTAATACTGTAATTTCATTCAAATTGTTTTTCCTAATTTACTTACAAGATTCATTTTATACATTATTAAATTCTTCGTCCACTTATCTTTCGCATTCTCACATATATACGACGAAAATGCAATCTAAGATAAATATTCGTTATCTTTCTTACATATTATTGTGTAATATTGCACATTATTGTGGAGAATTAAAAAAAATCCATATATTAATAAATATTTTTTTTTCATAATATTCCTGGTAATATAAAATCCCTTACTAATAATATAATTATTAATAATTTTAAAAAAGAATGTAAACAAATTTCTACAAACTAATAAATATTCTGAAAAATTAATACAAAAATTAAATTGATCAGAGAATCAGATATTTTTAAAAAATGCTCAACTCTATACGATAGGATCGAGAAAAGTTGAAGAGACAGCACGACGACAGGATTGCCTTTTAATTAATCCACTGAAAATATTACGTGTCCCATTCCGCTAGTACAAAAGGATATGCATCCGTGGGCAAGACAGTTGCGCCGTTTGCGTGCAGCATGGCGTTTACCAAGTCATTGTACCCGGCATGCGCTGATCATTATTACATATGCGCATTGCATTAAGGCAGGTCGCTGATGCACGTCAAGGAAGCACTTTCGCACAAGAATCAACTCCCTGCCGATTTCACTGGTTCCACGATGGTTTGTCAAAAGCGAAATCTTTCATCTTTCTCAAATCGTCGATTCTCGTGCGGAACGTCGACGAACGTCGTTATTAATATGATTGCTCTATGACTTGACCGAATCCCGCAACGCTGCTTTCTACGTTTCATTTTAAATAATTTTCTAAGCAAAGAGATATTTCACTTAATAACGCGCTTTCACCTTCTGGTAGAAATCTATGAAATATCATTTATTATAATTTCCGAACATGTGATCGTAACAGATCGGTACATTCACCATGGCTAAGTTTCTTTCTGACGAATCTCGTTAATTTTTGATATATGAATGTTATAGCGTGTTGGGATTAGGTAGAAGATAGATAAGAATGACTCATAAATTATTTCGAATCTTCGTCATTTTAATACAACCTTCTAATTGATTGAGTAATATTATTGATATTTGAACATCGAACGTTTTAATTTTGTGTTAAATATCTTTCTTAAACATTACGAGTCCTTTCTCCGAGATATAAAAAATTTCAGGATCGTAGCAAGTTTAATTGGATGGTTGCATATCACAAAGTCAATTTCTAATTATACCTTTCCTCTGGATATTAGATTTTATTTTGCAAGCGTATTGATTAAAGAAATCGTTGTTCTTTAGATGAAAATAAGCAGATAAGCATGAAAAATTGCGGATCTTTGGTCGAGAGCACTAGATTTACGTGCGAATAGCGGTCGCACGTGCGATTGTCCGCCGTCCTTCGAAGAAAGGTTTCACCACGTGACTTACTTGAGGAACAAAAAGGAACCATCGATCGCGCCGCTATTTACGTCGGGTAACTCGATCGTTAAAATTGCTCGCCAACCCTCCGTTTTCTTTTTTATTGTCGATCATTTAAATAATTCATACGCAAAAATTATTCGCCGTTCGGTGAATACAAATCACCGGTTAATTTCATCCTTTTCGGGGACAGCTTCGAACCATTTCGATTTTGTTCCAGTTTTTCCCTCGCGTTTCACTCTTCACGTCGTGAAAAAGGAATATGTCGAACGATTGCCACTTAATGATAGTCGCAGAAATGTTCGGAATTTACATTTCATGGCGAAGGAACGCAGCGTGCAATAATTCTCTCAGTTTAGAATTTTTATATTCAAATAAAAAAGGAAAATAAATAAAAAATAACCATGTTAATTCTTATATGACAAGAATATATGACTATTATTTTTTTTTTAAATAAGCCATAAATCTACAATGTTTTATAATGGATGAACAACGTTGGTTTAATCATTGATCAATCTTAATTAATTTTCATTAATGCAATTTTTCTATGTAATTAACGTTTCCAATATTTTTTAAATGTTCAAAAGGGTTACAAAAACGCATATTTGACCCCAAAATCGTGCTTTTCATCTGTAGCCTTCATATTCTAATATTATTCTCGTAATTCTTTGATAACGAAATACGTACTAAGAAATTTCTGCAGAAAGAAATATAAAAATTTTAAACTTTTTCTGGCTTCGTTCGAATTTATTCATGATCTACGCTACAACATACCATTATTCCCTCGACTGAATTAGAAGATGACTCCTTGCTCCGCCTTGCTCTTTCAACGATATTCAGGCTACACCATATGGTTGCTTTTTGAAGACTGAAACGAGTTAATTTTCACCGTGGTACTGTGTAATTTTGCATCTCGCGCTACCTGCACTCGCTTTTTACGTTCGTTGCTTCAGTATCACGGCGCGTTATTACCAGCGATTACCCAACGAATTCAACTTGGTAACGAGTTTCAATCCGAGTGAACATGATATGTGGATATTAATATTTATAGATCTGTTCATACCTGCTTTTCTTTGGCGGATTTTTCTTCTTGCTGTTGACGTGAACAGACTGGTGATTGCAAGCACGCTCTAAGTCTAGATAGTTTTAAATTAACATCGTTTTCATGTTATTATAATTTTTCCATTATTCCGAGCGATGTATTGAAACATCATTTTTGCTAGTTGTAATTTGAAGAAATTTCCAGTTCAGATAATGAGATTTTGACAATTCTCGACTGAGAATTTTTTAATGAAATTTTAATTTCATTTGCATAACCTGCTGTGTCCCCTGATATAAATGGCACAAAATCGGTACGACGGAAAGGTGAATAGTTAACCTTACATATTTTTTTTATCGAATAGAAAAAAATGTAATTTCTATGTAGTTGGGTTATACTTTACTTTGTAAAAGTGGGTGCATGTTATTTTCAAATTAAGAAGCTCTACTTTGTGCGATGCTACCTTCTCGAAGGTAATTTAGGTAAATTACTAGGGACCAAGGGTACGTAGATGTGTCTCTAAGCAAAGGTACACCTACTAGAATACTGTTGTAGTTTCTATCTTCTAAAAAATCAATTTGGAAAGCACGCGAAGCATGCACGTACTTCATTAAAACTTAATTAAATGGACCTTACCATAGGATTATGTATATAATATGCTCACGTAATTAACGTGGGCGGTCATGCATGTCATCTTCAGTTTGATCATTTATCTTAAGTTTTGCTTCTTTGGAACATAATTTGTCTTTGTTTTGAAATTAATAGTAACCGTACCTTAGTCAATTTAAATTCGATAATGGAACAATTATTTGAGAAAGTATATTAAAGTTATATCGTGAAGTAGAACTCGTGAAAGCGTGTATTACATTTCCCTACACTATAAGTTTCGCGAGTAGTACATTATCCAAGACGAATGTTTATAAGTATAATAGAATAATATTGAACGGATGTCGATAGAAACAGAAACAGTATAACAAGGTACAAAACTGCTCAATAAATCGCGCTATTACTGTTTTTTTCCCTTCGAGCAACCGTAGAAACAAGTTCATCGATCAAGAAGCAATGAATCATGAATTACGAAATGTTGCACGTACACAGTGCAAATGCATGACGGAAATATTCTGCAAGAATTAACATTGCATTGTGAATTTTTGGAAATTTAATAAAAAATTTGATTCGTTTGTATCTGCGCCACGGTATTTTATCGAGTGTGAAAATATAAAATCGTTTCGAATATACATTTTTTTTAATATTATCAAGCCGATAAAAAAATGACAAATACAGACTAATCTTCGTTGAATAATAATTTGTCCGAATCCCATTATTTTTACAAATTTTCATGTAATCTATTATTTCAAATATCAATATAATTTTGCGATTAAATAAATATTTATTCAAAAATTGTAATAGCATTAAAAGCAATAAGACTGACAATCTTTCCTCTTCCTATAATATCACCGACTGTATAATATGCATTATACAGTTATAGTGTATTAATCAAAATTCTCATTACTTGTGTAGACTTTCATGCTGCAGCCGATGAAACAAATTAACGAGTATAGCGCATAAATCAAGCCGAACGATCGTTCCTAATATCGTTGCGGTGAAAATCTAATCCACCGTTCGAATAGGTAAAAGCGTGCGTTAATCAACGTATTTATTGGTTGTGGAGACTTTCACGGGGCCACTGGTAGAAACAAAATTTTTACATCGGGTCGCGAGAGACGAGAGACACGTTTTCCAATCCCCTGGTGGACAATGAGCTCCATCACGGTTCTATATAAGCGAAATCACAGGAGAGAACGACCCGTGGAATTGAAAATCCGTAAAGAACGACGGAGGAGTGTACACAGTGACGTATCAAGAGTGGGGAGCGCCAGCTGACTGGCCTCTCGGTGAAACTGTCTCGTCGTTTGCTGCACGCCGTTGCTTTGACAGTGTTATATCAACCTCCGGCCGAGCGCAGTCGGTGTATTCTCTTCTTTCATAAATCTCACTTCTAGAAAAGAAAGAGAAACTTCCATCGAGAATTTTCCGACGAACTGTGATTCTCATATAGAGACATTCGTGTGGGGAACTCTTTACGACAGTCTGGAACAGTTTTGAAAGATAAATAGGAAAAACGATCGAGTGAATAAGGGAGGGGGTAGAGGGAAATAAGGGAAGAACGAGAGGAACGTTAGTTCGCTCCATTTTTTAGTTTCCTCCTTTTTTCTTTTTTCAAGAACTTGTTAGAAATTCCCAAGACGCATCGGTAAACAAGATAAAACAAACATCTAGTACCAGACACAAGGAAATCTGTATTGAGACATTCTACGAATTTGTGCTGCGTGTTTTGTGAGTGATAAAAGCTTATCGTCGCGCGGCAACCGGAGACCTTTTGGGTCAGAGCGAAAGAGGCGGATCGTTTTCCTTTTTGAAAAAGGCTCTTCTCTCCCGCCCAAGCCTGAAGAGGGTTACTTCTTCCTGGATAACCGGAAGTGGCTATTAACCAGACGAAGGTAGAACAATGTCGACACTCGAGAACATCTTCCCTTGAAGTCGCTATTCTCTCTCCCTTCCTCTCTCTCTCTCTCTCTCTCTCTCTCTCTCTCTCTCATGTTTTTCAAGATAATAATTCGGGCCCGTTGAGTCATGCTTTGCCTTCTTGCGCTTCAACGAAAGGTAAATAAACTTTCCTCTCTATTCTTCTCTTTTGGTTCGTTACGCATCTGAATATAGGGTCGTGCAATTTTCGCGAGGATTCCTCGTTGCAAGACGCGCACCTCGCCAACGGTCATTACGTGCGGATTGAAGAAATTGCTGCAAATTGCGATAATCGCCGCGGATAATACCAAGGATTCGTCAAAGAAACCGTTTTCAGAGCGTGACGAGTATTTTTATACCTATCGTCGTATTTGTACTATCGAATTGTCCTTGCGTGGTTGAGCTAGAAATAGGGATAAATTTTGCAGCTGATACGATAGAAGACTGGTTGGAAAATATTGCAAAAATTGGAAAATAATAATTGCGAAAGTAACGATTCTTTTAATTAATTTTGTCAGACTTTACGATAAGACTTTTAGAAAACGGATGAGACACTTAATTCTTTTACCTAAGTGAGTTTTATCAATTAATACAATAGTATTGATAAATGATATTACTCATATTGATAAAAGATAGAAGGAAAATAAAATATAACTTCTTCGTTGGAATTTTCGGCGAAATAGGAGGATCGAGGCAATTAAAAATTAATGAGAAATACCGTACAGGGAAAAATAAAATTATTGTACCAAGGTTTACCAACGCAGCACAGATTTTTTCAAATATAGATCATATTTTTACAGTACCGACTAATTTCAAGATAAAATATTTTATTTTTTTAGATAAATAATGTCAAATAACTTATGAAATTCAGATAAACTTTTGTTGTTTGCAGGTACATTAGAAGTATCTGTCAAGTTTAAAAATATCATTTATCTAGAAATTGTATCAATATAGATCATATTTTTTCGATACTGTAACTTAGATCAACAATACTGATTGATAATTTTATCATTGCTATTGTATCATGTCTAGAAGAAATTACGACTAATTGTATGTAATAGTGTGCACTTTATACATATTACCACATATTATGTCTAATATACAAGAGTTAAAAGGGAGATAAACGTAATACGATTGAACATAACTACTAACAAAACGTGGCTCAATTAAATTATGAACTTGATCTTAGGTATGTTAAAGTAACACTAGAAGAGCTATGCGAATCACCTAATTCTCAGAAATTTCGCCTGAGTTCAATTTAACATACTGAAAATGGAATACTACATATATCATCGCGCTAGAGTTTTCTTAACTTATATTTCAAGCAAATACAAAAATTGTTTTGTTAACTAACACGCTAACACGCTCAGTTAATCATCGACTACAAATCAACGCAGTATGTTTGCCGTTTCGGAAATGATTGACAGATGCAAGGTTTCGTCATCTTGTCCACGATGCAAATTATTCCGTCATCTCTTGTCCATTGTTTTATACTTTTGTATATGGAATACCTACACGTCGTGCATTGAGAAGCATAAATAGTCGGACAGATACGAGCAATGTCGTTGATTCTGAGAAATATCTTTTCTTACATGCTAAACACTAATTTTTTTTCAGCTTTATACAAATACATATAGCTACTGTCTAGTAACCAAAACTAACTTAAGATAGACATAAAAGCTACCGTTGAACTAATGGTTAAAATCGAATTTCCCTTCTACACCAAGACAGACCAATTTTAGCAATGCACGCCTAATACCCACACGTATATTTTGCAAACGCTGTTGGATCACGCGATTCAGGCCACTGAAGAGGCGCGAAAGCATTAACAATCGATTTTCCAGCGCGAGACACGGTGAAAACGGGACGATGATTTGTTTGTTTTTTCGCTAAATTATGTATATATGAATTATTCTGTCGTCGGAAGTGCTCTTGTATCACGTGTACGATTCGTTTCCGCGTGGAAGTCAAGTGCGTATCAGGCCTCTCGAAGAGACAAGGACAGAGTCAATAATGCTCGATGGAGAACCAAGCGAGAGAGACAAAGATGAATCGAGAGGGTAAAAGAAAGAGAGAGAGAGAGAGAGAGAGAAGGGAATCTCTATGCCAGATGCACACGCGAGCGCTGTTTTCACATTGAAAAATTTTTTATCGGCCGGACAAAGGAAACCGCGAAACTCGAGGCGAGCGTAATAAATTCGCACGAGGCTGCATGACGGCTCAATTTCATACTAACGTCCTCCACGATGTCGATTTGCCAGGCGACAAATCGTCGTTCAAGACGATTTCAAGACAGAACCTGGAGGATTTGAAATAGCGCGCTCGCGCGTACAACTGCGAGGAACCCGTGTTCTCCCGAACAGATTATCGTTAATTATTCTTAATTGCGAGCAGACTCGCTTAATTTCTGCTTTTTCCGGATCATTTAAAACGTTAAACGCATTTACTTTGCCCTCTGTCCTTCTCTTTCGCTTCCCTTTCTCTCGTTCTCTTTCTATTTCCTTGTGCGCGCTGTCTTGAAATTCTGTTTTGGTTCGAACGCCGGAAGAAGGAAGCGTGCATCAAAGATCGCCTATGCGTTATTATTTCGAACCGTCTACGGAACTTTTTATTTTCTTCTTCGCCGAACTCGTTATCGTTAATTCCTTTTAATTGAAAATTCGTTCACGCACTCTCTACTTACCGTGTTGAATTTTGTCGACAATGTACTATCGTGTCTTGCTATTCGTGTTTTGCTTTATCCCATATTTTCTTACTGCAATCATCATTAAATTTGTAATCGATCAAGCGCTTGCACGGGTTATTAACCATGAACAAGGAAGAGAAAGGTGTGTAAGTTCACAAATTACTATTTAGATAGATAAATGACACATAGATAGAATACATAGATAAATGAAAATTATATTTCGTAGTACCTAAACAACAAGATTAAGTTTGATTTACCAATGAATAAGTGACAAATGTATTTTTATTGACCTACGCTACACTATTTTTATTAACCTATCTATATACGATAAATATGATAATGTTATATAACAGCTTTCGTTTGTACCAACAGTCATCACGTTATTTATATTATCTATCACGAAAATAAAAAAAAATAAAGCAAACATTCTTAAAGTTACGCAAATGAAAATCATTACAACATATGTATCTTTTCCGGGTATAATATTTCACTTAATTAACTAATGTTTCGTAATAATGTTTAAATAACATGTTTAGTCTTACCAAACGAAATACGTGACTGAATTTTCTAAAGAAGAAAAAGTAGAGTTTACGAGCGTTATGAGTAACTTCGATAAAAATGATTGCAATCAACCGTTTTTATACGACGAATTTTTATATCAACAGAGTGCTTAACACGGCCATAATTACGGTACTCGATACACTGCAAAAAAGCGTCACGAAAGAAAGTAACAAGAGAAAAAAGGGCGATGAAAGCAGGGTCGCGTTTGGCGCAGAATCGTGCGCGATAAAATACGAACTTCTATAGGATACTTTTTTTCAACGACGAACATCGAACGAGTATCGAACCCTGAGAGGGTCTTCGTTTCTTTTTCATCATGTTCTTTATGGATCCATGACCGGTGATACGTTATTAAATTATCGAGGCACGTTACTCGTAATCAGGACGCTCCTATCTGTCCTATCTGTCCTATCTGTCGGCCAATTAACAAGTAGGTCATTCGCTCTTTTGTGGGAGCCGAAAATGGGAATCGAAAATGGGAAACCGCAAAGTGGAAAACCGTAACCATTCACAAAGAAACCGAGCGATTCTAGCGTTTTCCACATATTATTCAACTGGATGATAGTTTAATTTAGAATGGCTGCGATACTTAAAATTACAAAAATGCGTATGATAAAGTATACTATCCGTTATAGGGTAAGGTAGGGTTATTGTCGTCAGCTAAGCTTCTACGCCTTAAAAAATTCAACCTTGTTTCATATTATGATACACCTTAATACAGTAACGGAAGAATGTGGAGATATTGCGTATTTTAAGTTGAGCAAGAAAAAGTATCTGCAAGAACGAAAAACTGACTCGAATAATTTTATAATAGTCATTTGAGTCAATAAGAGGAAGGTTACTTGTAAATATCACGTAAATCTGCTTAGGTTCAATTCTCTCATGTTCTATTTATAAAAATATGAATATGCACAAACATGCACGATCTAAATGTCCCTATATTGTTAAAAATAGTATTATTTTTTCACCAATCCCTATCAATTAGATATGAGTATAAGAAGAAAGGTATTGAATCTAAACTCTTTAAAAAATTGAATAAGGCATAATGATACATCATCGCACAAATCATACTACATTTTTTCCACTCAATCGTTACGTTAATCATATTTATAGTTTAACTTTCAAGCACGAGTTCCTTACAAAGAACTGTATTCTTCATCTGTTGCCAATAAATCTTGTTCGTTACGTCTCGATTCTAATTAAATCTTGTGATTCAGTATGCTGATTAAAAACGTTGAATCCTTTGTGAAAACAAGCAGTATTTGTAAGTTTAATTGTATATACATCGCTATAAATGGAATATTCCTGAAATCTTTATCGGTCGAGTAACGGAACCGGAGGAACAGTAAACCGCACGGAGTGCAAAGGAACCGAAAGAATTTCTATTAACGATTAACGAGGATTCAGAAGAATCGAACACAGGAGAAATTTGGTTAATGACGAATGTTAGCACACAATAGCTTCATGATCAAGACCGAATGAGATCTTTCCCCCGTATAAAATCAAGATATTTCTTATTAATTAAAGGTTGCAAATTATGTACATATGAAATTGAAGATTAATTAGCGCAACATTGTAGAAATCGCCGTTATTCCATTGTTTTCTACGAATACGTACGTACGTTAATCAAATTCTTTTCTTCAAAATCATTGATAATTAGTTTACATGGGTATGTTTTTATCTTGAAGAAACTTGATCTTGTACCAGTGATATTTAATGAGCGATAATTCATTCGTCATAATCATTCTGATCGTAAAAACCTTTCGTTATTTCTTCGAATACATTTTACAAAAAATCTATAAAACAAATAACTTAAACCCTGACATTTACGGTAATACAAGTATTGGTATGTTAATATCAAATTACTATATTACAATAAAAACAGACGATCATAAAATTAGAATGCTACAAAGAGATTACTATATGTCTTTTCGGATTGAAAGGATCATAATATTTTATAATAAAACTAGAACAAGGGAACAACAGGTAGGTACTGGGGGGGAAACAACAATTTTGTTGCCCAAAGAGATGAATCTCGTTCGAATGGAATTGTCTCGCAGACGAACGGTCGTGAATACAAATTTCCAGAAGTGGCAAAACTTTGGAGCTTGTTTGGTGTGTATACGTAGCTAGTCGAGCCTTCCTCAATTTGTAGTTACATCGAGACCCAAGCAGTGCATGCTAGAAATTGGTATTGATTCCGACTATATAATAGAGCCACACAGCGGTGTACTCATTTTCTGGCTAACTACGGAGAATTTCATCGATCGAATTCCATCGGGCTGTTGCTGTTCCAGGTAGAAATTGATTCGCCGAACGGTACCGCATGTCGATGCATTCTTGGTCAATAGCCTTGACCCAATGGGGAATTTGGCGATTTTGGGGCCGCTAAATGCTATCTAAAATTAAACGATAGATCATCTACATAAAGAATATAAAATCTTCATACGATAAAAATTAGAAATGTAAGAAATTTGTAGAAACTTCTATCAACTATTATTTCTTCGATTTGATGTTTTGATCTAAAGATTGATCTTGTGCACCTATGTTTGTTTGGAAGTAATATTAATATTTTGGTACCTCTACGTGTATAGTAACGAGGGGAATATTATTAAGATGGCAGAATTGCAACTTTAATGAACTTTAATCAAATGTAACGTTAATCTAATAAAGACTATCTGAATGTATAAATATACAGTGCGTTCCATAGATTTCCATATAAGTTTAACTATTATATTCTATAGTTGAAAATGATAGAGAAGTGCGTAGTTTCAGTAGAATATGACATGCAATGACATTAGCAGCACATTATTATTTTCTTCAATTTCACATTTTTATCAAGATCTTTTAATAGATCATTTGTGGGTCTATTTTTATGTTTAATTTCTACGGGTGCTCGTAGGATATCCTGCATGTTTAACTTATAATTTTAATTGAATTATTTATGAAGTCTGACCGGAAGCAATCAACTTATCAACTCGCTGCGGTACCTTAGTTTGAAACAGAAAGATAACACAACAAGGTATGGTCAACTTTTGCTATAATTTTTCTATATGGTAATTCGTTGAGATACGTAGCTCGCGAGTAATCTATAACGTCGTGTATCAGACGCTTCGATTATAATTGTAAAGGAAGGTATCTCGTATTCGTGCAAGGTAGATATTTCATTTAAATAATTGGATTCGTAGCTGAAATAAAAACGATCGAGACATCGGAATTCGCGTGATGGAACGTAATGAAATTCGAATCGTGTTGATAGAGGTGGTACTACTTTGTTTACATACCATAAACTCTTCAATATGGGTAACCATAGGAACAAGCATTAACATCCTTCTATGGGGTATCGCATATAGGCGGATGTGGCGTGATCACGTGTGTGGAAAGTATTTACTTACATGCTATCGCACGTGTGTGCTTCGTACACCGTGACGTAATTCTGTTTATCGTAAGAAAATGAACATATAAAAACATGGGATGTCAGGAATAAGGAGATACGTACTAAGTCACTGGATCAAAGTTAAAGTACAAAAAAAGAATTCATTGCGTACGTTGTATGCATAATATATATGCATATACCAATTATCACTAATCTACACTGAAACAAAAACACTCAAAATAAAATTGTAATTTTCGCAATGAAAGAAACCAATACGTATATGTATATTTTATGATACGTATTTTGTGCTAAGAGATTATTTTTATCAGATCTTTTACCTTGAAAAATCATTGCATCGTACATGATTGAATTTAACTCTACACACGCTTTCATGTTGTATAAAAAAGTATTTTGCCCTTAGAGTGTATACTATTGATTATTTTATAAACAGGTAATAAATACCATAGAATGTAAATATAATATTTCTGTTTATGTCAATAATTTTCCGATACATAACTGGTGCGATTAATTTTCTGTATAGGTGCTATAAATATTTTCCACTGACTTGACGATATATGCTACGAATTTGAATATTTTCTGCTCAGACGACAGATGTCGATCGATCGCTGTCAACTAATCGCGATCGTTCTATAACGGTTCACTCCTTTTCTCTGTTTGCTTCATTTGTAATCAAGTGCACATATACGTATGTATGTAGAGAGGTTTGTCAAAGCAAACGTGCATACGAGCAGAGGGGAATTTTGCTCGGAGGTTTCCTGTCTTCGTCCGGGATATGACGATATCCCCCCTGCTTGGCCAGTGGCGTAAGCAACCATAAAAATATCCGTGATACGTGTGATTTCTGATAAAAGCCATACTATTCAATAACAGATTATGTAACCGTTGAAATTTGTTCAAAGAAATTTGATTCCTTTAAAATATTTCAGATATAAAATATTTCTGCGATATATTAAATGTTTAATTTTTTTGGGTCCATCACATCATTCGATTAAACAATTTTATCATTTAGGAAAGTTTCCTATTGCAATTTGTTCCTAAACTCGAATTTTAATTGTATTATATAAATTTTTGCCGGTTACCTACAAAATTTCTAACATCTTTCGATTCGTCTATTAAAATAGTTGTTAAAGGTGAATCATGATTGTAATTAATTAAAAATTATTCAGTCTCAAATACTCGTGTAATATCGTAATCGGTACGTAACTGATACTTCACTGCTTACTTTCTAGCTAAACGATTCATACTTTCTTCCTAAATGTTCAACCCATCCTCCATCGAGAGGAGAAACGCTCTGCTCCGAATCTGAATAATTAAAACGCTCTTACCAAGGTATAGCCCTTTCAGATATGTTTCACGTTCGCATGATTGTTATATGATAGCTTACGGAAAATTAACGTACAGCGTGAGAGACTTTCACGTCTATCGTATTTTGCTTCT
The DNA here is from genome assembly GCA_014825975.1 of Bombus haemorrhoidalis. Taxonomy (NCBI): domain Eukaryota; kingdom Metazoa; phylum Arthropoda; class Insecta; order Hymenoptera; family Apidae; genus Bombus; species Bombus haemorrhoidalis. Next base: position 4,549,971 of record CM026171.1, read on the forward strand.
GCATCACGTAACCCAAGTACCGAGATACGAAACAGAAACTTAAACCTCGTTGAATCGATTACATGCATTCACTTGTGAAGGAACGAAAAAAGAAAAAGAAAAGAAAGAAGAGTAGAATGCAAGAAGAGAAAAAAGGACAGATTAACCATTGAATCTTGAAATGATCTATGCATGTACGAGCACGACAACCCTTTCTTCCCTTCGTCCCTTCTCTTGCTATACGAACACGTGCACTATCACACGTATGTTATTCATAGAGATATATGTATAGTAAAAATAGGAGTACCTGATGACAGCTCTCTCGCTAATTCTCTGTTGTGACAAAACCACTGAGTCATTCTTTATCACTCTATCCTCTAGAATCTGAATCGTGATTACAGGAATCTGTTTCAAAAAATGGAGCATCTTGTTCGTGCTGAAAGCTGGCTCACGACTAGATTCATGGTTTCATGGTCGAACGTTGGGATTTAGTTTCTCGTCGAAAAAATGCGGTATCAGATAATTAGTCTTTTGTTAAAATTGAATCATTTTAAACTACTCTCAAGAAGTAAATCTTGTTTAACCGCTATGTCTAAATCTAAATAAATCTTGTTTAATCGCTGTATCGAAATATATATTTTCCGAGTTTGCTGTTTCATATGATAATTTCGCTACCAACAACTATGTGGTATTCTATTATATGTATATCTATAGCTATCTGAGAACCTGCACTATATGTATAATGTATAGAGTACAATACTATATTGGAATAGACGAAATAGAAAGTCTGACTCCTTTAGACCGTCTTGTACGCGATGTTCTCATTTTGGGAAAAGCAGGATCCCTGTCCCATATCGGCAATTCGGCCGTGAAACTTCTAATTCTAATGGAGCGATGGATTTGATGGAACTGTCGATCTCAACTTCCCATTGATACTAAGAGCAGCGGACAATTGCATCATATCAAATCGGTAAATAAAGTATATCTCTTCGAGTACTCCGAAACGTTGTCAGATTGGATACTTTCGGATAAGATCGGAAACACATAAACTACGTGTATAAAATTGCTTGTTTTATGACAGGATGTTCGATCAGGCCGCCAAACAAATTCAATTTGGAGATTCTGAAGCGGTTTGATGCTTTATAGGGCAAATAGGATGATGGAATTAATTTGATTAACTGACGCACGATAATTGATTAATTGATCGTGGTTGATCGATAAACTGTTATATAATATTTATTGGTAAAGTCAGAATGTTATTTTAAATGAATTTGTCCGATGTAGCTTTTAATTCTCTTCCTTTTCTTTCGTACGGGAAAACAAAGTTAATTTAATGCCATTATATGCATGATTTAGCGACATCTAATTTGGCACGTTATTAATGCTCACATGGGAAATGCGGTATAATCCGAGGTTCGGTCATTTCCTCTTTCCACCGTTGCCGCTTTTAATTAATTTGCCTCGTTCTTAAGGAGGACAGGGCCACTGAACAATAATAGCGTCGCGTGCTCAAAGGTTTCGTATGGTGCGTGTGGGTGCGAATGGTTTCTAAATCGTTTGAACTTTTTAATTTTATAAAATGTTCTCCATTACTTTAATATTTAAGTTTCTTATTATAATATTAAGTTTCTATTTAAGTTGAAATTTTAATGAAAGAAAAAGAATAAAAAAGCTGGAGAGAACAAAACAAAGGGAAAAAATTAATCGATAAGAGTGTCTAAAAATTATTTATCTGATTTGAATGAGAAAAAGCAATCCTGTAATTTAATATAAGAACATTCTTCGTTATGTTCGTAATTCGTATTTGTATTTTGTAAGAATTTTTGGAATAAGAATTTTACAACGTGTAAATTATTAGCACGTTATAACCTTCCAGATATCATAGACCACATACTTGCACGATGCGACGTATTGGTTATGAAATATCTATGGCCTAAAAAAATTTCCAACGATATTAGTTGGTTTAAGGTTTCAGTGTCTTGATACGAATGAGTCAAACAGACTTTAAGCTCTACTCGTATTTAAACAGCAGTAGAGTGATCAGTATCATAGGTCAATTAATCATTTTCTTTTAACGCGATAGCGTCAACTCATAATGTTGCAGAGACACACTTTCACAGATAATTTTTTTTAAGAAACTTGGAAAGGCAGATTGATATAGACAGCGACACATTCGACAAAAATATGATACATACTTCCTCATAATTCTTCAATGAGAAAAATATATCTACTTACGGAACACGCTCCTATAATTCAAATCCAACTAATACCGAACGAAATTAAATGATATGATTACATGCTCGTTTCGTGCAATATGATTGCAGTTACTTATATTCCGATAGGGGATATGAAACTAATAATCGATATAAATAGATTGCCTGACAGCACAATATTTCTACTTGATGTGTCGAAACAATTTAATTGAACATGTATTTAATATTTTTATACAATTGAATAGATAGAAGATGGGAGTTTCATTGTACACGTTGAATGGTATCAGAGGGGATTAAATTGCTAATTAACGATTATAACGTCACTTTAACGAACAAATTATACCTCGTTAAAAGAAAGGAACTGTTTCGATTCCACTCTACAACCCGCAAGCTGAAGGAGCTTCTACAAGCAAAAGTAGCACCGAACATCTTTCTTCCAAGCAGACAGGGAGACTTCTTTCTTATATTCCATGCGCGCCACTTTCAGTGCCAGTTTCGACTTAATAGTCGCATAACTTTTTAAAGCGACGTGCTCGTCTCCGGTGGCCCTGATCCTCGCTGTGTTCCGCGATTAATTTGCTCAGGTTGTTAAGGAGGCCATCGAGCTGTGCACGATATGGTTAGCCCGGTTTAGTGATTGGCCAGGAGACGAGGAGACCAAGCGTGTGTTACCATATCGCGACGTGTCATGTCGCGGCGATGCGTCGTTGGTACGTGCGCTACTCGCCTGGTATTTAAGCCGCGTACGTACTTGCGCACACGTTTCCCTTATTAAGCACGCACGCCACTGCGTATCCCGATTCATCAGCCACTCGGGAATGAGTGGCGTGCTTACCTACGCGCTTAACATACACTGCCAAGCTATTTCTTCGCGGTCTTTCGATTAGTTCGATTAAGAAGCGTCGTTAATACGACGACTGGATAGTTTCGAGTAAACTAGTGGCCGACTATTTCCGTGAACTTAATAAAGTATAGTTTGAGTTAGGTTCATAGAGAAGTTCAATAACTTCAAATATTTTATTTTCATTTGATAGATTGTATAATGTTTGTTTAAATCTACAGGGATTCTAAGAGGTGTTTAGAAAACAACAATAATAATTATATATTAATGGCCGCTCATACACACACCAGCATTGCTTCGAAGCTGATATAAAAAAAATAATATCAACGTTAATAGTTAATACTCATATGATCCCAGTGTAGCGCCATCGGTTGTCATAGTATTAAAACTTTCGCTTTTAGAGATAATACAGAAATATGTTAGGACAGAATGTCGTTTTCATAAAATGTCAGCTAAACTTCATTTTGAACGAAGTTTAATCGATCTTTATACGAAATACCTCAAGCGGGAAACATCTGTAATATCAAAAGATTAACGTATTCGTGAAAAAACTAAAAATATGTTCAAATCGATTTATCAATGAAAAATCCTGAATTATGCATTTAGATCATACGTTCATCCGATTATGCCATTAATATAATGTGCAACCGGTAGCATGAAAAAGCGTCGGATATGTACTTCTACAAACCTGCTAGAAAAATCGAACCAGTTTATACCTTAGCTTCTTTCACTTTCTTCCATTCGATAAACCTGCTTATTAGACAACTCTGCGTCATACAGTTTATCCAGAGAATGTTACGCGCGAGACGGACAAAAGCCGTTCTGGTGAGCAATTTCTTCTAATAAAGGCGAACTAGGAGTGGAAGAAAAAGTCAGTGCCAGTCATAAGTCGTGGTAACATTTGACGCATAAAATATCTGGTGGATTACAAGTGTCTATACATGTATGTAAGTAAGTACGTGAGCACATAAGTAACTGGTAGCAGAGTCATCGTGATCATGGTTGTCGGTTTGCCTATCGTCGCAGCGACGAAAATTAAGGTTGACCGAAGGAAAGGGGAGCTCGAGAGGACCGTATGGAGGGTTATGGTGGGAGGTGGCGAGGGTCTCAATTGATTTGCTGGAATTGATGCACAAAAAGGCCTTTAATAGACGTCGATTATCTTCGCCCACGGTTTCCGACGATTATCCAATCGTGTACTTGAAAGAGGTGCAAAAATCACGACACCGCGACAATATTGAAACGATGCATCGCGGAAACTGACAATGGTCTAAACAGACACTAAAAGTCTTGCACCGTTAGGGAACAAAGCAGACAGCGAACAAAGAAGGGTATGTACGTGGAACAACAACGTGATTCGGTCGTTTCGGCAGAAATTTTGTCACGTAAAACGTAGGATGCTTGTTATTTACTACATAATTATATATTTTGTTGAAGATTAGAGTGATATAAGTCAGTTTGTAGGTAATATCCATAAAATAGTATTTGGAATTTTGTAGTATCCAATGAACCCCAGGTAAAAATCAATATAAGTGCTAACAGGTGGGCCATATACCGGGTCGTTCTTAATTAAGAAAGATGTACTTGACCATAGTCATCCATATCTTTATGAACACCAAAACGTAATATAAAAGGTAGTCGCTAAAGAGTTGTAATGACAGTCGAAGAGAGTAGAGTTGTAAGAAGAGTCGAAGAGAACAGTGTTGACAATGCAGAATCGAGAAGTGTTATAAGACTTTTTCTTTTTGTAAGTATCGTAAGTCGTTAATTGTTATTGTTAGTTGTAGCATATCACTGCATTGAGTTCATGACAATTAACCATTGTTTTATGTTTTATAATAAATAACTTAGAGAGAGAGAGAGAGAGAGAGAGAGAGAGAGAGAGAGAGAGATCAAACACCAGAGGTAAGGTGTAAGATTTTTCTACTCTCTATAATTTATTATTATAAAAAGTTCGATATATTTTCTGTAATTATGAGAGCACGATATAATAGCATGGCGGAGAGTGAAATTCTAATTTTTAATTGATTATGAAACTAAACGAATGATAATTTTAGAAGTTGAAATATATGATTGAACTTGGATTCTCAAAAGCTTGACTTACATTTTGATGATTCTTAACGCATCATATGCATATGCTGATTGACGTCACTAAAGTACGCGAGGGCATTAATTTAAAATACGCCGTGTATATAATATCGATTTTATCAATATTTTTAAAAACTCGAAGACTTAGCAGTTAGTCTTGGGATTATAACGACAACATCGGCTGCTATGAGTAAATTGATTTTTAACCGAGTAATGAAGATACCTCTCGAAATTCGTTTCAGACTTTGACAAAAATTAATAATTCTATCTACTGAATGAACAACTTAAACGAATATTTTATAATAATTTAATCAAAATTTATTTTTGTCAAAGGCTATTTGAAAAAGTCCATCTCGTGTAAAATAAATTTTTTAAATATCTGGTCAAAGGCGCCTTAATTTCTCTTACGGTTTGTGTCGTGCATGGACAAATGGAAAGAAACAGTTTTGTGGTGCATACATTATTATGGAACGCGGTCGTACTTTTGCGATACAGTGAGAGAGAACATTTGCAGATAAGACTCGCCCTATCACACGCATTTCAAGTAGTAAATGCACGTGAGGTTTGCGAAGCGTGGGGTGGTTTCTGTAATGTCAGCAACGATTACTGCTTTATCGAAAAAATGGTAGTGAAATCGCGACGGTTATCCACGTCGTTGGTTCTTCTTTCAGTATCCGATAGATCATACGAACTAATTCTCTCTTGACACGGAATTTCCTTGAAGCAAATAACGATTTCTCCACACTTTGTTTGAACGTGTCACGATGTATAACGATCTATAAGATTGGATGATATGTCGTTGTTTAAATACGAGTTCCCATTTATATCGCCGTTAAAGAGGAAAGAGTAATATTCCTATTTTTTCTATAAAAATACGTTTATATTTTATTACTATTCTTTCATTTTAAAGATATAGTTGTTGAAAAGGAATATTTTAAAGCTTTCCTACGATCATCGAATCGACAAATCATTTCTTAGAAATGCAAAACTTTTAAGGAAACTCTCTGAAAGAAGTGTAGTAACAAGTGAAACGAATATTCTTGTATTATAGCTTATAAACCATAAATGGCTTACCATCTCAATGTCATTCGTTTACCCCACGAGCGTTAACCCATAAAGGTACTGACCCGAGTATTCCAGGCAAAGCTGTATAAACATTAACGCGATTGATTCCTGGTAAATCGGTCAGGCTATATTCATTGTCAGTCAGACGAGACGTAGATATTGTTCACTCTTTTGACTCTCATCTTGATCGTCATTAGCAATCCGTTGGTCTACAGTCTACGATGAAAAAAGACGAGGATCGTACTCCCTCACGGATGAGTTGAACACGAGTTCTAGAGAATTTCTAAATTTATAAACGTATTTTGTAATACGAGCTCTTACCGTACCGACGTCGATAATCTGAGAGTAAAGGCACAAGGGATTTCGATATGTTTACAATTTACTACTTTAATGGGAAGAATCGAATGCTAGAAAAAATATATCAATCGATGTATATTTGAAAAATGTGGTGATACTTTAGACAAACATCGGAAAAGATTTAAAAATATTGAAAAGATTAAATAAACGTGTGCTTTTTAATTTAGATCAATTAAAAGATAATTTGATCTATATCACTTATTTGGAGATAATTTTGGAGATTAAAACAAGGAAGTTCGATGCCTTAATTACTTCTAAATTTTATTTGACGATCCTGTAGAGAGATATTTATTCATCGTCATATTCTTTTATTTATCAGGTAAACCCTCTTTGCATTCTTTCGCTTATTCGTGCACATATCGCATCTGAATTCTACATATTTGCGCACACGCTTGCACTTTAGAATGTAATGTAATTTTAAACGGATCAAGAGTTAAAGCTGGTTTAAGTAAGCCGAATTAAACAATGAAAGATAAAAGGTATAGCAGATAACTTTTAAAGTTTCCACAATATTATCGTAAAATTACACACGGTAGAAAAAAAGACAGGAAACGTTCGATAATTTTAAACTTTCTATATTTTGAAACTAAATTAATTCGCTCCGATTCATAACAGCTTTTAAACTATTTAGCAAATGTGCTGAGCACGAAAAATCTGGCGTAATATCGATAAAAAATTCCATGATTATATATGAACCTCGATAATAGCTTTTGTCGATGTTAAACTATCCGTCACTGTAAATTACTTGTATATAAAGATATAATTCTTCCCAAATTCCCACCGAACCGATTATGTACTATTAAAAGATCGTTCTTTCATTTAACATTTTTCAAAAGTTCTACAAATTTTGCCGATTATTCGAATAACAGAAAATTTCGAAATCCTTTGCGATTCTAAATAAGTGGTAAGCAGCGTCACCCTGAGGATGAACCGGTGAACTAACCTCATTGATTTTTCGCGCGAACGTGCCGCCGCCACTGTCGTTTACCAAATAAGGAGAGGGCTCGAACCGCGCCACTATACAACGCAACCCCTTACGAACAGCAACATGGCCGTCCGTTGAATGACAGTTGTTGCACTCGGTACGCGTACTTGTTGACCATCCCCAGGTTTCGACGTGCACCTGTCAGCGTCATGTATTCGCGTTCTCGAGCGCGATCACGCCGACTCTTCTTCACGGTGAGTTCCTGAAGGAAACTTTTTCACATATTAACAAAATCATCTTTCGTGTCACTAAATCGTTGTCATCCTCTTTTCGACTTTCAAACAGGGGAATCTGCCGGTTGTTCCGATTATTTTATTATTTTCTGTCTGTTCATCCATCTGTGTCTATAGATATTTTTATTTCTTCGAGGATAGATTTTTCTTTGTGCTTCACTTCTAACCAGAACGCGTGCCACGAGGTGATTCGTTAACGCGATCTCACAGACGGTTCGAATGGTTTGTTTGTACGATTGATCGTGAGGGAATCGCTCCGTTCGGCCAAGAATCGTTTCGTTAGCCTACGATGGTACGAAAGCGGAGATTATTGTATCCCTACTGTGATAACATTTTGCGATCCCGGATACGCTTCTGCGTCGAATCATCGGTGGAATTTTCAACGTAAACATTTATCACATTTATGGGAGTTATTCCCGATTGCATCCGATACGCGATCGAGCCAGCACCTTGTTAGAAGAGACGGATAATACATAGCTTTACGATAGATTATTTCTATGTAAATCGTTTTAATAAGAACGAACAGGAACTGGTCTTGCGGAGGATCGCTGGCTAATTAGGTAGATCTAAGCGGTTCAACGTGACAAGAGAAGTTCGTTAACGGAACACACCGTTTTCTGCTAAAAATAACGGAGACATTCGCCGGTACATTGGAATCTCTTCGTGCCCAATTTTAGATCTAGCAAACTCGATCGTTGTCCCCTCACGTGTGTGACAAGCATTCGTCGAGCGTTTCCAGCATTTGTCAGGGACTTTATCGTTACCACGTATCATTGATTACACGCTGCACGATAAAGGAACTTCTCGTTCCATCATTCAAGTACGATTGCATTCCGCGAGTGAAACTTAATTGCCTTTTGCAACGAAAGTTGATAAGGTTCTCCTGTTATGTCACGGAGAACTAACAAACCAGTTTCGCTGGTAATTTAAACTTATCTTTATCTAGCTCTTCGTTTCTAATTGCTTTTCATCCAAAACTCGAGTTTCTCTTCTACCACCGGAACAAATTTCTCCGCCTTTACTGGTGTTAATTTCTCTACGTTGAAACATCTTCAGTCCAGGAATTGAATACAAACGCAAAATTTTGTGCTATACCTACGAATCCTTTGAAATAAATGCTTCTAAAGTAAATACTTTCAGCCTTAAGTAGCATCATCGTAAGAGAGTTTCGATTAATTTATTTAATTTTAGAGCATTACGTTTCAATTAATATTCTGTCTTACGCCATAAAGAACATAAACGGCGTTTAAATACATAATACGTATCTTAATTCCGAATGCTTGAATAATGAGCAGAAAAGATTCTATAACAGAAATGAAAATTGGAGATTTTTAACGAATACTGACACGATAGGTAATAGTCAATAAAGATTATAAATATTTTAACAGAAAGCAGATATCTATTAGCTCCTATATTGTACGAATTTTATTTCTTTTTCCCCAAAAAAATGCAACCTTTGGTTTTCCATATCATTTTTCACACAATCCTTTACTCATTTCACATTGTTTATTCTATTCCATATATATGTGTTTATTTTTTAATTCTATTACTGTCTATAGCATCAAGTAAACGTTTGGTATGGGACGCTAAATTTTAAGAATTTTAAGATTAATTAACCTAATTTTTATTTATTCCGAAATCTCATGATATTAACTATGACCCAACGAGGGTAAAAACTGAGGGTGAAAATCAATCAAAGCTTACGGTGATAAGTTGGCCTTGATACGCACGAGAGGCGTTAGTCCTTGAAATCTTTAGCCGTTTCAGGTAAGGTCAACATAGATTAACTCTGTTAGTTGGAATTAACAGAAGGTTCATCCCTCGTTGACGAGTTCGCAGAACTCATTCGTTCTGCGTTCCCGATACGGACACGCGGCTTGCCTAATGTGCACTTACACGTACGTATATACGTACGTACAAGCACGCGTCGTTTGTCTGGAATTAACACTTCGACATGTACGCGCGGATCAGCGCAGTGATCGAGTCAGAAATTCAAATTCCGCTGTGACTCCGTGCAGTAACGACGCAAGCTCCGAACGCCAGGCCAACTGTCTCTCACTCTCTTCCACTCAGACTGTTTTTGATAGGTTTTGGCACTCGTTCGACCGTCCTTCTGCCCTCGTGATATACCCATCAACCAGTTTTCCCAAGAGTGTTCTTGATTTTCGTGATATTCCAACTTTAGATAAACTTCGTATCATGGAGAAACTCTCACTAGAGTTAAACTTTGATTAGGGGCCGATTCTAAACTCTACCATTTTTTTTTTCAGTTCTACGTGTAACTTTTTTGTAAGGATAAGCGCGATAAGTTGCTTAAAAGGAGACTAAATAACTTGTTCGATAGATAAAAGCGAGTAGCAGGTTGTGATATTTCGTTTTAACGAGCTGTTAAATTTAAGGAGACTTTAATATGTGTATTTTCATCTGTTACAGATGTCTTTCATTTTGTAAATAATACTGAATGAAAAGAAGTATCAGACTGAAGATGGGCAAGCTTTTGAGTCTTTTGGCTCGAGACGAGTCTACCTGTTGCACGCCTCAAAAGTACGATGTCTTTTTGGATTTCGAAAGTAAGTTCGACAAGCACTCTCGAGCGGAAACGTTCCTTTTGGACGTAGTTCTTGCACCTTGAATTTGTCGTTCACAATGCTTTTCAACTTTTATTTGACAACGTAGAACGTTGCGCAATATCGTACTGTTTAACATTTGCGTAGAAAACCTGTTTTCAGAGACTAATAGTTGGCTCTTATCAAATTTTTTTAGATGCACAACCTTCTGAGATAGAGCGGGAGACCTTTGAAGCTGTGCAAAGGGTTCTGAAAAATTCAGAATCTATCTTAGAGGAGATTCAGTGCTACAAAGGGGCAGGGAAAGAAATCAGAGAAGCGATTTCGGCGCCCACGGAGGAGTGTCAACGAAAAGCCTATCTGACTGTTGCCCCTCTGGTTGCGAAGCTCAAAAGATTCTATGAATTTTCATTGGAACTTGGTGAGTGTGTTAATCTTTCATATACATATTCCTTTAATCATTTCCTATATTTTGAAATAGTCTTGGAGCATTTTATAAAACCTCGTTTCATTAAGCGGAACGTTTATCGATATCATCAAAATTGGTTGTTTAAAGTAGCACGATGTATATCTGTAATAGTCAATAAATATTTAATAGTAAAACGCTAGAGGTATCTAATATTATAATCTTACGCGATAAACAAATAGAAGATTACGTAAGCATAAAGATAAATTATTTCCGTATATATATATATATATATATATAGCCAATGAGATTTCGTGGGTAATTATCGTGGGTAATTGAAAAATTGCGGATACACAAGGTCTATTGGCTGTGCGAGGGTACCTTAACGCAAGTTTATTCAAATAAATTCTCCTATAACACGATTAATTTTCCTCTCGAAGATTGACCATTATTCTTCCTGAAGCAAAAGCTATCAATTCCTTCAAAGTTCGTGGTACAGGCTTGTCGCGTTTTTAAACGAACATTTAGTTTTTTGTTTAGTTTTAATTACGATGTCATTCGCTGAAATCAAATAAGAACGTAAGAACGTAAATGTCGATACTGGCTTAGCAACGAATCGCGAGGGATTGTTGTTTAGCCTCAATGTAGCCTGAATATTCCGGTACACACGGTGATTGGAAATCCAATATCGTTGCATCGGCACCAACGAAACTCGCAACCGCTTATAAACTTCAGGGGCATTTATTGCCTTTATTTTGCATAACGTAGTAATAGTTATCCGAGTGGAAGTGAAAATGTTCGCCGTCTCGTGAACTATTAATACCAGAAGCATATCATCTGGACAGAATCTTTCCTTCATAAACAAATCTGGAAACTCGATAATAAAAAGGACAAGGTAAAGAGTTATAACGAACTTCTTCGACGTTTTTTGCTTACTGACTTTCACGTTCCTTGAAATTTGTATATTTCTTCTTGCGCGTTTTGAAACTAGTATTTTGCGTAACTTATTATTACGTAAGGTTTTAGTCAGGTAAATTAAGAGCTAATAGTAAAAAGACGAACGCTTCATGCTGAAATGACAAGGGAATCATGTAACCTGCGATCAACGAAAAAGTGATTTCACGTGAAAAAATAAATCTACAGGTTGGAAAAAAATTTTATTTATCGAAAACAAAATTTCGCTGTTTCATTTCGAATATCATTTAAGAAAGAGGCAAGGTGATCTCAGTTTTTTATGGAAGGAAAGTTTCCTTATGCATTAATAAATTCTTGATTTTATTCCAACGAACCGTGTTTACGAACCAACGATACCAACGAACTTATCTTCGTGATACTTTTTTTTATTTAACTAATAAAATCAGTTGAAATAACATGGCAACCGATTCACAGATAATTCTGCACACGTGCAGTGAACAGAAAAGAATTCTTAACCATCCGACGAAGTTGCAAAGAAAGGAAGAGAAGGAACAAATTGTCCGAGTTTAGGAACCTTAATGCTCATTTTGCAACTGCTTTGATATTTTCCAGAAAAGGTAGTACCGAAGATCCTGGGTGAACTATGCTCTGGCAATCTTTCGCCGACCCAACATCTGGAGACTCAGCAGGCTTTGGTGAAACAGCTGGCAGAAATTCTGGAGTTTGTTTTGAAGTTCGATGAACACAAGATGAAGACTCCCGCTATTCAGAACGATTTCAGCTATTATCGAAGAACATTGACCAGAGCATCCCTGGCGCGGCAGGAAAACGCCGAGAAGGACCTCGTGGTTGGAAATGAGCTCGCCAACCGAATGTCCTTGTTCTACGCCCACGCGACACCCATGCTTCGTGTTCTGAGTCACGCGACCATTACTTTCTTGATGGACGTAAGTGGTATTGCTTCTCCTTTTTGTACTCTCCCCTATCTATGCACCGTTTCTCGACAATTATCGACCCATCCGGACGCCAATCGATATCGATTGCCAAGAATTCCGGTTGAATGGAATTAATAGAAACTAATATTTTGTAATAGAAACGAAAAATATTGTTTCTCGTTTGTGAAAAAATTCTTTTGCTTATATTTCATGAGAAGATATACGTTCTCCGACTTGTCATTCTTTCTTTCCGTTTTGGATGACTACTAGGATTTTGTGGTTTGACTAGAATAAATATTTTTGTACGTGAATGTCTGTTTCATAATATAATTATAGTATGCTTTTTGCATATTTTTGACACTATGATAGTCAAATAAATAGAAAAGACACGAATAAAAGAAACAATTTTATAAAAGTCGAGGTAATCAAGTTTCATACCTTTTATGCTTAGAACTTTTCAAACGTAATAAAAGTTATTTAAATAGCTCCTTTATTCATTCTGTCGCGTAAATGTTTCCTGAAAAGGACTGGTAAATTATAATGGACAAAGTAAAGGTGCACATTCTGTGGAACGTTGTTTCAAGCAACAAGTAAAATTCTGACAATTTTCGCGAGCTTTATTACCTTTGAATCGTTCAACGTGCTTTAAAATCGACTTTGTTTCCGGGAGTAAACGAGCAAAAAAGTAACTTACAATAGAGAGAAGAGAAACGTGAAAGGTCTGTAGAATCTTGAAAATAAATTTACCTGCTTCGGCAACACTGAATAGGCGGTATTGTCGCAAAATCCATTCTTCAAGCACACGTGTGTACGTATAGCGTATATGTGTGTTTATATATATAGTTGGCTTTCTACTCTACGCAATACTAGACACTCTGCTTTATATCTTGCCTCGTAATTAATAATTAACTTTCCATTTTTCATCCCGGGTCTTCATTTTGGAGGAGGACAAAAGAACGTTGCGTTTCCTCGTATAAATAATAAAACGGGGTAGGTTCGTTAACGGTACGAAACACGTGGAGGGACAATGTACGAAGAAAATAGGTCGATATAAATAATGACAGGCACTGAAGCAGAAAATTAAAAGCTATTATTCCAAGTGATTCAGGGTAAAACAGTTCTCGGAACATTTACCCGCATAATGGATAACAGATTCATTCGCAATAAATCTGTAGATGTGTACTTTAATTGGTACCACAGAGGAAGTGGTTATTCGTTTTACGATATAGTAAGTACTATTAAATACTAAGTAAGCCTTCGGCTCACGAAGAAGCATTTTTCATGCAATGTAGCATATTATCGTGTGTAATTTGTTGACTCAGATATTCCTTTTGCTACGAAAGCAATATCTGGAATATCTACGAAAGGATAGTGCAAGTTTCGTATATGTGTGTGTGCTTAACAAGACAGTTCCAAACAATTCTACGTTATGTCGATACAATAAGCCGGATAATAGGTACAAAACACACGATAGAAGTTTAGAATAATCGACGTACGATAGATCGATACGATTCTTATTCGCATTCGCATTGATAATATTACAATTCCTTGTTCACCTTAGACGAATATCGTTACAATAGCTGGTGGCAGCTGTAAGAAAGAATGACAGAAGTATCGAGAATAGAACAGTATGATACTATTGCCGTAATATTCATATTTTATTGTAATTTGTAGAAAATTCGTATTATATTAAATTTCAAATATTTCGTACTTGTTTCAGAACGAAGATGTAGCACGCGAAAACATCACCGAAACGCTTGGTACCATGGCCAAGGTTTGCCTGCGCATGTTAGAAAATCCGTAAGTAATGCATTGAACTGGCAGTCGAATCGACATTCACGTAGTTTAGAAGAAAAGATTTCTAAAGAAAGATAAAGAAACAACAACAGTTCGAGATGAGATATGTTACTGTTCTTAGGAATCTACTGGCGCAATTCCAACGGGAAGAAACTCAACTCTTTGTTCTGAGAGTGATGGTAGGGTTAGTGATCCTTTATGATCACGTTCATCCCCAAGGTGCCTTTGTTAAGGGTTCGAATGTCGATGTAAGTATTAACGTTTATTGCTACGTGTATTGAAAAATGGGTATATTTAATATTTCCCTGACGTCAATTGATGGATCGAGCTATTTTAAGAAATACTTTGAAAATATATGTAGCAAATACGCGATGAAAGGACAAAATATTCTAGATATTTATAGCCGAACAGAAATAACGAATAACGTCGAGTTAGATTGTATTTATAGGAATAAGAGTGCTAGTATATCTATAATTATATTATTTATAATATTATTGTACGTATAATTTAAAGCTTTCATATTGAATTTAAACATGAGATTCTTGGACACATACTTGTACGGTTTCCACTAAAAGTATATTATTTCTTCAGGTTAAAGGCTGTGTGAAGCTGTTGAAGGATCAACCACCCTGCAAGAGCGAGGGTCTTCTGAACGCTCTCCGTTATACCACCAAGCACCTGAACGAGGAGAACACACCAAAAAACATCAAGAACCTGCTAGCAGCATGATTACCGAAGCAACGCGGCTGCTGCATCAGAAGCTGAGACAGTTGGCTGCTGATATGTCAGAAGCTAAACGAACGATGCCATTTATTTTGTGTGGCGTCACGAGGATATCGAGGATGATATCCTCGGCGGCTCCACATGATCCAAGAGCAATCTCCTGTTTCTGATCGTGGCTGGGTGGTGGACCACTAAAAACGTGTCTTTCGTAACCGAGTCTATAGCTGCCCTAAAACTGCCGAATTCTACATACCTTCTGACAAAAAAAAAAAAAAAAAGATAAAAATGAAAAAAAAAATAAAAAAGTAAAAAGGACAGGTAGGGAAATCGTAGAAAGGCAAAAAGAAGAAAAAAATATCGAAACGACTGAACATTGGAGGAATTGCTAAACTCGTTCTTAAGCGATGCCTTTATCGCCGTTACGAGTGCGAAAACATTTAGGAATTATTATTATAATATTACTATCTCCCTCTCTATCTCTCACACACACAGACACACAGACACACATGATACCTTGATTATTATCGATCATTACTATTATTGCGATTTTTGACGTTTATTCCAGTTATTATTGTCATCCGAAGTATTATTGCCCTGACTAACTTGTCACCACGTGTATTAACATTGTATTTGTCTTCCCGGGTCAGGGAGGACGGGATCGAGTTAATTAGAGCATATCAATAACATATATAGGGTAATTTTCAATGATTGCAGACGATTCGCAGTGTTACAATGAGAGGTTTAAGAACGTTGTAAGATATTACACAGATCTTTACCAATTGTTTTCGTTGTTGAATGGTTGTCATCCGAGCGAAGAGACGATCAAAGAGAAATTGTTATAAATACTGGGACTGGGAATATCGATCATTGGAATCGAAAATCGGGAATGACGCTTTATCTTGTTTTATTAATGTCAATATATTTATTATAGATTTGTTTTTATCTCTTTATTAATAGTTGAGACAGACGTACTTTTTTCTTTTGAAAAGAATTTATGTTGTTGTACTTCCTCTCATTTTTTTCAGCTTTTTGTTCGTTTCTATATAACAGAGAGTTAAAGAACCAAAGATGTTGTTATGCTAACGTTTATATACCTATCATTGATTTTATTATAAATTTATTATTGCAGTATTTCCGAGAAACACGTTATTTATACCGCCAGAGAGAAAAAAAAAAATTATCGGTTGACGCGAATATATATACTTTGCCATGGGGAAAAATTGTCAATGTTCTCGCGACAAACAAATTCATATGTGAACGATATTGTTGTTGGCGCCGGCATCGCGTCGCACACTCTTTTTCTAAGTGCACATTTAAGGATTCTAAACGTACGTGACCGATCTACAGTGTAGGTTTTCTTGCATCAAGAATTTTACTATTTAGATATCCGATGTTATAAAATTATATTATTTAGTACGCTATCCGTTTTTAAAAGCTGTTTGGCGCGCTTTGTGAAATTTTAGTGAGATTACTATTAAAAGTTAAAACTAGTACGAAAAATGATAAAGGAGTACAAGATTTTCTTATTTTCTAAATCAATCGATAAATTTCATGTCTTTTGCATTTGTTCAAGCTATTTAATAATTCAAACTTAAATTTAGAACAAGGTTCTTGTAAATGGTTCCACATTCCATTTTGGAGTTTAAATTTACAAAGCAGGTGGACACGAGACAGCTTTTAAAAACGGAATTATCAAGCGTTAGTTATAGCTTGAACTTTTTCAGTGATATTTATTATAATCTTGCGGTTGTTGCTTTCATACGAACCTAATTACGGATACATTTTTTTACTTTCACTACATAATTGCATACATCTTTTGATACCATTTTGCAAGACAGACTGATGACAAACTATTTTCCGTACAGCATTTCATGTAACTTATAAATTGCTTGTCGCAAGCTTAATTATCAAAAAATCGATTGATCGTTTTTAATTAACAGTACTCCCTTGTTTGTCTACCATTTAATGAATGTAATTTATATAACTTTATAGTGCGTAGTACGTATATTTCTTCCTATATAGACAAATTCGTTAACTATAATAACAAATAAGAGCAATAATTAGACTTGTGAATCTAGTTTTGCATCGAAATTTAAAATCTTTTAGAATAAATTATAAGTAAAAATTCTTTAACTTAATTATTAACTGATATTATCGAGTGACCACAACAGTTTGGGTTAGATTTAGTTCGGTTTAGATTATATTCAGATTACTTAATTGCAATTCGTATTTTCCATATTACACGATTGCACATGTCATCGATGATCTTTATCAAGTAAAACACAGAGTACGAAATCAAGTGCTTTAAAATGAAATAATTTAACCTAATTAATAATTTTTCTAATATTCAACGATATTAGTTGAGAATTAGAATTGAAATAGAAAGAATACTCCATGTAAAATTATTCAATTTGCGCTGTTTTTATGCACAGTGTCAGGTAAAAGAAAGTTTAAAAGCGATAGAGTGCGACACATTACATTAATTTAATAAATGGAATTATATTTACGAAAGCGATGAATTGTCCATTGTATTTGTTAAATACAATAGATGACTGTTAACCAAATGATTAAAAGTGTCTAGTACAAAAAATAAACTTTCCTTTATATACGTCGCTGTATAAAGAAAGTAAAAACGTAATAACGAATATTATACTTCCTCCTTCTAAATATGCAGATTATACTGGTACTCGTACGAGTGTCGCGTTTATCTTCCAGCGATTTTCTTAAAAACGATCAATCGATGTTCCATTTTCTTAATCACAGTACGAACGGAAAAAAAGACGGTTGCAAGATTCCGACGTTTATCGTAAAATAAAGGAAATGTTACTAACGTAGTTATAGAAATATATTGATTTTTACAATCGCGTTAATGGTCGATACTCAAAGGTTTGTTACGCTTTCCTCGATCCGAAAGTTTAGCCGCATCGTTTGTACAAAAAGGATCAACGAGGGAGCACGAAGGTTACATAAAAGAAATTTAATATAATAATACGAATATCTCGCGGAATGCTACTTTCAGAGCGTAAAGAAGGCTAAATTCTACGTACAAGATAAAGATACCTGTGTGCGACTGAAAAATACGAACACATTTTTTTATAAATACAAATATTTGCATTTGTCTGTCGGTGAATTTGCTACGAATGTTAATTTAATCGTGACTGTCTGAGAAAAAATGAAATTTATAATTCTATTGTACGCGCGTTTTCATGTAAATGTATTTTTATTTTAAGTAAAACGTGACGATATTTCTAGAAATGTCGCCAAATCTATTCTGATATAATAAGTTGAATTAAGCTTATGTTTATTCAATAGATACGTTGTGCATAGAATTTCAGTTTCTCAGTGTATTTACGTTTAAGTAACATTTATGATTAATACCTTAAGGTTATTGCGCAATATTATCTATTTACAAACATTGTTACTTGAAAATGAAATTGTAGAATCCCGAAAGTTAATAAAATACATTATATAAATACCTGGTGTTTTAATAATATAAAAGCGAACAACAGATATTGTAAAATATCATAATTCCATACGATGTTGTATGCGATTACGAGACATATTCTACACATTTAGTCACAATTCCACAGGAAAATTTAGTTCTAATTCCATCCACTAGATACGTAGCGCTCTTGTTCTATACTGTATCGGTAACGTCGCACGTGACAAAATTTGTTTGATCACAGTCAATACTATCAACACGTTATCTACGGTCGTTAATATAGAAAATGTTCGTATATATTCTCAACGTTCGTCGATAAGATCGTTTTCTGAGTTAACGACAAAAATCTCTCTAAAAAAAACTTAGTACATAGTTCCGTCTGCAGGTGGTTGAAAAAAGGTCAAAGCCCGCCATTACGCGACGCCACGGCGGTTATTAAGGCGCAATTCTTTAAATATTGATTGAAAGTGGGTTGGAGTCGGTGGGCGGAAGCTCAAGGTGGACGGAGGGAAGGGAGGAAGAGGTGGAGGTTAGACGAACGGACGAGATGAGATGAGAAGGTAGATGGGAAGGGAAGATCGTCTATTATATATGATGGGCGCGGCCGGTCTCTATGGATTTTTTCTCCCATTATAAATGCGGCCTATTTCGCAGATAAATTTTTAATTATCGGCTCGTTTAAATGTTTAACGAAGGATCACGCGTTCGTTTATCATTCGTATCGCGGTATCGAACATTTTTTGAACGTGTCTATCGTTGAATTTTCTGGGGTAACTTCGATCCGAGCTTTGAATTTTTATTTCGCGCACGTTGGATGGAAAAAAAAAAAGTTTAAAGCATCGCATCGTTGATTTCTCCATCAATCATTGTAGAATATTTAACATATATTTCTCGGACAGTATATGCATTCAAATACTCGAAGGAGAAAAGATTATCATACGAGGCGATCGTATTATGTATTCCGTAATACGCTCGCGATCGAAATTCCTTTTCCTTAACTGTATTATACGTTTCACAGTGAATTTGAATAATCGAGTATATTCGATATTTTCGAAATATCTTTTAGAAACTTTTCATTTCCCATACGAATAAATAATTCGATTATTTAATTGCAAGAAATATCAAAATCTTACTATTTACCATATACCGTGGTAAATGTTATTCGGTAATTGCGAATCGATATCAATCGATCTGCGCAAATCATTGCACGCAATAAACGACTTCCAACGATCCGATAAAAAGATTGACAGATTCGCATCGTGTTTGAGAAATTTTAACAATCATCTCTTTTTCTCTTTCGTCGCGTTAAATACATGGAATTTGAGCTTGGTGGAAACGATGAAATCGTTTCTGACTGGGCTCTCTAGCACTCGCCAGCACGGCCATGTTTTCGAAGGCGTCCAAGAATGTCGCTTGGCTGTTGTTTTGCCTTTAGCGCGACCACCACCGCCGTCAGTACCACCCTTACAGAATTTTCTTTCCCCGTCGAGCTGTAAACCCCACCACCCCTCAACTTTCACACTACCCGTACCGATGATCGTTTCTCTTTTCTTTTTCAGCTCGAAAGTCGACAGCGCGAGAGAGATGGAAAGAAGAGGCAGGGACCCCTATGGATTTTTTCCGTACCGCGAGTTCGCCCCCCTATCGGTGCTAACCCCGCCATCCCTTGTCAGCATCGCTGCACGATGTTTCAAGGGCTCGAGCTACCCCTGGCGAAGGTTCTAAAAAAAAAAATTCAACCCCCAATTTGTAGGGTTGGCGGCCTGTTTAATTGCGATATCCACTACCTTTTCGCGATTCATCTTATTTTTTCCAGCGGTTTCGTTTTCTGTCAGTCTGTCCCTGTCTGTCGTATCGTGGCTTTTCACTTCTGTCTCTCTGTGATTTTCGAGGCGTCGAGCTGGCTCATAAGGGTTCGTCGCTCGTTAATCTTCCGACGGTTTTGTTCTTCCTTTTTCTTTTTTCCTCACCACGGTACCGTGGCTGCTCGGGAATAATAATGAGACTAATCCGTCCGACACACCCTGTACATTAATTCCTCGCACGGTCCGCTCCTCCAGCCGACCACTCGAAAGTCTTACCGATACGAATTGCGTTTCCTCGAGAGTAATCGCGCGACAAGGGCCACGCATTAATGGACCAATAAAAACATCCAGTTCGACCGTGTTTATGATTTCGCGAGGCTCGATCTGGCGGATATGGATCACTCACGCCGTCTTTAACATACCTGGCTTTCACTTTGCACGAATGAATATAAATCTTAAACATCGTACTAATGGTTACAGGTAATTTAACGTTTAGATTTTCAGTTTTTTTCGAAGCTTATTGCTAACTGAGAATAATATTGACGATGGAGAGCTCTGCTATGTGGTAATATTTATTTTCTATTAGCTTGGAGAAAACGTCATACATATCTGATGTAGCGCATCGTAGAACGAACTACCTGACGACGACTATGTGACGAAGTACAAGGTATGAGCGAAATCTTACGTTAAAAATTTGATTAAAAATTGAAGAAATTTGAGCGTTTGTTAAAATCTTAGTGCGTAAAGACTTTGATAGCATAAAATACGAATAGGAAAAATCTAATCAGCAGTAAACGTATCAATGTTCTCGTAATACATCGACAAAAATCGAACATAGTAGAAATTATTTTCAATAAAAATGTTTAATTTCGAGAAGTTCCTTTAAAACGAACGGCCTCGAGCAACGAGAACTTGCAAAATGACATAGTATTTAACGAAAACTTTGTCCACGTTCCTTCACTGACGAAAAAGAACGAAAGAAAGAAGAAAAAAAACGAAATAAAAAGGAGAAAGTAGCGCATCGAGTGTCTACACCCATTAACCCCCGGGAACATAGTGACGCACGAGCATAATGCGAAGTTTACAATAGCGGCATACCACCCCTTTCGCCACGCTGTGGGATACTATGCACCCTTGTAACCAGTCTAATTGCGATATCGCCTTTTTTTCGCTCGTTGTTTTTTTTTCCCTTTAGGTTCGTACCTCGCCCGGTCTGTCTTCTCGTCTATCGTTTTTTGCGCGTTATTTTCCTGCCACCCGGTAATTATGTGGGCGCGGTGGACCAAACAAGGGAAGGAGCCGCGGTGGCGAAGAAAAAAGTCGTTTTGCATATTTAAATCCGTCGTAGAATGCGAGCTGGATCGAGGGAGCTGAAAACGGGGTGGCTTGAGCGAGGAAGAGAGAGGGAGAAAGGGGTTGTCGGAGTTCTCCGTTCAGAGAGAAGAGAGAGGAAGAGATCGAGGTAAGGGCGCGTGCGCCATGACAATGGACCGTGTTTGCACACCCGAAAATTGGCCGGCGCAGAAAAACACGCGGTTGTCTCTCGGCATGAGATGATAAAAAAAAAAAAAAAAAAAGAGAGAGGAAGAAAAAACGTTGCTAGATGTTAGAAGAAAGGGAGAGCGACTAATCGAAGGATACGCGTTAAATGTCTTCGACACCGTCACGCTGGTACGAGTTCGAAAGGGTTTCTCGAATTCGAAAGAGATAATTAGCACGCCATGAATTATGATATTTGGCGAGCTGGTAGTTTTAAACCTATTAGCTTTGTAATTGATGAACTTTAGACGTCGTTTGTGATTTTATAGATACACGTTTCTGTGGTTGTAAACTGGGAAAAATTAATGCGTCCGATATCGTCTACGTTCGTTGTTGATGCCGGACAAAGAAAAATCTATCGACAGGATCGAGAGGGATCTTTCGGAAATTTTACTCTAAAGTATTCGCCTCGTTGTTCACATGTTGCTTTCAACTACTTACGAGCTACTGTTCGTTTAATCGATAAATTTCTTCGTCTGCTTTAGAGCTTCTAATAGATTGAAAAATTTGATCAGCGACCTAAAACTCTCTTACAGTGCCATTTGTTTTGTTTCTGAGAACTCGTAACGAGCTACCGATACTTATTGATTTCTAATAGGAACATTTTATCTTAATACTGTAACTACGATATCAAAGCGACTGATATCAGATTTGTTGATTTTGCTATTACTAATAACTTGCAAGCGTATGCTTCTGACAATAATAATGTTTACCTTTACTAAGACAGAAACACGATTGCATATATTTCTTTGCTTCTATCGCATCGCATTAATTATTTCACTTTATGTATAATATATTTAGGTAGATATTAAAGATCATTAGCTACAGTGTTGCAGAAGAGAACACGCACATTTGGAGCATGACTACGTATAATATACGTATAACTCTCTGACATACTTTTAAAGAAATTACACAACAGTCGACTCACCTTTCGAATAATCTTCATTCGCAGAACGCTAGAATCCTTTCTAATTCTATTTGAAATTAATCGTGACGGGAAACAATCGAGCGTCTCCTCCCATTCAGGTGGTTCGATAGAATCGTGCATCATTCGCATCGACGTGGTTCGTTCTGGATACGTGGACGTAGTCGAGCATCGATCGTCGGGATTAGTCGGATCCAATTTTCTGCGGACGATAAATTAGAATTTATGAAATGAGCGTGGAAGGCAACGCGAGGTCCTTCGAGGGTGAAGCCTTACGAGGGAGGTCCACTCTCTCCCTCTCTCCTTCGAAACTCTTCACTCTCGCGTATAAAAAAGCACCCCATGCACTCCCCCTCGCAGATCGGAACTAATAGTTTTTTCTTCCTTTTTTTCACACGCTGCCCCGACCGGATCGCCTCCTTTCGATCATGAAAATTGTTCGTTTCCACCAGATAGTATCGTTCTCGATATACGATACGAGTATTATCGCCTTTGCTGTGATAGTCATTTATGGAAATGCTTTATTGTACGCGTAACTAATGTTTCAAGTATGTATGTGGGGATGTTGCTTTTTCTAGAGCAAATTATGCAAATTACGCAGTTGGCTGCGCGTTTGGTTTTTGAATGCATGAAGTTAGATTGCGTCAATCAATAACGAATAATCTTCGTACGTAATCAAAATTAATCGTACTAATTTCGATATCAGTATTTTTACGGAAATTATTCTGTACCGTTAACTTTAAATATTAACTGGTTAGATGTTGAATTATTATTGATTAAAACGATTTTAATCTTAGTAGAAATAGAATTATAGATATTTTCGGAACGTGTATTTCTTTGAAATAATTAAACAATTTTCCTTTATTCCCTTTATTCTTACTTGTGATAAATTGAACCTACAAAATGAATTAAAGTCTCTTCATTTACACTAATCATTGATAGATTTCCGTTCTTACCAACAATTTACGAATATGATTAGCTTAACAAATTTAAATAATATTTTAAGCAACAACATGGATCTATCATTGTTCTCCGATTCTTTCATATGTAGGCAAGAATATTGGTATTCAACGAAATAGGATGGACCGTTCGATAGACATCGAGGATCGACAGATGTTTCTCATTTTTTTCATACTCTTTCCTCTGTCGATGGAACACCGTTATTTTCGCAAAAAAATTTCCCGAAATTGATCGGCTGCGCGTACACGATCAGGAATCGTGCCATTCACGAACACCTCATCGAATCGGTCGTTTTATTTCAAAGGGTCTCCTCTTTTACAAACGGTGGAAATGTGACTCCTGTATATCCTGATGGAACGGACGAAAGAGACTTTTTTTTTCTTTTACAACGTAGATGGTAGAAATAAAAATTTCTATCGCCAAATGAATTAACACGATAACGATTATTTCAATAACGCAAACTGTTTCACATAAATTCATCTCCTACCTTATTCGTTTCTTACTCACGTAGAATTGAAACAAAATAGAATCACGGAATAGATAAAAGTTGGGACCACGAACAGGCGATAAATCGAAGAAACCAACGAATGTAAACGCTTTTCCAGCTTTTGTTCGTAGTGCGAGGGATGACGATGACCGATAGGTAAATGGACGATCTCGAGTGCGATTACCACGGTCACTAATTTTTTCTTTGGAAGATTATACGGATGGTGGTCATTTCATGGTGCGCCGCTCGTGTAATCCTATCGTGATACACTTGGATATGAGACTTTTTCGTGAAAAAAATATCTTGGAAATCCCGTAATCCCGGATGGACAGGAATAACGAGTGTTTGATGACGAACAGCGTAGGGCTCCGTAAATTCTGTGGGGGTAGTAGCGACGTGAGAATGAAAAAAAAACCTGGGGCACGCGTTTCTCTGAGTACCCCCGAAATTTCTATGTCCCTACGAACGTAAAATGGGACAGGAAGCAGGCCCCACGATTGAAAAAACTTTTTATCGCGTCCATTGCGTTCGAAGACAAAGCGTTTCTGGGTTAATGCCACGTAAATATTATTTATTACTGTCTAAATTAACGATTATTTACGCTCTTAAAAAATTCATATTCACGCTTGTTTCGTGCTTTTAAAATGTTAAATAATTTTATAAATTTTCTCTGTTTATAAATTTGGATTCGATGGAGACAAAGACTTTTAAAACAATCGAAATCTGAATTACTTTCAGCGTATACATCGTGTATGGGGTAGCAAAAATTTTTTTGAAAGAAGAAGAAATTAATAATAATAACAACGTATATTAGCAATAATTTAAAAAAGGAAATATTATTAACAAAAATACGAGGCATTTATTATATTATTGTACAATCTTCTAACCTTTCGATATCTTCTACCCTCTTAAAAAGAAATATGAAATAAATTACTTTCGCTTTACCAGACCTTTTGCTTAGGAACAAAACTTCCAAGCGAAATATTAATACGTATGCATTGAAGAAGTTTCCTTAAATTAACGATAGTAATCTATATTATCGAATTACGAAATCGTACAAATTATTGTCTCGCTATAAAAAATTTCTCAGAATCGAATTTATAGCGTTATTAAATTATTTTAGTAGATGCCAGGACGATATGTGCAGCTTGAAAAATTTCGTGAACATCTCAGTCCCCTCGCTACCCAGGTTGGGTAGGTGAGTGACCCCCTTCGGTTTTTATACAAGGGTTTTCCTGAGGGGGGAGCATTTTTTTTTATTCCAAGGGTACCCGTGCCTGGGGTGGAGATCGTTTTTTATAGACCAGCATCTGTACCCCCGTGGCTAGGAAAGCAAAATTTTTCAGTCAGCCAGTCACTCACCTGGCTCACTTCGGTACGGTGAGTCTTTGGAAAACTTGTTCTCGATTCGGTTCGTATCAAATTGTACGCTTCTTGCGTTAGTCGCGAGAGATCTTGCCAGTTCGTAATATAAATGTTACTAGGTAACAGGTAGTGTTCATCAAATGATCAGCAGAATAAGTGCGAATAGTGTGTGGAAAGTTACATCGATTGTAGTTTGACAAATGACACTGGTACATTGGTTGGTATGTTTAATATCTTTTTTACTCTTATTAATTTCTGTAGAACGGTACGCTAAAGTTTGAAACGAGTTTAAAACTACTATCGTGCAAGTATAGGTAAAATTGTAACTACAAAAGTTTTATACGGATGTAAGGATCTAATATACCAAGGATATAATATAAGGATTTGACTTTCTTGCTTTTGTGGTATATCATCTAGAAAGTTTAACGAATTTATGGTTTTCTACGACTTCTGATATCGTTCAAAGAAGATAATCGCAATTTGATGACAAATCGCATAGTCGACATATCTTTTAAATTAATCTTCCTCGAAATCCGTCTCTCTTACGTAATTAAAATTTTCGTCAAAATCGTTCTTTCTCAGAGATCTCTCAGAGACGCCAAATATTCAATCACCTTCTAGCAACGTTAATTACAACAAATATATCCGAGGAACGTCTAATTTCTATACACGTTAGAAAGGTTGAAACGAAGCGAAAAATTCGGTCGTCGAAAGTTAGAGAGATTCGCCGTCTTTGCTCCCTTACTTTCTGTCTTTCTGGTCTTCCATTAAAAAGAAAATGCTTTTTTCCTTGGTCCGGGTTCCCCCGAGATTAAAACATTCGCGAACGAGTCGTGAACTCGTTTGTCGTTTATACTCTCACCCCACTCTATCTTCCTTTCCACCACCCTCCACTCTTTCTCTCTCTCTCTCTCTCTCTCTCTTTCTCTCTCAGCCGCTTGCGACAAGATGAGTCGGATAACGAAGCGACCTCGTCATGGAACTAATTTTCTGTAATTTCTCAAAAAGAAAAAGGAGGTCGAAGAATACAGAAGACACGGACGGGTGTAGAAAGGAGGAAAGTAGAAAGGGGAAGAAGAAGAAGGAGAAGGAGCGCGGAGTAAGTCGGAGCTTTTCTGGACGTTACCCCCTGCAACACTCATCCCCCTCGATACGCTCTCAGAGACTTGCTGGCACGTCGACGTGGCCTCCAGAAGAAAAAGATGGAAAAGAGAAAGAAGGAAAGGTAAACACGAAGAAGAAAAGAGTAGAAGGGGGATGGTGGGTAGCGTCAGGCGAGAGAAAAGAAAAATAATCTCTTATATACGACGCCCACGGTGTAATGGAGGGTATTTCGCGCTGCAAAACACCCAAGCCACCCTCTTGGCAACCCTCTCCTTCTCGCTGCTCATCCCTGGCCATGCCACGATGTTGGAAATAATATCTATCTCTCTGCGAGCGACGAGTGGTAACGCCGAAGAAGATCTAGTTGAAAAATAGAGAGAGAGAGAAAGAGAGAGAGAGAGAACGAAGGAATGGAAAGGGGGAGAGGCGAGGAAGAGCACAATGTATAAGTATATGCTTGATGATAGCCGTGTTATATTATCCGAGAGGAAACGCAATTTCCACGGGATCTACCCGTGCTGTAGGGAATCAAGACAATTTCATTGGGTTAATGGTAATTAGGGGAGGTGTTTATGGCTGGTTTGCCGCGGACAGGTACGGCGAATCGGAGTTTTTTCCCTATGGTTAATGGAGTTAATAACGTGGGGTTCTTGCCGCAGCTGATGGTTTTTGTTCGAACGAAACGCACGCAGTTGAGGAGTTTTGCTTATGCGAATGGCCATTACGGGCGACGGGACGAATGCGAGCGAAGCCATTGATAGAAATGATGATTCCGGAGAAAGAGGAGGCTTGCGTTCGTATGAGTAAACGCATGACTGGACAAGAAAGACTCGGTCGCGGAGAAAAGAACGTAAAACGAATTGAAGGAAAAGAGAAGAATCGAAAGTCATTGACGGAGAATGTAAGAGAACTTGAAGATTCGCGGAGAAAGCAACCGAGATCTTGTACGAAATATACTCAAATAATTTCCTGTCATTTCGCGAAAAGAGAAAAGAACTTGTCTGTTTGTGTATTATTTGACAGGATTAGAAGATAGATAGGTGTATTAATTGACAACTAAAAATATGGAAATTCATTGTGTTCTCAATTATTAAAGAGATATATAAGGTTGTCGAATTTAATGGGATTAAAACGAGATATTGATAAAGACGATAGAAAATTTACTTAAAGATTACTTAGCGATAGATTTTGTCGAAGATTGATAACTATTAAGCTACGATATAGTACTTGTTTGTCGTTCGCATCGGGATGACAAGACCTATTAAACTAATGGATTTTCTAGAATGTATTTAGAATTCTCTAAAAATAATCTGTCGTAGGATTGTACACAAGAAGGATTTATTTGCAACTCGTGTCCATAATTCGATGAATCCATGAATGCAACGTGATCGCAGTTACGCGAATATTTATGGGCTATTGATTTGGAAGAAGGACTCGTGAATTATTTCACTGAAAGTCCTAAGCACATATGTCTCGCGGTCGGAAAAAGTCTGAAACGCTCGAAAAAAGAGAAGAGAAAGCAGATTGTCACGGGCAAATAATAGATCTCAAGCGGAGCACAAAAACTGGAATAATAGACGTAACTTTCGAACAGATAAATCAAGCGGAATTGTATCACGATAAATAAAAGTAAATAACGTCAGTGATTCATAATTAAGGAGTCGAACAGCCCATCCCGTGTGGGGTGAATAAAACAAGGTAACCAATGATGGATAAAAAAAGTATACGTTCTATATTATTGTTTTAAACGTTGAATAAACAATTCGGACTGATCTTATTATTAATATTATTATTAAATAATATTATTAAATAATATTCATCTAACGAAAATTACTCTTAAATCGAGAACATTTCGTTGTCTATCATGTGAAATATTCATTTCGAACATTTGATAATTTTTATACTAACAATAAGTTCGATGAATCTAATTTATTTATTCATTACAAAAATTTTAACAAATCCCTGTAACACGCTAAATACAAAATTATTATTTTTGCAAATATTTCTCGGATATTTCAATTCCGTTACCGTGGAAGTATATTCATGAACGGTAACGAACAAGATCTATTCTAAGGAACGATTCAAAAGGAAAGATTACTACGTGTAGCCTGTTGGCTAAGAGAGAAACCTTTCTTCAAGTAGTCGAAATATATTCATGTTTGGCATCGAGTCCCGTAGCAGCAATTATCCTGGAAAGCTTCAGCGACTTTGCATTCGCATGAGGAAATACCTGCTGGGCAAGCGAAAGGATAAGTGGAAGAAGACAGGAAAAATTGTAATTTAAATTCACAGTGAAATTCACATGGTGGTGTAAACATCTATTCGTCGCCGTACATGATATTCATTCAAAATTAATTACGAAGCTTGAAATTACAAAGAACACGAAGAAATTCCAAAGGAACACTGTTCCGTCTGGAAAACGGTTGGAAAGTCCGGCCGAGTATTCGCCATAGCAATTATCTCAAGAAGCTCCGTTGATTTTGCATCCGCATGCGGCAATATCTGACCCCTGAGATGGATTTCAGAGAAGAAACAGAGAGTAGAAACGAGGGAGAAACAAGAGAAAGAAGACGAAGAGGAGGACTAGTTAGAAAAGAAACGGGACAGAAGGGAAGAAAGAAAGGGAATTCTGGAAAAAGGATGCACTTTGCAGCAGCAACGGAGTATAAGCGGGTTCCATTTTGTCCTGGGGGTCCTTAGGCGCCTCCACGCTACACAACCAACACACCGACGTTCTCATGGTGCACACATTCATTAGGAACGGTCACGCATGCACGCTGCCGTGGCACACACCATCGTACATTTTTCTTCTCCCTTTTTCTCCTCCCTTTTTCCTCTTTTCGTCTTTCTCCTCTCTTCTAGCAGTCGCATTTGGCTTTCTCCCTTTCTCCAACTGTTTCTACGTGTGGACCTCGAGGGTTCGTCGGAAGGGATGCTGGATGGTGCGCAGGCGCAACTCGCGAGATATTGATAAAAATACGCGAAGGTCCATCCCCACCCCCACACACCCCCGTGAAGCCAGCCCCATCGGAGGGAACTAAGGAGATATTCTGACGTCGAGGGCCACCCCTTCCCTTCGACGTCTTTCGCTTGAACCCTGCATCACCACATTAACATAATTATTAATATTTCTCCTATTCACGTATTCCCTTTTTCCATGTACATCGTGCGTATTTTTTAATGTGCCATCGTCGTTGTGCCACCGTTGAAATTTTTAGAGCAATCGTACTTTATTGGACGATGTACGATCGAAGGAATATCGACCTTCTTTCTCTTTATATCCGTTATTAGAGTATGAAGTATTTTGCTCTGATTATTCAGTATGGCAGTGATATTTTAATTTTTCATTTGCTTTTTCTTACAACGATACCCGTATTTTATTAACAATCGTCGATCTTCTACGTTTAAACGGATCTATTGTTACACGTCAAGCTTCTACAGAATATTGTTTTGCCTCTTTCGTTTCATCCTTCGATCAACTTTTACGTTAGCTTTACATTGCATTTACATTTTCCTCGTTCTTCCTCTTTGGTGGTTGGGAGACCACTACTATATAATTTTAGCTACGAACATAGCCTTCGTAAAATAATGGCCTCTTGAAACAATAACGTTGAATGTCTCTTGCCTCGATTATCCCTCGTTGGAACGTCTACAAAATTCTGTTTAGTTTCTTAAGAGCGTTAATTTCGTAACATTATACAGTAACAGTAATATCTTTTCAACCATGATAAAGTGCTTCACGCTTGTCAATGATGTTATCTACACTGGATAACTTCCCCACTAACCAGCCTTATTTCCAAATTTACGGTTTCCTAATTTACATATTTATGAGGAGAATTTCCATCGGCCAAAAATGTCAAGCGACCTACATTAAATTTATCGATTAAAAATGAACCTCGTGGTGAGGAGGGAAACGAGAGTCTCTGGAACGAGAGAAAGTTAAATGATTAAAAAGTAGACCAAGTAAGGGGAGAAGTACAAGGACGGATATATATGTACACCTTTCTACCCTTGTGCAATCAAAGGAGCTATCGCCCCTCTTGATTCTTCGCTAAGTTTTTAAGAAGTATTTTCCTCGTATTTCCCTATCCTCTATCGCGGTGCACTCACAGGCCAAGCGGAAACAATGAGATCGCTGCGGGCCTCGCAATTAAAACGTTCTGGTTCAAGTGTTTCCCTTTGAGGATGCCAGGGCATCCCGAAGGAAGGCCAAAGGGGGGTGGGAAGGTCAGAGAAGGAGGTCGATCAAAGGGGATTATTTCATTAAATCGACTAATCATTCGCATGGCCTACCGGAACAGAGGATTCTCGATGAACAGGCACGGACGAGCACTTAAAAGCCGAAGATCGATCCTAAATACGCCACCATAGAATTTAAACTCGATTCGTTATACGCGGAAACGGTATAAAACATATAGAAGACACGTATGAAACATTTTATACAATTATATTGTTCTTTTTAGTTATAATTTACTCGTTGTTATGCGTCTTCGATTATAATTAATCGTTAGATCAAGGCAAAGGTATAGCTAATGCTAGTGAATAGTGTATATATACATTTTCCAAGATATTGGGATTTTAAACGACTGTTAAGGTCGTCAATAATGAAGTCACGATAAGTCTTACTTTTAAGTAAGAAAATTATGATTGTTAATTATGGTTGATTACAATGACACGGATTATATTCGTGTATGTTTATAATAGAAGATACTGTGCTGAAGAATGTACACCAAGAGTGAAAATCTCTTTTTTGGATCTTGTAATTCACGCATAGGTCGAGTATTTCACGCATAGGTTCTAATAAATCTTTACTTCGATTCGTCATAGACCCTCCTCCAAATGAAATCAGCTCCTTAAAACGGTCAATACATCTGAACCAATTTCACGAGCATTTATAACGTACGTAACGGCTTCTACAAGAATAATTGATAAAACAGAGAAATCTCCCTTATCGTGTTTGAAGTTTCTGTGAGTCTACAATAGCTACATGTACGCGAGCTTTAGTCGAACTGGTCTAATCCTCGATCCAGCGAGTCGGAGGAAAGGGGTGAAGAGGATGACGGCGAGGTCAGAGGCAGGGGCTGTTCGGACGAAATTATATTTTTTGTCGTCAAGACACGTTCTCGGCGTCCTGGACGCTCGCATCCCGAGGGTATTTAAAGACTCCTCGTCCTTCGTTCATCGTTCGCGAGGCAGCGCGCAGGGACGGAGGGACGGGCCAGGGCGGCTCCTAAAGGCAGTAATCCTCCGGGCTCTCACGCACGAGTATTAGTCCCGTCTATAAGATGAACACATCGAACTGGAGCTGCGATCCTATACGTGTACACGTTGGAGACATGGGTGTTTGGCTACGAGAGCGCGCGCGCGCGCGCGCAGGAGAAACCGAAAACCGCGATCAAGTAGGATTACTCCGGAGCAATATGCTCCCTCTCTCTTTTTCCTTGCTTCACCCTCTTGCTTCGTTTCCGAAGACACCACCCCCGAGTGGACACACGTGTGGCCAACACACGCGGAATATACACAAGCAATCTTCTATCTCTCGGCCGATGCCCGTTATCTCGAGAAGCAACGAGAGTTTGCCTGGTGTTCCTACTCAACCTATCGTTGCGTTTCGTCGTTGAACGTTCAACGTACGGCATTAGCCGCCGATGGACGATCTCCATTCGGAGTGTGCTTCGTTTTATGTCTTGGATCCCCTTATCATGGATGATCGATATTTCTTCTAATTTACTTCTGACGATGTGGAAATTTTGTGTGAATGTTAACGAAATGATTTTGTTGTTGTGCCTGATTACGTTTGGTAATTTGGTGGATCGATTATTGGGGAGGAAATGATCATACTCGATTGACGAGTGCTGATGTCCAATAAATTCAACAGATGGGTTTATCATTGTTCAATAAAAGATCATCTGTAATTGACAAGACTCCTTTCTGATTAATATTGTAGGTGGATCGATTATTATTGGGAGAACAATAATTTTTGATAGATATTAGAATTATGCTTTTGTGCGGATTGTCATTCCTACGTAAACTAGCCAAATATATGGTTCTCTTGTCGATCTTTGAGAAGATTAATTATATCCTACCAATTACAAATAAATGGTCATATGAGAACAGGTATAATTAAATAAATATTGGAATAAGGAAGAAAAAGAGCGAATATACAAAATTCTTCTTAATTATTTTCCATTTATAGTTGCACCAACTTACAGAATTTGAAACAAGTTTTTCAATCACGTCTTAAATGAGCGAAGATTTTGGTTAGAAACGTAAAAGGAAACTTTAATGTGCCTGGAAAAGTAACGACGCAGATGTAGTTGTTATCTGAGAAGTCAGTTCGAAATGAGAATTTTCTAGCTGTATCGGCGATGCCAATTCTTTCCTCGATACACTATGCCACTAAATGCTGACCAAAGACATTAGCTATCTGCGAGAGGATCTTCCTCCCTTCTAGTTTTTACCCTCTCTTGCTTTTCCGCCTTTTCTTCCTTCAATTTTCTTTCTTTGGCGACCGCTCAAGTGTCCTCTCCTCTTAATTTCCTTTTCGATTTGTAGTAATGCCTTCTATATTGACTTTAACGCTAAAAGTTAATCGGATTTAGTCGTGTTAGTAAGAAAATGTCACCTCAACCCCCAACATCGATGAATGAACCGACTTGATAAAAGGATTAGCTTTCCTCGAGTTTCGGAATAGAAGAAAGTATTTTAAGTCAATCAATTTCTTCCTCGCATTTTATTCCAGTAATTTATATTTTCGATGCAAGTCTCCAATCTTTGATCGATAGGGTAAGGTAATAATTAATTACGAAAAAGAAGGATAACACAAAGAATATTTAATCTAAAACACTACTGTAATAAATATAATTCAAATATTGGCGTTGTCTGCTTAATGCCGCAAATCTTTCGATTATGGTTATCATTTGATTCGTAATATTATCTCGTAAACCTAATTAATACTGTAAAATTTCTAGAAAAGCTACAGATACTAAGTACTAAGCTTGCGTCATATCTTTCTTAGACACGTTTATCCGTCAGTTCCTTGTTTAACAATAACTACACCGATCGACTACTTATAACACGTCGCTCTGATTTTCCCCGTAAATTCTCCAGGAAGGATCGGTCTCGCTGTGGAATATCGAAACGAACCGTGCAGCTTCGGCCCGCGTAGCGTTTCCGGGGAAGTAACGCGAAATCCAAGAGACGTCGAGCAGTCAGCCCTAAAGCGAGTTAAGGACGGTTACACAGTCACCCCGGCAAGGTGCAAGCATAATATTCCCGAGGCGGGGAAAGTAGGTGCCGCGGTACGATGAGACGACGGAGGTGAGACCGGATGAAGGATACGGAGAGCAAAAAAAAAAAAAAAAGAGTGAAATGGAACAGAGGAGAGAGCAAGGAGACGAACGAGAGGCGGAAGAAAAGGCAGAGGCGAAAGAAAGTACGGAGATGGCGCGCGAAAGAGACAAGGGTGGAAAAGGGGCGAGAAAGAGAGACAGAACGAGCGGGGAAAGAGTGGAGCGAATGGAGCGGGGGTGTAACGCGGGGTAAAAGTCCGCGAGCCATTTTTCCCCATATAATTATAAGAGAGGGACTGGGCGTTTCCATGGAAACCACACACCACCCTCTACCCGTCCCCCCTCCCACCTCATACACTCTGCACCCCGTTTACTTATATGCCGGAGGACGCGCGTTGGCACATGTGCACGTATGCGCTTGTCTATGTGTGTACCCGTTGATGGAGGTGGTAGCTCGACCTCCCTGTCTGTGTTTGTATGCGTACACGGGAGCCTGTGTTATCACCACGCGTACACATACATACGCACATAGTCGAATCTTTCGTATGCGTATACGTAGATACGATTCGCAGAAGAGACCAGGAACGAGAACTGTGCGAGAGTATGCGGGAGAGCTTGCGCTTATGTGGGGCGCGGAGGGATGAACAGAGGGTGGGGAGTGAAATTAATGTATTTGTTCTGCGGCCACCCTCGTATGCCCCCGGTAAAGACTCGGTCTCGCGAAAAGGTCTGATGGCGAGGCGGATGGCCGAGACGACCGAGCTCGAATCCCGCGTAGAATATCAGCCCGTTATTGCTTTTGTGTGCAAAGGCCCGTCTCTCTTCTACCCCCGTTGCCGCCTTCCTGTGTTTCTTGATGCCTCTTTGAGCC
This sequence comes from Bombus haemorrhoidalis, assembly GCA_014825975.1. Lineage (NCBI taxonomy): Eukaryota > Metazoa > Arthropoda > Insecta > Hymenoptera > Apidae > Bombus > Bombus haemorrhoidalis. The sequence goes on from CM026171.1 coordinate 4,584,865, forward strand.
GCGCACACCTCCGTGTCCTGCTTCCGTGTGTTTCGTTATAGATCGCCCTGGATGACGCATAAAATTTAGTGTCTCTGCATTTCCTTCTAACTTCTTCCCTTTTCCCATTTTTTTGCATTTTCACGGACTATCACACGGAGTTGATGGATCTTCTGTCTACCGCAATTTATATTATATGTCAATTAATCTTTTCTCTTTCGTTACTTCAGGTTTGTACACATTTTCAATTTAGTAACGGATTTTAGTTGGACGCTTGGATTACGCGAAGTTTGATATATACGAACACGAATTACGAGATCTTTCGAAGTTACGTCAATATATTCTTAATGGAAACGATATTAAGAAACTAGTGGTTTTATGGATATTTTTATAAATTACTTTTCGCGATAGGTTCTCAAAGTGAACCACGGTAGACTTTGGATATTAACAAATCTAATGTGTAACATTTGGCGTTTCTAGGACGGTTATTATCGATCATTTTACATTATTTGTGGTTGCACGAAGAATCATTAACGTAGAAGTTACAAGTGCTGAATATACCGGTGAAATGAATTGAACGAACTTTCAGATACATTATGCTTTTATCGAAAATGTTACAAGCCTTGTTACTCTCTTTTCCATTCCATAATTTAGTTACATTTCGTAATTACAGTATGCTGCAATAAATCTTTACGAAAGATTTCAGCGCTATGAATCTATATCATCTTTTTATAAAATTTATTAATATCTCAAAACAAGGAAGATTAATTCGCATGTAGAATTTTTATTCCTACTATTAAATTAAAATGTAACTACGTTTCGTTATTTGTTGCAGGTATATCAACCTTCGGATTTTCATTTAACAGACATTGTGCAAAGAAAATGGCGGTACTTCGATTAAATGCATAATTCAGCCTTAAGAAGGGTTCCGGAATTCGTAGTAACTAGTGCATTGCTCCGAAATGGAGGAAGCCAAGAGGGTGGGGTTCATTCGAACTCCCCTCAGAAAAAAAGCTATTTAAATAGGTACGATCCAACGGTGGGTGGGGTTGCTTTGATGGCGGGTCGGTTCTCCATGGCTTCATCTCAATGTGCAGCAATCGGCCATACGAATGAGTACCATAGAAGGTTTCATTAATGCTATATGTTTTATTCAAGAAACGAATCATTTTCCGTTAAATAATAAATATTAAAGGATTAAGATTGTTTCGATTCGGTAATAATCACTGATTAGCTGTAGATTTTTAACTGTTGTATTATGAAATAATTAATCCCATTGATATATTCATCAATACAAGTAACGTTTATTATTATACCGATCGATATAAATATTAATTAACCAGAAAATAAACCTATTTCTATAGAAAATCATAGCTGAATTTTTGTACATCTCTCGTATCTTATTTTCCAAATAAGGAAAGAATTATTTGAAGTTAATGTTCATCTACACGTAACTTTCGATTTATGTTAATTACTCGCCATATATACTGAGCGATTATATGCGTGATCTACTGCAGGAATATTTTGGAAATCACATTTTTTATTGCATTTTGACCGTACGCCAAGAAACGCATCAACGTTAATTTATGTACCGCCAGCTTGCGTTGAAATAAATAAGAGGCAAAAAACAACGAAATGTCAAAAGAAATGGGAATAATCCGAAAATCGCTCGCAACGTTGCGACTTCTCTGAGTTAACAGGACGAAGAAAAACTAGAATCGCCATTCGAACATTTTCTCGGTGTAACATGTTTCTAATATTTAGCACGAAGCACGACTTCGCACATTGTTCTCTCACGGTGAAGATCGCACGAGGTCGGGGATGCGAGAAAAGAACGTCCACGTCTTAAACAGAGGCGCAGGAGATTCCCGTGAATAATTGAGCCGCGTAATTTATCGCAAGGAATGCAGCCGGTGGCTTCCTTTTCCGAGTCCTCAGGGTTTCCCGAATGGAGAGAGGAGGAAAGCACGAAAGAAGAAGGGAACGGAGGGGGGTGGCGGATGAAGAGAAACAGGGGGTGGTAGGTGAGAGGGGTGGCTCGGTGGAAATTGAATTTCGATCGAATACCGCCACGGTAGAGGAACGAGAGGGGTGAATAGAGCAGAAGCGGAGAGAGCAGGAGAGAAAATGAGAACGGGAGGAGGCAAGAAGGTGGAGGAGGAGGAGAAAGAGGAAGAAGGGGGAGATGGGAGCGGTAGGAGGAGTAGAAGGTAGAAGGAGGCTGTAGGACATTACAGGGCATCCTCCGGCCCCGTCACTATGGCGAACAAATGAGCAATTCTCTCAACCCCCGTGTCCTATGATGTCCTGCACGTAGAACCTGGCGATGGGCGTCTTCTGGGTCGATCTCGAGCCATACAAACTCCCTTCGACCTCCTACCTCTTTCCTATGTACCGCCATCGGGTTACCCTCGAGGTGATCGTAGTTTAAAATTTCTCACACGAAGCCCGGAAACCACCCGCGCCCTTTTCATCCAAGACAACCGGCTCATCCGCCGATCCACCCGGCCCCGTGGGCTCTAAGGTGACTCGCGTGCTGTCAACGTTGCGCTGACGAATTATTTTTCGCGAACCTTGCTAGAGCGGGCGCACGCTAGTGGTCGCGTCGACGTCCACAAACGACGCTATCTCGTTACTCGTCACGCGTCCAGATTCGCACGCCTACATCTTGCAATGACGATTTTTAAGAAGCCAGGAATTCACGAGTAAAATAAGGACAAGCCAGACGAAAGAAGGAGGAGAAGGAAAATGGCAAATTTTTGAAATGGAGAGAAAGCTATCGGATAAATTGGAAAGCGAAGAAATCGAAAGATGGTCGTTGACCTCTGGTTAGGTATGAATTGGAGAACTCGACGGGGCGACTGATCCACCTTCTATCGCGCATACATTATTCAAACGCGGACTATTTTAAACTATCGTACCGGTGGAACTTATTCATACATATTTAACGATCTGTTTTTCGCGATTCTCGCTCATTGGCCGGCGCGCTCACCTGGACCGCACCGTGCAGCGCGCGTGGCGGCGCAAGTGGGCGTGCAACAGACACGTTAATCAGCCGAGAGGAATTCTCGAGGAACGTCGAGGAGAGTCGGACGAAGGACCGGACGGTCGGAGAAAAGAAAATGGCCGGCCCGCCATTAATTAATAATAGAACCGAGCGCGTAGCCGCGGACTGGCAAACCGAGAAAGAGGACAGAAACGGGGGAACGAGGGTGAAAGGGAGACGGAAACGAGGGTTGTTCTCTCTTCCACGATCCCCGTTCTATTCCTCTTTCTCTTTCTCCTTTTCTCTGTTCCGCTCTTTCCAGCTGTAGAAGGGGGTGAGAGGCAGTCGAGGTGGATAGGTGGTTTGGGGAACGGGGAATGGATTTTATGCCCAGAGCGAGATATATGGCGGCCGCTACGCCCGGGCAAAAATAATATTAATATCGGAAAGGAAAGGAGGGAAAGTTTCGCAGGCTGGCTGGCTGGCTGGCTGGCTGGCTGGCTGGCTGGCTGGCCCTGCTTTGGGCAGGGGATATCAAGTATAATCATAATAATAAACGCCCGTGCGGGGCGCCATTGCTGGCTCTGCCACCCTCTCCCTATCCACATCTTCCTCCCATCCCTCCTTCTCATGCCACCCTCATCACGCGCACATACACACGCGTATAACGTACTCTTAGCCTCACACGTGTGAGCACGAGTAAACCTCTCTCAGGTATTACACAAACGTCTCCTCCTCCTCCTCCTCCTCCTCCTCCTCCTCCTCCTTCTTACTTCTCATCCTTCTCCACTTTCCGTGTCTCCTCTGTGTATACACACACATACGCACGTACACAGAGGTTGATGCGCGTTCGAGTGCACGACGCGTTCGTGTGTCTCGATGCACGACGTTCTGTGTCTACGCTGAGCCGACTATACACTCGAGGATTAGATTAGCTTCCACTGGCTTCGCTGCAAAGGCTTATATCCACGGCAGGAATAAGCGGCAAACAAAAATGGTTCTTCCGCCGAAAAACTGCGAGGAAAATCGCGAGGAATTTTTCACGTTTTCACGGCGTTGACCGTGCCAGGGCATGGTTGTATCCCGCGAGCGGGTGTCGCGACGTTAGAGATTTATACCGGGGATCAGAGTGCGAAAGCGACGGTGATTGTTGAATCTTTGGACTCGGATTGCTTTCCAGCGTGGCCGCCTGTATCGCCTTGGAACTTACGTATTGTCGAAACGTATATTGATTTATGCGCGGAATTGCTTCTCGCCGTGGAAATAAACGATCCCTTCCACGCCGATATCGGCCCGAATTTATCAAAATTTATCAGAAATATTCCGATGAAGAATGTCTTCTTCGAAGTGCGCGACCTTCTCCATTAATATTAATTTACTAAAGTGGAAAGTAAAACGTGATTGTCGGTCGCCAAAACTTTATTTTCAGAGCTAACTGTGCATAATTATTTAGAAAAGGAGAAACGCTTTCCTTAATCTTAATCAGTCGATATTCAGAATAACGAGCTTTCACGTGATATTTCTATATTAGCTCTCAGCCTATCCGCCAGGTAAATGGAATTGTTGTTTCTGTGGATGAGAATACCCGTGATCCCCAAAACCCCTAATTAATCCACATACAGCGGATAGATGGACCCTTGTGCGAAGAGACGTCTTCCGACTCTCTCTCTAATCCTCGTTCGTGCATCTCTCTATCGTTTCTCCGCCTTCGTCTTTTCGTACGATTTGTGAAGGTTACGATCAGCGCAGATGCATTTATATCGAATTGCAGCACGCTCGTATATTGGCTCTGCCGAAATGGAGGCTTTTGTCTTGGCGTGCCTCATAAGCGTGGATTTGCCCTTATCCCTGCCGTCTTCCCTCTTCGTTTCTCCCTTGTAGCGAGCCTCTACTCATTCCGTGGACCACGCTCGACCACCCCTGAAGTCAACTCCCCACATCGAGTTGGCAGAAAAAGGGGAAGGTCTACCTTCTTCTTTCCTCTTCCTCCTTTATCCCGCTTCCCGCTCTTTTTCTACTTTTCCTATGGCCCGCTTGTTTCGGAGGAAGCGAGTTAACGCGCGCGCACGTGCACGCACGCCGGACTACATTTTTTTCATTATCATACCGTTATTTTTTTGCCCCACCTCATAAATTGCCTTTTTCCGTAGATTTCCCGTGCTTTATGCGTCCCACTTCTGCCATTAATGTCATAGCCTCCGATCCTTCCCCTCCACCTGCCCACCTCTTCCTGACCATTTATTCGCTATACGTGACTTTTCTTGCCAAAAACACATTTCGCCCTGGCCAGTTATTAATGAACGCGGACCCTGCAGGATTCCCTTCTGCTACCTCGATGCTCTGCTTCCTCTTTTTTTTTTTTCGTTGTTTCAGGAACAAGGGAGTTATCAGGATCAAGCAGAATGCGTCGATTGGTCGTTACGAGGACGAGAGATCGATTCGGAGATTGATTCATGTAGAGAGGCGGAAAGCGACAGATGTATGGGCGCCATTGAGGAAAATTGCGTTCGAGGATGTTTCCGATGAAAAACACGGAGAAAAGTGATAGGAAGTATAGTTAGATTTTGTGTTACATGGGTTTGTGTTACAGTGATTTAATAATTATTGGCAATATTGGTATAATCGTAGTTTAAAACGAACGACAGCATCCTGATTTCCTTTCATGTATTTTATTCGGAATTTTTTTAAGATATGTTCTATATTCTTCTCACCGATATTTCTTTTTTTCCCTAAGAATTCTTAAACAAATTTTATCAACTCGATACGATACACGTTCGTAGTTGTACGATCGTCGCTAACTATCGCGTTTATTTCAGCAAATACTTTTATATCTTTGATAAAAATACAATAAATATTCTATGAAATTTTCAGGTACCTTCCAAATCGTAATTTAAGCCACATTGCTAGATTTAATGTAAACATCGCTATCAACGAATGCTCATTACCTTTCCCAACGCTGAAATTAAGTCCATTGTCCAAGCTCGTCTAAAAACCAGTACAATCTCCTTGAGCGATTCTCGAAGAAACAAAACGCACAAAACCGCTGAAGATGGCAGAGTCGGAATAATCCGTCAGAAAGCATCCACGAGTAGAGTGAACTTAACGAGTCAAAGAGGCTCGCGGAATAATTGACCCGCGGCGGTGGTTGTGCATTCTAAGGATCTCCATCGACAAATGAAGACGCGGATGGCATCTTACAGAGACAAAGGTGCACGAAACTCTCAGCTCTCTCAAGCTCAAGGCACTTTCATATTTCCCCGAAGGAGTAAACGGCATATTGAGTAACGTAGGACCGAGTGGCGCGCTTCCTTCTTCTCTTTATATTTTCTTTTTTTGTCTCGAGAAGAATTCGCGCGACAGGGATGAGTTGCCGGGGACAAAATAACGTCGGATGGGTTACCGAGCACTTGACCCGAACGAGGATGGACTAGAGAAGACGAGAGAGGGCCCGCACTCCTGGTGATTAAAGTAAAGCCGGGAATTAGAGCGAAGGAAACTCCGGTGGAACGGAGAGGCGAGCGAAGGAGGAGCGATGGTGTGGCAATCAGTGAAATGGCGGTGAAAATAAATGAATGGAAATCGAGTCTATCCTTCTCTGGCGTACAGGAGGAAGGACAAACCGTGTGGCACCGGCCACGCCAGCGCAGTCGACGAACCCGAGTCGGTCTGCTTGCTCGAACAATAAGAACGAATCGTCGAGTTAACTCGGGCTACATTTGTGATTGTAAGAAGCCCATCTCGCAAATCCTGTTCCACTCGGGATGGCTCCTTCGCCGCGACGCGAATTCGTCGCCGAGCGATGATTGAAAAGCCACGGAATCGTCCTCCGGGCTTGGGATAAGCGGCTGGCGAACGAAGTATGTATTCGGCGCCGGGTGAAGACGATAAAAAAATTAGACCGTCATATTTTCCTATTTCTTTTGTAGATAAAGCTAAGTGGTAAGAGGTAAAAATACGTGAAAATGATATATTACATTAATGGTCCGAATACTTTAAATAGAGTAGACGTTAAACGATGGCATTCCTTGAATATTTATTTATATTATTTTGGAATGACCTCACTCTACTTATAGAAACTAGTCAAGCAAAAGTTAAATGTTCATTGGTGCAACACTCTGAAACGCAAAAGATCAGTAACGTAACTTGTTTTCGTTGAAACAGTGTCATAATCCTTGCAACGGTCACGACTTGACCTTATAACACGAGATAGACTGATTTCACCATCTTCGTTTGAACATGCTACTAAGAGCTATTACCAGATTTTCTAACTCCGTCTAATAATTCTTACTGGTCTAATCAAATCGATTCGAAAAGATTATTCATCTTCCATTCCGTATAGAGTATTCAAGCTAAATAGCATTTTTATCAACAATCGTCGTTCGCGATTACGGAGTGTTTTCGATTTGGGAGAGAGCAAAGATATTACGTTACTTATAGAGCATAGTAATATACACTAAGTAAGCAAGGACAGGATCAGAAACGACGTCAAAGCTTCGGGCCATCGTTCGATATTTTAACGAGGACAAACTCGGTCGTTTAACGCGACCGAATCCCATGACAAATCTGTCGACGTTGGAGAGCGTCGCGAAGCGTATAACAGAAGCAGAGTCCTTGACTGTGTTTCGCGTGGAATCCCTAAACTAAACTATACCTCATCCCTATCGGAGAACAAGCATCCCTACCCTCAGGAAAGCAAGCTTAATGCCTCGGAAAAAATAACACACGCACACACACGTACGCGTGTTTCGTTCGCTCTCGTTTTCGTGTGCATCCCCCACAAGCGTCGAGGAGCCGTGCGTGTCTCCCGTGTCCTTTTTTTGCCGGCGAAGAGGGTGGACATTTAGGGCGACAAAAAAGGACACTCTGTCTGCCGCAGGAAGCCCCCGGAACACGCTGGAATTTCGACCTCCCGCGCGATCGATCGAATCTGCATGTTTTTCTTCCTCGGGGAAAACGATATTGCCTTCGTACTATTGCTGAAGCGGCAATTGTTCAGGGGTTCGACGAGACCTCGCCAATCCCCATACCTTCGTTCTCTCCTTCTCTTTCCCAGTTCCCTGCTCCTCGTGTCGTCCGAAACGGAACTTCTATCGCATCCATCGAGTTCGAGGAAAACGCGATTTAAGTTTGGCCGCGCTGTTTGTTACTGACAGTCCGCCAAGTACGTCTGGAAAGGATTTTCATTATGTAAACCGATGAATCGGTTCGTTTCTCGTTTCCTCTTCGTTTCGTTAATCATCGTGCGATATGATATATTCTTTTGGCATGGAAAAACCAGCTACAGGTTAAGCATTCGTTAGTAGGCATATGCGAAAACGAAAGGGACTGAGAACGTTGGATACTTTCGAATTATCCAAAATACAAGTAAGCTATCATCTGTTTGTAATTAACGGCCTCCTATCAATCTTATTCCTATTCATCCTACAACTGCGATGAAATAATCGAAATACCAATTGCAAATCGAAGAATTTTACGCAAAACACCGTGAAACAAACGGGAAACCCATTTTAGAACACCGATGACATTTATGAAAATTATTCCAGCTTCAATTAACGCGTAATTAATTAAGCAACCTAATTAACCGGCTTAATTGGCCCGGTAACCGAGCCACACCTTTCGAGTGGCGCATAGGTATGCCCAGGTCTGTATCCTCCCACCCGGTATCCCCGGGGTTACATCGTGACCGAAGTGTATCGCGCACCGATGTCTCTTTTCTTCTCTCTCGCTGTCTCCCTTTCTCACGTACACATGCGCGCGCGTACACATGGTTCATCGTCCGCACACACTTTGGTTCACCCGCATCAGCCAGCCGGTGCACGTGTGTCCGTCGTGTGTAATCCCCCACCAGGTCTGATTCCCCTGAATCGCCCCCACCCGCGGGTTGTGGGTGCGGCCTCGGCCATTTTGGTACCACCTACCCCTCACGCGCAGGTCCTCCACCCTTCTAGGGGATTTGATACACGTACGACGGCACACGTATACACACGAACGCGAATGTCGCGGGCTAGGCAGCACGAGGGCTCGATTGTGTCCGTGAACGCACGCGTGTGCGCGCGCTCTCGCGTGGAAAGGTGCTCGAAGTCGCGTTGGAAGCTGGAAGGGAGATCGAGGAGGTGGAAGGTGGCGGTTCGTATGGGCGGTCGGGGGACGGGAGGGGAGGGGAAAGGCGAGCTTATTTCAGAATCCAACGCACGAGGAGGAGAAGAGGAAGAAGAAGTAGTGGAAGAAGAAGAGGAGGAAAAAGAGGTGTCGTTTCGTGGAACGTCGAGGGTGGGGAACCGACTTAATTTCTGCCACCCCCTCCGACACATTTCCCTCCTCAGTCACCTTCCACCGTCACCACTCTCTTCCATCCCTCTCCACCCCCTTGTGTCCCCACGTCGCCGCCTCCCGTACCCTCGGGCCCGCTCGTTACACGTTCCTCGCCCGGTACGGGGTAACTTCTTCTTGGTAGAGCTCTTTGAAAGGGATTCAAAGGACTCAAGAGTTTGCTGATTATTTCTTCCGTTAATTTCTCGAGAGGCGGGCGAAGAGAATCGTTTCAGAGAATATTGTTAGAAAAGGATGATTCTCTTAGGAGAATGCCTTGTACTTTAACCGGCAGAATTATGTATAATGTTCTTCGGTTGCTACTTCGTTGGGTTTCATGGAATCCAGATGGCTGCTCCGAGTTTGTTCGAAGGGTAGGTTTTTGGTATTGATCAGTGGGTCGGGGTTTATTAACTCGTGGATGGTATCGAGTGGTGAAAACTGACCGTGGCGGCGATCAACGGTGGAGAACGGTCGTCGTACTTGAAGAAACTGGGAGAAACCTACGCGACGTTCTTGTTCATAGATGGCGACACTTGTATTCCTTCAGGTTCCTTCGATATTATTTCTTCTCGATTATCACGAATTTGTATGTGTTTCGTAAAATACAATAAACTCTCTTTGTATTTAATCGAAACTTATTATCAAACGTGTCCGCCATTAAAGCTTATGCTAATGTTAATCTCTAAACAGATAACATCAATATCTAAAATTGAATAAAAATTTTATCAAAATGGGAGGATTTCAAATCTTCTAATCGAATTCGATTCGTTCGTTCTATCCGCAATTTCGATATTTTACTCAATTTTAAAATCATTTTTCCCGAACGGAGAGAAAAATTTGTAAAACCAATTGTCAGAGGCACTGCTCGGTGAACACGCTTTCGAGAGCAATACGAGCTTAAAACTGTTTTCCTACGAAGGAAACAACGATTCGCGAAACTTAAGCAGCGAACATGTCACGAAGCTCGCAAAATTTTACACGGAATTCGATATAAATTCCCTTCCTTTCTTCGAGACTTTCTGTCCTCGTCCGGCTTGCAACGTGTTTCCAAGAGGGTGTATAGGTTATAGCAAGGGACGAGGAAGCGTAAGTGCTTTTTGTCAGAAAAATTATATGATAGCTGGGAACGCGAGCTTTTTCCGCCTTCGTCCGCCATTCTCTCCACTTTCAGCGCTGGATTAGAAAATATGATTAGCTTCGTGCCGGGAGTTTATTCAGGCTACGAAACTGCACGGCGAAGGAGTGGCTGTCGCTCGTACCCTTCGGGTTTTATGGATGACCGTGGTCCCCTACGTGTCTCGACACGAGAAGTTTCTCGAAAACCGTTTCTCCATCCCTCTCTTCGCTAATTCTTACAATGTGTTGCCATTTTGTACTTCCTGCGCTAACTTTTTCTGCGGGAGAAACTTTTTTACGCAAAACAAGCTTTTATCTATACAAGTACTTTACCAAATTGACTTAAATTCTGAACAACACACCGTTGTGTATCTACAAAATTTCTGTAAGCAGAACTACAGCAAAAGTTGATCTTAAAATAGAAATAATTAGTTTTTCTTTTATAACATGTCGTCCAAGATATTTAGAAAGAAATAATATAGGAATAATTTTAGAAGATGATGCCAGGAGTGACAGACGTTAAATTCGAAACAAGGGGATACCGTAAGTTCACTCGGGGTAATATAGGCAACGCACGTCTCTCTATTTTTGCTTTCATTTTGCTTTCATAAACCTCTCTAGTTTTGCCTGCTTCGTTTCATTCCTCTTACGGGGGACTCACTCTGCTTTGCTCTCCATCTTTCTAGCCCTCGCGAAAACTACCCCCTTTTTCCTTCTTGTTCGAAACGAATGACTTTGCAACGTAGCGTCGTGTGCTTGAATGGAGCAGCTAACGCAGTTCTCCGAATCGAAAGTTATCGTGCTCGTAAATGATGTTGCATGCATGCGCAAAATTTAGAAGAATATTAACTACCGAAATAAAAAGAGCAGGCTTCTTGATATCAGAGGAAAAGGAAAAATACGTTATTAAATTTAGACTCTTTTAAAAACATTACATACTATTCGTGGAAATGGTAACTGCAACTTTTATTTTCTAATACACCTCGAAAAATAATTCCACATAAAGCTTTAAAATCGAATTTTTTGTACAACAGCTGAAAATAATTTTATAAAAGTAATCTATTACCTATTGATTCAAATCGTGCGTATTTCGTAAAATTGTAAGCGTTAAAAGTTGCTATGTGCAAACAGGCACATGAAGATAAGTCAATCATAGCACTAAAAAAAAAAAAAAAAGGGCCAGTCTATCATAGGAGAGACAAGTAACATAACGGCATGGGGAAACGCGGGGGCGAAGATGAGTATTTCCCAGAGGAGGATCCTCGGCTCGCCTCATCAGACGATCTCGCAGAGTGGCTCGAGCCCTTGGACTGCATAATAAAACCATGGCAATTTTTATCGAGCATCGTGATGTTCTGCTCAACCATTGTTCTGCTCACGACTATTGGATTCCCGGTATTCGGAGTTCATGCGATTTCTAGTATTCTTGTCGCGATGTCTCGCGACAGCTCGATGAAAACTTTCGAAATGCCACGAACCGTGGACGTGCGTGGAAAAAACTACAGGTTTTAGCGCGCCAAACTATAAAAGACTCGCTGAAATCGTTGAATCGGCTGCAGAAGTGTAGCAGTCGTTACACTGTGGTCAAATGAATCACGCAGAATCGGTCGGAAATATGTTTCCTGGGAAATCTCTGTGCCCGTGTGTAAGCTAAAAAATTGGTTTCACTAATCAATCACGAAATTGCAAATGGGAGGATAAATAGAAATTTAATGACTGAATTAGTAGAGGCTTAAAATGTGAGGTGTCTAGCAACTATAAAAAAACTCGTGACTGTTCACTGTTACTTATTTTTATTAAAACTTGTGATCGAACATAACTCATGTATATACCAAAAATTTTGATAAAACAATTTATTCCACGTGCATACGGTTCGAGACTCGACCTTAAAATACAATGACGTTGAAAAAGCAGCGCATAGCCTCGGTTTCTTAACACGGCCGACTCCAAAGTCATCCAGCTAAGCAATAATAACGGACAAGGCTCGCACAGAGGGTGAAACAGAAATTATTAAGCGCGAAGTATCGACGTTACGTCACATTTTCTCGATATACTTTCAACGTGCCGCCGCTAAAATTAGATTCCAGAGACGCGAGTGGCAAGCGATGCATCGAGCGGGAAGAGTGATCGATGAAAAAAAAAAAAGGGCGATCGGTTTCAACCCCATCCATGAAGCGTGTTTGCGACCCTAGCGCATGAGAAACGATCCCCTCCCCCATCGTTGAATTTATATCGAGATCGAATTATTGATCTTTGCCAGCGACGACCGATTGCTACGAATCCCATGTGTCGATTTTACGGTTTTAACGATCACCGACCCCGCAGCCGCTGCTCCTTTTTTTTCTTGCCTCTCCTCCCTTTTTTTTACGAGGTCCTGACTGCTGTAACGGTTTCGGTAGTCAGTCGCGATTTATCTACCTTCTGTCCTAGGGACACACGAACACCGAGTAATTAATCTGGATCTAGAGATCTCGTTGAGTCCGAGCTACCAGATGCCTCGACCGTCTACCAACGATCGGTCAGTGTCCAGTTCTGTTTTAACTGCGGATTAAGGCGAACCTAGCCTAACTAGCTACGACGGGCGCGTTTGTTGACAGAAAGCATTAACAATTAATGTTCTTGTTTGGAATAGGTGACGTTTAGTTAGTCCGGTTTGCAAGTAACTGTTCTGACATTTGACGCGTAGGATAATTCGATTATTTCGGGAGAATGATATTATCCTTTCCAGTGAAATTCTTCGACATCTTAGTTGCTTTTTTAGATTTACGTGTTTCTTCGATGTTGAACGCGCGCGTTAAGTAAATAAGCGGAAACAGCCATTCCTCTCTGTTCCAATAATTATATTTTTGATGTACACTTTTAATTGTATACATTTAATGTACAATACTGGAAATGGATATCAGGGTACTTGCTGTTGTTACTTTTCTTTTCCGATTTCCATCCCTTTCCCGGCTCCTTTTCAACGATTCCGTGAGTGCTATACATGTTGTAGCATTTCCAAACAATTTAAAAATAAGGAAACCATAGCCGAGTTACCGCCAGAGATTCTATATTAGAACATCGAACTCTGTCTTTATTATAAATTGATTATGATTGTCTATATATACCTTAAACCTACGTCGTTAGAACGATATCTATATTATACTTCGAAGTCATCTGAATAATTATGAAACAAGGTATATACCGTCTATAATAATACAATTCCAACTTCATTCCTTCGGCTCTTACCCTTCGTATCCTCCTTCATCTAACGAAAGTTCGTTTTTACTAGTAAGTTCTATTCCCTTCAAACCACTGTCACGTACTGACGTATTTCACGCGTCTCGAAATGATAATTCTCCGACGACGATTCCTTCGTAAAGGACTCCATCGGTAGCTTTCGTAAATAGAGCGACTGCGTAACATTTTACACTACATTGGCCCGGGTATCCAAAGTTATAGCTGGGTCTATATAAGGCTGACTATATAACATCAGCATCAGAGAGACACGGTGATCTCAATTACTCGCAGTCACGTTTTCCAACGTCTCCGAAGGCACATTTCCAAACTTCGTTGGCAATATCGGCCGCATGAAATTCCATAAATTACACGCCATCCCCCGCCGCTGATCTTCTTGATGCTCGCCCCGATATTACAACGCTTCCCGTCATTATTGCCTGCGACGAGGAGAGAGGGGAAGAAAGGAACACGAAAGAAGGGAGGAGAGAGAAGAAAAAAAAAAATGGTTCGGTGACGAGCGTGTCCGGTCGAAGACACGGCCCGAACCCCTTTTGAACGAGTGGACTCTAAATCCCACCCCGAGTTTCGAGCGGGCGCGTGATCTTTAAGGGGATGTATGTAAGTTGTGGGCGGGTGGAGATGTCGGTGAGGGAGCAGAAGAGAGGTTGGCGGGCTAGCGAAACAAGCGAAGGCGTCGTGACGGTGTTGGTGGCACTGCTGATGTCCGTAGTGGTGGTGGTGATGGTGGGGCTGAGATGAAGCTACCGGTGGTGGTGGTGTAAAATATGGATTTACTTCTCCTCCAGGGCCGAGGCTTTTCCTTCGGGCTCTATGTTCGCGAACGCGAATGTTCGCCTCTCTGTGTGCGTTTACATACACTTCTTATATGTGCAAATATACGTATGTACGAGCATGTGAGAGCGTGTGTGTATGTGTGTGTGTATGTTCTGGGCTCGTGTGACGTCACACGCACCGCTATCAGCCCCATTATGCGAGCTGGCGAAGGAAGAAAACGACGGTGAGTGGAGAGGGTGCCAGGACTCGTTTGTTAGACGGGGCTTGGAAATCCAGGGGGTGTTTTGTTACTGTTTTCTTTGCACTGTCACACGAGACGCCAGTGTTTTGTCTTCCTACGAGGAAAGAAGTTGCACCGTTAACAGGAAGCTCGTGGAAAGGGTGAAGTTGAAACCAGTCGGAGGCAATGCTTTGGTTAAGAGCGAATCCGGACTGCGCGTCTCTTCTTGCATCCATCGACGGTTTTCTCGATTCGCTACTCGCGACAGGTCGCGGGATAAATCGTATCATCGCGACACGGAATCTACCAACGTTGGAAGGGAAATATTTCCTCACGAACATGCCCAGAAACAACGTTTTACTTTAATCACACTTATTTATAATCGTTATTAAACGACAATGACTATGAAGTTTCCTCTCTGCGTATCCATCAATTTACATACGAAATTAGCCTTCATTGAAATAGGAAGGGACCTCCAGCGAAGCTTTAACGAAGCTTTAACGAAGCTCGATGTATTCGCGGCTCGTGATAGCCGAGCCGGTTATATCCGAGGCACATCCCGGCATGTACATCGACCCCTGCGTACACTGACATTCGATCTTCCGTCGACTATTTCCATCTTACATAGAGCCGGAGTATATAGAACCATGTAAAGCTCGTATACCTACGCGGGTAATTTAAAATGCGATTACTCGAAGGGTGTCCTTCGTAGGGGTAGCATTCGTTGGTGGACATAAGAATAGCTAATACGGAAATGGCGAAGGAAAGCCGGGGGTGGGAAAGAGGTGGCCGACGGAGGAGAAGAAGAAGGGGGAACGGTTGGATGGCTGCCATTAAAAGATTTCATCCCTTCCCTCTCTCGCCCGCGGCACCCATATATAAGGGTGAGTAATCTGAGAGCCACCCCTCCTTTCTTATTTTCCTTCCTTCTTTTTCTCACTCTCCTCCTTCCCCTACGAGCCCGCGACTGGTCCTCGTGGTGTACGTTCACGAATACACGGAACACGGTCGACCACTCGCAGAAAAGCGCCGGCTTCGCTGTATATAAGAGTTAGAATAGAGGGCCGGGTGTAAATTGTGAGAAACTGTGCATAGCTTCTATTTTCATGTTTTCGCGCGCAACTTGTATTATTTCTTTATGCGAGGTCTGATTTTAGAAGAAGGATACGTAACGAAGGCCGCTCATGGGGTGAACTTCTTTTCCAATAATCGTTAATACCGTTAGGGTTCCAGAGTTCGCGTCACGAGATATTCGCGTGGGATGGATATTTATTTACATTTTACACATATTTCGACAGAGAATCAAGTTAATTGTCAGCTTCGCTGGTTTCGTTTTAAGCATCGTATAAAGCAGTTTAGAAACTGTTTAAGGTACAGCTACTGAAACATATCTTTCTTTAACGTTCGTTAACAAACATGTTTAAAGGAACATTGCCAAACGATAATTACTCGATCGATTTTCGTCTACGTGTATCTACATGATACATTTACCTATCTACATTTATCTATACTTTTACGAGTTTCTGGCACGAACCAAACATTTTGAGAGCATAGTAAAACTGTACTCGACGTTATTGCCAATAAAATATTTTCAACAAGTTCCTACATCTCCCCATGCAGCGGGTTTAATTTTCCAAAAAATATGATTTACGTCCCGCATCTGTCCAATTATGCTGGCCGAGGGTAACGGGCGTTAGTTAAAATCGCAATGAAAGCCACCTGACGGAGGGGCAGTATACATAGCCGCGACATTCAGTTTTGAGATCGAATCCCCGGTACGCACACCAGCGCAAGAAGATGACACAGGCTCGCATAAGTTGAAGGAACGAGAACGGGAGAGAGCGCAGACACTGGCTGCACCTAAGGGATATGTAAGACCGACACACACGTACGGATTACAGAGGGTAGGATTGGCAGCTCTGATCAATATTCGATTTTTGAAATATCTTCCCCACCCCTCGGCCCATCGACGTCCTCGCCCTTGCCTGAGCGCGCCACCCGCCTCCAGCCGCCACCGAACACCGCCACCCCTCGCGGAACGTTCCTCGAAAGCTCGATACTCCATTTGTATTTTTAAACTGGAATCCCTATACACACACGGGCAGCGTGTGCACGTACACGTATACACGTGCAAGGCTACGTATACAGCGACAGAGGAAAGCGTCCTGCCACCACCATCGCCATTCGCCATCACCATTACCACCGCCGCCGGCGTCGTCCTCCGTTACTCTCGTCTCCTCAACCCTCTTTCTTCTTCCTCTTCTTCTTCGTCTTCTTCCTCTTCGTCCGCTTCTTCTTGCTCTTCCCCGAGGTTCGTTCTCCTCCCTCCCGCCCCCCCCCCGTGGCTTTCCTCCTCTTCGTACTCTCTTCGCGAGAGACCTCCTCTCTTTCTTTTTTCCCTTGTGTGCGCCACCCACACACGCTTAACGAGCTGAACGCGTGGATGGGGATTCGTGTGATCGCATGTACGTCCCTGCTCTCGCGAATGTGTACACCTATACGTGTGCGAGCAGAGTACACTCGGTGGAGGCCGGGGGCATACGATCCATCGGAATTTTAAGGAAATAGAAGGACACTCGATGCATACCATCGGTATGTAGTAATGCGTCGGTGTTAGTATGCGTGTCCGTTAACGTACGTATACGTGTACGTGTTACAGGGCCGGCGATACCGTCTCGAAATGTTTCGAGGTGACAGAATCCTCTTTAGCTTGGCGGCCGGAGGGATTGTATCGTTGCTCGAAAGAATCTGTATGCGCGATTGGTTTACAGACGGGTCTTAAACGCAAAAATTTTGCCAATCAGTCATGTCGAGCTAAGATTCGTCTCTTGGTAAACGGTGTTCGCGCGTAAGGCAACCCGATTCGGTATACGACTGGAGGACGATCGCAAACTCGCAGGCGTCGTTGAGTCGTAAACCGGCGGAGTCATCGACGGGGCTCCTGGGAATGCGCGAGCATTACCGAGCGGATATTAATTTATTTTATCGTGGAATGCAATTTCAGGCATCGAGTTTTATAAGGGTTACTGGTGTATCGCAAATATGGGGGTGTCGTTGGATCAATTTTCAGTTTGCCCGAGACAGGAAAGTAGATTCTACCGGTCCTGTGTATCTTTATACACGTCAAGTCGACGCACACTCCGATACACTCGTGTGGACACACACGTACACACACAGGCTATCGTTGGTTCGCGTGTGCTCGCGTTTCATCGGGAATAGAGGGATGCAGGTACCCGTACTTGTAGTCGTAGGTACCTATACTCGTTCCTCTTTGCTCGGCGAATTGGAATTTCTCGCCGCGGATAGAATTCTTTTGCGAGAATCACGCGACGCCCACGACATACAAGACGTAGGTGTCAGGTTGCATGAGCTTATGCGCGCACACATACATGCGTCGGCTAGTGCCGGTTAAATGAATGCGATGACACTTCCGAATATTAGCTGCACAGCGGTTCGTGTAGAGCGTAAAACGACTCGCAGTTGCAGCGCGGATAAATCTTGCCGAATGATCAATAAGTTCGAGTGGAGAATTTTGTTACGAGATCGGAGGGGAGGTGGTGGTTTTAGAGGAGCGTTAAATGTATTGAAAATATGGTATGCGATATTTGTGAGAATAGATCGTCTAAAATTAATAGATGTACATGACATTTTGATATCTACTACTGTTCAAAATACAGAAAGGATCTTTGTTTTTCTATTCACTTTTATAATGAATCTCAGAAGTCAAACCGAACAACTCCACTTTTTGCTGATTTCTCAACAGTTAATGTTTAATACTCAAGAGACGAATGACTCGCGTAAAATCATTTATCGGAAAAAGATGGCATAAGTAATAGTAAGTAAGTTCTAACGTATCCGCGCAATCATCATATTCCAGCATTTTTCAATCCACGGGATTGAGCAATGTGATTTATGAACGGCTCAGTTGCAAGATGCATAATTTAAAAAGTACGATATAGTCTACGCTTATTTACGCATTAGCCTAAGTTCTGCATTTTTCTAAAAGGCTTGACAATCCTGATTAATCTATAAATCTGTTAAAGAAGCAAACTCCATACTTGATTCACGATCAAACCGCATTTAACATTTAACAACCATCCACCTCAATTACCTTTATATCTTTGCCACGAATAATCGACCTATTACCATTTATCAAGTATCGATAGACGTTCCGAAATTTCATAACAAACTCGAGCGAGTCCCATGGAAAAGCCATAGGTTTGAGCGCGTTGCCCCTCTGCCGGTATGGCATGCACTTTGCGCAACTGCGGATCGAGCCTACCGGTGCAGCAGCGCGTGCAATTAATTAAACGTCGGCGCAGCGTTGCTCATTAGTGGGCGTCGATTGGCTGTCGGCCGGTCACGTGACATCCACGCCGATGGAACGAACGAACGCCACCGAAGGGTAGGAGGACGCGAAAGGGGGGTGTTGGTTCGTCGGCTTACGGGGGGAGAAAGGGGACCAGGCCGGCCGCGGAGCGCGGACAGGGGGGTCAGTGGGGCAGAGAAGGCAGCACTGCACTCGCTCAGTTGTTTCTACTGGAGAGCCACGCCCTGCCCCTTTCGCGCCGAGCCACCAAAGGCGGATACCAGGGGATTAATTAAGACGCCCACCAACAAATGATATCACGCCGTTTCCTCGGACTCACTTCACCCCTGTACCGACGACCAAGATATTAATTAGAAGAACCAAGGGCGAATCGTCTGATTGGAGGCCCCGTTCGGGTTTCCTCCATCGTTGCCTCCGCGCCGAGACTTCCGGCAACGATGTAGATTGGTTCTTTCTCGATCGTTCAACCCTTGCTTAGAGAATGCGTTCGATTTTTGATATTTTCTTTTAGGTTTTTGGTTGATTAGGAAATTTGAACGATCTTGGATGTATCTCGTCGGATTAGGGTAGTATCGAAGGGTAGAGGTAGTACTCTTCGCTGCGTCTTGCACTGATATTCGGGTTAGAGTATAGAAATTTGATTGGATCGTTACGCTGAATATTTTGATCTATATTTGATGCGTCATTTTTAAAATAGTACATATGGCTAACGGTTTTATTAAGCCGAATTTAAGGTATTTCTGCTGGTTGTATTCTAAAATAACTTTGGACTTACATCGAGTGATTCACAGGAGAACGTTCCAAATCGAAGATTTTATTGGGATCGAGACTAAAACAGAAATTTACTTCTTCTATTTTATGTAACGAATCATGGTATGGAGTATGGAAATCGTGAAAGATAGATGGAAAAAGGAAATAATAGGTTTATTGGCGTCAATGGTCACAATTGGACACCGATCTGTAGACGATAAGAGAGAAATATCTTTGAATCATTGCATTATCGGTTTTGTGCATCATCGTGTTATAGAAAGTTATGAAAATCAATTTTGCAAATAACGCTTCACATGAGAATCAAGATACGTATTTAAATAGTATTACTTATCGTATGATCTTTAATTTTTATTAGATAACGTCAAATTAGATAAAGATTTGAAATAATTTTCGTTATACCGGCAACTCTAAAATTTATCCTTAGAACATATCAATAATTATTAACATCAGAACTAAGTGAAATAAGTTCTCAAGTATTTTCAACGGAGATACAGATAACGATTGAGTGATAAAAGATACAAATCACGAAAGTATGTTGATTAAAAGTTTTAAAATTCTCTGTACATGTGTAAGTTGTTCGGCATGAAAATCTCGCCACCGATAATATCTCAATGGTATCTCGTTTGATGCAAACGAATGGACATGTAGATTCCATGCAAATTGCTCGAATGCGTCTTCGAGTGGAGGCCTCGATTGGCCATACGACGGATCTCTAGATTGGATTGCCGCTCTCTACAGCTAATCACGCAATTACTCTGCCGGGCTTTAATTTTATCCTTAATTAAATCCAATCTCGCGTAATAAACGTGTACGTGTTTTCCAGGTCGCTGAAGATTGAAATTTTAAAAAGAATCATCCGAGGGACGATAAACTGGCCGATAAAGTGGGTTAGCTGAATTTCATTACGCCTATTAATTTCTCCAATAAAATATAGGATGGAAACTTTCGCTTGGTTGAACATCTGGTGAAGATACTATTTCGAAATCGTTCAGCTTTGAGATCAGCGATTAACGTAAAGATCAAACTTTATTACAACTAATTGCTATCGTTATAAATTCTTATAGGTATAAACATTTTTATAAAAATAATTCTATCGGAAAAAGTTAGAAGTTATTGCGATTCATCGAACATTTTCGATACAAGATAACTTATACGACGAAATATTTTTCAATCATGGAGAAGTGAAGCTCATTTGACAAAGTATCACATCTGTCCCGTAATGCTGTTGTGTTTTTTTCTCTAATAACCAATATAATCCGTTTCTCCCTTGTCAGACTAGCAGCTCTCTC
This sequence comes from Bombus haemorrhoidalis, assembly GCA_014825975.1. Lineage (NCBI taxonomy): Eukaryota > Metazoa > Arthropoda > Insecta > Hymenoptera > Apidae > Bombus > Bombus haemorrhoidalis. The sequence continues at coordinate 4,605,882 of CM026171.1, forward strand.
ACAGTTGACGAACGACCTTGTTGACGTTCGCCCTTTCCACCGATGAAATAAAACGAAAAGAACGAAACCCCTCGTCGCCGTTGCCACTATATTTCACATTTCGAACACCTACGAACTGGTATCTTTTTTATTTCCTCTTTCCCCGGCAGATAGACGCGCTCCACGAAACACTAGGGAAGATTAATTTCTGAACTACGCCGCCTGGTGCAGTCGGACACGACAACCAGTGAAAAAAGAGAGTTTTGAACAGACTGCTCGCGTGACAGCCACTGCAAGTGGAATTTTCGGTGGCTCGTGGAATATTCATCTCTGCGACTTAGTCGAGTGGTTTAATCGTTGAATATTTTTTTTTTTTTTTTCGTTGAGGCTTTATGCATTTAAATATGGAATAATTAATAAAAATGAATAGAAATCGAAGCAACGAGTTTCATGGTGTACTGGTATACGATATTTAATATATTACGTGTATCTACGAAAATTTACATTTGTGTATAATTATTGCGATCGTTTATTCATCACGACATATAAAGTTTTTAAATTTTGCCATAGTTTTGTTTCAATAGACAAGGAAATCGTTAGTAGTTTAAGGATGGTTTGAAAGGAAAAATAACTGGTATCTAATTACCTGCCAATATACGACAAAGATACAGACTATCCTCTCCCGCCTCGGTTATTATAAGCTGTTCAAAAAGATCATTTTAAAAGTCGATTCCTCGATGCCAAAAGGATTCAATGCCAAATCTAATTATTCCTAGCGAAACAGGGATTCGTTAAAACGTTGGAGCGACAGATACGCAGCGATATCATAAAATCTGTCCCGTGTAGCTGTCCTGGAGGGGAACGGATTCCCGGTATAATATCACGGACAATCGCCCTGATTCGAAAATTAGGTGGAGATTCATGCGTCCGCGATGCGCAAGCGAGCGGAGAAAAGGAACAGCCTCGTTCCTTCCCGGCTTAATTTATCCAGCCGCGGCGCGCGAAGGTAATTTTGTTTAAATTATTAAAAGCTAGGGTGAGCCACGTCTGGCTGCTGTCGGGCTAATGACGTAATCCTCTAAAAAGTTATAAAGTTATCGTGGGTTCATTTATAAGTACGCGCGGCCCTCCGGTTTCTGTCGGCCAACCCCGGAACAGCCCCACTGAAAATGCTTACGCCACCTTTTTATTACATCGTATTTCACGCCACGCACCACTTACCTCTGCATATTTATACAGGTGAATAACTAGCCGTGTGTCGCCGTTCTATAGGCCAGCACCGCAACGAACGAACCGAGAGAAACGTAATGTATGGAAGAAACGGCCACGCTTAATGGGAATAGATGAATGGGCTCGTTGAGGGTAAGTAAACGCGATAAATTGTTCGTTCCCTTCTGTTTTTCTAATATCCACGAATTAGATAGATTTATTCCAGTGTCGAGAGTTGACATTTTTATGCCCGCACTTGGGAAAGTTTACGTTTGAAGAATGACCAATGTTTGGATTAACATATGGCTATTTTATGCAAAAGTTAATAGAGTTTCGGTCGAATATTAAAAGCAACGTACCATTTTACTTTGGAATATTTGATGATGGGAAAAGAGAGTTGGATTTTGAATAGTTTCCTTTTTTCTCTCAATGATTATTCCTATTTGCTGAATGATGAAACTTTTCCGACGTGTTTAATAATGTATTTTCTGTCAATGAATAATAACGATATTTTGGCCATTTGAATAGTAATTTAACGGAACACGGTTATTTTGGATTTTTGAGAGAAATCATACGAATCGAGAGCGAGAGAGAGAGAGAGAGAGAAACAACGACATAGGGAGAAACAGTTTTTCCAGCCGAAATACGTCGTATAATTTTCGAATTTATGGAACGCTCACTTTTCATGGAAATGCTAACATCGTTCGCCGCCATGGTGCACAGTTACAAAATCGCATCCTTTTTTCCACCCATCCCCTCCCACTTTGGTGGGAATCCGAAGCGTTCGTTGAAATTTTACTACCAAATTGGCCTTTTCACATTTCAAAAAATATTGACTCTGCGAACGGCCGCGGAGAAAAATCATTCGTCCAATCGACGCATCGTGACCTCGCGATGGGATTTCAAATTCAAATTTCCCTGCAATCGAATTAGCCGGCAAAAGAGCCGTTTGATCCGTCCCATCGTGCGTAGAACACCGCACAAAGTGCCGGCTCCAATTATGAATAATTCGAAATACAAATTCGCTTAATTTCTCCAGCCGAATCAAAAGAGGTTTCACGCGGTCAAACGCGCAAGCAGAAACTGCCAAAAGCCGTTAGATATTCCCTCGGTCTTTTATCTTTCTCCCGTTACGACGATACGCGCGAAGATTGTAGTTACTTAACGATCGCAAGATCTTATTTTCGCTACCGATTTACACTGCCGACAGGCAGTACGATAGAAAGTAATTAAAAGTTATAATAGCGTACTGACGGAAAGTATACGATTACATATTTTTTGCCAAATTTTTTACATAAGTAGCTGCTGTTACGCTTCAACAATGCGAAGTTCATTCCGATCGTCTAAGTGTTTTAATAATAATTAAAATAATCGCAAAATAATTAACAGTACCTATACCTTCGAACTTTCTATTGCTACACGCAAAGTATTCTATCGAACGTAATAAACGGGTGACGGTAATGGATATGCATGGAATCAGGCTCGTTTAAGCGTTCCTAATTAACCACCCGATGGAGATGTAACAGATGCGTGCGCTTGAATTTAAATTTATTCGAATGGAACGGGGAAAAGAGAGAAGGGGGCGAAAAGGAAAAGAGGAAGGGACGGGCTAGGCAGACAGCGTCACCTGCTACCCGTGCCACCAAGATTCTGCCGATCTCGATCTCCACCTTTCGCCATTCCGCCATTATTCCATTATTCCGGGGTGGACGCCGGTATAAAGCCCGGTTGGACGGCCGACGAGCGATCAAACTTTAATTCAATTAGGAAGAACCGAAGCAGCGGCTCGTCATGCCGCTCTTCTGTTTCTTTTCTTTCTACATGGTAAGTAGATAAAAGCGAGATCTCCTGAAAAATTGCCTCAACGAGATTCCAGGCCCCGGATACACCTTCACCCCCGCCACATCCGTTTTGCATCTCATCAGGTTTCTATCTAGTAATTACCGTAATAAAATTATCATAAGTCGAGGTCTCAGCCGACGTACCATCGTCCGACTGATCTCTCTCTGCATCTGAGAGCCGAGCACGAGACGAGAACGAGTGAGATTCGCGCGGATATCGAGTTTCTGCGGCATGTCTTAATGACGCTCGAATTTTAATGTTAATCCTTGGAGGAGGCCGTGTGCGACCGCCACAGAATACAAAGTATCGATTCTGACGAGGGTGCCGTGACTGGAGCACCGCTGGCAGGAATTCACCGGAGCATCCGCCAAGGTGAGCATTTTTTCTCCGGTTTGATTGACTAACGTCAGTCAGCGAGATCTTGCGACTCGCCATGGTGAATCCCCATTTGGTATGCCATGTAGATAAGTACAGTCCGGCGAGAAGCCCTCACGATGCAGGAGGGCTGGCCACCGCGCGGGAAACAAGACCACTGGCGTGACGAACGAGCGGACTGTACTGGCCCCGACTTCGTTCTATTCCTTTCTTGGACCCGATTTTTTTTTCTCTCGACCAGACAACGAGCGCGCAGTAGTATTCCTGTTCGACGGCTCGAGTGAGAAAAGGATTTTGTAACGCATTTTATCCATTATTTATCGAACGACTCGCGCGCACGTGAAAATTCGATGCGAGTCGAAAAAGTCGCGACGTACGCACACGGACGCGTTAGTCGCGACGACATCGTACGATTTGTAACGTAATTACTGGATATTGCCTCTTCGTGACGTCTTTTAACGAGTTGTTCAGCATTTCGTTACTCGCTAAAGATACGTTGTATAAAATTCTGTTTCGTTCTATGTCAAATAACGAAATATCAGGAATGCCAGCAATTTTTTGATCAAGTTCGATACTTTATAGATTCAACATATATATAAATAAGTCTATAGATTCTAAGAGTAATAAAAAATATCTAATGACTAAAGATGCACGAACTGGACTCCTAGAACGAAAAATCGTGTACTATCCCATCTAAATAAAGATGGGATTCCTATCAAAGAATCGATATTAATATTCAGTTCTCTTTTTTTCTTCGCGTCTCTTATCGAGACGGTCCCCTTTGAAAATATTCGGATCGGTGTTATCTATTAATTCGCCATATTCCAATTCTTATCGAGTCTTTTCAAAACACGTATCAGCGTATTTTTCGATTTACGACGAAAGGGGACATAAAGCGTAAAAAGTTAGAGCGCACGCTCATGAGCAGACACGTCGAATCCCAAGTATAACGAATCAAAAGTATACGTCGATGTACATATGTCTATATATACGGGGCAAATGTGCACATAAGCATAGACGAATGGAAGAAAGAGAAGAGCGGAGAGCGAAAAAGAGAAGGTCCAAGGGAGGAGAGCAGTCTTTCGAGAGGAGAGACGGAGGGGATAGGTATAGGAAGGCGAGCTGGCGACCATCACCAAGTCAAATCGTCTCGCAACGCGCCAGCGAATAATCTTAAATTCAAATTAAGAGTGGGTCTACAAATTTAAACAATAAACGATCAGATTCCCCGCGATTCAAATTTAAACGCAGCGGACAATGGGCCCCAAAGAGCACGCATTTGTGGCATTCTCCGTCTTTACCTCGAACTTGCACCACGTGCACGATCGCTTGTATATCTCGATCCTGGTATTTATGGCTTCGTTAGGTGTAAAGCTTCCACGAGTGTCTGTGCTGTTCGCGAAACGAATGTAGCGCGTCGTCGATAATGGCATCGATAATAATTCATCGAAGCATACTCGACCCGCCCTATCTTCTAATGATAATCAACGATGTCACACTGAAATCGTACGGTATTTATTAGCCACGAAGCGAAATCAGAAAGTCGATAGTTCGAAAAAGAAAAAAAACCTGACGAATGGTGAATTAGGAGAAGAAGAAAATAGTAACCAAGTCTAATTTGTCGATCGGTATTACGGATTGAATTTAACGCCATTAAGATTTATATCTTGCCATTTATAATATTTTGTACGATAGATTCACGGGATGTTATTTTATTATATATTTTCTTCTCTAAAAGATTCCTACTTTCTACAGAGTCTTTCGTTCATAACAACCAGGCGATGATCGATCGGCGTTAAAGCCAGGACCTTTAAAGAAGCTTTCCGCGGCAGGAGGATCGACGTATGCGTACAGCCTGGAAAATTCTGGCTTATTACGAGGCGATACAGGATAGCGATAGAAGGCGGCAGGAGAGAAAAAAATTGAGCCAGCCGACCACCAAAAAGCGAGCTCCTAATTCGGTGGACCGAATCGAAGGCAGTCGGTGACGTTGGAGCGGCAAGTTGGAACGGTGTCGAGAGAAAAACTCGACGACGATGGAGCAACGACGACGACGACGACGACGACGACGACGACGATGACGACGGCGACGACGACAGCGAGAACGAAGAGGATCCGGATGAAGCGAGACACGATATAAAAGGGCGAAAAGAAGAGGTAGAGAGGGAGCTAGACGAGCGAGACGAGCCGGCGAAAGAGAGAAAGAGGAGCTGGAGGACAAGAAGCGATCGGGATGTCAGATCGGATCTCGTTGGTGAATCAAATTTGGCCAAATAAACGAAGAGACGAAGGGGAAACCGGGAGGAACGCAAGAGAGAACGGAGGGCCGCGAGAACAGTTGCGCTTCGTGCGTGCATTAGCATGCTGGAGGGCAGTGAAAAAGAGTGTAAGAGCGAAAGAGGCAGAGACGAAAGGACGTGGAAAGAGGGAGGAAACGGGACGGAGGACAAACCTTCGCTCCTTCGAGAGCAGCCAACTCGAGGAGCAAGCTGAACGGGTGGAGGGCAAAAAGGTTGGCAAGAAGGGACTTTTCGAACTTTCTTTGTGTGCTAAGCAGCCTCCCGGCTTCTCCGGTACGCGGCAGACTTGATTTCCTTTCCTTCTTCTTCGTAGTCGTGTCCTTCTTCGGATGTTGCGACCGACGGAGCCCACAACCAAGACCATAGAACCAAGCGGTATCTCTTTCGCCGATTCCACGGATTAGTAATAGGTCGCAGCGCTCGGCGCGAATTGGAACGCGAGAGCGTCTAATCAATTTGTCGATATATTGATCATAGATCGTGGCGCTGTCTTTTAGAATTTTACATCTTTAACTGTTTGAAATACGTTGGAAGGAAACTATGGATCAGTGGAGAACGTTTGATTCATTAGATGCTGTATAATAACGGGAATAATGTCGTAAGAAAGAATGGATGTAACCTTAGCTAAACGAGGAATGTTTTCGTTTTAAAACATAAATCATAAAAATTAAATCCAACGTAAGTTTAACAATTTTATTCTTATTACCTTGCTTAACGTTAAATGTCAATGCAATTATGTCACTCAAAATAAGTTTCTTAAGATTAAATTTAACTGCATATTTTCTGTTGGTAGGATACTTCAATACCAGCGCCTGGCTACAGGCAGCCATAATGACGCAGACGCGTACAGTGCAGCGCAGTACTGCTGAAAGGGTTGACTCTGTTTGAGACGAATGTAGCAAGAATGCCAATAAAAATATAGACCCGCGATGTTCGAACAATATAAAATGTTGTTGTCTCATAAAAAGAGATAAGTATAATGTATGTAACAATAGATGATAACTCTTATCTCTTTAGGGTATGCATGCGAATCCATTTTTCTCGGCGTGGTAGTGCGAGATCGAGTAGAATTCTTCAATATTTTCTCTGAAGCGGGGGGGGGGGGGAAGCTACATAAAACGCGCGCTGCGAAAGCTGATACGGATGTACATACATATGTCGCATGGGAGAATAAGTTATCAGACGCTGTACCGTGAGTTTCTGCTTATTTTAAAGTAAAAGCCACTTTAATATTAAATATCAACGATAATAATGCAGTTTTACCGCTGCGAAATCGAAGTGTGTCGCATAAGGTATTTTACTCTATGAAGACAAACTCGAAAACAATTACATAAATTGTAAAAAAGATATCTTCTCGTCTCTGAATAATCGTATAATCGCTTTCTACCTTAAATTCTTCTACTTGGGAAATTTTCAAAAAAAAAAAAAAAAAAAAAAAAAATGTTTTTTTCCCGGTTGCGTTATTCCTCTAGCAAACCAACGATTTGTATAAACGTTGTTATAGGATAACTACGTTTCCAACTCGACGACACGCAAAGCCATATAAACTCCTAATTACCAATTCTTCGAGCAAATCGCTTTCGCAACGGTAACCGCTAATTTATGAGAGTAGCGGCGGTAAACAGGAAAGCCTCGTACAAACGTACGAATTCACGAAAGATAATAACGACACGAGGCCGGCGTCATTCAAACGACATATTTATCGTAAACGAGCCCGTCCTCGTGAATGACACTCAGGCAATCGCGTCTTCGTTCGTTCTACGAGGGAAACCGTTTTGGGTCGCTTTTAGCCCAGAGTGCTGGTGGTGCTGGCTGCTGGCTGCTGGTGCCGCCGTCGTTTCTGTACACGTAACCATACCAACAGCCGAGTCCACAAGTTCCTCGAGAGAAACGTGTCCGAGTACGTGAGCGAGATCCTCCCGCTAGACAACCGGCGCCCGCGCTTAACAGGACAATTTAAATTCACGCGGCGTCCACCTTACTCGGCATTCCGCCGGCTTAGACACATGCGTTTCCGCGCATTAATAAGATCTTTGTAAATTAGTTCGCGACTAACCCGTAGCGTCTATCGCCGCGCGAATGTTACACCTCGTCACCTCGCATGCCACTTTCGTGATGTCGCGTCATTTCGTCCCTCGCATCGGATTCACCTGGTCTGTAAAAGCAGGATAGGGTTTCGCTTTACGGGGAAATTCTCATGATACTTTTTATTTCAACTCTGACGATGGTATAGGACGTGAAGGTCTGTTGAAAGTATTTATCATTTGAGAGGATATTTAAGGGGCAGAATCGATAGTCCGACAATCATCGTTTGTTTCCACTTAAGGAATTTTATTTGTGACATAAAATGTACTCTTCGTTTGGGGTATTTTTTCTTGTTTAAGGTGTTTAGATCGCTTTTTCTTTCTTTGTATTTTATTTTCGAACATGTTATGTAATTGTAATAGTTACATAAAAGATTTCATTTAAGGAACTTTCATTTGGAAGAACGAATAAATACGAGAACAGTTTGGATTTTCACTTAAAACGCATTGGATAAGGGAGAACATTCTAGAATCACCTAGAAACCTAATACCTTGACTGCAAACTATACTTTGATAGTTCGGGATACATCTGCCTCTAACTTCAGCAAATTGATCTATCTTTCACTGCCGTATCAAAGATGATTTTGAACATCTTCTCCAAAGATATAATTCTTAAAATTCCCTTTTTAAGGCTTTCGTGCACATGTTTCGCTATGATAATAACGAGAATAATCGAGGCAAAGGTTAAAGTAAATCGACATTCTTGAGTAGCAGGCGAGTTAAACAAAACGCATCGTTGGTGTGGCAATGTGCCAGTTGTGTTATTAATGCACGAGGGAAGAGAAACGGAGCGAGATCTTCATCGCTGCTCGGACGACGATCGACCATGGCAACCAATTATTACGGGGGCGAGAATGTTACAGGCAAGGTGTGTTATTAGCGTAAGGCGTTCGCTCCTCTCCTTTTCGGCTTCAGTACCGGATTCAGGATATCGTCGGTGTCGATCATCGCTATCGATAAACGCGTACCACCCTTTTCTTAACGCTGGTGTCACATCGAGCGATCATTAGCATGCATCGGCACCGCAGGGTATCACTGTTCATTTAACCAATGCTGCACGATAATAAAAGATCCGTTCCCAACATGGTGATTAACATTTTTGCTTAAATAATGTCTCACCTGCCTGTCTAAAAGGCTTGCGGACGCAGACGAATTTAATTCTTGCGCAACTCGGCCAAGGAAATAAATGATTATATAGCGGGATATATATAATGGCATGTTGTTGCGTAAGGAAGGATAAATATGAAGTAAGATTATATATTGACTTGAATTTTATTCCAATTGCAATAAATCGGTAAGACTTATTAGAACAGTAATTGTGTACCTTTCTACTCTGGTGAAAGTCGCGATGAACTGTAATAAACTGACAATACGTGAAGATATAAATTGATGCACGTCAATACGCAGATATCGCTTGAGAAATGAAAGGTAGGTTAGGTTCGTATGAGCGTATGAAACATGCCAAATACATCTCGAAAAAAGGAAAGAAAAAGAAAGAAAAAGAAAGAGAGAGAAAGAATATAAGAATGCTTGTAGATGATTCTCATTATTGACGTTCGAACTTAGAAGCACTCTATCGGTGACTTATTTTCAATCGCGCTTCTTACGTGGCCATGTACGACAAAGGTACCATTGTACGAAGAAAAGTGTATCGCCCACGCCGAATTAGAGATGACCGCGTCGATAGAAAACGAAACATGGTGCTTAACGGGTACCACCGCTAACCGACGCGTACCAGTCTCATTTATTATGCATACCCCACCGATACGTGTTGGAGATTGTTGCACGTGGAGGACTCCCCATAGCCGCGCACGGTAGTTACACGGCACACGTGTGTAACGAGACGTAAGATCTCCCCGAGAGTAGCGGCTCGGCTGACGAGAAGGCCTTCAAGAAAACACCATCTCCTATTGCTCCTTTTTCAAACTGTTATCGATTATCCCCTATTGAATTGTATTGAAAATAATGGTACCTCGGCTTGTCGGGAAAATAGTCGAACGTCGGTTTAAAGATGGTCACGAAGGAGGTTAAAGCTAATTGATTTTAGCGATATATAGATAATGTTTTGTTATTTTAGCATTTTGATTGCTGATTTTTTAAAAGATTGGAGTTTTGTTGATATATTTAGATGGTAAAAAATTGTAAAGGTTCTAGGCAATGTCGCGAGATACATTCGTCATTATAATGTATCTTTAACTTAAATCTTTAACATATGCTTAAGAAGCTCTAAAGAAGATTCAACGAATCTTGTGTCACCAGAACGATGTTAATAATTTTTTCTTTCTGTTACCGAAACAACGTCGATTTTCTTCGGCAACAGTACTGTGCTGCTAATCTAGATAATGGATTGGACAACTTCTATATGACAGCTTTTCATCTATCGTGCGCAACCGTGCCCATACATTTCGAAATAACAGGGAAGCTACGTAAATTATAATCTGTAAGAGCATAGTTATAGACGTAGTCGAGGAAATGCGGGTATGCTGGCCCGCTGGTGTTTGTAACGTATAAGTTATGGAATATTCAATGAAAATTCGATTCATCTTTGCGTCCGGCTATAGCATCGGGCAGTATCCGTCAATCGGCATTAACATCTTCATGAAGAGCCCACTTCCAAGTCGAACATTCATCATGGTCCTACACCATGGTACGAAGTCTGTCACAAAACGCAGGTGGATCGAGAGGATCGATGTCGACAGAATAGCGACAGGGTGGAAGAACGACACACGATCTGTTTTCTGAAGCAGTCAGACCGACAATGGCCAAAATATTCATGCGAACATATATTCCGGACAAACGTTTACTTTAAACAATTGCAAATGTCTCGGAATCAGAATCGACACGATATGAAAACCGATATCTCGATAGGAACTGGTGAATCTTAAATTGCAAGCCAGTGAATCCAATTTCGTACGGCCGAATTTTGTCTTTCGTTCTGCACAATAACGTTTTATCAGATCGCTGCATCTATTCTTTTATTAATATGGAATATCACGGAGAATTTGGTAATTCTATAGTAGAGCATGGTTACGTACGAATGATGTTTTCGGTATTAAGAAAAATCGAACCAGCATATTATTTGTATTTGATAAAGGAATGTATTTATAGCAAACCAAGCGAGAGTTTAGTAATGACTAGTCCTTAATAAATCTTTTATGTACCTAAAATAATTGTATGTTGTTTCGAGTATAGATAAATATTAAGTCCAATAAATATATAAATACGAATTGAAAATATTCATTTCATTGTACTTACTTAAATAGCTCTGTTTTCATAAAGTGCGATATCTACGTAAACTTCGATGAAATGATGTGTTTGCGATCATAGGACATACTTTAAAACAATATTATACGACTTCCAATTCTGTAAACTATTTGTCTCTCAACACGTTGATATAAGCGGAGTTCTACTGTACATTAAAGATCCGAAAACCCTAGAACAATTTAATTCTCTTTGTGTTTCAACTATTTTCGTCGCAACGATCCACTCGCCATCTTATATTTCTATTATAAAAGATTACACAATTATTCAAGAGTGCCTACATGCGTCGACCGTGATATAAAACGTAGTACTAAAACGAAATTCTTAAACACGAGCCACGCCTGGACGAATTGAAACATCATCTTTCTTACGCAAAGGTTTTTGTCGAGTCGGTGGCACGATTTCAGTGCGCGTGACAGGAATCAACACGGAGGAGCGCGATGTTCGCGGTAGTTCACCAGCTCAGAATTATATCGCACCTGGTGCTAAACGTTCCTTCGCTTTCGAATAAAGAAAAGGACATCGGGATTCTCGCGAGGTTTCTCCAGGCTAGATGCTCTAGTTGTCGATGCCACGGCTCGGCCGGTGGTCGGCTGGCAGCCATGGTAGTCAGTCGTTTCGAAGCGATAAGCGTTTCACTATCGCGGCGATCGGCCGATTGCTAATGCGAATCGATCGCCGGCCAATAGAATTTTCTAATGAGCGCGTTAGTTCGTTAAGCACGTTCCGAGACCGATTGCTGGAAAAACACGGGACGTTCGCCCTCCCAGAATTGTACATATACGCTTGGAATGCGTTGGTTACCATAAAAAACGGTACACTTGCATTCGCACGTACCTCTTCGACACACGTACAAGGGGCTAAACGGGGAAACACGGTGACGAGATGCATGGGATACTTTCACGCGGAATATCTGCGTTATATTGCTCTACACTAGTCTACACGAACGTTCTAAAGGTTTAACCGCGGATCTCTTCCTTATTGTATGAATACCATTGCGAGTCAGCAAGGAAAGATTTCGCATTTTTTTTCTTTTTTTTTGCAATCTCTGCTAACTGTTAAGGGGAATGTACATTTCTGTACGCGTACATACTTCGTGGGTCTTTATTAAAGTTCGACATCATCGTAAAATATTTATGATTATTGATGATAATATTTAAATTAACCGTAAGCAAAGTAAAACGAAGGAAATTCTGTCTTTCAATTTCTTATCTGTGAATTTCTACGTTTACTGAAAGATTCAAACACTTGACTTGATAAACGATTTAAGATCTTTTGAAAATCCGCTGCAACTGAAATAACTAATCGAACGGCATCGTTATAAATATAGATCGAGAAGCAAATATAAATTGCCGAAGGAACAAGGCGAAACAAGGCGTTACGAATGATTTCTTCGAACATCGAAGGAGGTAGAGTCTTAAACGAAAGATTCCCGGATACGGAATCTGTGTAGTCTCGGAGCACGCGAATCGAGCCCCACGGAATGTACCTACCGAGGCACGGCGTTACCATAAAAGTGCGTACTTGTTATTCCCCCATCTGTACGAAACGTGAAATCGGGCACGCATGTAACGGACGTGCTTACGAGAGGACAACAGGGGGCCATTAATAGCAGGGGCCTGTTACATTCGCGCAAAGCCCACGAGAGGAAAAAAGAGGCGAGATATCGGATTGGAAAAGGGAAGAGAAAGCTGAAAAAGGCGGCACGACAACGTGGACGGCAAGACGGTTCGACGAAGGGGAACGAGGGTACGAGCGTGGTTCGCCTAATGAATTCAAATATTTGAATTACAAGAGTCGTGCTCGGTCTCATTCATGGCGGCGCCGCGTTAGAAGGCGGTCAACTTAGGAGGTGGAGAGGAAAGACCGAACTGGAGGAGCTGGTCCAGGCGCGCAATCGACCGGTACGATCAGAAAAAAGGCGGGAGCGAGAAAAGAAAACCGACCGTATCGCGCGACCGCGCGCGGATACACGGCGACGAAGGAAGCAGAGAAGCAGGAGGAAAAGAAGCTAGGCGAGATGGGGAATATGTAAAAGGAGAGAATCACGTACGAAACCATGCCGGAACCATCTGTCATGCCGCGGGGAATTTCATAAAGCAGAATGCGACGCGGCACCGCGGACAGACACACACCGGTCTGAAATTAAGATGAAATTATGGATAAAAGCAGGGGCCAGAGCGGTGCGTGGTAGGCCCCGAAATGCCCGTTAACAGGCCAGTTCAACTTGCTTCGCGGCGAGTCAGAAGCGGTTCCATTCAAAAAATTCTTGAATTAAAACGTTGGAGCACGGCCCGGTCGTTCCGTGCTCGAGGAACGCGCACCTTGTCCCTGTGCTTCCGGACGACAGACGCGAATTTTTGGCGCGTATCAGTGGCTGTTATGACGGGTAGCCGACCGGTTAATTTCGAGTACCTGGACGCATCAACCAGGGCCAAAGGACCACTCTCTTGTCTCGCGAGATCACTCGGCTGCTTCACGACCAAGTGCCACTCCGTGTCAAGCACTTTTTCCAGGAAGAATTTCGATAAGGACGTGTGGACGTAGCTGGCCAAAAAGTCGTTAACTCGTTTCATGTTTCCTCTGCGAGTCACCGGCGAGTTAGCTCTTTGTTAAGTTGGCCAGATCAATCTCGAACTCGTCAACAATGCACTTGGACAAAATTTTAACAAGAGTAGGTACATATTTCGGCAGGGAGAATTATTGAATTAGTCACACGTATCTCTGTTGTCTGATGGTAAAATGCACTGGGTAGATTCTGAGGTGCACGTGCAAACCGACAGAGATTCCAACCTCTAGAAATTGTCTGAAAGCGATTAAAAAGACAGGCCGAGAAGAATCGTCGCAGAAATACTCGTCAAATCGAGGTTTCGTCGCAGCCTCTAGCCGTATCGCACGATATTAGCCAACCGATCTCGATTTTCAATGATCTCCGTGCGTCAGTCGCTCGAATGTCAAGGTTCTTCGTCAATTTCCATAGACGTCTATTGAAATTCGAACGAATCTAGGAAAGAAACAAGAAGATCGAAGGAGCAAGAGAACGCGAGTTCGGTTAGTAATACGTGCAACTTGCGTAATGGAGTTCGAAACGAAATGCATGATTCCGAGGCAACGAATCTATTATAATATATCACGGGACGAATGAACGTCCAACCGGACGTACGGATGGGTAGATGTTAGACACATAGAGAGCACGATGTTAGAGGAAGAGAAACAGAGGGACGACCGACGAAGAGGAGCTAACGTTAGAGATCGGATCGAGCTGATTTGAATTAGAACAATGGTTTGTTCCTGATGCACGCACACTTCGGCGCTGTCGGTGACGTACGAGATTAATGACTCGAAAATTCAAAAATTGAAACCCCGTGGGGCGCCCCACACCTACCTTCTTCCCCTCCGACCCTCTTCGCAACGTGACGTTCGTCGATCGTCCCGTCGGACTATGCCAACAATACTTATTGATCGATCGCGTTTTGTTTCGGTCAAATTAATTTTAAATGCTCCGAAGTCCGGCGATGTTACGGGTTGGATACTCATTCCGTTTCGACTGTTCTCACCGGTGCACAACGGGTGTCTTTTGAAAAGGAATTTGCAACGATACGGAATCGTATATAATATATCGGTTTCTTCCGAATGTTCGTAGCTAATTGTCAGAAAAATTCAAAGCCAGTCTGTCTTTCTGCCTATACGTATGCTCTAATTTTGCATTTTGTGAACAATTTCATAATTCCTCTTGCGACGAATTTGTTTTTCTTTTCAACAGCGAATTCTTTCAAGCTTTATTCCTTATATTTTCATAAATTCACTTATCACGGGATAACACGAATAATCGTAAATCCCAAGACAAATTTTAAGAAACAGATCATGTAGTCGTCATTTCTCTGTGCGTTCCGATGTGTGGAATTAATTAGCGTGGTTTCTGAGCCATTGAATTATACTTTGAGTCATCCTAGGCGATGAGCGAATAATCCAATGAACGAATCAAGGTGGCATGGCGTGGCTTAGCGAAATACTCGGTAAAGAAAAACGGTTGGATAGGAGCCGTGCCGTCGTCGTCGTTCGACGATCACGTGCAGAAAGCCGCGCGAATGTAAAAAGAAAGGGTGGAGAGAGAGTTTCGGAATCGCCAGGCCCACCCGTTGCAACGAAGAGTTCGTAACTCTATAATGCACCATGCGCCCTGCAGGGAGGAGCCCTGCATTCCTACCAGCATTCCATTCAACTCCCACTTGCATAGCGTGGCGACCTGCCGGCGGGTGCATCCGTACATTCATGTTGGTGTGATGATGTACTTCGAGGTGCGTGCACGTGCAACGTTGTACCTGCATGTGCAATATCGCGAGTGCATGTACAATTTCTTCGGCACACGTAGAACCGCCGCGCGTGCATATCCCAATGCGTCTTTCTGTTTTCTCTATCCGTATTCGCGCCATCGTTCGTACGTAGGGATATACGAGATACGGTAATTGCAGATATACGCTGTGTCTTAGTAATTGCGCGACATTATAGCTGACATTAGTCGGTTCATATTCATAGAAGTCGATTCCGATGGGAGTGCTCGAGTATCACGCTGCATACGTACGCAGTTTCAATAACTATTAAGAATTAACTACGGCAAATTGATTTTATGCATTCGAATACGATATTGTGCAATCTGCGATTTATTAACGACTAGATTGAGAAATGCGCAAGGCATTGCGATTTGCGAATATGTCTGCGAAAGCTTGTCCAATTGAATAATTTAAATCCAATTAATTAATTAGAAAAATACGTAAATTTTTATAAGATCTTATTTTCATAAGATGAAAATGATCGAAGAGAGTGAATAAATTGCTTTAGAGGAGAAACGATGGTAGAAAATCGGTCGCTTTAATGAATTTTGTCGGTGATAAAGGAGCTGATCGTGCTTTCATGAAATTTCGTCGCAATCCACATGGCAGATAAAGATCGAAGGACCGCCACGCAGGCTGCTTCGGAAAGGGTCAGCCAGAAACCGTGACGAGAACCGCGTGCGCGTTGATACCGATCGGTCTTTTGTTTCCATTCATCCCCCTTGGCACCTCGCAAGCACACCCCGCACAATGTCAGCCAACTCGTCTCCTTTACGATCCGTTGCGCCTCGATAGCCAGCCGGCCAACCAAATATGCTAATCGAAACGATTCTTATTTGCTTAATCGCCCGCCGACGCTGCCACCTTCTCTTTTACTATTTCTAGCTCTCTTTCAAGGACCCTGACGAAATTTTAAACACTCTTTTCTAAAAATAATATCGTCGCTCCGTCCAGACTACGAGCCTTTCTTTTAATAAAGATTCCAAGTATAGTCGTCGAGTCATTGTTTAAATTAGTTTTCGTGAAATTTATAAGGGAATATATCGTAATTGTATATTGGAGTGAATTGTAAGGACGAGGAAATACGTTTCGTAAGAACGGATTCCAATGAAAGTTGAAGAAACGCTTGCCTGCTGTTCGAGGTTTGTCATCGGTTGCCTAATTGTCCGCGAACGGAAGACGCCAGTTTAAGAATTTATTTGTAGCGGAGGAAGCAATGCGACATTTGGGAAGCGAACGACCTGCTTCATGAATAAATTTGCTGTCTCATTCGAGTAGATAATTCCAGTAATTCCTGCGTAAATTAAATTGCGTGAAATTCATCTGCTTTATGGCCAGATAAATCAATTACTATCTTTTTTGTATATTTATGAAACTTTGCGACAAAGAGCAACGATGATTGCTTGCACGTGTCGTTCTTCGACTCGTCTATATCGAGCAGCAAAATAACGTGGAATTCGCTAAAATAAATCGAATGAGAAAAATCGCGAATAAAATATAACATTGATTCTGAATTAAATACGGTTACGCGTTAGATCGTAAAATATCGGAAATATTGCGAAGAACAATTAACAAATAACTGGATATCGCATCGCTAGATAGGAACCCGTGTTCCGAATGCCGATGGCAATTCACATTCGCGTTAAATCCAACCCTTTTCCACGCGTTAAACCGCGTGAAACAAAGTGGTTAAGAAGTAGCGAGACTCACGGTCGAACGTATCGACACGGACAGGCGAAATTTTGTAATATTTCGAGGATGCTGACCTCGAAAGATCCGCGAGACTCCTTGTTCCAAGAAGGTAGCTCGAGATTCTTGTTTGGTAGGGGCCCATCCGCCTGTCCGCTGGTGTTCCCTCTGTGTCTAGTGTTTCCCCCCGTGGACAGACACAGCAGATTAGATCTTAGCCACTACTATACGAGATTCTCATATTACACCCGGCATCCTTTTTATTTTGAGGCCAATGTAGAGAGAAGTTTGCGTGCTGCTACACTCGGCTCCCGTTTTACTCCTCTGTCGTTCCTTCGCTTTCGTTCCTGTTCATTCCCGGTAACCGCGATCCTCAGCATCACGGATACCGCTTTTCGCTGATACCGTGGCCCGTTATCAGCGTTGCGAGCGTTACGCGATTATCATTACGACGTTGCGTGCGGTCGCCAGCCAGCGTATATTCGAAATGAAGTCGTAGCGGCAACAGGGCTGAATTTAAGCCGACCTTATCTGGTAATCTTAATTTTCCGGATTCCCTCGAAGACTCTGACGCGGCTGGATATAACGTTAGCGGCGCGTCCTTTTTAAGTGTGACTAGATTGCGAACGCCTGTTACGTCGCGTCGGGGCCACGTCGTCTAGGGATTTAATCTTATCCGGATACTTAAGGTGCACGATGAGATTGTCGGGATCGAGAACGACCACGGGCGTGCACCTCTGGTTACAGATACCCGCCGATCTCCACAATACGCCCGTTGAAATAATGTAATGGAGTTACACGACTGGAAAGACGTTTATGCGCTGTCTATCTGCGGCAATCTTTCAACGACTCGATAACGAAACCCCGACCGCGTAGCGTACGCGGCTGCGTCACTCATTAAATAACAGCGGTGTGCGCTGATAGAGATGATACTACTTGGAAGTGGAATGAGACCGAGGTGATCAGGCTTTCCGGTATAACAACGTTAATTGCGTGATGATCGATGAATTAGGATGAGAGAGATTCTCGTCGAAGAATTCATTTTTTTATTATTTAATTCGCGTTTCAGCAATTCTATTAAACAACGATATCGCAAGAAGAATCAAGTTTCAACAATAATTATCTCGATCGAGAAGAAACTTAAACGATAATTGTCATCTTCCTATCGATATCTCTGTCGGCACGCGTTGTTACGCGTAGGATACTGGTGGAAGGAAAGGTACGGAAATCGATCAAACCGATTGTCAACCAATCGAAAATTTCAAACTCCATAATGCACGAGCGCGGGACGAATCTTGCTCGATTCGTTCCTCGTACTCGCGAGCAGGAACAATAATAACGACAATGGGTATCTGCACGGGGTGGCCCCGGGATAGTTTATTAGCGCTCTGAAGACAATGGAGGTCGGGACCCGAAAAGAAGAAGAGGAAAAACGAGGAAGGAGAGAAGCGGTGAGGTAAGAGTCAGCAGCAACTTCGAGCACGAGCTGAGCATGTGGAAGAAAAAGAAGGAGATGAAAAAGAAATAGAAGCAGCGAAAGAAGAAGAAGAAGAAGAAGAAGAAGAAGAAGAAGAAGAAGAAGAAGAAGAAGAAGAAGAAGAAAGGTAGGAAGGAGAAAGACGGAAGGTCCGGTCCATATTTAAGTATGCAAGACCGCCGCCACCAAATTTATGCCTGGCGACAAATATTTCAAAATCATTCCTTTCGTAGGCTCTGACTCCTTTTCTCGTTCGCTCGAGCACCGAAAAGACGATGACAGTTTCTCTATCGGCAGCGGCACAGTAGATAATAACGTGAAACGTGGAGCGGCAGAGGGTTAGGGAGCCGAAAGGGAAGCGAACGGGAGGTAGAACACGGGAACGGATCGTAGGGACAAAGCGGAGCCGGGAGCCGAAATATATTCAAAAATTCAAATCGTCTATTAGAAACAACGGGCAGCGCGACGATGTGTACACGTCGATAGGGAGAGGGAGGCCGAAAGGTGAAAGAGGAGGCCGAGGTGGAAGATAGAGGAACCGTTCGTGGAAGGGAAGGAGGTTGGAAGGAGGATTCTCCTTGGCCCTCGGTAGATCCCGACGAGAGATAAGGGAAAGAGGGCGCGAGGGGAAAGGAATATGCGAATTATAAAGCGAGTGATGGTAGCCATTGGGGCCCCATGTGCCTTTTATACGTCGACTACGTCTCCTACGCGTGCACACACATATACCAACGAACACACGTTCCGCTATATTTACGCATGTGTGCCGCACAGGTCGAAGGGATCCTTCGGGGGCCCAGCTGGAGATCCGCGGTCCTCTCTTCGTTGTCCTGGTATTTAGGATCTCGCCGAGTGGAACCGAGGACGCAGTGAGTGGCGACAGGATTTACGGACTCGCTGGAAGTACGTAGAAGGAATACCAAGAAATATTGGTCACTGGTCTAGAAATCTCATTGCTGATCGTCCCCAACCGCACGGCCTCCGCGGTCTTAGCCTACCGCTCACTGAATTTTTGATCAATCGTTTGATTGGATGATGTATTAACGCGGTCTTTGTTTCCAATGCCACGTAGCGACTTAATAACCGCACCGAGCCACGTGCTTTATACGACTAAACGCTCAATCAGGTTCCTACTGACATCTTCTCTTTGACCGTAGGATTATTAGCCGTGGCGATAATCAATCTTCCCGCGCACCGAGAGCCGATGTTGATATCTAAATCGTTCATCAAGGGACAGAAACGATCGGTATCCTCGATGAGATCAGCGAGCGCTTCGAGATCGTGACGCAGATACGCATCGGGAAAGAATGTCACGGCCATGAGAGAACATTCCAGAATCTAGATCGGTCGTTCGTACCACGGCAGTCCATTAACAATTGCCGCGAACGAGGAACGATTGCGTTTTTCCATCGAACCGATACGATTGCGCAGAAGGTACGTCGCTCGATACGACGTTCTTAACTTAAAGGATCTTCCAAGTATGTATCTCGTAGAGCCGTTGGTATGTTTCCATCGTCGATGAATAAAAAATTCGCTTCTAGAAATAATGAATCGTATCGTGAGCAAAATCGTAAATTCGATTCCATTTTTTCTTCAAAGGACTTTTATACTACACGTACGTAGTTACGGACATATAATTTCTTCGAAACTTCGATGATCTCTCTGAAACGTGAAATTACGAAGAATCCGTTATCAAATGATCGTTCATCGGACCAAAAGTCGATTGATAACCACGATATTTCCCGTGTCGTTATCATCTGCCGCCGATCGTTCTAGCAGTCCCGTTTACGACACGAAACACCGGAAGCGAGTGCAATCGCGAATATGGCGGCGTTTGCTAGTCCAATTGTTCCGCGTGCATCGGCTTTGGGTTTCGGGACTTAATTTCCAGCCATGGCCGGAGATATTAAAGCGGGTCGTGTGTGACGTCGTATGTATGCAAATTCGGCCCTCTGGAAATAGGGTGGCAAGGGTGAGAGGGGCAGTTTCCGTCTGGAGCTTCGCGTAACTTTGGTAACCGCGGATATCGCGCGCGCATGTGCGCCCATACGTGTATCCTTAGACATACGTATGCGTGCACGCAGACACGCGCAGAAAGACAGCACACACGTATAGCGGTATATACATAGATCATGTATATTGATGGCACAGCAGACGGTGCGAGCGTTCGATTCCCGTGCTCTCTAAATATTGCGCCCCCTCCATGGTATATGGATTTCTGCATGTGCATACCTACTTCTGTTTATACACGGGGTGCTCCGTTACCGTTTAAAGTAGCAGAAACATCCAATATTTATTCCGCGGTTTTATTCTTACGCGAGACTCTTCCCATTTCCTTGCTAGCCGATGGCGCATTTTCAAATGAATTGTTCGAGTCGCACGTGAAACCTGTTTCATCGAGTTTAGCTTCTTCCTCTTCTTGTTCCGCTCTTTTGCCTCCTTTTTTCTTATCGAAAAGGAGGAAGTTCGCGTGTCACCGTGTAACGGTATACCGAATAATTTCATATCGCTTCCGGTGAGAGAAATTCTGCGGTCGCGCCAAGGAAGCTCTTTTCAGACATCCTTATCCTTCTGCGCGGTCAAAAGCAAAGGCCAGATGCACCTGTTACTGCAGTCGTTCGTTGCTTACTTTCATATTCGCGTGCATACGATGCATACACACGTACATATCTTGCCTGCTCGAGCAACGACCATCTGTGTCAGCCGAGTTATTTTCCATTCTGGCTTGTCACATTTGTTTATTCCGAATTTGTCATGACGTACGCGCCGTGCGATGCTCTTTGTCTGTGTTTGTCCTTTCGATACGCGTGCTTGCGCGAGTGCGTGTAATAGCGCGTACGTGTAGAGAAGATGGAAATGCAGATGACCATTTAAATCATTCGGAGGAAAACGTAGTGCGTACGATAAAAATGCTATTTTGGAGCATGTCGGCTGTGTTCGCGCGGTTCAGAACAATTTAACACCGAGGAATGATATATGACGCGTAGGTATAGTTAAGGTGAGTCAACTTTGGCTACGAATATGCAGCTTAACAAGTAATTTTTCTCAACACCTTCTACATTCGAGTTTGATTAACACCTTTTGGACGGTATTCGGACGATACTTCGTTTATCATATTGTGTTAGAAATAAAACTAATTCCACGACTTTGAAACGAGATTTTCGTTCACGGTTGCAGAACATTTTATTCACGATACGTCATTGTAGATTTGAATGCGGATGGGAGCGATAGATCTCGCGTGTCTTTTGAAATCGAGTCTCGAACGCGTCTTGGTCGTCTTCTGGCCGACATTGGATAAGTAAGGGGATGACAGCTATGGGTGTAACGGTGTAAGGGGTTGGTCAGCGTCGAAGAGAGATGATCCTCGATGTATATAGGAGCGGAACGTGATTTGCGGTTCGGGACTTCTGAGTCCTGGATTTGAATTTATCTCGTCCCTTTCTCCTGTTCCTTCACCTGCTACTTCGATTCGATGTTCCCCTCGCTAACACCCATCTAGATCAGTCGTTCGGTGTCCAAGAGGACAGTCAGATGTACTATGAGATCTTCCTTAGGTGTGCGCGCACACTTTTGCCGGCTTAAGAGGTGATTCATAAGAAGAACACCGAAAGGATTACCGTTTGTGTGCAAAACGCTCCCTTTCTAAGAAAATTATGACAATTTCCTCTTTCTTTTGCCTTTCTTTTTCCTTAAAAAAAAAAAAAAAAAAAAAAAAACGAATATAAATGCTCGAAGATATTCGCCACGTCTATTACAACATTTTATTTTGCTTTCTTACTAGACTTCTTTGCTTCTTATGTAATCATTAGAAATATTTGCAATTTTACTTTGACCTCAGATTGATTTAAACGTTATTAATCAGCGTGATTCGTCTTTTCTCCTTATAATTGTATGTTTTGATATATCTATCAGTTAGTGGTATAGAGAATTTCAATTACATAATAATATAATTGAACCACTTCTCTCTCTACTTTAAAAGAAATATGATTACTCTCTCATAGTACTGAAGCAACTAAATTTTCTCCATTTTTACAGCTTAATTGCCTCATTATTCTAATTATATAATTCTATGAAAACGCTTTACATAATGGCAAATTACTCGAAATTTTGGCGCGTACGTAGAAACGTGGCGCGCAGAATGAACAACGAGGATCGCTAACGAAATCACGTGATTATGGCGGTACAATAGAGCCGAACTATGTAAAATCATGCACGATCGTAATGCGCTTCGCAGCGCGAGCTCGCCATTATACCCGAAACAAGCGACTAACGACCCGCCGCTGGGTGCCGATTGGCCGAATTAGGCGCGATACGCGTGTATGTACCCGTGCATAACCCGCGGGGATAATAATTAGCCTTGTATGAATGAGGTTTAATTGGGACCAAGAATCAACCCCTTTCGCAGACTCCAGCCGGAAGCTTCCGCAGAATCCTGACGGATCTTTTCATCTTCAAAGACAAAGCGGAAACGAGTCATGGAATGGCTTCTGGATTATTACGCTTTGTGCTTCGTGCTCGTCATGATAAATGATATTTTGTCATATGAATAAGTTTATTATGCCTCGCAAATTATTTGAAAAACGACAGAGAGGAGTATGATTTTTTGACTTTCAATTCAGAGAAAATTGCTAAATCCTTAACGTTTCTATGTCCTTCCATTTGCCTGTTTCAGCGTAATATTAAGTTGTTATTGCCGATCTGTACTTGTTAATTTGTAATTACACGTAAAATAACATCTAAATTGAGCAAATATTTAACAAACAGATTATTTACGCTGTTAGAAAGGTATATTTGGTTAAAGTAAACTATGATACTTTCTCATGTTTCAACAAAGTGAACAAGCTTTCTGCTAGCATTGCAAATGGAAGCAAAGGGTACGCTTCTATCCCGCCACCTCTCTTAGTTATTATTAGCATTGTTAACCGACTAACTTGAGCGATACTGCCCTCTGATGCGTGAGCTAGTGCCCTGCAGCCTGGATCGCGATGTTCTTTACCCCTTTCCGGAGCCGCGGGCTATTCTCACCCCCTGTTCACCCCTAATTGGCGTACTAACGTAATGCTGATCCTGCCAAGTGATCACAGAACCCTTGTCTTCGTGGGACCTTCTAACCCTTTCGCAATTGATGAGGATCTCTCGCAATTGCTGCCACTGTGTTTCGAAAAGCCGATTACACCCTTGAAGATCTTGACGCTTACTATGCATAGAATATTTCTTGCGTGAACATTTCAATCAATCACTGGGATATCGAGTATCGTTTACGATAAAAATTATTATTCGAAGATTAAATTCCATCTATCCTTTAAGAACAAAAAATATCTGAATTCTTAATCGTTAGAGAGATAATTTAAATTGTAACAGAGTAAAAAGCTGTAGGAACGACAAAAGGAAAGTACAAGTATTTTTAATTATTTCCGAATATATATACCGTCTGAGACGCAACTGTTTAAAATTATCGAACGTGTAAGTATTAATAGTGTACTTGAATTCATTGAAATTAATGAAAGCAATTATGAAAAAGCGCGTATGTTACTATATCAATTACTAATACAAAAAAGTTATAGACAATTTAAAATTATAGATTAAAGACACGTAGACCACGTTCTTCTATTTGTTACTTAAAAAAATGTTTTACATTAAAATGCTTCGTAACGTCACAGAGTTTCCATTTTTACGGATTTAAAAATAAACCAGACAATTGGAATAATCGTGACGGTGTTGATGTCATTGCGGATAAAGCGCATGCAAAGGGTAGCTTGATCGAGCAGGGATAGAAACGGAGGAACCGTAGAGACGAAAGTCGTTGGAAAGGACGAAAGCACGAGGCCAGCATGACGAGTCTCGGGTTGACGTTTCATTCCCAGCCAACTCCCGCACTATGCATACTAACTAGCCTTCGCTACGTTAGCTATATTTCGTATCTTTCTCTCTTGCACGTTTAAACCTTCTCCCTGATCCTTCCTTCTCCTTTCTCGTTTCCTCCAGCTCCTATATTCAGCCGGTTTCCTCGGCAAGAAAAGAGAAAAACGATAGCTCCGAAGGAACGGTCCAGGGCGAGCAACCCCTTGAATCGGTGGACGGAAGGGTGCCGGCCACTGGGTAGTTCGTACACTCACCGACAGATGTAGTCGGCTGTTCTTTATCTACTCTCGCTTATCATTACTCGACTCGATGCCCATGACTTGTTTTTACGATCCATGACTGCCTTTGAGAATTTGATTAAGCTGCCTGTATTCCTCTACCCGAGATTCGTTACTTTAACTTTCAGAAAATGGGAACCTGTTGACCTGACCGCTTTGACGTTACTCTTCTATCTTAGAACTTGCCGAACACATGGTAGCGTTAAACGTAATTTTAATGAAGATTGGATCCCAACATCCAATATAATTTTAGAAACATGGTGAGATTTAGTCAATCCTTTTGCAAATATAATATCGATCTATCAGTTTTCTAAATCTACCAAACATCTAGTGATCTATAGAGAATAATATATATCTTGACTCTTCCTTTATCAATGAACGTTTACATCAAAATTAATTATTCGATTATAACACCGATTCGAGAACAGTTTTCGTATTCACGTGTCTAAAATGATACAAATCTCGAGGACAATTACCTTGATCGACCGAGCGAAAACTCAAGGAAGAATACGACGGATTAAGTCTGCTTGACGCGAGTAAGAACACGTAAGAACAACACATAAAGCATGTGAATGCTAGCATAACGGTGGCAGTCACGAAATCGCGGCCGAATCAGCTGCCTAAAGTCCTATTTTTAAATGGTTTCTTTTCCATTACCCTTGGCAACTATCTCCTACGACGGATCTAACCATTATTTTGGTCTAGCCTTGTTTTTAACCCCCGACCTCCCTCCTACTAGACGAATCATCCATCCCACTCAGACGACTTCCACCCTGACTTCCCCCTCGGGGAGGATTTTATTTGCTTTTATTCGGATGTAATTGTTGGGGCCAGTCACCACTATCGCCACTGCCTAGCGATGTCTAACCATCCAATTCGCGAATGTTTCTCAGCCACGCGACCCTTTTATGGTATAGATCCACGGGCTTGCTTCTCGTATAGACTACCTGCTTTTTGTTCCGCGACTCGAGGAAGATACCCTCTCCAACTTCCTATTAAAACTACCACGAATGCTTCTATCGGGGGAACAAGTGTAAACTGTTTTAAATAACTTTGTTCGTCCTTTGCCTCGTTCAAGTGGTGCACTTTATTCCGAAGCTAATCTCAAACGACGAAGTTAGATTTTGCTGTTTCGAAGATTGAAAATTATACACTACTTATACCCTGTGTCGATCGTAATTTTGTATACCTTCCACTATAGATAAAAATATAATTGTTTATAATTGGTAAAAAGAAATTCTTCTCTACTTAAAGATAATACATATTTTACACTGCAAATATTCAGATACGATTTCCATTGTTCGTTTAATTAGTAGAAAACCAAAAAAAAAAAAAAAAAGAAAAAGAGAATTGCATCAGGCAACAGGGAATAAAAGTAAAATTTCATCGATAATGTGATTCATGATACGAAAACTTTTAATCTCCCGTTCCACGTACCGAGGCAATTTTACACGATCGCGTACTTCGGGCTTAATGCAGCCGTAATCAGAGAATAATCGACACCGTGTAACCGTCATCCCCGGTGGAGTCGGTCGCTGGAATAATGAATCACAAGTGACGCGAAGTGACTACCGTAGAAATAATCCGGATTAGAGGCGCGAACACGTCCGCTCGCCGATGAAAACGAAATCTGCGAATGCAAATTCCGGACCGCACGATTTCCCTCGTCGAAACGGTCCAGGGTTGAACAATCCAATGGGGAAGGGGGTCACGGTTGAAGAGAAATCTCTCTTTCCATCTCTCTCTGCCGATGAAACGAGCCAGAGGGTGGCGGCGAGTTTAATTATCGGGTTAAACGTAGCGAGCGCTGATTCTGATGAGAGTTCCGGATTCGAATGCTCTCTCTAGTACGTGACTGTCATCGTGGCGGGCCAGTTAACTAACTAACAGTCCCGGACAGTTAGCAAGTACCGGGCAGGAGCCGATCTGTGGGGGAGATACGGCACGTATAAACCCCTGCAATCCCCCACCCACCCTCGCGATGACATTGTTCGCACTTGGATTCATATTCAAATTGGCTCGCGCCCTGGTGCGATTGTGATTATTGCGATTATTACTACCGTCAATGTTCCGGCGATGTTTCGTCACCGACGAACGGGGGGGTTGGGGTTACACGCTACCGATTTTCAACGTGCTTCTAATCCGCGCCCTATCGAGTCTCTTTCTCTTTCGCTGCTTCCATGATAAAACGATCCCGACGACGTTTTTACGACTCGTGCAATTATACGACGATCAACAACATGTATCGTAACATTTTGTAACGTTTTATAAAACTCTACCAATTTCCAAAGTTTTGTATCACTTTTTAAACGATATATTGCTACACGATCGATCGAAGATTTCATAATTAGTCTTGGCTGAATACAGGTGTCGAGGAACGAAGAAATTTATACGAAGAATGAAGGAGAAGACCTGGTGGAAAATTGTCGGATACAATAATAAAAATAAATATAGAGCGAGATGGAAAGTATTTAGAAGTCGAGGGGTGGTTTAATGTAGCGCAAATAGCACCAATTAAAAATCCGATTAAAGAATCTGACGGGTACAGCGTTAAAGATTTAAACGAGAAAATGGTTAGGATCAGAATCGTTTCCGGCCGATAAAGCAAGCGTTCATTTATTAACGCTTGCCCCTCTTAAAATTCCTTCGTCAGCCTACTTGCCTCTGTCTCCTCTTCAGCCCCCCTCTCTCTCTCTCTCTCTCTCTCTTCGTCGTCGTTAATTCTCTGCGTTCTCCAGGTGTTAGTTTTATGGCTCGTCATTTTTTTAAGTGCAAATGAGTTCCGCCGTCGCCTCGAGCTTTTCAGCGCGAGGATCTTTTCCTTTATTTCTTTAATTTAAAAACGGAACGATTACACGGGGGCGGCTTGCCGGATTAAAAACTCAACCCCCGGAATCTAGCCCACCCCACGGCTTCCTTTCATTCTCCGACCCTCGGTTTCTCTTACCATCACTGCCTTACAGAACGACTTTCTTTATACAAAGTTACGGCCAACGAAGGACGCGTTTTTCCAGATTGATTGCGAAGTTAACTTTAATTTCCCCGAACTCGGCATTGCTCCGGTTGATACAATTAATCGTCAAGAGGTGTGCAACTTGTTTCCGCTTCGCGAAAGGCCGTAATAACGCTCAGGGTATTATAGACTATAGAATCTATAAATGAAAAAGATCGTGTTAGTTCCGAAGATGGTATCGCGAACAATTCGAGGCACTAATTACATTCAAATCTGTAGAAACCGGTGCACGCTTCGTTGCCCACTTAGTCCTGCTACGCCGAATAATGGACGAAATTGGCCAGTAATTACCGAAACCGACCTCGACAGATGTTTGTTTCGTCGTTATAGTACAACCATTAAACAATGTAATTGGCAACATCCTGTCTATAACTTCTCTTAATACTTTATCAGAGAAACCTATTCTATTATACCAACGATATGTGAAAGACTAATCTCCATTGCAAATAACGCTGCTCTCACTCTTATTTTTTTCGTCTTTTGATATCTTTCCTTCCCAGCCATAGATCACACCAATATTTTTTTCATTCGTTGTTATATTCCATTATATAATTTCGCTATTACATTAAAGACTGATACATAAGTCGCATAGCGTACAAGTTTGATTGTTCTATGCAAAATACAACGTTGAATTTTAACGTCGATATCGAAACTCGGGTGACTCAAATAATCGAAAGCCTACTTTGCTATACTTACGGAAGTATACGTATACCACGAACAATCGTGAAACTCGGGAAGCCACATTTTTGCCTCTGGAAAGGTTGGTACAATCCCTATCTCCTTTAGCGAATTCGAGTCCCGATGCACGAAGTGGTTCGTCGGAGCGAGAGATACGTTCGTTATTAGACATTCCTGCGTTACCGATAGATAGATCCGAGCAAACGCCCCATCCTGCCACTCTCCGTAGCCATAGCATGTGGACCTTGTGCCTAATCGGGTGTGAACGCGCCTTTGTAGGGTGGCATAGTCAGCCCCGAGATATTGCAGGTTGTTTAATTTCGCGCGCTCTCCACTCCGTTCCTTTGTTTCGAACGTTTCAATTTAAATCGAACCGGCGGCCGACCGGTGAACGGGACTCAGCTTCGGAGCTCTGTGTGAGCCAGTTGTAGCCAGAAGGGGCTGGCGAAACAGAAAGAGAGAGAAAGAAC
The DNA here is from genome assembly GCA_014825975.1 of Bombus haemorrhoidalis. NCBI lineage: Eukaryota > Metazoa > Arthropoda > Insecta > Hymenoptera > Apidae > Bombus > Bombus haemorrhoidalis. Next base: position 4,634,730 of record CM026171.1, read on the forward strand.
GATGGAAGGAGTTGGACAGGGGGCAAGGGATCAGGCGCCGATCCGTTATTAATTAGATCGGCATCGGGCGGAAAAGAGCGGCTTCGAGAAAAGGGCCAGATCCGATATCGGTTCTCGGTTTCAGGAATCCCTCGGACGATTCTTCTGGCCCGTTCGCCGAAACCCCGCGAAATTAATTGCCGGACAGCCCGGAGGCTCCGTTTGACTGCCCCGACACCACTCGACACACTTACCGAGAGCCACAATTTCTTTGTTGCTCGAGATCTGCCTGATGTGACTCCACGATTTAAGACGACCTTTCTTTTTCCCCTTGGTTATATAAGATATCTGATGTCTCGTGTATACGTGTGTATATTATTGAAAGGACTTGTTTAGGGCTATTGTAACATAAAAATATGTAAATATATGAGCGTTACACAAATTATTATTATTATTATTATTATTACTACTAAAATATGTGTACGAAATTTTTGTAAAGGAAAGGTATTTATAATTGCGAATGTGTATTAAAATTTGTACCTTAACTTTCGATCTGTAATTTCAAAGAATTATATACTTACTAGACAAATAATTTTCTTTACAGCGAAATAAACGTTAACTGTCATTAGCTATCAAATTCTCCTTTTTTCCTAGATTTTTTGAAAGTACTCTGAGTCTCGTACGCTGAAGATTTTACTCGAAGGAAGAAGGAAAAAAACATTAAGCGTTGCGGAAGAGTGTTTCGAATTTGCAGCGGTTCGTAAATGAACCACGAAGTAATCTGAAAGGTTGAAACGTAGCACGGAATTATGGAAGGTTTTAAGTAACGAGATCGTGTAAGTGCATTACAGTCATTGCAAACATTCGAGCGTACATCCTTCAGATATGATTTATCCTTAATGACAGTACCGCATCTGGTTTGAAACGATCAACAAGGAATGCGCATAGGTCCATAAAGTCGCGAGGCGGGTGAAGTCAAAAACGAGTAGAGTAGAAAAACTCGTCGGTACGGCAATGAAGAGGAAAAAGGGCTTATCGCTAATGAAGCGAGACGCCTTCTTCAGCGTCGAGCACGGCCACTGTCTTGTAAGAAGCCTCGGTACACCGGCCGTCGTGTAACGAGTTTTGTAACAGCGAATCGAATCGGACCTCTCCGAACCGAAGGCCTTCGCAACAATCAACGACCTTCGTATTAGAGTTTCGTATAGTCCTTTTTCTGGCCTGTGTGTGTTAATTAAAATCATCGCTGTGTTACGTGTTAGATGAAAATTCGATGATAAAAATCGATGCTTTATTTTCTTTTCTCCAACCGAAGTTTAGAATTTGCGAAGGTTCATAGTATGTAACTTGTCTCCGATGCTGAAAGAAATGAAAACTATATATATATATATATAGTTTTAGACATTATTTATCTTTGAAGATTCACAAAAATTGAAAGAAAATTTTTAATGAAATTTAAATAAAATTTCAAAATTGTAAATGATAGTTATTATTTGTCTGTAGTATTTTTGAATAGTTTATAAAACTTACTGAAGTATATTTTTGAAGTATTACCCGTACATCATAGCAGAAGTATGGTAGCGATTTCGAGATTTTAAAATTTATTGTTGGATACTTTTGAAAAGAGCGTCAAAATATTTTATTTAAATTACTTTCAAGCAGGTGCCCACTTATTTCGTTTAAAATTATTACTTTTGATAAGGTATATCTTATATACCTAATTTACTATATGAATAAAACATTAGGTTGGAATAAAATTGAGAAGTAGAAGATGTCAATTAAAATTTCATTCTTAGAATTTTAACGTAAATTTCCTGTACTGAAAATAACATATGTATGTACTTGAAAACGACTGGCTTCTGATCAGTCGGAAAGATCGTAGTTCACGAATGTCTGTACCGATACCATTTAGGATGGATTAAGGCCATCGTGGCTAATAAATAAGATATAATAACGATAATGGTGGCAATTTGGTAGATGTATTGGAGGAAGTCGGATATTATAGTATAACGTAACGCAATCCGAGTATTTGAATACCTAATAGTTTTCAATGCATACATTAAGCCTTAAATGCCTATTATCCGAAGAATAGTGTTGTTCTATAGCGTTCGTCGATGCTAATATTAGCTGAGCCGAATTCGAAATCCACGTTACACACATATATAGACGTACATTCGTATACTCTCAAAGGTTTTTCGTGTACACGAGTAATCAGTATGCATATCAACGTCTTGAGAGATGAAAAATTGTACGCCATGCATGGCAACGTGCACCGAGGCAATGGATATTTTTTAGTTGGTCATTGAATATTCACTGCGCATCGAGTATCGCGTAATGATGAGACTTTTGGACGTCTCTACTGGACGATATTACGTTAACATGCTTGCAGGGTTGTTTAAATTGAAAATATACTTTGTAATATGGAGAACAGAGTAGAATTTTTGGTGGCTTCTTTAAAATGGAAAATACGTATTGTTTTAGTCACTTGTACGGTATCATTTGTTTTATTTACTGTCGTTTCCTTCTTGTCATAGTACTTTAATGCTTATGTGAATTACGGACGTGTGTAATAGTATAACAAATTTAGCGTATTCAGTGAAATTACAAACATTACATGAATGACAAGATTAATTTTGCTTTCACCGATTTGACATGATTTTAGACCTACCTTCCAATCACAACACATAAAACTGATGATTTCGTTAATTCATTTTTCATAAAAAGACTGTCAAACACGTCATTCATATTAACATTCGACAGTTTGAGAACTTACTGAAAAAAGAATAAAATACATAGCAGAGCAATTAGTTATATGCTATATATATAAATAAAAGGACGCCATTCTGAATGATGCAGGAACCTCGATTCACATTCATTAATGATATAATATGCAATGGTAGAATATTTCATAAGCATATCAGGAAGGCAGCAATAAAACGAAATGAACAGAGGGCATTCATTTTCGAAAAAGGCCATTTCACGAAGGAATAATTAACTACGAGGAGAGTATTGAGAATTCAAGAATGAAAGCTCAGCGAACTAATTTCCTACGCTCGAATCAGTTTGCAAAGACTGTGATCATGTCTTCTCGCGCGAAAGGAGAATTCTAAGTCCTCGATATGAGTTGTGTAATCCCCCGTAATGAACCTCTCAAGACTGTCAGAGAACGTTTCAAATATTTATCCGGGTAAAACGTCTTTCGCGTCCTAGCTCTTAATGGCTGGCTACCATTCCGTGCAGTTTCAAGGAATTATTCAGAAATGTCACCGGTTCTTGTTATATCCGAGAGCTTTAGAAAGCCGGAAACGAATAGCTGTTATTGAAAGAAATAGCTTTCAGAAAGGTTTTTAATATTTTCCTTAGTGTTTATTTAGTGTACGATATTTATGCACTTTCTAGACATGCACAAGAAATCAGGTATATACACCCTCTCGTTTACAAGTTTCAGGATAATTATTGTTTATGTTAAATTCGAAAAAATTATATTATTTTTAGAGAAAAAATGGAGTTCAGTGTTCATAATCTACATCAAACTCCAGTGTTTTATAATAAACAATGAATCTGCGACAGCTTTTTAAGACAGAATGTAACATATTTTTTGTATTTAAAAAACTTTGAATGTCAATCAAATAAGGCACAAACTAGAATGAATATAAATAATGAAATAATAATATCGGTGGAAAGAATCGTTTTTAATATCTGAATAAACAGATCAATATATCTTTGCCTATTATACAATTATTACTTTTTTACTTGATTAAATAATGTGTTAATATGATAGATATTATTCTTATCAAGCTCATTTCTTAAAAAATTATATAATATATCTTATAATAATACATATTTTGGGGACTTCGATACTTTAAACAGCGAAAGATATATTGTAAAAAATAAATCATCACCAAACATTTGTTATAGACATTCTGTACATATAACGTACACACACGTATATATATATACCACACGCACATCGTTTCTTCGACATTCGATTATTATGTGAAGTTTTTACTCACATTTCGTTGTGATATCCTTCCAAATTCCAAATTCTATTTTCCTGTGCTCTGCGACGTGACATTAAATCTAGAAAAGGTAGCTGCTGTTCAAATTTCAAATTGCAAACGATATTCTCTTGCATAAGAATATACATACGTATGAATAATCATAACAAAAAGTTAATACGTACAGATAAATATATTTTAAGGTGTAAGATACTCTCCGGGCTTCACATTGCATAAACACTTTAATACTTGAACTTCTAACGCTATAAAGCAACAAATGTCGATCGTTTAAACTTTTAAATTCACTAATTGTAAAACGACACTTTTTCTTCTTAACCATAAATTGCGCATGTGGTAAATACGAAAGTGCATACAGGCTTCTATGCATGAAAGTAGTTGATAATGCTTCCGGTAGATGGCGCGCGATACACTATCGCAGGTGGCGACCCAATAATTGTTAAGTTGGGTACAGAAAATTTATACCATGTACGACGTTCATAGATCGATTTGAATCGTGTAATGGTGTTCGATACGTGTTTTCGGTTTTATCGTTACTGATAACGAACGAAGTTAAAATATTAATTGCCAGTGAATGTCAAAGTGATTTATAATACACAATCGTCGAAGCAAGTGAGTACGTATCTATGTCAATAAAAACGAAGTGTTCCAAATATAAGTAAACTTCGTTATTGTTTGTATTGAAAAAGTATGTAATGGCGAATAAATCAAAGACAGAAAATAGCGGGAAACGAATGAAATAGTACAGCACGAAACATATATAAATGATCACTAAGTAATTCTTATCTAATATTTGTTACATTTGTTATTAAAACTTTATACGGAAGTGATTGAAACGAATAAATAATAAATAATACATTAGTCACTTAAGTATCAATGGGTATATGTAATAAAAAGTTATCATTCGTGATCGAATAAACGTAATATTATAAAATACGAGTTATATATATATTCATATATACGTATGTACAAATAACGTATTGTCAGGTTGTACAACAATGTGCAGTGCATTAAAAAATACGTATTAGATCGTTGCGTGCCAGATCAGCAAGCATAATTACACGAAACAAAGCTAATATAATATTTTTTATAAGGTATCAAATATTGCTTGTTCTAACCGTATGTAAAGTTGTTCACATTTGCATAAATATCTAATTATACTAACTAGTTTAGAAACATATCCGAATGTATGAATTTCGTAAAAGATAATACACAAAATTTTTAGAATAGCTTCGCGATCACACAATTTTGGCGTAATACCGATAAGCTGTCCGTGTGTAAATGTTTTGTTATTCGATATAGTTGTACACGAACGATCGTACACGTAAACAAACAGGTCAATGATTTCAGTGAGCAAACATCTGCTCTTTCCACGAAATGATCAATGTCAGGTGCGCCAGAAACAAGCTAAGAGGTATTTAGAGATAAAAAGAATACGGCCAAATATAATTTGTACTTTTCACCAAACTCTTAACAATAATGTTTCTGAAATTCAAGCTAACTACTTGTCACTGCAATTATGTTTTGTATTTTTCTTTTACATCTCTATTACATTGCGACTTCATATTATTATTAATCCTTTTGTGATATTTTATATTGATTAAATCTATTATTATTATGTCCTATTAATATTAATAGGATAATTTATGTGTTCTAATATTCTCGATATTAATCTTTTTTAATGTTTTGCAATAATACGTTTTCTTTTATTATTCTCCTCAATTTTCATTATTATTTTATATTTTATCTTTTATATTACCAATTCTGAATTTCAATATTCTCTTACATCATTTTCATTATCAATATCAATTCGAAACTTTTATTCGAATCATTGAGACGATAAATCGAATCGGCTTATCGATATCTCAAGATAAATATTGAATATATGCATTGAAAGTAATGCATTAACGATATAATTTATTTACAAAAAGAATATTTTTCTTACACATTGATTATTAGCTATTGGGTCATTGAACGTACACTTGGAAGATGCTCGGATAATCAGTCTTCCATTATACCACTCGTAGATTGTGATCACAAAAAGAATCTCTTTCGTCAGACTGACACCGTTAATTATGAAAGATATCTATTGTAAATGACACGTAGGTTGCTGCATAATCATACGAATTGTATCAATCACCTGCGGAATATTAATGAGATCACTCATGATTAAATTTAATCAGTACTCGAGTGACAATCGTATATTTAACCTAATTAACTTTTATATTATATTACAAGTGTGTGGTGCGAGCTGTCTTTGCTGTTGTAAAGAAGAACATCAATTTGAAAAACTTGATGAAAGATATTTGTATCAATGGTGGTGTGTCGGAGATTTTGGTGAGTCAAAAATATTTCTCAAATTTTTTATATTACTTTTGCACCGTATTATTCGATAAAGTAGAACACCTGTTTAATATACTACATAATTATTTTGTAATTTAATAGATGAAGAATACTATTATTTTATTTAGGAAAATACTGTCTATATAAATATTAGCGAAAATCAGATAACCTAAAGAATAATATCCTTCTGTCTCTTAATAATACTCTATCAGTCTCGTTTTTCGCGCACTTAAACGTAATTTTATTATTTAGTTTTACCATTATTTAAATGATAATTTATTTAAAATAGATCTGACTTAAAGTTAAATATGAAGAACGAATTCAATGGTTAAAAATATCTATAAGCTTTAGAAAATAATCACAAATAGTATTATGTGTGTGTGTGTGTGTGTAAGTATCTCTAATTTATATGAAGCAATTTATTATTTTTTTATTTTGCTTATATCTTATTAGTATTGACAAGACAATTTCGCGATAAAAGATAGGTAGCCGCAAAAGGAAAGAGAGATGTGGTTTGGTGTGATAAAAACAAACGTTCCGCGGCTGAATTGTCAATGACAATGACTGATCCATCGTACGTACATTGTGACCGAAGAAAAAAAGTTTAAGAGAGGGGACATGTGGAGGGAACTGGTTTAAATATTTTCTGGGCACGTGTTTTACATAGGTAGAGATATACTCGCTCCTCCGGCACGCTCGAATGTATAAGGCCCGTCCAGCTATCTCGGGTCAGATCTCGACGGTGATCTTCAGCTCTCATTTTTTCGTATGGTCGCTATTATGCTCGTCCACGAGGGTCTCTCGGAAACTCGTTCGTGTGCAGAAAGGATCTTCCGACGATTATTAATTATCACGAGTACTTAGCTTTCGCGTACGAAATTAAGCTAGATCTGTGTTCGAACGTTTATTTCTTTCATTGCTTTGAATTTTACACTCTTATAATATAATCCATATAGATCCAATAATACGGATTTAAAAAAAACAAAAAAAAAAAAAAAGAAAGAGAAAAACAGAAAAGACAAAAGAGATATAGATTAAAACAGTCATTTTGAAGCAAAATTGAGAAATTCTCGTGTGGGATAAGATGAAAAATATACAGAGGCGAAGCGTTTAAGATCGAAGAGAGAACCGGGTTGTTTTCGAAACAAAATGTTCACAGACAAAGAAGATTAATGCCAGGCCAGTTGCGGCATTTTCGACCAGCGAAACGGCGACGTCGATCCCAATATACGACTCGCAACGGGCATGGTAATAATTAGAATTAATTTAGGTGGAACGTTAAATCTAGGCGAGTGGGCCCTCGAACAGGAATAACCCAACTGGCTCTGATTAGTCTTAATGTGTTAATTAGAGAAGATTGCTCTCTGCCAATTCCTCCACTCCCTCTTCTTCTTGTTCGTTCCACGGCCTTCGTACGCTGTCGCCAAACTGGACGGTAGATGGCAAGCCAGTTTGCCAATGGGAAAGACAGGAAGAGCAATAGAGAAGGAAGGCGAACGATGCAGAGTTTACCAAGTATCATATTTTACCGGGCATCAACGTACCGACAAGCACGCACACAATCCTGTCCACGCACACGCGCGTGGCAGCAGATCATTAATCACTATTATCTCGGGGTAATTTTTCTTCGATATAATTTCGTCTGTTTACCCCCGCGAGTTGGCGCGCGAGCCTGCACACCATGAAGACGAGGACAAGGCTCCGTTTCGAAGAGTGGCGCCGGTTCTTCTCTTTTCCTCTTACCATCGGAACGTCCTCTGCCTCCCCGGTTTCTTCTTCGTCTACGTTGTGTCCTCCATCGCCTCCTCTCCGCCACCACCACCTTTTCTCGTCCTCGTCTTCTTTTCTTCCTCCTCTACTTCATGGTTCGTGAACTCTCGACATCGACTTTATGTGTACACACGCCTGCAGCTTCGTTAGCCTCAAAGTCGACGTGTTTCCCACACCGATGACTGTCAAATCAGGTCTCTTCTTTTTGCCACGTGAAACGCTCCTTTCGGCCCCGCACTCCACAATTTCTATACCGCTGATCAAATCGCGCGAATCCTTATGCTTTCGATATTACACCATATCGTCATTTCGTGGCACTCTTCGTCATGCTATATAACTTGGTTTGGCGAATCCGAGCTTCCATTACTTACTCGAAAGCGAGTTCTTAAAGTATATTCGGTCGTTTGTAAGAATAATCCATTGTCGTTGAGCTGTTTGAAAAATTCGTAACATTTTTGTATAATTAACGTTGTCTATTGCGTATCTGGTCACAATGGACGATATCTCTTTTATCATAAAAAACTCATACAAAGTCATAAAAATGCAAATTAAAGGAGAAAGTTGGCCAAATGAAATTTTCCCAATGCAAATTCTTCAGTTCGTTTAATTTTTTGTTTAATGTTTAGTATTCCGAGATCAATTGTTAACATTTACCTACAGTTTCTCAGCAAGTCAGATGCTGTAATTACGTGTTTCATTTAACATTTCATTTGGAAATAATAACGATACCTTAGTGCAATTTAAAATACAATATCCATTTTGCATATTTTGGCATGTCTCATTATCATAAATACTCACAGGGCTACTAATAATATTATTTGAAAGTCCTGTTCACCATTCTCATCGTTTCCGGTAGTTACCAAAATCTGACGTAATCTGAGTATTTTATTGAATTAGCGATTCAAATTACGTGGCACGAAGCTAAATCGAAAATAACTATGCGTGGGCTGCGCATCAAGAATTTGATTATTCTCTATTGGTTCATAATTCTATTTAATCATCGTATACATTAAACAGTTACAATGGCCCGATAGCCTTATCTGGAAGCACCGTAAGTCGTGAGAGGCTTGAAATTAATAATCAGTGATGCGTGTAGTCGAACGAAAGATTCTGGCCGCAAAACGATTTTCCTCTAATTTCTCGTAACTTTCTCGAGACTTTCACGAATTATCACGGAAGCATGTCGCTGGCGAAAAATGGTCACAAATCGAGCGTAAAGATTTATGGTTTATAACTTTCATATAATCCGAGATATTGTCACTTTTGTGATCTACATAAATTTTGCTTATTGCTCAATAAACCATCGCTTTCTACGATTTTCAAATTATTCCCTAATTTGGTCATTTGCAGGTAGCGTCGTAACTTTATTGCTTCCCAATCGTAATAATTGGTAAGATTTGAATTTAATTTAGTACACGCGTTTTGTTCCCTTTGCAACTTCCTTCTACTTATCCACGAAACGTAATTATTCTAAAACCGGTTATATCTTTTCATTTATCGGAACTACGAAGAGAAAAAGAGATTCGTCAAATACTTGAAAAAAGTAGCAAAAATCCAGTTGGTGTCACTCGAGATACCACTTTCGTTTCTTTCTCTTTGCCTCTTTCTAGCGTTAAAACACTAATTCTTATCCAACCACTTAAAACTGAAGTAGCTATTTACACAGTTAATGCAAGTACTTGTGCGTGTACCTAGCCCGAAGTAAAATTCAGGAGAGGAGTTTTAACTTTGCGTTGGTCTGATCCCTGGGCTATTTCAACCATATTTACCTCGATGAATATGCACTTAATATTGTCTTTATACTAGTCGTTAAATTTATGTACAAATTGCTGCACTAATTCTTTCGTCACGATGAAGCATGCGTGCAAGCTTTTCCTCTGACGCATGCACGAGTATGTACATTTTCTTAAATGTATTACTTCAAGCAAGACGAGTGAATATTTTTAACAAGTTTTATTTTCCTAAGCTTTATTCTATTCGGTTATCACCCTGTTACGTCCATTGTTACTGGCAAACAACAACAAGTTGTTCGTTTATACTAAATTATTAAAATTCGAGTAAAAATACTTTCGGTAGGTGACTATTTTATATTTTCCTAGTTGTTCTTTCCTAGTTTTGTGTAGAATAAAAACTGAGGTTATAGGCATTTTGCCATTTATCTTAAAGTGGCGTTACACCAGGCGAATTTTTTATGTAAATCAAGAACGTTATTAGCTCGCACTACAAATATGGTTTTTTAGCGTGATATATTATCGATACGGATCCGCCTGCGCCAGAGAGAAATGTAAGCTTAAGGTTTGCAAACGACGCAATGAACGTCGATGCTTAAATAAATGATAGTGTTACCTGAGAGTAACGAGAGTGCCACGGAATTATATGTTTCACGTTACATAAGGCCCCCCATTATGCGTTAAGTCTTCGTTGTATCTACCTCCCCCCCCCCCCCCCCTCCTTCCTACTCTGTGTAGCATCCTAGGGACTAACTATCCTTCGTCCAAAGACTAACTAAGTGACTCTGAGATCCTGTAGATCTTTCCACGAGATGATGGTCATTCGACCAACGGGTATAAATCACCTAAGAGAAGTGTCATCCTGGGGTCCCACCTATCCTCCCCCCATCCCACCGCCCCCGGCATTCCTTCATTTGAATGCAACTCTCCTTCATCTGTCTCTTTTTGCTCTTCCTCCCTTTTCTCTTTCCAGCGTGACATTATGAAACATAGGCACACGTAGCAGTAAATGAATATTGTATCAGTTGTCTTCGTCGTCGCCTCTTTTTTTCCGAGTCATTGTAGCAAGGTCTCTCTACGTAGCCTGAACTCTGTTGGGGTGCAAGAATGAAACAAAGGGTCTTTACGATTGTTCACAGTGAACGCTGACAAACGGAGTGCTCGCAGAATTCCGTACGACCGAGATTTTTTTATCGTTTCGACCGGTAGGTATTCCGTTGTTTGTGATTCGTCGTCGATCACTCGTTTCGTAGATCGAACGGTGCGTGATCCTCAAATATAATTCCATTACACGCGTTCGGTGTAAACCAATTCCTTGGATGTGATATTCAAAGTTTGTTTTCAGCTGAGGGAAGAGCGAACGGCGAGTTCAGCAGGTCGTGAGGTGTTCTTAATTAATCACTCATATTCAATAACGAGAGATAGAGCGAGAAGTCTTTGAATGCATCGACGATGATCGTGAGGATTATCTGTTCGTTCGAGCACATTAATAATTAGGAAGAGAACGAAGGAGAGAAAAAGCAAGAGAGTTAGTGGTATCACTGTTACTCAGTGTTGATTTGATCAGCCTGTCTGGGATTCTTCGTCTGTTGTAGATGGAATACGACGCGAACGAAGAAGAAACAATTATTAAGGTGCTTCGAAAAGAGATGTTTTCTTGTTCGTTAAATTAATACGATTTTTATTGCGATCTCTGTCATTCTTCTGTTCGCTAGAAAGGAATTTTTCATAATTCTTTAAACGTTTCTCACCTGGCCAGAATTAAAATTTCTCTACACGAATGCGGGAATTAAAAGTAACGACAAAAATCATTTTATAACTGACGGAAGCATTTCTCTTTATAACAATGATATTTATAATAATTGGAAGAATAAATAAGAATTAGACTATCTACAAAGTCAACAAATTAAACAAATACGCCTTGGGCTTCGAACGTAGAATCACAACCGTAAAGTCGCGGACTGACCAGTTAAGATCTTCGTTAATTATCATCATTTATAATTGTCTCTTCCCGTGCCTTTCCTCCCAGTAAAGCTGGTCCTCGCAGAAGGGGAAGAACAAGAAGAGAACCTGCCTCTTCCTTCTCTTTTCTTCGAGGTTTAATATTTCAAATAAATGCGTGCATTAGCGCGCTATCTCGGCGTGATCCTCTGTTGACTATTAACAACGTCGACCGAGCCACTATTATGACTTATCTGACCAGGGACCAGAATACAATACCACCCCCGGTTTCACCCTCTTTTCTCCCTTACTATCTTTAACAACATCGTTCGGTAACATTCTACGTTTAGTACGGTATAAGAATATAAACGTGGAATACGCATATTTTAATTTGCATATATATATATATATAAATTTCTAAAATGAATTCTTTAAAAAGTAACCAAGTCCATTATTTTAAACTTGGCTTTCGGCAAAATCGTGTTATTTATGAGGTGATCTAATATTTCCTTTCTTTTTTTTTTTTTTTTTCTTCTTTTGCAATTATAAATGTACAGAATAGTTGCGTAAAAATGTTGGCTATATTTAATAGGTGGGAATTGAATTTTGATATTTATACCCGATTAGACGACAAAGTACTTTGAAAGGCATCCGGTAGCACATTAATGACTGATGGCCAACGAACGCGACTAGGATAGGCTGTTCGTAAATGAAACTACCTGCTGTACGGTTTTCACCGACAGTCGTTTGTCGTTCCTTTCATTTTAGCCCGTTCTAGCCGAGCCCTTACTACTTCCTTATCGATGCTTGTCGTCTCTTATTAATGAGCCGAAGATAAATTCGGAGACACGACACGGTCGTGGCTACTTGGGAGGGCGCCTTCCTCATATTTCTAAACGAAGAGAGACGAAATCGTGATAGAGGGTGATCCACATCGTCTCGACTAAAGATACTCTTTTGCTGTTTAATGACAGCGTAAAACCTGATGATTAATTCGATACTTGTCTCTGTCACTATAGTCTCCCACTTCACGCGAATCATATTTTACCCCTTTCCTCGTTCTTCCTTTCCTCTTCATAATCTTTCCATTACGTCGATCGAGTATTCATTTTTCTTACATCAGAAACAATTCTGACGCTTGGCGAATAAACAAAGCCGCAGAGCACAGCAGCCGGCACTTCGTACGAGGCGGAACCGAAAGTTCGCTTTTCATAAATCTCGTTTAGTTTATGCGTTGAGCAAACCTCGCGAAGAGAATAGAATTTCATCGCGGTATGTCTTATATTCCTATCACGAAATAACCGAGTAAAGTAAGGTCGAAATATTATGATCTTCGATGGATTTTTATATCGAGAAAAAAGAAACGAATGATCATTGGATTTGGACAAGAGAGCGTTTAAAGAAACTCTTTGGATTTAAGTGATTTATTTCTTCCGAGAAGAGAATTTCGAACGATCGAAGATGACGTTCAGTAATGTGTGTCCTTGTACGCGTTCAATTACATTAACTACATAAATCTTGATCAGTACGGAATTACAAGGAATTCTTAACGAGAATAATACAGCTTATGAATGCTATCGAGGGAAAAGCATCGTCGGGGCAAATGTTGGTTCACGAATTTGGTATCACCGTTGGACCGCACCCTTTGGCCATGGGGGCCCACTTGCTTGCCCTCTTGAAAAAATACCACACCCCCCGCCGTGAGCGAGTCCCCTCTCCCAGCTCTTCTCTCACTCCTAATATATATTTAATCAGGCCCAAAAGTACGCTGGCGCGCGCTCGCGCGCTCATGCACAGGGAGTTAAAGGCTGGACTCACACTTGAGTCGTTCGATGGCAACGAACACAGCTGACCAGGAACATTAAGCTGACACCCACACGAACGAGCCAGAGAGAAGCCTCTCTCTTCTTCTCTCTCCCTATTTCCCTCTGTTTCTTTTGCTCGTCCACTCGTTTCTTCTTCTTTCGTTTTATCCGCCGTTCTTTCTATTTCCTTCCTCCTTCACCGAGTGGATTCGAACACCTTTTTTGAATCAGAGGGTCAAGCGACTTGGCCGTAGATCATCTTAATGCCTCCATTGTTGTTTTAGGACGCCCGCAACTATACTGGGTGTCCGCCGCGATAATGTCGATGTATCGCGCACACGGCAGAACGGAAGAAAGTAAAAGAACGAAAGCAGAAAGGGAAAAGAAAGATTTTATTGACCAAATTCAATGGGTGTGCCTATCGTTTCTTGAACGTTTTTAGGTACGCGTTCGAAAGAATCGCTCTCTAACGCATCGAATATCGAGTCTTCGATGTGTCTGTATTTATATCATGGCGGAAAGCGAAGTTTTATTCCATTCTGGATAATCCGTCGCGGCGGTCTCTCCGCTCGCAATACTATCTATCTGCTCGGAAGCACCTTAAATCGGCGATTTTTCACGGCTACAGCAGAATATCTGCGTTTGCTCGGTCCGCACTCTCGGAGTCATTCTTTCCTTTCAAAGTATCGCGGCAAGAGCGTTACGTTTCTAGTCGATTTATCAAGCGAGAATCGTTATTATACAACGCGCATCGTGTCGGTTTAATGGTTCCTCGACGGTTCGCCACTCACGAAATTACAATAATCTCGGCCATAAATTGAGCCATTATGTCGATTCTGTATTATTCGCTTTAATGTGACTTTCAAAGGGGCAGCGGTTGCTTATCGAAAATTCTTTCCCGCGGCTACGAACAAACCGTGTAAGACTACCACATCGACGGGGATCAGAAAAGATTTTCGTCGGACCAGGTACATTCGATTTCAGCTTAATTCGCGGCCGCCGTGTTCCTTCTGCTTCGAACTCGTTAACAACGGATTACGATAATCGCGAGGATGAATCGAACAATTATAGGAATTGCGCTCTATCCGTTGTAGCGAAACGTTTAATAGCCCAAGACTGAGCGTTCAAGCTGCTCGATCGCTAACGCTGTGACTTTGTATCGCGGCTGGACGTGTTCGAAATAATCGCGGCAGTTTCTTTCGAACATTCCGGCTACGCTGCCTCGCGGTCTGCTTTTTCGGTACTTTCCAACGATTTCAGGGCCCGGCGCGGGCATCGGCGAACAGGAAAGGCCACTCTTGGCCGGCTTGTAAATCCGCCGCTCCTTGTAAATCCGCCTGTAATTCCGGGCAGGGACGCGAGTGCGAGAGGCCTGCTAAGGAGAAAGAGAAAGAAGAGTTACGGCCGACATGAATCGCGAATTATCCTTGGAAACAGGCCGCGGTAGACGCCGGAGGTCGCAGTCGTTGACATCGGAAACTACTTCGATCTTCGATTGCCGGCTCGTGGTCCACCTGGCCAGCGATCGCCATCCAAAATGCTCCCAGGATCGAAGCGAACTTTCGCTTCGAAAAAGTGTTTTCTTCTTGCTCGAAAGCAGATTTATTCGTCGTCGATCCTCTTGCTTTTACTCATCGTGTCCCTTGTAATGAATTTCTTCTCCTGCCAACCGTGCAGTACGATTTTACGTTTAGAGAACAGTTGTGCGAACGTACTGTTGCGCGAACAAATATTTGATATTTAAGGTTAAAGTATAGAAAATGTTGTTATTACTATCGACACGTGGGAAGTACAATGAGAAATATCACGCGTTCCATATTCTATTGAGTAGGATGGTTCTCGAAACGAGTATCGAAGTCGTTAAACGTCGAAGTCATTCAAGATGAACGCAGAGAGCAAAATCTTTGTTGATCGTGCTATAGACTCGTCTAGTGGTACAAGTTTGGTTGTCCACGGTTGAGTTTGCGCGGAGGTGGGAGGAATAAATGCACGAGAGCACCAGTGATAAGGCGGTTGAAAAGGTGGACGGTGAAAAAGGGAGGAAGGGAGATCAGGAGAATCAGAACCAGCTTGACTAATCCGGCTGTAGATCGGATCTTGCATCAATAATCTTAATAAAGCTACAACTACTTATGCTAACGTGGAGCAGGCGCAAAGGTGGTATCGCAAAGGCTCTCTTCTAGTTCCAACGTTTCGATCCACAAATCCTTCGACTCGATTTGAACTCATGCTCAAGCTCGGAGCGTGCTTTTTACCTTAGTTTTGAATCGTTTTATCGTCTCGCGAGACATAATGCGATTATTGATTTCAAAGCTGGTCAAGTTAGTATAATACGCGATAATGAAGGAAGATGATCTAGAAACCGTTCTTGGTTTAAGAGATTTCTACTTATCGCGAGAATGAGAAGTTCTTTTATCAAATGGGTGAACTTCAGCGATGATAAATAACTGAATTTCTACAGAGGACTATCGCAGAATGAGAGACTGTGGCGCAAGTTGAAGTTGACGATAATCGTGACAATATCAGTCTGTCAGGTGTTAAAGGAACTTTCGAGGAACAGATGATTTACTTCCACAAGATCATTCGTTACAGCAAGCATTACGATACTAAATTCTAGGGTAAATTTAAAAAATGATGTTCGCGGCATCGTCACTTTTCTCTGCGTTTCAATTTATGGAATTGAAAAACTACAAAATGTAGCTGTAAAGAGCTCCATTTGTAAAATAATCTTTACCAGCTACTACTACTTATATACCTTGACATGACCAACGCGTACAGCATTTCAATTTCAAATCCCAACCTCTATCCGCATGCGATTCCTTTTGAAGGTTTTTCGCGTGGCGATTGATAAGCACGCGAGGTAATATAAATTACACGTGTGTAACTGGCGACTATTGTGTGAAACATAACCAGTCATATCTTACACGACCAAGTTAAGATATATTCCCCCGATAAATAAACGCATGGGCATTGTAGTGGATAAAGTTTAAACACGACTCGATCTCGTGCGCTTCCTCCAAGAGTACACGCTCGAAATTTAGGACCCCCGTTACATGCCGACGAATTTCATGCTGTAGGGTGTTATACGTGGCGAGCGACATAAAACCCGGCTCGTAACGACGTTTGCTATAGAGATTTCTCTGCTCTGGTCCTCTCACCCCATATAGACTCGGATGAAGGAGGTTAAGGCTTCGTCGGGTGGTGGGGCAAGGCAGAGTGGGTGGAAGGCACTTGGCATATGCATAAGGGAACCTTACCGGTCTCCGACACCTTCGAACTGCTAAACCTCCACCCGAGCCTTTTTCTTCCTGGAACCTTTCTGGCTTTTGCCCAGGCATCGTTCTTTCGTTGGTTAATTAGATTTTGATGGCCGGCATGAGCATTTGCATCCTTTATCCCAGGAACCCGCCATTCTTCTCGCGTTCGCTCCCTCTGTCCTTGTTTCAGCCGTTTTCTTCCTTTTTCCCCCTTTTTTTCTTTTGCTCCGCGCGCTAGCAAAGAGGAAGAGAAGTATCACGGCTCTTCGACCAGCGTCCTCTTTTTCCTCTCTTCTTTTCGCGTTATCCTCTCGCTCTGCAGGGGAGAGCCGTTTAGGCCATCGGATGCTTAACTCCAAAGCGATTTAGCGGCCCAGGGGCCAAGTGTCAACAAGCCGGCATTGCTCAGGTACGTACCACCTAACAGCAATATCCGAACGACTGGACCCCTCGACCGATCCTTCCCCTATTCTTTCGTTCTTTCCCCTCCTTGTTTTGCGTTTGATCAAATCTCGAGCGCGGTGCTGGATTATGGGCATCGACGAATGCGATCTATGCGGTACGCAGGAATGAAACGGTGACAAATGTAAGGAGACTTTGCCGCTGACGATATGTCCGGTGAGTACGAGGAAAGAGTAGGATTATTTGTATATAGTTTATTTTATGGATGATTAGAATAGTCAAGTGGGATGATATAGAGCCATGTGAACGATGAAAATCTTACGAATTCCAGAAATCTTACAGCCATATAAAAGAACTCGCAGGAATTCACGATAATTCTCTAAGAAGCGGTAATTCGACGACAAAGTCTTTAGATGCTAATTAATTTTCTTTTTCGCCATCGTTAATGCTTCTATCGACTAGCAACGTAACCACGTCTCAACCTCTCTTATAACATTCTACGTACCAACGTCTGTAAAAAAATACTCAAGTTTAATCGGTTATCTATTCAAAAGAGATTACGCGGTCTCCTCTAACGTACCCGATGAAATCCGCGAATCAGACTGGTTAGAAAAGCGTTTCGCGCGCCAGAAATTCCGTCACGACGGGGTCGGACGAACGAGAATACCTGGCGTGAGGGCAAACGTCAAAACACACCTCGTCCACCCACACGTATATGGCCGGTCGTTCGACCGCGTACACACTAACAGCTAAGATTCCTATGGAGCAACCAATGACTGGAATGACTTGCACTCGATGTCGAACCGAAGATACCTCTTGGTCTTCGTTTCTCCCCTCGGCCCCGACATCTCTTCTTCTCTCCTTCTTCGATTTACCAAGGAATCGCGGCCTCTGTCGGACAGGTTATCTTCTTCGAGGGAGGTGCAGGCTTAATTTAATTAATTCCATGCGCCATCTTGACAAGTGTGCGCCCCGTACGCGCATCCAAAGAATAATTTTCATACTCATCCACCTTCCTTTCCCTTCTTTCAGTCTCCCCTGCCTCTCCCGCGTCTCTCCCCACCTTCTCTTCTCTTCTTTCTCAACTGCCCCATACTCTCTGGTCGCTCGAACCGTTTCTTCGGTTATCAGATCCCCGATTCATACTCGTCAAGCGCGAGCGAAGTGGTACCAAGAGTGAGAGAGAGAGAGAGAGAGAAGAGAGAGAGGAAGGGGGGGGAGAGAGAGAGAGAGGCGATCACCACAGGGGGAGGCAGGAACGGGAGGGAAAAAAGAACGCGGTTTATCCGCTCCCATCTCTCCGGGGTCATTTGTCTTTTTGATGTCGCGCCGTATCTGATTCGTTAATTGCGAGACCTCGCGTGTGATCGACTCTCTTCTGTACGCACGAAGAAGTGGCAGGTCGGGGCACCCAGCCGATATTTGGAATTGAAAAGATTTTTCGGAGATACCGAGAACGATGAAGATTTATTATGAAACTGTCATACTCCGTTATCGGGCGAGATCTTTTGAATATTGAAAACCTCTGGTCACCTTAACGATTATTAGAAGCCCCTTTCGCTGTTCGTTACGTTCGTTGCGCACGGATATTTGTACAGGGCCACTTTATACAAGAACGGTTCTCGACGATGAACATTCGATTATTCGGATAACGAAACTTTTACAAAATTAGCGTTTCATTAAATAATGTCATGTAGCGTTTTTCACGGTGAGAAGAACTTTAAGTAAGGTCACATACTTTGGTCGCTTCTCGTTGATACGTAAGATCTAACGACGCTTTTTCCGTCCGGCAACTCTTTTCGATGTTTCGGTCGAATTCACCACTTTATATATTTAACAGAAGTTCCGTCCAATTTCATCAAATATAAGCGCACTATATATCGATTGTCAAACGAGCCATAAAGTTTCCAAGCAACGTCGAATAGATGTAACGTTTGTTTAAAACATATATTACGCTTACATAAAATTGAGAATTTGTTTGTATATTACATCGCCAAAGCATTAAAATAATCGACTGCTAGTAACATCGTACTCAAAGACGAACGAAAGGTAGGCGAATAATATGCTGAAAAAGACATTAAATCACGAGCAGGAACGTACCTACGTCACACGTCGAATCACGGAAAAAGGGAATTAAAGAAGCTACATTGAAACTTCGTATACAGGATTCAATTTTATCTCGCAATCGGACCAGTTTGATCGAGGATGTCGGTGAATTATTTTTAAGCCGGCAAACACGCGTGATTCGAGCAGTTTTCTTTACATTATTATCTTCGACGTCTGCCACATCATCGCGATCATTTTGCAAAATCATTTTCAATAATGTCCCGCCGGACATCCAATATTTGCATATAGTTACTGTCATTTTGTTCAATAACTGTCTTCAACGTGTCCGGCACGCTTCAAATTCGTCCTCTCGTTTCTTTTCTCCAATTTCTACGAGACTCGTCCGCAACCTTGCTCGATACACCTGTGCATCGTGTGCGTTTTTATAAGAGAGATACAATTTATTTATCGCCGCGCGACTCACCGCGATGGATTGGACTTTGTATGATTTAGTACGGACGCCTCGAAAAGCGGTTGGCCGGGGCTCTTTTTTTTTAAAGAATACCAGTAATTACGAACAGCGAAGGGAACCCGTAAAAGCGCGCGATCCGTCCAGGCACTTTGCGTTCCATTCGCGGTTGCTCGCGGCGATCCTGGCGTTGAGCATCACCCGAAGGAAGGAAAGGAAGAAAGACGGTCCATCATTTAAGTCGCTGGCCTCAAACCTTTAGCGCAGATTTATGGGTAATCGAGGGGCCAACGCCGAACATCATCCACGAAAGCAGCAAGGGCTTCACGCTCGTCAATTGGCAGGGAACGAAGGAGCAAGGTCCAAGCGAAGTCGAAAACGCGAGAGAGACGCCGTGTCGTGAGACGAGAAGAGTGAATTTATGTATACTACACACGCATCGACGTTGCTCTCCGTTGGTTCACAATGGAAGTCGAAAGTCCCCCGGCTCCACGCCGATGGATCGATTACGATCTCTATTCGGACGTGTCGTGCCCCGGGGTGGTATTTAAAGTCCCTAATTTCCGATCAATCAAAAAACTTTTCGTGGAAGTAAAAAATGAATCACGTTGCGTTGGGCGGATCGCCGTTAACTAGACGCACAATGGCTCGCATTAGAGGAGAGAGGAGGACCCCTCTCTCGTTGGAGAGTTGGCTCTCGCTTCGTCAGTGAGCCGGTGGCCACCGATAGCACAGGGTGGCTCACGAGGGAGAGAAAAGGACCGTGGCGTAAGATTCTCGATACCGAACCGAACGAAGAAACACCGAATACGTGCCCGGACGCGAGAAGGAGAAGATGAGAGATAACTTCTCTCTTCATTGGGAACACGAAGAGAAATAGAAAACGAAGACCGGCTTGTTGAGATTGGGTCGCTGCACGGGGTGTCAAGGGGGCAGCTGGGGTGAAAGATCTCAACGTCGATAACTAACTCGGTGTGATCACTGAAAAATGGCTGTCAAACATTCTTGTCCTTTTAACTCGCGGGAGCACCCCACCCACGGGGACCAACGTCGCGTCGCCTTTCTTCAACCAGCATAAGCTCCTCTTTCTACCTTCGCTCTTTCTTCTCGTCCATTTTTACCGAAACCTCGTCGAGACCAGACTAATGGTTCGTGTCCGTGACGGATCGTGACTCTTCCAGAGAACCACGGATCGCTAATTTCTCGGCTATGCTAGATATCGGGATTTCTTTTCCTCGGGATATTTAAGCATTAGAAGAAATGCTACGGAACGCCCTTTTCGGAAACTGATTCCAGAATCAGTAACTAAACTCTCCGTAAAATAATTTTATAGAGACACGTATCGAGCAAAGCAGCGATAATAATTTGCAAATTCGATACTTAGAACGTTGTTATTGTTTTTCGATATTAATTGCTATTTCGTTGGAGAAAACCACGCGTTTCACTGCCTGTGGTTGTCATTCTTTAATAGAATCGCCGTTTCGAGTGTTCTGCCTGTGTCGTCGAAATTTCACGCACGTATCCACACGTTGTTACAGACGATGGAACACAGAGACGTTGCTCGGTTAAAGTCACCAGCAGTCACTGGCAAGATTATGAACGAGCTCGAGTTAAGAAAGGATCGCCCCGTGCGAGGGTTGCCCCGTTTATATTTATTTATTTTTCACCCTTCTACGGGTCGATCTTTTCTACCCTAACGGCTGGTATAAATTCTTCTATAAATGGCTCCTTAGCGACAACATTACTGCCAGTTCTGCGAGACAGGAAGGAAACTTGGCGACGACGCGAGGAAGGTTCGCTAATTTCTGAGTACTCTGTCTTTTTATCGTTGAGGAGTACCATCCTCCAGAGTGATCTTTCAATAACGTAAAGAAGTACACCACAAACGAATTTAAAGTAGGAGGAGAAGAAAAGGACGACCGCCGTACTACCATAATTTATGATTTACAAAGCAGACATCTTCTTATTTTTTGCTTGTTTCCTTCTACTCGATCTTTGTCCACCATCGAGACAAATTTTAATGTTCGATCTTGCTACTTATCCTGCCATTAGTCTAAAGTTTATCGAAATTCAATTTAACGATAACTACGAACATCGCGAATCAAGGCAAGAAATGCATAGGTCAAAAAGAAAAAAAAAAGAAAACAAAAAGAAAAGAAGAAAAAAGAAAAGGAAAAAAGAAAAAGGAAAAACGAACTTCTTAGCGTATTTCTTCGCACACCAAGGTTTCATCCGCTAGTATCTCAAAGGATAATCAAAGAAAGGAACGACTCGATTCCGATACGTTATTCTCGAAGTCTGGAATTATCGTTAGAACGAAGTTAAGCGGCAAAGTGTTTTTAAAATGTTACGATTGTCAGCAATTACGTGAGAGTTGAAGAGAGCCATATAAATCGGAGAAGTTACTCCGCTAGAATACTTAATACGACGAGGAGATTTTTCGAGATGATATAACCGACGCGATTATTCCAATAATTACCCGTTGAATGGCGGTTGAATGCCGAAAACGTTCGACTACAAAACACTGAAAACCGAGACCAAATACGGGCGAAGGATTAATCAATTTGAAATAATCCGGATCGGCGAGGAAAGAGCGGTGATCTTTCGCGGCAAACGTGCGCAGCATCCAATCCGCGAATCAACGAGGATCGACGAGAGGCCGGATGGAGCACGACGGTGGTAGGTGGAAGAAGGGGCAAGGAAAGGGAAAGGAAAGGGAAAGGAAAGGAAGAATAAAGAGGAGGGAGGAGAAGAGAAGGGAAGAGGAAAGAAGAGAGTACACGGAGAACATGGCGAACGAGGCCGAGAGGAGAGTAGAAGAGGCCAGGCTGGTCCCGCGTGTTGCCCGGGGGTGCCAACCGCAGGATAATAATTTTATAATTGGGGGAATTACTCCGGCTCGCCGTGGTACAGTCCCTGTACGTGGCGTGGGAGGGTCCACCGACATTGTTTCCATCCGGACGGACGGGATGGTGATCTCTTCACCGGCTGTATCTCCCTTGGGACGAAGCCGTGGGTGAGATATGGCCGCATAATCATCGAATCATTATATCCACTCTCGAAATACCACGGGGCCGGAGCCACGGCCGAATTATAAAATTACGCGCAGCTTACTCGTTAAAAACATTATGAGCACTTTATCACAGGAACCGAAGCCTTCGGTGTGTATACCCTGTCGAGCGAGCCGCATCCTGTCTCGAGGAACGCGTCCTGAGGGCCTTGTCACGGGAAGGCCCGTTTAACCCGTGACCCGTAGGCTTTTCAGGTCTTTCGTAGAGGAGAGGAGAGGAAAAAAAAAAAAAATAACCAACAACCATTTGGCTATCAAGCTTTTCGACGGTGGATCACGAGGAATTATCGGCTATGAAGGGTCTTTCGTTCATATAGTTTTTATTCGTATTCGAGCGGGGTCGGCTGTTAGACAGATTTTGTTCGGCGAAAATTGTACGCAAAAGATGATTTTCCTACGTACTCCCCTCCTTCTTTCCTTTCTTTTCGATTCTTCGAACGCTTGCTCGGTTCGTTCTCTCTGGTTGAGCGAATACCGCGAGCTTCGAGCAACGTTCGGCCAACGGTGGGAAAGAGCGTTTTCAAGAAACGAACTGCTCGGTCGTTATCCCGAATAATTACCACGTAACCTTCGAACCTCGTGCTCTCTATCTATATCGGAACAAAGAAAGCGCGCGCGGTTATACACCTTCGAGAATTTTTCTACAGTATGTTCGCGGTAACTTTCCAGCTGGCGGCAGCGGCTGGTATTCCATTTCCTGATCTCCGCGCTTTTATCTGCCCCTACGGATTCTTCCTCGCTCCGATGTCTTATTTCCGCGCTCGCAATGACGAGATATCGAGAGCTCCTATCTTTCTATTCTAATATATCCAACATAGAAATGCAATACTCCCGAAGAATGTATTCCTCTCGGTAGGGTCGTTATGCGCGCAAAGATTGCATATAGCCCCTGCAGGTGCAGACTCCGAGGCCGGGGTCAATATTCCGGTGTCTTCGTGGAAGGACGGTACTCTTGGGATGTGCGCGTTGTTATAATTGCGCCTAACCGTGCCGGCCTGCAGCTTCGGTGTAATTATGTTTCGTATCGTTAAATCTTCGCCGCAATCTTGATCTCGACGTCGGAAAAAAAGGCCGGAGGTGGGCTGAATGTTACTTCTACAAACGTTACATGGGGATATTTAACATTTCGTGCATAACATTCGAAATGATCACCGAACACTCGTAACGAAAGATACTCGTTTCACGGAAACAGCTGTTTGCAAAATTATCCCTTTACGTCGGCATTTACCTACGTTGCTATATCGTGTTCTTATTAATTTTGTAGCAGTAGTATCGTCTTGATATCTCGTGCTCCGGAATTGATACGCTCATTATTCGAAGTGTTATTAAGCAGCTTGTCTTAAGACGGTGCCGAGACGATCGACTCGCTCGTAAAATCAATAAAGGAATCGTTCTCGGGCCTGCAATTATAACATTCGATTATTGAACCGTAAGATATTCGAGGTCGAATGCATCAGGCTTGGTACAGCTCGAGCGGGAAGAATGATTGGGTTCGCACGAAGAATGAAGATGATGACGAGACGAAGGAAAAGGGGAATTGGGAGGGCGGAGGAGGCGTTCGTATTTCGTGAGGCTGCTAAGGTCGCTGGTTAGTTGCTTGGAAATCGAAATAATGAGGCATCGCCTCCTGGGCATAGTCATTGGATCACGTGCCACTGCGGTCGCGATCATTTCCCATTATTATTGTTATCGATCGCCGTGCCCTACCCTGCCCCTCCCCTTTCACCTCTCCCCTCTTTCCTCCCGCTGCCCCTCGGCCGATATTGCGACGATTCGTGGTGTGCTCGACCGACCAATGGAAATAACTTCGGTAAATTTAACTCTCGATCTCGTTTCGGAATGTGCGTCCGTCGTTCTTTGATTCGTACTCGGCCCGATCCCCGGCCACTCGGGTGATTACAAAATTTTACACGATTTCTTTCCTTGATTTGTTCAGCATCAGCGATCGCCAGAACGTCTCGATCCTGCTCGTGCTCGTAATTTTAGGTTCAATTGAAATGTTCTCTGGAAAAGGATGCTTCTTCGTAGGACGACTATGGAAGAAACGGCTCTCGCTTCCAAGAACGCGTCAAATTTATATATGTAGACACCGAATATTACATCTGTCGGTTTATCCAATTGACAAATATTCTTTTAAATAGCCGCAGAAATAAGAAAATCAAACTTTGCTGTATCAATCTATTAAATTGATTGCTTAAACTGGCTTCAAAATCTTCAAAAACGAAATAAATTGTAAGTTACGAGCATACATATTATTTATAGGTATTTGACGTCTTGAATTCTGTACATTTAATATACCTATCGCTGTCGCGACGCTCTGCCGAGGAAATCAAATTATACTCTCAAATTTTTTCTCTTCAAGAATTCCATTCGAAGGAAATGGCATATATGCTCGGTTAGTCGTCGTTGATAAATTTTTAATCCTTTATCGCTAAACGTCCGATCATTACAGGGCAGAGTGTAGGTCGAAACTTTGGCAATAAAGAAGTTCTTGGAACTCGTACGGTTCGTTCATTACAACGAGTCGAATCGACCGGACGACCTTCCTTGTTGGTTTCATCCACTTAGGCAGATTCTTGAGCGAATTCCGGTGGACAGCTGGCCCATCGGCGAGCGGAGTCTAATCTAATCACCAAAAACTCACTCCACGCAGGGAAACTCCCTTCATTTCGTTCGCCGTATACCACCCTAGTACCCTTCCTCTTCAAACGGGAAGCTTACGAGAGTTAACAAACTTCAGGAACGCGAACCACACCACGAGAATCTTCGAGAGATGGCGTTTCATCCAGAGTTATTAGCAAAGTTCTCAATGCGCGAGAACCATCTTCTTAATTATGGCCGTTATATTCTTAGCGAAAGTTTCTAGGATTTCAGATTCCTACAATTCTCTCGCGGTTGTTATCTTACGTAATAAACTTTCTTTTCTTCTTTCACTTAAACTTAAGTCGTGATTCGTGCTCTTCAACTTCTTCCGTTGTATTGTAATCACGGATTTAACGAGGATTCATATTTATAGCATTTCATAGACATTACGATATTTATTTAATAATCTTGTTTCCTCTTGCACACAGTCTATTCGTCTATTCACCATGCATTGCTTCACGAAGCAATAGATTTTCCCAATTGGACAGATGAACCAGCGAATGTACGTATTCTGCGTTTTTTGCTGAAACGAGCAGCTGAAAATTAGACACGTACGGGACGGACAAGATTTTTTTTAACACAGTTCTCATATCTAACATTTATATGGTTATCTTCGTTTCTAAAACATTCCTACTTCAAAATAGGTCCACTACCTTGCTATAACGGTTCTCCTATCCCACCGATTCTCGTACTTGCTATATGTCAATTTTCCAATTTCGCGGATTCATGTCGCGTCGGTACAAAAAGTAAGAAGATCGTTGGTGAGCGACCAACTTCGAGCGGTATGGTGATTGATTACAAACGGTCGGTGTTAACAAGCGTTCGTTTTCGCGGAGAAACGTTCGATGGAATGGGAATACACGGTACGTCGTGTACGATCGGCGGTGATCGCTGTTACAAATCTGAAGCGCGGCGTAGAGTTCTCACACGTGTTATATCGGCGATCACCCACGACTGCCACTTGCGGCCCATTGTAGCTTGGCCGTTCGCGGAACCGTTGCGCGTGGACACGCGATCTTCGATGCGAACACGATCGAAAGTATCGATATAGAAGCCTCGGATGAGAGCTCGACTAGCAGCCAGGAACGTCCTCCTCTTCATCATCGGCACCAAGCATCATCCAGGCAAAGTATGCGCGGCGAACAGCTAAGTGCAGCTCTCTGTTAGAGGGTTCGCGAGCACAAGCTAGCAGAACGTTGTATAATGACCGGTAAGAGGTCGCGTCGAACGAAACATGGATGAAGAGACGAAGGGGAGGGAAGGCCGGAGATAGCCGATAAGTAGAAAATCGATGATTCGGAGGCATGCTAATTCCAGGTATACTACCTACCCGATTATCATGCTCTCTCTCATGACGGTGCTGCGCTTGCCGTTGGCATTAATACAACGAGATATCGCGGCTGGAGTCAACTATATGCACAGGTTTGATGACACTGCGTTCGGTCGCATTACAGGATAAAGAAAGAAAGGAGGAAAAAGCCAGGTTCTAGCTGAAATTGGCATGATGGAGTTTAAACGTTGTAATGCCTTGATGTAGTTTAGATACGTTCAGTCGTGGACTCTTGACATAAAAGGAAGACAAACGTTGCGTTTCGTTAGGTTACGGGCACACCTGAACAGAGGGAAGGGCTTTGGAAGAATCGAATAAACGTAAAGCAACGACGCCTTACAGCTTATGTTAATTAATTAATTACGCAAGTTGTTTAACGCGCGGTGGTTAGGTTAGTGATAACCTGGCCGTTGGCGTTAATACAACTAAAAATCGCTATCTGATCCGTACGCGAGTTTAATGGAAGTTTATTTGCTCGCGTTATGACAACCTTCTTCTATTCTTGCGCTTGATACCAATAATCCGTGCGCCGTGCGTTCACGCGCTCGTCCGTGAAATATATCGGGTTAGCGGTCCTCTCTACTTACGCGATTTGCATTCACATGTACGTGTATCGTCTTCTAGATTTTCTTGCTTCGTTTCCTTTGCGACCGTTCGATAAAGGGAACGATCGTTTACCGGTTTACGCCGCTACGTTTTTAGCGCGACTCGTAAATTCGTACGAACATCGCACGATCTTGCACAAACGTTGCTCTCTCTTGGTTCTCGGTGCCGGATCTGTTTTCTTGACATCCCTTCGCGGTTTATTTCTTTTTGTTAGTTTTCTAAAAGGAAACCTATCTCAATATCGTCTTGTCTGATCGAAAACACCCAACGAAAGTTTAGATATTTTTCTTAGAGCTTTCGTTTTTATTATCTATCTGTTCTTCGAAACGCTAGCATCGATATTCTAGTTATACGCACGATGAAACTTTTCGAGAATATTTAACTCACGGATTGATTATTCTCCAGGAATATTCACAGTGCTAGGTTAAACGCATAATATAATGGCAGGACTGGAGGGAAGAAAAACTCGCGCACAGGACGATTACGTGATCGGTCCCAGAGAAATAGAAGACCCAGCGAGAGGCCGTTCCCGCGGGGCTAATTACGGAGGTAAACTGTAATTAATCCGTTTTCGAGGAGCTTGTACACCGGTGCGGTTCATTGTCGAGATTTACCGGGTGTCTCCCCAGCGATCGTCTCTCTTGTCTTGGTGTGCACGCGCGCACCCCGATCTTTTGTCGGCACGGCCGCGTATAAAAGGGGTCGAACGTAGAGAAAGAGCGAGATAGACGGAGAAAAAAATACGGTCTCGCGGACCCAAAGGGTGCCCCCGCCTTTTGATTCGAAACCAAGCGGACCCGCTGAAAAAGAATGAATGGACGAGGGAGGATGTGCGTCAGGCGCTGCTTTTTCTTTTCTGGCATTTCTCCTCCTCCGCCCTTCATCACCCTGCTCCTGGCTCTATCAACGCACACACGCGCTTTAACTCCTTTTGTCCTCCGATCCTGGATCAAAATTAGCTGCCTTCCAGCCATCGCTTTGTTTTCTCTCTGCACGGGCCCCGCCTCAAAAAACTACTTATTACGCTAATTATACGCGGTGCTCTGCACAATCATCCCTCCTTCCATCCTCCTATTCCACCGCGGCCGCCTGACCCTCTTATTCGGTACGGTAGCGCTTGTCTGCGATTACCGCCAACTGTCGATTCGTCCCTGGTGTCGATTAAATCCGGTACTTAGTCTCCGCCATAGATATCATGCAACCTTATTGATTCCCTTGTCCCTTTTATTGCTACCACGGCTAGAGGACATCTTTCATGAATTTAATGACCATGATGTACGCTGTGCAGGATTAGAGTAACGGATTTCAATCCTCCGCGCGTTAATCTCAAACAGAATGTTGGTTTCTTTTGACATCTAGTTTAAAACGCGTATTTATGTTTTCTCGAGCTAGATTGTATTATAATCGTGTTACAAGGGCGCAGGAGTCAGGAATTTATTCGAATAAATTCCAATAATTTTTAGTTTCATTCGTTGGGAATACCGACGAAACTATTTACTAAGTTTTCTACCTATTTACTAACAGAAGTGGTAGTAGTAGAAGTGGTAGTTATTATTATTATTATTATTATTATCACCAATTTCGTAGTATCTTACGTTGAACACGGGTTAATTTATCCGGCCTCATCAGGCCACCGATCACGAAAGTGACATCTTGTACGATTCAAATACATCGCATCGATCCTTATACGTACACGTATTCGTCGTATTGATAGAATCAAAGCTGGAACGTGCATCTGTTACATTATACATCGGTGCGTTATAAAGAATCACCGACCGAGGACGTCGATTCGTCAGTCCACATTTTCTCTGACTAATTTTCCACACGCACAGTCGCTCATAATTTCAGTAGAATTAATTCATGTGGCCGGTCTGATGTGACTTTCAATGCCTTTTTCCCTTTCTCTGTCGCGTATAGCTTGCCTCCGTCGTATAATCATAACCTGGACGATAATGGCCGTGATGAAGGGTTAAAGAAGGGTGAAAACGTCGCCGCGACACCCCCGAACTCGTCCCGCGAACGTTAATTACTGTGTTTAAGGATAATTACGAGGCTTGCCCGGTTCGTGCGTTGCTTATTTCGTCGTGGCGTTCTGTGTCACCACTGTACGCTATGAAATCGGTGCACACATGAGTCCGTTTCGGCGTTAACACACAGATACCTGGGTTTACGTAGTGTGTACACGGTACACAGACACACGCACACGTGGCCACATGCGATCCGTAAGCGACGCGAGCAAAGCTGCAGATGCAGTCTTTGTGATGCTAATGCACAGTTTGCTAACACTGCATTGCCATCTCCCTGTATGCAATGAGACGGGATACGTTTCTGATCTCCTCGTTTTCTGTTTCGCTCTTATCTCCTACGTATTCTACGGTGTACAGATACAGATACAGATACATTTTTAAACGTCTTTTATTCTTTTTGTTGGTAAAAATAGCCCTATGTAGAAATTCATTGGAACAGCGTTTGTAAACTCGAGTCGTACTAATTTCCATTAAAGTTAATGAAAAATCAAGTCGCTATTATATCGATTGCAGCAGAAACATATTTTTTATAGTTTACGAAATTTCTTAAAGTCAATAGCATACGACATACATCGTTTAAAAGTATTTTTAATTTCACGTGGATCGTAGACAATTAGCAATTTGTTTATTACTCTTGAAACAAGGTTCGTCTTTCGATTTTTGAGCGAAATTCATCGTACATAATATATCACATATTTCTCGTATATAATTCATTTTCTTCGTGTTAGATCTTTTTGTCTTAGAAGATAGAAATGGAGAATAAGCTGTAAGGAGCAGAATTATATCCGAAGGAATCTAAGAAATAGTAAGAGAAGTTTCTTATCCGATGCTCTTAATTTTTTAATAAGGAATAATTACGTAACGGTAATGTCAAGATTCCTTGGAAACCCGATAGCAGCAAAGTCAAATTTGCCTCTTTGATCTCGCGTTACACCTCACCGTGCAAACATCGCTACAATGAACTAGATATTTACTTTATGCAAATGCTATTGGGTCTGAAAATATACTGCGGAACGTTTTTTTTAACTGGAATGCGTAAAAATGTGTTGCTGCGTGTTCTTTTCCTTATGAATCAGCTCGCTGTTTACTCAACCAACCACTTCGACTTAGCACTTGTTCTTTTTTCTTTTCTTTTCTTCTACAAGGAAATTATTCAGCGCCTCGTTCGCTTTCCGCCACAACGTTCTACATTTTCACTAATTCAAATAGCAGTAAATACTCCAATACACAAATCGTTATTCTCGTTTAACATCGATAGCGTATAATTCGCGCATGTTTACCTGTAAATAAACGTCGTTACTACGCTACTACTAATTAAACATTAGACTGGAAACGCAATATCCGCTTCAACTCGTAAGAGAGTTGCTATTTATCAAACTCGTCTCATCGTTAAAAGATGCCCGTAGCAGATAAGCCGAACATTTCGTGATCTTAATGACGATATGCATATTAACGTTAAATTAGCCGCGTACACTTTGGTTGACATAAATCTAACCGGTGCGACGAAAGCTGTTCTCCCGCGGCCATTCCCAAATGGGATCCCGAAGCGGGTTTTAGGGGGCTCCGGACGAACCGTACCGCGCGTCCTTCTTTAAATATTGACGGAATGAGATAAACGTATAAATTACCAGCCACCTCGAGAGGAGGACCCTCCGGCGACCACGTTAGAGACTGTTCGTGATATCTTTCATGGACGTTGATCCGGGTAGTCGAGCAGACCTGCAGCACCAAAAAGGTGCCAAGGAGTGGCGCATCTCTCGGTTTCTTCTCCTTTTGATTTTGTTACTTCGGTAAGCGGGCACGGAGTGGTTGGTCGCGGAGCGGAGACGCGCTTCCTCGAAATCTCGTATCAATTACCGGGCGTATCGTGTAAGGATAACAGCTGCTGGTACGATTATGAACTTGTTAATGGTCCGTGTTCGACGATAGCCGCGTCGCTGATATACACGGGAGACACCCACCATATAATTACACGTTGCGTTACATCTTTTTGGTGGCGGCGAGGTGACGCGGGGCTGTGTGTACACGATACGATCGCGCCCCGTCTATTTTGTCCAATTAAATGCCGCGTTCGCTGCTAAAAAAACGCATCGATCGCACGCACAAGTGCAGTAAATTGAAACTTAGGATAATAGAAACTCATATATAACTGCGTATAATTCATAGGCATTACGCGGTAATGAAGCCGGCCGCTCTATTCTTGCGAGATCGTTATAAAACTGCCAGCTTGCAGAAATTTTATCATCTTACGGACTTGGCCCGTTATCGAGCAGCTCGATAAAGCCGTGTATTAACCACCATTATAATATTGCCAGCTGGTTGGAGCCAGAGTCAGCCAACGAGGAAAGAAGTTAGTATGTATTCTGTAATTCAACGAGGATGCGATCAATCTCATTGCCTGATGCGTAGAGTAGAATCGTTTCAGTACGACGAAATAAAACAACAAGGAGAATAAAGAAAGCGGTGAAAGGGGGAAAGAGAAGGTAATGGGAGGGAGGAAGGAATTGGCGCGATAAGGAATTTTGCATATAATCTAGTCGAAGCGTATCCATCAGCGACGAGGTGCCAAGTACGCTCTCGACGATGCTCGGTCAGCTGTGAAAATATTTCTGTTCCCAGTGGCAAAAAGGGCCGGCACGATGCACGATATATACAAGCCGGTTAAAGCAAAGAACGCGTGCGATTCGGCCGACCAACAGGTGCTTTATACGTGCCTGTCCGGCAAGAAGGATCGAGGAGAATCGTCCTGGGGTCCCCCGAGCGACTTACAGGAACCTTTTACACTCTTGATGTAACCCTGTATATACGTGTACGTACGCGGGGACCAGTCACTGCGACTCCCAGGCGGCGAGAATCCACGCGTGTCTTCGACCGTTTATTGGACTTCGAACACCTCTTGTCTTGCCCGCCTCGTACGTGGCGCAACGTGCGCGAGGATTCGTTCGTACACGTGTAATTACTTCGGACAAAGCGTTCCCGTAAAAAGCCACGCGAGCCATATATATCCTCGCTGACGCCGTTCCTGCAACCCGGCCTGAAAGTGAGGCCACGGTTCACCTCGTGGAATTCGATGCAGATTTACGATCCTGTCCAACGCTACACCGTTCGACGCGCGTCCTTTCTACCCTCTCTTGTTTTTTGAAAATTCGCTATACACGTGTGTGAATATTTTAACTTACCGGCATATAATGTTTTACGCGGAGATTGAGCCAATAGGATAACGCATTAGAAGAAATCGGCAGATTTCCTTTCAGAGTTTAGTCGCAACGTAGGCTCGAGTATCTTCTTAAAAGGTGGAATTCTCTTCCTTCGTGAAATACTCTCCCTTTGTTGAAAACTCAGCGTGTGATATTTTGAACGCATAAACGTGGATTATGATTTTTCCAATTTCAATATCCTTCAGAAATATGCTGGTTCAAATTATTCGTGTCGTGGCGCGTTGCTTCGCTGGCTTAGTCGATTTCATGAATCTGCATTTCGATGGCATCCCTGTTTCCGGCCAGAGCAACTGCAATAAGGCACTTAAGTCGCCGAGAGACGAAGGGAATCGTCGCGAAGGATGTTGGCATCGGGCTAGTGAAACGGATTTAATCGAGGTATATGCCATTGCTTCGGTGGCACCAGCCGTGCTGGTACCCAGCGAGTCTCCTCGCCAGGTGTGCTGAAATCACCAGCAACGACACAGACACCAACATCAACAACAGGGACATCAGCAGCGGCAGTACCAGGAGCAGCAGCTCGCTAACGACCCCGTAGAACATGGATGAGGGTGGTTGAAGGGGGGAATCATGGGTGGGTTAAACTCAAGCTTAAATATCAATCAGCGGAAGCAAGAGCAAAGAAAACAGGAAGAGGACGAGAGACTCTTGGTTGCGAAGGTAATGCAAGGGGCAGAAGGAAGAACGGAGACGGAAAGATAAGGAGAAAGAGAAAGAGAAAACGAGGTAAAGGAGAACGCGACAGTTGGTAAGACAAAGCTGGTGTGTGATTTGTGTGCCTGTGTGTCGGGACCCTCTTCGCGGGTGTTTAATTAGCAGCTTGGCAAACCAGACGCCATATACTCAGAACTCAATCAGATCCCTTCATAAGCGCACCTCTCTCTCCGAGTCTCGTATACATAATGTACCGACGTTCGGTGTTTCGAGGTATGCCGAGTGAGAGATGTCCCGCCACGATCAATGGAAAGAGACCAACACACGTTGCAGGTAATTAAACAGCATTATTGCCAGTTGATCGAGAATTAAGCATTTAATTTATTACGTTGGAATATTGTTCAATGGGATATTATTAAATAATAATCGATCGACGTATAAAATCGTAATTGTAGAAATTCGGGATACCGTTCCGATGTCAGCCTCGTTCGTAACGTTATAGTCTTTTCTATCCTATAAAAGAGCATTTGAGACGTCGGAAGACGTTCGGAATGTATATAACAAATTGATTCGAGAAACTGAAACTCAAACACGGTACCCGAGTCCGAGTCTGTAAGGCGATACACCTAAGAGGTACGAGGTTAGTATCCTTTGTGGGTGTTTAATTAGCAGCTTGGCTAACCAGATGCCATTTACTCAGAACTCAATCAGATCCTTCATAAGTCCCGGTCTCAGGTTCTCGTATGCATAATGCACCGACGCCTGGCGATCGCCGTGGTCCAAGATGAGCAACACGAGCGAAAGAATAATTAAATTCCGGTATTGCGCTTCGAAAGAGCTTATACTTGTTTCTGCTCGGTGCTCGTGCGTACCGTTTTAACAATGTATCTTTTCAACGCTCGTCATAACGAGAAACAAGATTTACTTCGTGTTTTCACGCAATACGACGAACAAGAAAAAGATAGAACGAAGAATAAATCGAAGGTGGAACGCGTGGAAGAGAGGCGATAAATTTTTGCGGCTCGAAATGACAAATACGATACAGAAGAGGACAGTGCGAGGATGTGCTATCGGCCGGTGGAGGCACGTGAAACTTCATCTAACCGAGGTGACCATTCGAAATCGTTTTATCGTCGATCGTCGGTTTCAGGGCGTAATTACCATTTCAAATGCTCACCTCTGCTCACCTGAGCCCACTTGTTGGCTCGGCGCGCAACTTCTCGTTCCGTTGCGTTGCACCGGGTGGTCTTTTCGGGTTTCAGAGGACGGCTGATGGCTCCGGCCCGAAAGTGGGGGTTATTATTTAGTTTGCTCGCTTCTATCTCTCATCTGTTCGTTCTCCGATCCGTAGCTCTCTGCCTCTCCGTTGCTCGTGTTCCTCCTCGTTCTCGTACACGTAGTTCCTTTCTTTTTTCTTTCCCTCTTCGTTCAACTCTAACGCGCATCCACACCCACGTCTATTCTCATTCTAATCAGCCCCGACGCCTTTTCTTCGGGCCTAGGCACGCATCTCTTGCTTCTCTTCGCGGCCTCTCCTGCGGCCGACGAAGCCCCAGAGGGCCCTATAGTCGCGAGCATTATTATTTTAGTGCTCTGTTCGCGTACCGAACTGCTCTGCACCACGGCGGCCAGCATATGCGTCCTTCTCGGCAAACGTGTCGGTGGTCAACACGATGTCAGTTTGCCAGTGGTGCTCATGGCCTGATAATAAACTACTGTCTCTTCGGTGGTTCCTACCGTTTGCCAGCAATTTATTATACCGTCCAGGGGTTGACACCTTATTTTAATATTCGTACGCATCCCCGTCTTAGAATTATTCTTCCTCTTCCTCCTCTTCGTTTAAATAGCTGAAAGATGATAAATTTGGAGGTGTGATTTACATTGTCGTTGCAGATTTACGGGGATATTTATCGTGCGCTTAACAACCCGCCGAGGCGACGCTCAAATTAATCTGCCTGCATTGCTAAATTATTGCCGATGTGGCAAAAATTTATTAACGGAAAATGATAACATATTACCTTTAATAAATTAAGTTTGGCACCGACGATCGGCGCCGTGTTCGAACCCGCGAACCACCACGCGGTTGTGGGAAAGGAAAAGTACCGGTTCGCGCTTTTGTTATCAATCACGTCCACGTGCTTCTAACCGAATCAGTATACCAATGTCGTAGAGCGTTGATTCATGGACGGGACGCATCGTGTAATGAAAATTACGATGACAACGAATCGAACCGCGCCAATCGGCTTTCGGATCGGCTGAAAGAAATCGGACGATCGATTTCGCAGCCCTAGCACGGCGAACCATTCTTCATGCATAGTTTTCTCTGGCTCAGCCAGAGAGATCGATTAGCATGCAGGCAGCCTCGATCTGATGACTGCACAGAGAAGCCGAGGCTAAGCTAGTCGCACGCGAAAAATCGTAAAATGCGTATCAAATGAAAAATCCAGGAACGTGCCGGGGCTCGTACGAATAACAAGCGATAGCCACCTCGGTAGCGCCTATAAATGGCGATTTCTTCGGTTCTCGTCCGTCTTTCGCGGAAACGTTCGCCTCGCCGACACACGGTCGCCT
The DNA here is from genome assembly GCA_014825975.1 of Bombus haemorrhoidalis. Lineage (NCBI taxonomy): Eukaryota > Metazoa > Arthropoda > Insecta > Hymenoptera > Apidae > Bombus > Bombus haemorrhoidalis. Next base: position 4,670,607 of record CM026171.1, read on the forward strand.
TTCAACGATCCAGTCCATATTTTGCGAACACCAACTCGGCGAATCGGCAGAGTAACTGGCCGTAGATCCGATGCTAATGACGAGCTCAAAATACTATATATTCTTAGTGTCCACCGGATCCATATTTGCGTGACTAAAGCATCGGGAAATGCGTTTAGAGGAACTACAGTCCAGATATGTATTTCGTCCTATTCTTTCAACAGCGACGCCTTCCTTTTTCATTTCATTGCTCGGATCAATTGCCGAGAATAAAATAACCTAACCCCCGGAGTGATTCGATACGCTGTTGAATTCCTCCAAAACCGGATGACCTGCGCAAACTTATTTATGACAAGCAGGTAAGGTAAATGGTCGTAAATTCCCAGATAAATGTTAAAGCTTCTCACGAGATTCAGAGAGACATTGTTAGGTAATATCGGACTAGGTGTACCTACCTGTAACGTTGCGTTAAGAAGTACGAATACAGAAGAACGGCTAACACAGCGTATAGATCATGAAACAAGCGTGTACCACACGTAACGAGGATTCGATTGATACTTTCTTTCGTAACATACGATATCCCCCGATATATACACTCGTTTGCCGGTGCTTTGTAAGCGTACAACACGTTGGACGCGAACGAGGAATATCGCGTCGCATTTATAACCGTGCGAACGAAAGGAGCACGGTGCACCGAACTACGTACGATTCCGTGGCGACGTTCCGCACGCGGTTCCGTCTCCGCCGTCTCATTTTCTATCGTTTAAGCGATTATTGTCAGACTGGTCTTTGGAAATACCTACGTGCGCTCGCACGTCGAAGGTTCATCGCTTACAAACGAATGGATAAATAGATCGGCAAGAGGACGCGGCACCGGTAATATACGAGCCTGCAGAATCGAAAAGAGCCAGAGAAGAGTCGTCGAGGCGTATATATGCGCGCAGGGTGTATATAACGTGGCACCGTTTGTGTGCCCAGTTAATTACTCGCGTAGTAAATTATCGGGTAATGAGGTGCTGGGCTCGAGCCTGGGGCTTTCTCATCTTCCTTCTCCCTCGAGCGCGGTCCTTCTCGCGAGACGATCTGCCTCTCACCTCTGCGGACTAACCCTAAAGGAAAGAGAGAGAACTAATAAATCCGCCAGGGCCGTAAGGAGGGATATTGTTAGTTGTAAGGTAAATCATCTCCGCGGCTCAAAAACGGCCTCCTCACCTCGGAAGAACCCTTTGCCGCGGCCCTCCCTCCTCCGCCTTTCTACCACACTCGAGGCCTCGAGGAGACGTTTGTTACCTCCGTTACCTCCGTCGTGCACACCGGTCTTCTACTCTACTCGTGGTACTGCAAACCATCGCCACCTCTTCCCCTTTTATCTTTCTTCTCTTCTTCTGCTTCTTCTTTCGTATCCTTCTTGCTTTCCTTCTTCGCGGTCAGTCCAGTTAGCGTCAATATGCGGACACATGGCCTCGTCATTAGCGTCATCGGATCCTTAACGCCTGCACGACCAGCCCTTGTTCGGATCCGTCCGGAGATTCTTCTACCGGACGCTTGATTTCTCGGTACCCTATTCTCTCCGATATTTCCAACCTAATAGTGCGTTTTATTAGCTCGTTGCCTCTTTCGTCTTCCTATTACGTACTCTCATATTTATATCTGTTACAAGAAATGAAAAGTCGAGAGACGGGAAACTGTACAGACGGGATTCGCGAATATAATCGATAAGTTCATGTCCTCTAGAACTTTTGTATTTTTAAATCAATAACGAGACGAAATCGGTCTGCAACTGTGACACTTTTACTCAGAAAGATGTTGATAAGGAAACGTGACATGGTGGATCGAACGTGAAATTCGGATCTAATTGAATTACAATTTTGGAGATCTAACAGCGATACTTGCGCGATAGCAATCGTAATGAACGTATTCTGTACGATTTATTATGGCGAAGAAATGGATGGTGATAATGGCCGCGAAAAGGATACTCAATCGGTGGAATTTGAAAAAATACCAAACACATGCTCCGTACTGAAATATGTATTATATTACTAGAGTTCTGACCATTTATCAAACGGACAGGATGACACAGCGAAGCAATCATTGACACTTCTTCGTCCTCCTTTTCGTGATCAGTTAGTGTCAACACGTGAACACAAGACTTCGTCATTAGTGGGCATCAGATCTTTAACGCCTGCACGACGGCCGCTTACGAGCCGTTGTGTTCCGCGAAACGTCGTACGGTTCCTGAAACAGAAACTCGAAACATTACATGGCCATACCTTCCTTGAACGCATTAATACGTTCGATCCTTCTTCGCGATCCTTTTTGCCGGTCGCAATAATTTTCTTTAACTAACGAACCCGCGAACCGTGTACTCCATCACAAATAATTTACATAATGCGCCGTTCTTCGACGTACACGCGTTCAGTGGTGGTAAATAAAACGAAAATAACCGACGATATCTTGAGTAGTGTTAAACTCTAATAGCATAGAGTAAAATTAAATAGCCAGTACGTGTTACTTAACGGGCGTTGAAGACACGTCTATTATTTTCTAGGTTACATTTACAGTAGCTACGAAAAGTGTTTGCATATTATTATATTTATTTAGATAATCTATCGGAACCTAGTATGTTAAATTTCGCATCATTCACATGGTAGTATTTTTATATAGCTATGAAAATAAGCATGAAAGTGAAACGAACAAAGCCCGATAAGGAAACCCTTGGTTAGAGAACGAGGAAATATGCAAATATTTCTCAACGGCTATCTGAATCATGTGAGCGACCTCATTTTTTTAAATTCGTGTAATTATCACATAGAGGTAAAAAGTGTTTTGCATATAGTTGGGTTTATCCGTTGCTTGGCTTCCGGTATTGCAAGACTTTTTCATTCTATGTTTAATAAAACGTAATATATATGAAATAAAATAGCCGATGTTCGTGACAGCGGTGATTCGGTCTCGAATCGGGCAAGAATTGATTTATGTATATCGCGATCTCGATGGAAGAGGTTTGATTCGGTAACGTAAAGGAAATATCATGGTCCGCGATCAAACTGCATTACTAGTAGTAAGAATAATAATACTCTGCGTAGTAATTAACCTTTTGCGGTATAGTAACTTTCTTAGCCTCAGGTTTTCGCGGTCATATATATTTAATGTGTGCTATCATGTTTCCCATCCATTGTGCACTTCCTGCCACGCCTACGAACCTTTCACTTGGGTATATTCGCTACAAGTCTAATTAGATGGTTTTGTCAATATCCATTTATACTACGAATAACCCACGCAACCTGAACAGTTATGTCGTTCTCCAGTTCAGAAGTTAAAACGCGGATACGCGGTTTATTATTCATTCTTCGCGTAGCACGTAAAAATAGCCGGTACACCAACTTCAAAACTATGTGACGTAAATTCCAATTCGTGATTTCCACTCATTGTTTCTTTTTTCGAGCTGGAACATATCTCCTGACTATTAGGTGAATTTTAAAGATCGTCTTCGATAAATATTTAATAAGCTAAAAAAAAAAAAAAAAAACAATATTTAAGGGACAATGAACTACCAAACTGAACGTAAATATTGCCAAATCACAGGAGAAATAAGTGTGCTCGCGTCCATATCGACAATCGTAGAATTACGAAATCACATGGTTCCTGTGGTTTAATCGAATAAGCATTGCAATGAGATATCGTGTTTATCGATCTAAGAGGAAATAAAGGATCTCATTTGGGTGGCAAGGTACGGACGATTTGCGGATTAAAATCTACAAAAGCATCTGGCTAAAAGGAAAGCACCAGCCTTCAAGGCGGATACCTTACTAATGATTCGCTGGGACTCGTACATCCTCTACGCGTGACGAAGTATCTACGGTCGCTGGCGTTGTTATACTAAGAAACAACTCTCCTGCTCCGGTCATTAGCAGCACGATTGTACTGCCTTCTGTTTAACGAGCACCTTCCACGGTACGCGATGACATTATTATTTGCGATAATTTATCGTATTCCGATTCACCTCGAGGAATATCGTCGCGATCGTTTACTTCTCCTTGGCAAGAGAAGCCATTTAATTCGATTTCTAATATGGATACGTTCTCCATAATAACTTCGTATCGTAGTAGTTCGCTTTGTAATAAATCGAGGATCGCTGCGAATCTGACCAAGTTGGTCATTCACGATCTATTGTGTTTGTAATCGATACGAAACTGCAAAGGCATAAAAATTAATCGCCAAACATCGTACATCGAGACACGTGGAACATTGAGACAGAGTTGATTGTTGTAAAGGATAAATAAATGTCCGAAGAACTTTTCATATATCTGATATACCAATTCGTGATATGCGATCAAATTTAACTGCGTCAAATTTAAGTCGTCAAATTGTTACATCATATACCAGACACATAGGTTTTTGTATAATAGCCATGGCTGGTATCAACTAGGAACACATTTATCGACGGCTGATCTACGAAGCGGTAGACAAATCCTCCAAATAAGGTAGCCGAAGCTTTAGAACGAATCGGTCGCAGCATGTTAAAAAGGCACGAGCGCAAGGGGTCTAGGTTTCAGAGCTAGCCAGATTTATGGCGCATTCACGTAAATCACGAATGTCAACCGTCCGTTAACTGTCGGTTATTCGAGGCCTGTCAACCCGTAGCATATCCACCATACACGTTATAATGATTGGCTAAGCTGGCAATTACCCAGCGCTTCGGATCCGCCGAATTGTCATTCAGCTCGCGGATGCCGATGCCCGTTGTACAGCCGCGAGTCTGACTGGAATATTATACGATCCTCATAACAAAACTGTGCTCGGCCGAGGTCTTCGCTGATCCCTGTCCGCTGGTCGTCTACCGAGTCATCCCCGTACGTGGAAATACTTATATATACTTGTACGCGACCAACGTGGTATACACGATACAGGAACGCGCAGCAGTCTCAAGATGCACCTCGAAAACTTGGCTTATGGACTCGTCAGCTTGGACGCTATCAGCTCTCTCGCAGTGTGTCGAGCAACGGGAAGAGAGCCAATAGGATTGTGCTTTGCCTACTAGTGGCTGACGTTATGGATTTTTCCGGCATCACGAACCACGGCATCCATGGGAACATTCGATGAAACGCGAGCGAACTCGTTCTCACCGCTATACGATTGGCCTGACGAACGCTTTACACGGAATACCTTGCTCTATTCGATCGTTTTCGATCGCTGCGTCGCTGGAGGTCTGGAAGAGGTAGCGAGAGATTTCTACTGGTTCCGTTGCTCTGGATCGTTCAGCACTCAGTTCCTTCTCCTCTCGCTTCTCCGTGTGTTTCATCGTTCGTCGTTTGGTCGCGCGGGAAACCTAGACGAGCGTAAAATTTACTTCCTCGTTTCGTCGTTCTTCGTGGAAACTCGATACTCGTTACACCTTTTCCTAGATCGTTCGTTTCTAGCTAAAATTCTCGACGGACCGTCGTATTCTGTTCGCACGATGATCTTTTACGATCTTACGCGCATCGTTTTCGCGATTATACTCGAGAAACTTGGCGAAGTGGAAGGAATCTGCATTTCTACTGAAATACCGGCTCGAGGATCGGCTAACCGCGAGATTCACGCGTGACCGTCGAAGTACGCGGCAACTTTGCGGATTCTCGTTCGAAATGACGCGCATCAATCGTTCCTTCGCCAAGCGTTGCGCGGATAGGATATTCGGTTGCGAGCTTGCTAACGCTATCATCGGCTCGCGCGATAGCATACCGATCGAAAGTTAACAGCTGACACGTTTATGATCGTAAGAACCATCCCAGGGACTTGACCGTCGTAAAAGTCATTGCGATCGACGGGCAAAAAGCTGCACGGTGGATGATTCGTTCACGCCGCGTCGAGCATTTAGCTGTTGCAGGAAAGACCATCAAAGAGAGAAGCTCTCGGTGCCGAGAACAACGGAATCGCTCTGACGGCAGCCTATAAAATTCAGAGGATAAATGTAGATTTCAGGGCGGTGTATCGTTTGACCGTCTGTTCTTTGCCTTTCAGACACTGTAGCCATGCGAAACGCTACGTTAGGCCACGCCATGGATTTAACGACGAACAGTATTACCACGTTCTTTCGTTCGTTTAACCGTAAGGGATGTACCGTCGACAGTTTGCACGTACTCCGATGCCCGACTCGAAATACGACAATTATCCACGACCTCGAACAACCTATTCGGTATATATTTTTCCTCTCTTTGAGTACATACCGCTTTCATTTCTGGAGAAAAGATATCGCAGAGCGTACAAACTTTTGCGATAACACGACTTTTTTCGAATCGACATTTTTTTCACCATTTTTACGTGAAAGTTTTAAATATCAACGCTTCGAATTTACGTATACACCTATCGAATAACAGCAAAATTTTGTTCACTTTCGTAAAGGTTAAACTTTCACATCTAAAATACCAACAATTTTACAATTATAGATCTCGATTCTCTTGATAAGCGTACCGTAAAGCAAGAACTTTGTTTCTCTGGAAATGTTTCAGTACCTTAGAATATTAAACAACGAAACACTTTGAATATGCTCATGGATTTTCGACTGGAAGAATCAGGCCAATTACCATCCGTCTGTTCGTCCGAGTTTAGACTGCACCTACAGCGTGGCACAAACGAAAATCTCGAGGAAAGAGCAACAATCGGGAATAGCCGGGAGTAATAATAACGCTCCACGGTATTCTCTGTATTAGGGATAATTGGAGGATGAACCGCAAACGGCAGCGAGGGTATCTCGCGCGATAAAACCCTAGAGCCAGCGATGGGGGAGGGAAGGAAGGTGAAGGGGAGCGAAGGGAGAGGACAGGAGGTGGGAGAAAGCGACGAAGAAGGAAAAACGCGAATTCCACGGTGGTGGCGCGTCCGGGTGCAACGAGTGGAACTTTGAAAGCGAGTTGTACAATAAGATCCTGCAGAGGGACGGAGATAGAACCGCGTAGATAGAAACGATAGAAGGAGCGACGGAGACTACCGGGCTCCAAACTACAAAGCCTTCAACCACCAGCCACAAAACTACCATGCGAAACGACGGTAGGAAAGGAGGATCGAGAACGAGGAGGAAGCAGGAGGTTGGAGTACGATCTTGGGTGCGTAGGCAAGGAGCACCGTCGAGGCATTATCCACTTACAGGGAATTATCCTCTTTCTAGCGGGTCTGCTGCTGGAGACGCGCGCGCGAGTTCTCTTTCTCCGATCTCCCCTCTATCTCCCTCTGCTGCTCCTTCTTTATTCGGCAGCCGGAAAAATCGTGGCGTGGAATAGCCAGTACCATTGTCTAGCAGTGGTATCGGTACAGACAAACAGACAGAGAGGCAAACGAAGATTCAGAAACGTTTCGAACAAAGAGTCTGGTAAAGAGTAAACTAGGTTCTCTCGAAAGGGCAAGAGACTCCGGTGTTTCCCGCAGTTCATTTGAGTGTTAATCGGTGGCCATTGGGCATATTACCGGACCGGTAATACGCGCAGGTAAACCGTGTGGGTTCTTTTCCCGTATCTCTTTCCCGTTTGTCCGTTCTCGTTTCTTCTTCGAGACCTCTAATTTCTTCTTGTTGTACCTCTTCGTTGCGCTCGTTGTTCAAACTGTTCGTCGTGCAACTCGCTCCCCCTTTCCAACTATGGCTATTCTCTAAACGAGACAGACAGATAGATAGACAGAGAGAGAGAGAGAGAGAGAGAGAGAATCTTCTGATGTTTCTGGTGTGTTGTTGGCCGTGGGTCTGTTTCGTCGAACCTCGAAGCATTTCGCGGCCTTGCACAACTCCGTAACTCAAACAAACGGAAAATTCGAGCTGCCGTGCGACGGTAATCGCTTGCAATTCGACGAAATTGCCGGGTCTACGTGGAGCGAGCGCGAGCATCGTTCATTGTTCTCCCCTTTTTCGTCGTTTTGTCCGCGCGCTGTCCGTTTTCACATTATTCTTGATCGCGCGCTTCACTTGTTATGCCGTTCCCCTCTCGTGTTTCCCTTCGTCGACCAGAGACCAAAGGAACTGGCTGCTGCTGCTGCTGCTGCTGCTGCTTCTGCTTTGGATACAATGATTCGCGACTGCTACCTAGGCGACTGCAAGCCATTATACGGTAGTTAAGTATAAGGGATGCGTTTTATTTCTCTTGGTACTAAGTAAGGGAAAGTAATGCCATCCGAAGGGGGACTAACTCGCTTTCGAGTCGGCGAGGAACGAACCTCGAAAAGACAACGAACACGAACGTAAAATTGCGACTAATTTACATACATATCGATATATACGTATATTATTTATGACCGACGTTAATTTAACGCGAGTTCTCAGAGTGTTTTCGCAACGCGAGACGCGGTTAGAAATTGAGACAAGTTGGAAGAATTCTACTGAACAGACCGAAGAATTTGTTCTTACGATCTTACGGTCCGCGAGAAAATTGATAATACGTTATAATATCACAATAAAGAATATTAGTTGAAAATCACGATAAAGAAGTTTAGTCCTATATCGAGAAATATGTATTTTTACGTAGAAATTTTTAATTTTACCATGTTCCTTGCTTCGCGAATTTTATCATTTAAATAGTTCCACGGGTTATTAATTAGATAATCTGTTATATCGTAACTAAACTTCGATTACACGTACGAAGTATGAAACGTTTATTGTCAATTCACTTGATATTTGATGTTAATGTTTCTGGACATTTTGCATTTTATGGAACTTGGAGAACGTAAATGACCTTTGGCCTCTTCAATTTTACGATCAGTATCGACGAACAAAGCGTATAAATCTTTCTAATATAAACGTAACTTAAACTGAACTCGCTGCACTAAGATTTTACGCATATCTAATCTTCGATTCCAACGATTTTCTTTCAACGTATTGCATGCTTTTAAGAATAATGTATATTTATTAACATGGTCCATCGAGCGATCGAAACGGACGCTAGAGAAGAGCTGGTCGCAAAAAGACCCTAATATCCGATTCTAGGAAATTACGAGGGAAATATCGCGACCGTCCGAATTCTCAACACCTTGTTCCCGATAGATAACGACTCCATTGAGCCGAATTCGGGCTGGGCGTATCGGGAGCCAGTCGCAAATGGACACGGATAATTCTTACGGGTCGGACAGGTATACGCGCAATCGTGGGCACGAACAATCTCGTGGTATGCCTTCATGGCGTGGGAGTTAAAATCCACGCACGCATAAATTACGTTCGTACGTACGATCGACGATACATGTTGGCGTGCACGCACACACGATCGTCGACGATCGTACAGCGGTGCACAGAGGGTCGAGAGAGTCGGTCGAAACGCGCGATAAGTTAAGCGGTTCACGTAGTCGCCGGTAATTATGGATGCGTTTAAGTCGTGGCAGTTTGGGAAACTAAATAAAATAATATACGTGAGCCGAGGTTTTTATTGCCGGATTAAGGGCGCCCTGCGCGTCGCTGCGTGTCACAGCCTTATCCGTCCGCTCGATCTCGTCTTCCAGTCCAAAAAGAATAAAAAAAGAACGAAGATGGAAAACGAGAAAAAAGAGAAGAAAGAGAGAGAGAGAGAGAGAGAGAGTACATATATATTTCTGTGGTCATCGCCTCGCCGGGATGCAATGGAGAATATTTAATATAAGGGTGCGAGATGAACAGCTTCGAGCGCAATGTCAGCGACTTGAGTTTAAATACTTCCGGATGCACCCTGCTGCTCGAGGGATTACTCGGTGTTTGCGTTGGCTACGTCTAATATCGCAAGCTCGGCCAGCTGATGCCAGCTGTCGTCGCGGTTTTCTTTTACGAAATATTCCTTACGACGATTCGCACGACCGATCTTTGTCTTGGAACATTGTTCCCTTTTGGACCGATTTTTCCCGTTGGAGCGATTTCGATAGAAATAATTCGCCTTGCGGTTAATCACAAGAATAGTGCCGTGGACGGGGACGCGGCTTTTCAGTGACAATACCCAAAGTGCGTGTTCAAGAGCGCGTGAAGTCAGCGTTACGAGGCATTGGCAATTTATCGCGATACCCCTCTCCTTTCGTTCGTTCTCTCGTTCCCCGTCCCGCGTCTCTCCTCTCTTCTCTTTGCAGTAGTTGGAGAGCTGCTCCTCCGGCATTGCAAAAGGAGCTACGAGAGCGGCGCGACCGCAGCAACGCCGGTTATTATAAAACAAAAGACGATGCTTGATGCCGATAATAAAGAAGAGGTACGCGCTTCGAACAACGTTAAAAGGTGGGACAGAGAGGGAGGCGGCCGAAACAGGGCGAGGAGGGAAAGGACGAAAGAAAAGCGATATCCTCGAAGGTAGCGGGCGCGAAGGATGTGGTTCCACGCACTGCGATCGACTTAATTCGCGCGCTCCTGACTCTTTTTCCTTCCAAGTGGTCTCTCTTCCCCTCCGGTTAGGTTGGATGTCCTCCTCCGGCTTCCACCTCCCCCTCATCGCTTTCTTATTTAGTACCCCATCGCCTCTTTCTATCTCCTTCTCTTTATCCCTTTCTCTGTCCGTTTCTCGTAGCTGACCACCTCTCTACTGCTCCTCCATCACTGCTGGCAGCCCGCTTACCGCCAATCATCATTTTCAATTCTCCGTGGTGGAGCGCCTCCACCGTCTTCCACTGTTCTTCTCCTCGTTCTGCCCGTGGTCCCTTTCTTCCTTCCTCTTGTCTTGAATACGTGGCCCGTAAAAAAAAGTTGGGAATATTATTCCAGAGATCGAGGAACGGACGGCCCGGGGGAGGCACGGTGTTCGCCGCGTGCTACGATTTGACGTCGGGACAACACGTTTCTCCATTTTGCTATGTTTGGGAGGAACGGACGTGAACAGAGCGGAGTCTGAACTGTGGGCGGGATGCCAGACCCGCGTACCTTACGATTTCAGGCCGTCGAGATATCATTGATTTAGGTGTTTTTTTCGACGACAAGTGCTTTCTCCTTGATCGTGTCCCCTTAATCTGTTTAATGGCGAAGTAATTCAACGGAAGACTCGGATAAACAACGGTCTTTTAATTCCAACACATCCTCGTTTTTATTTCTCTGCGGGTCTTTCTTTTTTTTTTTTAATTTCACCAGCGCACGCCGAATAACGGATGCGATTCCTCCGATTCCTACCTTCTCGTAACAATTATCCGAAGCGTTTCGAGAAGGTTTTATCGCTGCTCCGACTTCGTAGCCTTCTTCGGCATGTACGTACCAGTTAGACTTCTCTCGTATGTGTAACAACCCTGTTTCACGTACGGGATCGTTAGACTGTATAAAGAGATTCTGCGAAGCAAGTGGAAACAAACGAACCTTTCGTACGTTGGCGCATACGAGCAAGGAAGGAGGGACTTGTTTGACAGAGCTGGAATCTGTGAAACGTTTAAGAGCATCTTCAAAGGAGCACGAATTCGCCTTCTCTCGTGCCGCTACTCTTGCAAGAAAAATAGGTATATCCTCGCACGTGTATCCTGCTACCATACTATATATCACTACCATCTTTCAGTCAGATGCTTTACGATACCAAAATTCTACCGTTTCATCATCTTCAGACCCACTGGCCTCCGATATACATCCATAAATCCAACTTCCTCTTTCAATTCAATTAATCCATTTACCAGTTAGCCACGATACCGGCGTTTAAAACACTTTCGCGGGCTCATGACCGAGTGAAACCCTCGCGTCGCGATAAATCAGGGCGACGTTATTAATACACCGGCGAGCCTTTGGACTCCACCCTGGGGAGCCAGGGCTCACGAGCGAGAAGAGTCGGGCGTATCGTAACATTGGCGTGCACAGTCGCGCGCGATTTCTCTGTAAGATTGCCTGCTTATGCCCGGTTCACACTTGCAACGGAGACACAAAGTCACTCACCATTGGCGAATCCTGTGCGACCGCCGATCGTTACGGCTCCTCTCTCTCTCTCTCTCTCTCTCGCTCTCTCGCTCTATTCCGCGGCCCGTTCCGGCCGCTTTCCTCGTCCCCGCGCGAGGGGCCAGTTCCTCTCTTTCTAGCCTCGGTTAGGACTGTTAAGAGAGCAAGGTGCTCCGCACCGGCCGTTGCTGGTCGCTCGGATGGTTCGATGGTTCACCGGTTGGTTGAACGACCTAGCCCGGATCCGCCGACTCGTCCATACCGATCGCCTCCTTCCGTCTCTTTCTCCGTTCTGACCGGGTTCATGCCCATAAATACGTGCCGCGTACGTAACGCTGTCTCCTTTCGATACATTTTAACGCCCAGGCTCGTAACCGGTGCCGGGGCGCCCACCTTTCAAACCGCGAACGCGTCTTGTCGGTGCCTGGATAACCGTTGGACGCGAGCTGCCTTGGCTGACGCCGGGGCCCCTTCGACGGGTCCCACATCGAACACGGAACCTGGATCGCGAGATCCAAGATCGATCGGACGGCTTTCGTCGATGAGTCGTGAAATGCGAGCGAAGGCCCGCGCATCGATCCCACTCTTTCATGTTGCCGAACGAATCGTAGAAACGCGATCTACCAGAGGATAATGATGGTCGAGAGCCTGTTCGATTGTTGTTCTTCGATTAATGTTAATGGCCCGATCGCTATTACTAGGATCGAATGGTTAGAGTAGAGAAATTTAGTGAGAAGCTTTTCTGTGAATTGGTTTATCTCGATTCGTCAAGGGTCAACGTTCCCTTAACGCAACGTTTCATCCGTAATTTCTTTTTTCGCTTAAATATTATCGATCGTTGTTTTTTTTTCTACTTATAAGGAGGAACTTAGAGGATTCTAGACGATTTTTCTCCTGCCAAGTAGATTTCATAGCTTCGTGATGTTTGAGAAAATTGCGCGATAAAAGATTTGTCGTTGAAATTCCGTAGAACATCTTTTATTCTAAAGTATTTTTTGTACCTTGACACGTAGATTATGTTACTTTAATTTTACCACGTTCCAAGTATTAACTCGCTGCCCAATCTTCGCCGATCTAATCTCCTTTCGCAAAGTGAATTAGCGAAGGAGTAGGGAAATGTTTTTCGATCTGAAAGTTACTGTTAAACCGGCATGTAGACACTGGTATATTATTAATGTTGATATTTGGAACGCGTCGGTGTTTAATTCGAGCAAGGTTTCCAGGATTTGAATCACGGTTCTGCAATGTCGTAAAATTGGTGGCTTAAACGCAGGAGTGGCATACACGGTACGTGTATGCAATACGAATTTGTACACGCATCGCGAATAAACGAGCACAGAGTCGTTTCGTCAGTGTCCACCGATTTTCACCGACGAATTAGCTTTGCGACGTGGATCGACGATTTCAAAAGTTAATACGTACGACGCTTTGTTGTGCGCTCGATGGCAACGAACTACGGATTCGATTAATTTGCTCTCACGTTTCGTTTTGCAATAACGTAACGTATCTATAGTTCACGCTCAATTATCACATTCATCGTAAATAACGATTCGAAGTCCTCGAGTTTGTCGCTGATAAAATATCCATCTTCGGCAGGAAATTGATTTTCCGAAAGGGAAAAAATTCGCGTCTGGTATTTTCCCATGCAACAAAGCGGATTTTTCTGAATAACCGCCACGAAGAGTCGCTGCCGCGTGAAAACGGTTCCGTTAATTGTGCTCGCGCCACGTAAGAGACTATTTATTACGATGAATGTCTTCAAGTACAACCTTGAAAAGGCTCTAAAGTTGAGTGAAACAGTAAAATAACGGAATGAACGATCGGCAGAAAGAGGAAGAGGGCGCCATTAATCGAAGAAAAGGCTTCATAGAAACTATTGTAATATCGTCATACCGAGTCACCCTTGCCAACTCGTGCAGCCCTTTGTCTCTCAATTGGCGCGTACTTCATAGCGCGAAATACTCAAGCGTCTAGTACTTAAAACGAAGGGTACACAGGACCATGGTTGGAACAATACCGCTAAAACAAAATCAAAATATTATTGTTTCCTTTTCTTCCGGTATTACGTGTGTACCTACCTGTTAAATACTCAACCTAATTGAGTACAGGTGTGGTATCGTTCAGTTTCGTTTCCTTGTTTTCAGCACTCTTCGACTCGCTTTTTACATCCAGCCGAACAGTTTTAGTATCCTCGTGCAAGTTTGTATCTTTGTTATTTCAATATCACAGGGTCAATTTGGTGGAAAAGCAACGTAAGAATGGAAACGTTTAAATAAAGCTGACACGTTGATTCACGGAGAGGAACAAACGTTAAACGAACGAAGAATGGTAGCGCGTAGCGTACTTGGGAGGTGTTCGAGCGCGAAATGTGTTTTCCTTTTGCAACGGTTGGATTAGACGTCGTCGCAGTACGACGGAAACCATCTCGAAATCGATTACTTCTTCTTGCCAGCTCGGTCGTTCGATTCTTCACGCCTATTTGGCCCTCCTCCCGTCCTTAACGGAACGATTGTCCTCCACAATGGCTCATTTGTTTCTAGATCACGACTTATAAACCACCGTCGTCATCGCCGTACAAAACGGCAGCTGCATCACAGGCCAACTTACTCGACTTTATAATAGACGATAACGATCGCGATCGGTCCATCTTCCTTCGTTCGCGTTCCCCTCCTCTTCTTCTCATCTAGCGCAGGGGCGGATTCCTTGGAACACCTTCCCTCGAACCTGAACAACGTTCAGGCGTATCAAACGTTGTCCTTGAAAGTAGCTGTGAAAAGTCGATGTTGGAGAGTCTCGATCCATCCCCGGTCGCGCCAGCGGTTCCGGTTGGCAATTATCGTTGCGATGGCACCGATCTTCGCCGGCTCGAACGACCACGGCTGCCCCACTACGTTCCTGACGTAATTCCGCCACCGTCTCTTCTCGTCTTTCGTCCGTCACGAGATACAAGATCCAAGTATATTCTTTGCTTCTTTCTTCTGCTGCACGGGCTGGCCTTCCCACTCTCCGTCTGTCTTTCGGTTTTTCCCTCTCGCTTCTCCTCCGCCTGGTCTCGCTGATTGTATAATTGGGAGGCAACAACGAGCTACGTGCGTCACTCCGATGATTTAGCCCTCCCCTCGGCGTCGCCTCACCCTCGGCCAACGGGCCCTCGGTCAATCACGTCGTAATTACTTTTAATGCTGGACGACTCGGCTGACACAATATCTAACCCGTCAACGAGTCGTTTCTCTCTCTTTCTCTCTGGCCCCTCTCGCTTTCCCCTTCACCGTCTCACTGTCTCACCCGTTCTTTCTCTTCCTCTCTGTCCGTCTTTCTTCTTCCATCATTTTTATTTGTCCCCTGGTCACTCTTACTCTCTCGTTCCCTCGCTTCATCTCGCGCGTTATGGCCTATCTGCTCGTTCGCAGCATACTTCGCACGACCGGATTAATTGGTAATAGAGAGTGCGACGAAGAGCATGCCAGGCAAATATTGCGATTAATATTGATAGGGCCACTTTGCTGGTGCCATGACTGCGCGCAAACATTGCGCGAACGGGAGAGGTAAACGGGGATTGAGTGATTCCAGGGTAGGAACTGGAATCGTTGCGAAGGTAAGGGCAATGGGGGAATTGCAGGTTCAGACGAGACGACGGATCGGTAATTGCGCTTGATTTAGCGAAATCTGCCGGTGCCTCGGATGCATAACGCTTCCGAGAATTTACGACCTACTTATTTATTTAATTCGCTTTCCTTTCGCGTCTCGTTCGCGTCGATCTCATCCAATCGAGGAGGAAATTATTTTTATGTCACACCATTGAATTTAAAACGATAGGTCGCCACTGTTTTAGTACTCGACGTCCCATTTCAAGCGATCAGCGATATTATCGATGCACGTTTCAAAGCTGCTAGAAACACGTGTAATACATTTTTATCGTAAATCGTTACAATCGTAATTACACGAGTGATCGTTAGTTGCTATTGGATTTCCGGATTTCTATCTCACGAATACGTATCAACTAATTATCGCAGAAACGGTACATAATAATCCTTCCGTTGTTTACCGGTGGAATCGCAGCGTAACAAACGTCGCACGCGATTATCCAAAGAGAAAAAGGAAACAAAAGGAAAATTGACGATGCCTCTCGTTAGCTTAATAAAAAAGATAGCGAACGATTGTTACCGGTGCAATTGGGCAGCGCAGAAGGGAATCAAGGTAAACGTAGAGAAGGAGTCTTCGTAAGCACTGAAAAAGCGAATCACTGTCGATGTCTCGTCGCGTTTATTGGGATTATAAAGCGTGCAGAGGAAGGAGGGCAGGAAGGAGAGATTTGTTTGAATTATTCAAATTAGATACGAAATTGAATGCGTGCTCTGCTCGTGTGCAGGTAATGACGGCACTTGCATATAAATGGTAATTATTGTCATTATTCTGCCCCGGTCGTTGTGTCCTCTCCTCTCCTCTCCTCTCCTCTCCTCTCCTCTCCTCTCCTCTCCTCCCCCACCCCGCTCTCTTTCTCCGCCATGCGTCTCTCTTTCCGTTTCTATACCCGTGCCCGCCGTAATGTCGTGTGTTCCCATACACTAGTTGAGATAATTATCAAAATTGTTTTATTGTTGCTATAATTACGAGGGACATGCCATGTCCTCCCTGGCATCGGCCTCCTCCTTCACCACCTTCCTCCCCTTCTGGTGTCCCCGAACTCGACCAACACGTTCCTCCTCCTCGCTCGAAACCTTCTGTCCGCCTGCGTTTCGCCCGCGTTTCGGGTCCTACCATTTACCTCGTACCCTTCTTTCGCGTAAACTACAATATGGTCAGCTGACGTTTCGCCTTTTTCGAATCGCTTCCGAGAAAATCGGTCGTAGCTCGCGCCGGCACCGTAATTACCGCGCTTCACGATGTTACAATCACGCGATTACGGCCGAGCTCGAGCGCGGCTTTCGTGCGAATTCATTTCTTTCGATGAATATCTCGGGGGATACCTTCAACCCCCGGGTTCACGTGCGCGCTCGCGGATCGAAATCGGTCAGGAACTAACCAGGACCGTGTAATTTTACTAAGGTGGACAATTTTCTGGCTTGGCATGGTTGTGTAAGTGTCGGAATTGCTCCGTCGCTGCTACCTTGTTACTACTCTGATTTATCGCGGCGAGAATGCGTCGATTTCCGGGATCTTAACTCGTTACAAGGTTGCAAAATGAAAATAGAGCGAATGGATATTTACGTCAGAAATTAGTAATATTGGAAATAATTCGAAATTATGAAATTCTCGTATCTCTGATCTATCGGTGAAGTTTCCTTGAATTTGTTAGAATAACAGACGTTAGAAGAGGAAAATTCAATATTACAGATTAATTTTCATATTTGCAAGGAATTCCACAAAATGGTTATTGCATTCGTGATTCCAATGCTTTGCTCCATTCCAATTTGGTTCAAATCTTCATTTTAAATGTCTTCCAGACAAAGAACTATTATTTATTCTAAAAACATTATCAATGCTTATTTTCATTCATGTGCATCCCGCACGCGATGAACACTCGATTACCCGAAAACAATCGGAGTTTATGTTGCCGGCTTAACGAGCCGAGGCACAATGAAATAATAAATGACAGGCATCGAACGATCGAGACTCGTGCAACGACTTCGGTACCCTATTCATACGCCACCCTCCGTGCCTTTTTTAAAATACTGCCACGAGAGGGTTAATCGGCACGCGTGACCTTGGCGGAGCAAAGCCAGAGTGTCGATGGTCGTTGTCAAGCCCCTCGAAATTAATAATGAAGCTGCTTGCTCGCTCCAAGTCCTTTCTCATCTTCGTTCTAATAAGCGTCAGAGGCAGAGGGAGAACGAAGCGTATTGTCATCGAGACTGCACCTTCTTTCTCTCGTCTCTATTTCTTTTCTACCTTTTGTTGTTCACCGTCTCTCCTTTTCTCCCTTCTCCACTTTTCTTCTTTTTCCTTCGCCAGCGGGATGATGACCGCGAGAGCAAGCTCTCGGCGAGAAGGACAAAATCATAATAAAACCAATAATTAAGCTACAATATATATATATATACATACATATATATATATATATATTGTAGATACGGAGGAGAAAGAGGAAGAGAACTGGCTCTTCTTCTCATTGTTCGGCTCGATTGAAAAGAACGATGGAAGCAGGATACGAGAAGAGTCCTCTGCGCGAGTACGAGGCCCCGCAGGGAAACAATAACGTTGGTAAGGATCGCACAATACCGGAATTATTAGCTTTCCACCGAATTAAAACCGTCTATCCCGTTGCTGGATCTTTTCTCTCTTGGTTATGGGCCTCCCTCGGGCTGGTCCTCGTTTTTCCCTCGATATCCCTATTCTTCCGTGGATACGTTTAAGCTGCACTCGCTTTTCTAACTTTTCATAAGAATTCTTTTTGAATTTGTTGCAATTTTTTCAAATTTTGTATGCCGGTTTGCTACAACGTAGTGGTTTCCTCGCTTCTTTAAAGTAAGGGACAAGTCTCGTTTAACTGTGTTGATACATGTTGAATTCAGTCTATCCCCTACATTACTTTATCGTTATATTTAATTAAAGAATTTGAAAATATTTATCTTGTCGTTATAGAGTAGCTTCTCGCCATTGTCGTCGTTTTATTTCTAAGGGGGACAAACGAGGGTTGACGCATAGCTTACGGTTTATCTTCGAGGAGGAAGCCCATTAACAAAGAATTAAGATATAAAATCCTCGATCCCACTAAGCACATCCAATGCTCAACGTTGAATCTTCATTCCACAGTCCATAAATTACAACGTCGAAAACAGTTGGTTCCCTGAAAGCAATAAGTTCGACACAAAAATTGGTATTTCAAACACGCAGTACAATATCGCGTTTCCTAATAACCGTTATCTTGCCTCATCTCCGCGTGTTCATTCCGATTTGTCGTTAATTTGCTGGAAGCATCCGTACAAAGAACAAGTCTCTTCTTTCACCGAGTAATACAGCCGCGCTCGATCATCTAATCGTCTCACGTTCGATCGTTTCTACACACAACCGCCAACATGGACGAGAGATCGATCGTCTAATCTTATCAACTATGATGCATCGATCGAATGAATTCGCTTTAGTTAGGCAATCAGAAAGGAACGTCGTACACGCGCAACCGCGACAATCCGAGGAACACCGCGGAGAAGAAGAACAAGCATCGACGAAGGTCACCGAGGCGTTAAAACGCGTCTCTTCGTCTTCTTCCCTCGTTCTCCTTCCCTCGTTCTTCTTCCCTCTCTCTCTCTCTCTCTCTCTCGCTCTCTCGCTCTCTCGCTCTCTCGCTCTTCCTTGTAGAGAAAAGCTGCCGGTAGAAAAGAGAGGCAGAATCGCGCCAAGTCGGAAAGTCAGCGTGGAACGCGAACGATGGGATGGCGTGGAAGATCGCGAGGGGAAGATGATAAAAACCGATCGTTTCCCGGCGAGAAGAAGACGGAACGACAAGTTCCCGACTGTATTGGACGGGACAGAAGCGAGAGGAAGACAAGGGTGGTGCAAGAAGGAGATATGACTCAGCTCTCTCTGATTCTCGTGGCCGCAAAGAGGAAGGCACGAAGTGGACACAGGCGACGTCGCGTCAGGGGTGAGAGAGATGAAACTCTGTTGTTGGGTGAAGGGACTCCCGGAGAAAAGGTGGCAAAAGGAGGAAACAAAAGGCGATCGCGTATGAGCGGCAATTAGCCCCTCTAATGGCGCGCGAAGCAAAACAAAAGAGTGGAGCGTCGAGCTCAAACACAATAAAGCCACGGTGCGCGAGGACAGAAGAAAAAGAGGAGGGAGGAGGTGGAGGAGGAATAAAGAACCGAGGGAACAATGGCGCGCGGGCCACCGCACCGTGCCGTGTTGCTGTTGCTGTTTCTCTTTCTTTTCCTCTTTCTTTCTTCCTTCGTCTCTGTATTTCTCTGCGCTCTTTTTATTCTCACAGCGACAACGCCTAGTGGTCGTTTCCGAGTACTCGAAGGAGAGAGACTCGCTTTGGAAAATTAAAAGTCACTAATGAGGCACGGTGATGCTCGTTCTGGCGGTTCGTTGCTGCTCGTTAGGTCCATTCGACGCTTCGCTACAACTTTGAGTAACTTTGTTCCGCGAACGAGGAGGACGCGCGTTTCGTCTGGTTGCGCGTTTATCCGTCTTGTTGCCCGGTTCTAGGTACCTTCGGTTCTCGACTTGGCTTGTCCCGAGACTTTAACGCGATCCGTTTAAAACATGTCGCGAAAATGACGTTCTAATTGCGACGCGTGGCTAATTGAGACATACAGCTTGGCGATATTTCACGGAATTGTAGGCCACGATGCTGCATATTCGCAACGACAGAAACGAGTTTCTAGGGCAAGAAACGTTCGCTCGGTTCGTTATTACATTCCATTTCTAATTACGAGCTTCGTGTTCTCGGATAACGTTCTCTGACTATTTCTTTCACTTTAGCTTTCAACACGCTTGTTCTCTTTGCAAGTAGGATTTTTTTTTTCTTAACGCGCACGTTACCTACGGAACGGATTTTCTAAGCCTTATTCACAGCGCTAAGATAGTGCCATATATTATACGCGTTTCAACATGACATACCTACATAAAATGTATAACATAACGCGTGTAAAATGTAAAATGTATATCTTATTAAAAGATAATGTTGCTTAACGCTTATAACGCATGTGATATTTTATATTTTACGCTATTATTGTAACTTGAAAGATAAGTAGGAAATTCTTCGACTATCACTGTTTATGGCACTTAACGCATCGACCGTGTGTCACCCGCAGTCCGCAAGTTTTAGATCACAAAACGTGCACGCGGATCGTTGTTTTTGAAAACTTTGCCTGTTTAACCACGTAACGTCCTAACGTGAACTTCGACTATCCAAAACACTTCGTAAGAAAGAATATTTATATCAGTCGATAAATTTCCTGAAAAATCGAATTTCACCGGTTACACTGGCATTTGCCTGGCCCCATGCAAAATGTGAAAGTAATTATTTTTGCAGGTAGTTACGCGCTGGTATCCATCATGTTCAGCACGTACGTACTACAGCGCTTAATAGAACTGTCCGTTTACCTCGTCATTACCGAGTCAATTATGTCTACTTTCCATGCCAGTAGTCTAGCATTATTTCGTCAAGTACGGTTCTTTATTGGATCCCAGTGATGTTTGGTTACTCGGTTACTTGGTGGCTCCGCGTTATAGCGGATTATATTATCTCTGCAGGAGTCTTAAAGAATTCACCGTGGCTGCCTCATAAGGTCACCGGTACGACCCATAAAATGTTACGTCTATGATGTAGTACACGCTTTCGTGGAGCACATTCGCTGGAATAATAAAAGCGTCATCTTGGGTGTGTTTCTGATCGTGGACATGTGTACCGTTGTAAATATTTTTCGCATTAACTAGAACGCGACGCGTCCCTCCCATCCTCCCCTGCCCCCCGTTCGTACAAAATTGCACTGGCAATTTCTTCGATTGCCCGTTGCTCTTCGAGCTCTTTTACCGATTCGTTAAGTACCTCTAGCACGATGCTAGTCACTCTTTAGTTTTACGATCCACGTGGCGCGATGAGACATCGATGGTTATATGTGCGACAGGTTTTCAAGTGTACAAATTATTAGGAATGCAGCCTCTCACGTGTAGTTTACGATTCGCTTTCATTTTTGTCCGTTACTCTTATTTCATTGATAAGAAAATTTATCGATCCGTTCACCTTAGAACGTATGCGTAACGAATTATAAATATATTAACATAAAAAATTCGTCTGCATATGGTAGCAAATAATCTTTGATGGAATAAGAGAAATAATAACGATGACATTTATTAACTTTACGATATTCATGCATAATGTATTTATTATTTTTTATTTATACAATGTTGCAATATATTATCGGTTGCGCAATTACGTCGTTATCTAAGCTAATTCAAGGACACGAATTTACCATTTCTCGCTCTTCAAAAGCGTATCTCTTTGTACAAATTTAATTGGTATATTCTTTCGTTATGAATTTCATTTGAATTTATTGCTCGATATAAGACGTTAATTACCGATATTAGCGTTTACGTCGATTCGTAAAACGTTAAATAAAATTGATTTACGTAACGTCACGTCGATCGTGTGACGCGTATGAAAGAGATCTACTTGATTTACTGTGATCGTGATATTAATGAACTCGCTCGTACTTCGATTTACGGATATAGTGCAGCATTGACGAGTCACCGTTTTCTTTCGGTGACTATTTTTTCCCATCGAAACCGTGGGTTTTATGGCACATACGTAGGCGATATCGGTCGCGATGCACGACTGGAAGAAAGAGAGGGGGAGAAAAAAAAGGAAAAGAAGGGAAACCAGCGAGCCGTTGGCAAGGAGCAGCTGACGCCCCGAGTTCTTTAATTAAAACTGACCGCCCGCTTTTCTTCCTCGACCAAGCAATAACGAGATTTATTTCATAATACCTCCGAACTCGTTCACCGTGTGGACGAACGTCTGCAATTTCTCAGAAGATAGTTTCTCCTTCTTTCCGAAAATTCCGTCCGAAATAATGCTTACGTTACTGATCAAACACACGCGAGGACACCAGATGGAATATTGCTTATCGACATTGACTATCAAGAAATTAGTTTATCTACAATTAGAGTTAACTGAGGCAATTGGAGGCAGTTAGAGGACGAATAATCCATTTGTAAACACGATTTGTAGTAGAATTCGTAGAATATTCAACAACGTTTTAAATTCTGTAGAAAATCAGGGTCATTTCGAAAGGAAAATTACAGCGGTTACACAACTGTAATTTGTCATAAGTATATTTACTTGGAAATTTCATTTGTTTTTATCGTCATTCCGCTTTGTATCTATGGAAATATTATACGATTATTTGCATATCCGAACAGTGTATTGAAAATGAATCGTGAGAAGTATCGTGCTTACTATCGTAAGACGTAAGCAAATGATAAATGGCGAAAAATTATAGATCGTTTCTTCTTTTCTTAATTATTCAAATATTTTATGAACTTACGTAGAAAAGAATCTATTTGAGTGTAATGGTCACTCTACCAACATTCTTAATTTACAACGAACATTTACGATCTAAATATGCCTTGCGTATTTGCAACGCATCTACTAAGACCGCTATCATAACGATCCAATAATAGGAACAAAAGGGATGATCACGTTGATTCGCTTGACGAACAACAAGTTTTTGCAAGTATTCTGTCATAGTTGGTTTTTGCCCGGCGACGCAGGGTTGACGACAGTTGAAAGGTGTTTTTATTTGAAAAACAAGGAATGACGCGCATCCTCCAGATTCAATCGAGATACGTGTTTCCAGCAAACAATCATAAAAACGCGGCATGGCCATGTCGAGTGGTGTGGCTCGTGCAGCCGGCCAATTAGGGAAAACTCGTGAGATATGTAGAAAATATTGATTTGTATAGTCGCGCGTGCTCGTGGCCGGCACCGCGTTACAACGACGAGCCCGTCGCGAGCGTCGCGACGCGGAAATCACCGGCACTATTCCTAGCTGCACAACACTACCTTCAGCCACTATGCTTATGTCGCATCTCGAACAATATCAGCATTTCTTGAAGAATAATTCGTTGAAATGTCTCGTTTCCTCTGGCAATTATAGTTCAACGAGCAACTCGGAACACGATACGATGTACGTAAATGTCATCGTAGTCAATTCAATAAAAAGAGTACATATTGCCCTGTTTGTATGCGTGTCATGGCAAATTGAACGGAGAGATGTAATTATTGTCTCCTGTTATATGATTTATAACATTAATTTACGATATATTTACGGGATATACGTGCTAGCAATACAGAGAGGCGAGGTGGTAAAATCGCGAGGAACTACATATCTATACGTGGTTCTTTCGTCTTTCCTCTAATATGTTCGTGATTGACATAGAACTAGAAAAGTCTGCTTCCGATATATTCGTAAGTTATTATTAATTCGTTAGACGACAGACTTCAACTTTGATGAAAAAAATAATTAATAGTAATTGTTACGACGCTCACTTAGAACGGGAAAGATAATAAGGAGGCGATGGAAATTTTCGAAGCATCGTCCGCCTCTCCTAACGATTAGATCGCGTAAAGTAAGAAAGGTTATTCGTGAAATAGCTACGATTTCCAGCGATCGCGAGCGATGCCAGGATTTTTCCTCGATTCGTTTACCATCCGGAATTCTAGAAAATCTGTTTACCGGTTCCGGTTTGCTCGCGAGGAGCCGCGACGCTCGAGCTTGTTTCGAGGAAGGCCAAGGAATCGATGGTGGTGGTGAGAGAGAGAGAGAGAGAGAGGGTGGAAGGGGGGCGGACGGTAGAAGCACAATAAAATTTATTACGCTTAAAACGTATCTCGTAAAATAATGATAGCGCGGTACAGAATGCGCCATTCACGCGAATGCGCCATTTATCGGCACTTGCACCAGAGATTATCTCGACACCGTGGTACAAGGGTGATGGCGTTGGTCAATTATCGTCGCCGCGCAGGAAATTTAATTGATCGTGATAAACGATCAAATTGCCGGGGAAGGTGGTGCTCGTCGGCCCCGCTATATTTTTTTCACGTCGCGAAGTATGAAATTAATCCGAGGCACACAGCACTTAGGGTATTAGCACCGATAGAACTATCGGCCTCTACGAGCCAACGATAAAAACATCAAAAACCATACCGAACACCTCGTCCTGCAGATACTCAGGATACAAGGAGGAAAATACTCGTATTATCCGTAGTCTATAGATAAACGATCAACCGACCAACAAGTAACACGTTACCTTTCCATGGAAACGTTACGTACAAATTTTTAAAGTATAAGATCGATCGGAATCAAAATTAAACATTCACAGTGAATAGCTTTCGTTTTCACGTGGTAGACCGTTGGGTCGTCGTTCCGCTGGAAGTTCTCCGATAAAAGAAGCCGAGATACCGTTAGCGTAATCAACTTTTCTTACCCACGCAAAGCAATTACGATATTTTTTCTCGTGCACGCGGCTAGAAAAAAGGTCGGAGGCGAACGGTGAAAAAGCCGCGACGTGATCTATCGCGGCTAATTAATTCTAGAAATCGTACGATCCTGACGTAACGAGCATGCCTGTACGATCGATGTGAGACGCGCTGCCCCCGCGTCCGTCACGGCCTCCGAAACGGAACGAAAATCGTCGCTGAGAACCGTTACGTCAATAAGGAGACACGATCGAGGCGGCCTGTGTGTGTCTACTAATAGGTTGGTCAACGCACCCGTTATCCTTCTTCGTCAATTTGCATACTCATAATGCCCATAATGGCACGAAGCGCTGACAGAATGCAGAAAACCAGACGATTCTGCCCTACTGCAGTTGTCTACCGCGTTACGACTCGAAGCTTTTCTGTCGGTAACGATATAGAGGCAGAGGTTTTTCCTTGTTCTTTTTTACTTTCAGCGGATCTTTTGTGTTTCTTAAATACGTCAGAGCAAATGAGCTCATCCTCGTTTCAGCTTCATTCGCTGCGACATTCCGTTCTGGCACACAGCGGTCGCGACGAGTAAAGTATCGTCGTCGACGTACGTCTCGGTGCCAAGCTTCGATCCACTCTGATCTAATTAAACGCGCGAGTCCGTAGTAACGTTAACCACGACGACGAAACGGTGCACCGGTTGGAGCGATAATCTAGATCTTCGATTTACGTTGTCGCGATTCCCTGTCCGCGTGGCGTCTTTAACGGTGGGCCGGGGTAGGATAACGCAACCAGGCGCCGTTACGAGCCAGTCGTAAATCCGCGATCGCGGTATTGTCATGCCGGATAAAATAACGGGCGGCAACTTTCCAAGCTGGCGTGTCGAGCGATCGAAGTTTCTCCGGCGGGATCGGGGATTCGAGAAAACGCCGCGGTCGCGAGCAAAAGTGGGATTCTTTATATCTGGCTCTGTGGTTCTTGACATTAGGATGGGTGGCCGTATCGAACGCGAAGGCGGACCGAACAGAGAACAATTAAATCTCTCCGACAGCGTGTCGAATCGTCTGATATTCTGCTCAGTCGCGTCCGAAACTTGGAAACTTTCGAGCTAAATGGCACCGCGCACTCGACGATCCTCGCTTCTTTCGATCGATCGGATCGATACGACGAAACTCTCCGCGCGTCCAATCGAACTCTGCCGAACGGGGAAGAGGAACGACGCGTACCGAATGGTCGAAGAAAGATCGAAAAGCGCGAGACGCGAAGTTGGCGAAAGGCAAGAAAGAAGCGCGTTCCTTTCCGCTCAGCTGTTCTGCGCGCAGACACGTGCGCGCGTGGTTGGCGGGGGCGAAGCGGTCTCGCGTGTGCGTGCACGAAGCTACGTGTGGGAGCACGCGTGTATACACGAGGCCGCGCGTTCTATATACGTGTACCGTCGCGGTCGGGATGGTCGCGCGCGTGTGCCTCTCCGTGGCGAACGTGTACATGCGCGTGTGCGCCCCCGACGTACGTGTGCATCCGCACACACGCGTGGCAGCGATCGCGCGTCTGTCTGTGTGGAGACCCAAACGAAGGGAGGCAAGCCAGTAAGCTCGGGCGCGCCGCAGCGGCGAGAGCAGCCATTTTACTCGAATCCGGGTGGAAAACGTCGCCGCGGTCAACGCGATCGAATGTAACGCGCCTAGACGTGGTTGTTTCGTCGCGGTGGTCCGTCGAGCGGACAGGTTGCCACGCTTCCTGGGGATATTATACGCGTTGGCCGAGAGGATCGTCGCGCGAGTGCCGCGTCCAGGTGGACACACGGTCCTTCGCAGGTCGTACAGGCCGCATCGGGAGTTCTGCTGACAGGAGAACGTAGTTTCGCTGCGTGCACGTGTGCCACGGGGAGACAAGTGAGAGAGAACCGGTGAGGAAACCGGTGAGAGGGAGCCAGAGAGCGGTCACTCTCTCCGTCTTTGTCCGCGCTACTCTCTGTCCGTGTCGCTTTTCCTCTCCTTCTTCTTCCGCTGCTTCCCTCTCTCTTCGCCTCGCTGTCTGTTTCGGTGTCTGTCGCTCCTTCGGCGTGTTTCTCTTTGCCCCTCTGGTGGTACCTGCGTGTGGGTGCTCGCGAAGTCGCATCCAGAGTCGTGGTCGCGCGAGTGCGAGCGAGCACGAGGCCGAGAGAGAAGAAACGAGGGAGCGTAGCACGAGGTGAGGCCATTCGTTCTGCGCAGGACCGTTTAAATTCGCCGCCTGCTTTGCATACCGCGTTTTCGCCGGCCCTACTCCGCCACCATCCTCCACCCCCCTTCCTAAACCGGCTCCCCCCGCCACCCATTACCCTCGGGACGCGCACACCGACACCCCCTGGTCGCCCCTTGCTTCCCGCCGATGTCTACCTTCCTCTCGCGACCCGCCCTTCGCGATTTTCCGCGACCAACCCCTTTGGGCCGCTCGTCGAATTTCGGTGTTCCCGACTTTTCTTCACCCTTTTTTAAAACCTAGCTCCCTTCTCGTAACGACGCGGTCAAATCGCTCCTCGCGCGGAAAGGGTTTCACCACGTTGATGCGCGTTCGATTCGTTGTCACGAGGTTGACGAGTAATCGGGTTCTTTTGATCGATTTCCGAAGCTCGATCTTAAGAGTCGCCTTCCAAGCATTTGAAATTTCTTCGTGCTTGTTGTTTAGTTTGCACCGGAATTGTAGGTGTTTGTTGATTTCGATGCAACTTTCGTTAGGTCATAGGTCAACCGTGATAGCTCGCGTCCAGATAAAATTACGTAACCTAATTCGTGTTTACTCCGTACTGCTGGCATCTCCTATGAATCATAGGCTACGATTCAAAGATACCTACTGCTGGTTGGATTTAAGGATAGAAATATTCCGCATAATAATTTGCTCAAATTGAAGTCTCGTATATTTGGTAGCTTCGAAAGCGTCCATTAAGCAACGAAAGTCCTGCTTCAATTAAAATTCCCAGGGGCTGGCATCTTGGTTCGGTAGTTGAAATTGTTTTCGAAGACGGCGACTAGTTACTTTTCCCGTGCAACGGCCACGGTAGACAGCATTGACCTAGAAATTCGCAGACAGTGAAGAGCATCGTTGGGTTTCAAGGACCGCGTTACAATCCCGTGGTGAACAGCGCGGAAGACTTTTCTGCCTCGAAGCGGAGTCTCGTAAAAATCCACGTCGACCGACGAAAAAAGAAACGAAAGGAAAATAAGAAGGAAATACGACGTAGAAAGAAAGATCGGTATTCGTTTAGTTAAGGAAACTTTCCCTACCCTTCTATGCTGCTTTAGTTTAAAATCATATAACGCGCTGGGTATTTCTTAATTTGACGTTGCAAGAATTCAAGAGGGAGATAAACTATGCCTCGTGGACAAACGCTTGCAGCTAATTGCATGAAATTTCGAATAACACCTCGGACCCACCGGTTTACCACGTAGATCGCTAACTATATATATTTTAACGCGAGTATACGATGCTGAAAACTCGCTGGTTGTACGGCGGCGTTAATGCTGTCTCACGTAATGAGCGACTTGGCTCCAACGGGCGCATATTTTCTTTTACGATGCCTAAATATAATCTTAACGATGTTCTTATGGCCTAGACCAGTCGCAGCTTCGAGAAATCCGAAATTCTGCGAGGCCTCGATCCACGGGTTCGGCAGTTCGACCCGAGCTGGTTGCGTCGCGGCGAAAAATTCTTCCTACCTATCCTCCTTTTCCTGCACGTACGCGTAGCACTTCGTCTATGAATCTGTCTGTGTGTTTGCTTGATCGCGCCTGTCATTGTGGACGTCGTGTCCCTTCCAAACAAGCAGATTTCTTATCGCGACTATCGAATTCCAGCCGAACGGTTTGCCTTTGGAATTTTTGGCAAAACGTTATCTACCAAGCAGATCGTCCGTAAGTTCGATAAAGAGACAATGACCGCTTGTTTGAAGATAGGTTGCCCGCAGTGCCTCTCGCTTCTTCGCTTCGTCCGATCACGAGCTGTCTGATTATACGCTAGAATGTTCTACTTACGATTACGCCGATTCTCCTTGTTATGTAAGTTTGTGTGTTACAAATAAAAATTTGTTCGAATCCTTCGACTTTCCTTCGTGTGTCTTGTCGGTTTACTCAACCCGCCAGTACTCACCTTTGGACACTAACGTCATTGTATCGCGCGAACATACGAAATATCCCTAAAATATTCCTCTGTTGCGAAAATTAATCGCTTAGGTAGGGGATGGACCAAGCGGATGGTTCTTGTTTCACACACAATTACGATCCACGTTGCGTCATTGAGTTCGAATGTTTCACGCGGTCACAACGAAGCATAGGAACGATCGGTATTCCTATCACGATTCCATGAAAACGTATCGTACGCAAGAAGCCGGATTCCGGATTAATAATCCACGTAGAAATTAAATCTTTTTCCCTGTTGGGGGCCCGTTGACCGAATTATCGTTTTATCCGCGTTTCTTCGGCATTTTTCTAACCGTCTCCCTTTTTCCTGCGTCGGTCGCGATTAACGATCGTAGTCACGTACGGCCAAGCCGACTGTCGATCGTTCAACGATCGTCACGTGTCAGCCGATTTTCCCATAAAACCTACGGAACGACTTTCGATCGATGCCAATCAACGATTATTATCCGCGTGCCCGGCGATCTTCGCCAGCGTCGGGCCTCGATCTTTTCACGATCGCGTTAGATCGTGCTACCTTGCGAACCTACGATTATCTTCATCGCGTTCGATCGTGCCACGAAAAACTCACGCTTCATGCGTTCGTCGATCGTTCTACGACGTTCCTGGTCTCTTTCTATGATTTTGCTTTTTTTTTTTCTTGCTCGTTTATGGGTGGCGTGTGGATCGTAATCTTCGGCAGTATCGAAAAATTCTAAGGACGAATTAAATTCCTAGGTAATTGTTTCCTCAAGGATTCGGCGTACACATGTGCTAGCAGTATGTTTAACGATTTATTGGATCGGGATTATTTTGAAATTAATATTCCTAGAGAAATTAATATTCAGACGACCATCGTTGTTACTCGCCGAGGAGATACGGCCAACTAGATTGTGCCAGTAGATTGTGTTTATCGGCCAGTTATTTTAACAGAAATATTGATTTCTTTCACGAGTCTTTGTTTTTCTCCAGAACTCCCATTGTGACCATTTTATACAAGTTAAGGTACTTTTATTGACAACTCGCTAGAGGGAGATTAGAAGGTAAACTAGTAGTAGGTAGTTTCATATTTTCCTCTTAAACGTACGAAATATTTGAAAGTTAGAAAGATACGTGCACAATGGACACGCACTAGCCACTAAAATCACAGTTACGTTTCAATTCTACTTCAAAAACAATTTATCTTCATATTCGGTTTCGTAACACGGTCGTGTTGTTACGTTCGGCCGTTCGTGGCTGAACTATTTGACAATCGATTAAGCAGACGTTAGGTCGTGGTTTTAACATCAATTAGCGCGCGATCGTATTTCTTTATCGCCCGTCCATTACGGTTCCCCGAAGCATCGCAATTTCGCTGACGGAACAGCCCCGCGCGTCCGCTTTTCCCTTTAATTGTCGTGGCAGCTCCGCGAGGAACTTTCATTTTTTTTTCTCCTTTCTCTTCTTTTTTTTTTTTTATTATTATTATTCTCCCTTTGCTCGTGCCTCGCAGTGACATTTGCGTGTGCCTGGACGGGGGTACGTTCGCATCGACACGCTAGACGACAATTAACTCGACAAACCGTGCAACCACCGTCCTCTCGTCCCGCCGTCACTCGATCGGCTCCCTTTCTTGCAGCCGGAGAGAGGGTGTAAACCCGTCATTATCCTGATTATGCTTCTATGCCGGCTAATCACAAGCTGTCACTCGTGTTATTGTTTCACTATGGATCATTATTTCTTTTTCCTTCTATTTTCACCCCTTTGCCCTCCTCTTCCCTACGATCGCGTTCTACCGGACGACGTTCCTTTCAGTCGCCCCCGTCGATACGACAATTGTTCGTTGCGACCCGCTTGATCCTACGCGGTTGATCTTCGACGCGAAGGAGTCCATTAAGCGACCGGAAGACCAAATCTATGGATGTATATCTTTGAAAGAGACACATTAATCGCGTGGCGTAAAGGCTAATGGAGAGGGCTCCATTTTCTACCTTTTCTGATAACTCTCGCTTTTGAGATTTTGCGATAATATCTGCGTAGATCGAGTGATTGATCGTCGTACTATGAAATGTACGAAATTGGGCGCTTTTGTCCGTATATTGGTTGTAAAGTTTAGCGTATGTATAGCGTGACGGTACTGGAGATGGAATAATTGCAATAGAAATGAATGTCGGTTTTTCTAAATTACCGAAGGTCCCTGCAACTTCGATCTAACTTACTTACTTTTTCCGAACTGGTAGAAATTTAAAAGACCCTCGGTGTCTCTTCAATCTTCCCCTTTCAATGAAAAATTTCAATGATCTGCTTGTTTTAAAAAGCGTCACTGCAGAAACCTGTTCGATCTGTTCATTGTACGTTATATCACGATGGAACTACAAAGGGTTAATACGCGTCGTATTTAGATCCTCCAATTTCAAGCATTCCTCGCGTATGCAAAATTCGCTCTGTATACTCGTCGCGAACCATCGCATCCATAATAACGCCTGGTCGTACAAAAGGAGCCACTGCAACGAGACAGAGCGTTGGACCGTGTGGACGTAACGCGCGATAATCGCGTACGAATTCCCGCACGTCGGCTTTCCCGGTGACTTCTGTTAGACTTCTAACGAGAGTGAGCGGTTGGTTTTGAAAGAGAGCAATAGATACGACCTCGGTGGGGTAGAGGGAAGGCGATAAAACGGCTGGCAGGATGAGCGACGAGTCGCGCGGCGTGAGCCGAGGAGGAAAAAGGGAGCGAGCGCGGTCGGTGGCACGCGTACGGGCGCGAAAGAGACGGGAAAATATAAAATAGCGAGCGACGTGTACCGGTTAGACTATATGCTCTAATTTTAGGCGATTGCCTCGCTCCCTCACCCGAGGATTATAATTAGATACAAAAATACCCGACCGCCACCCACCCATCCAACCGACAAGCCGACATGTCGAGCGAAAGCGCGGGTGCGTTCACGGATCCCGGATCCGAAAGCGCGCTTGCATGAAGCGCCATTCGCGTTGTCGTGCTCGTGTTCGTGCTGTCTCCTTTGCTTTTGCTCGTAGCGCGCGCTTACCCGAGTTAGAGTACTGGCCGCCGTCACGAGTACTCAAGAATCGGCCGAGAAAACGCCGTTTTGCTCCACTTCGTCTTGTCCGGTTAATTATTCAAGCTGTAAAGCCGCCTGACTAATTGTTAATCTTGAATAATAGATAAGACGAGAGTGGGTCTTCTGCCTTACGCTTTTCGCTTGTTCGCGATCCATCCAACAAGCTTTCGTGGCTCGAGTAAATTATTCGCGTGAAACTTTATGCGTCTTCCCTCGGAAAATTGTGAGTATCGAGGTTAAATGGCTTTGAAAGGTTGATTAGGCCCTGCGGAATATAGCGACGGAGCTTTTACCGTTGTATTTGTTGCGACACGTTTTCTCAGAAGGTATAGATTGAGTTCCAGAGAAAACTTGACGTATCGAGCGGTACGCTCGCTGTAACAACCGGCCGATAGTTATTTACGAGACGGATAAATAATTAATTAACGTGACTCGAAAGGATTCAAAGAATGTAACAGCTGCTCTTGCCCGGGTACGCCACCGTTCACTCACCCCTCGTCGAGTCTAGTCTAATACAAGGCAGCGTGGCTCGTTTAGGATCGTGGTAGGGGTAGAGTCACCCCTAATGCAGGGGAGGTAATTATTATACGAACCAATCGATACTTCGATGAACGACTCGGTTCTTCGTCGAAGGAAAAAAAGCACGCCGAGCTTCTTCCATCGAATTGATTACGTTCCCAGGTGGAACCGCTATATTCTTCCTTTGTCGAATGAACTTTTTGGAATACGGACTTTCCGCATCAGAATAGTACATTGGCAAAAAATATTACGCACTTATCCCCCCTTTCTAAATACTTCTTCTTATATCGAATGATATTCTGATATTCCGTCTGTATAAAAATAATTTTTATACAAAATAACATACGAGGTAGGATAATCGTTTTTGATTACTTTTATAGGGGGAATTTTTCAGCAATTATAAAAATATTATATTTATTCGCGTATGTATGTACAGCTTTGAAAATCGAATGTATGTACGAATGTAAGAGTCAGATTCACGAACGCTGTTTTTCATTTCTATCGTGTTATTTTTACGATCGTCGAGTATAATACAAATTCTCTGGATTCGCGAGTAAACTCGACAGAAAAACATTTCGTACGCGGTTTAAACACACGTTCGCGATTGCACGAAACGAGCTCGTGAACGCGCGTTTGCAAACTTGTACGCGCCGTCAGCTCGAGCCAGCGAAACTATTAATAATGCCAATAATTACCAATTATTTTTAAATGCCAAGAGGCCACAGTTAATTTCGGCACGTGAGCTCACGCTCTCCCACGCCGGCGTCTCATATTCATGCACAATACTTAAAATTTGCGCCGGTTGGTCGATTTTACAAATACATATCATTTAAATATTGGCGTACATAGCGTTTGAGCGAAACTTCGCCCAGCTGTAATACTCTCGGTCCCGATTAGTCAATATATACGGTAATTTGGCCGTGATTCAAACCTTTCATCCACAAACGTCTTACACTTTGTATGTTTATAATATCGCTAGTTTTCCATTGAGATCGTTGTTGAAAATAGCCTGGGCGCATTTAAAAGTCACGCTTCAGACACTGCGGCCTTTCTTGCTCGACAATGTTAACCAATGAGATATTTCAAGCCTTCGCGTCCCGGATTCTTATTACAGTTCGCACTGTTCCAGCCATAAAACGCGTTTTCTTCGAACGATATTTTGACATTTTGCCACTATTTAACGTTAACGTGCTACGGGATCACGCGCCATAAGATTAAATTGCGGCGTTGACCAACTTGTTAATACGTCACTTTGAAATCAAACAACTCGCACGTGAAAATTTCAAACTATATCGAATATTAACAAATTCATTAACCATATTAACTCGTTCAACTTTCTTAAAGATACTGAATCCCAATACGACGAGTTAACTTATAGTTTGTCTTTCGAAACGTACGCGCGCGATCACGTTTGATAATACACCGAAGGAGGAGAAGAAAAAGTTTCGAATGAGACACCACACGTTTACGATACGAATAAGCTGTGTTTGTGTTTAGTGCGAGTGTAACGTTGTTTTTCCATACGTAAGCGTAACTAAAGGCCAAATGTGGAGAGCGAAAGCTTCCGAAATTCAGATACACAGAAGCTGCTCAAAACAGGCTTTTCCGAAAGACACGTTGGAACGTTGGTACGCAGACTAGGTTAGGTTTCGTATAGGATACCAAGGTGGACGGTCCCACAGGTCTGCTTGATTGCCGGTTAAAAGATCAGCGGAGTGTGACACGGCCGTTTCTCTCTGGCGGGCACACACGCGTACCGGTGACACACGAGGACGAAGAAGAAGTAGGCGCAAGGGGAGGCGGAGATCGGTGGAATAGAAGGAGGAGCACCCTGAGGAATCATGGTCTCTAATTTTTACGGTGTAGCCACATGCGCGCGTCCTGTGTCCCTATATTTACAAGTACAAGTAGCCGGTCATTAAATCCGATAATTAATCACAATCGTCTCTATTAACGGGGAAGGCTTAATTGCTGTTATCCACGCCGTGGTCCGCTAGGAAAGGGGGTGGCAGGAAGGAGGCAGAAGGCGGAGGTGGGACCAGCCCAGGATGTGACTGAAGAATGGGCCCGTCGATCGTCCACCTGTCTTTTCTTTTCTTTGTGGCGAACGCTTCGTCTCTCGCTAGCGAAACCAACGATTTTATGGTTTAGGATGTGACGCCCCGCGTGAAATAAACGCGCCGTGACCTTCTCTCGCGTTACACCGTTCCCACGTTTCGTTTTCTTCCGCGTGACGCTTCCTATAACACAGACGATACTTTGATACTTTGACGTTGATATTTTTGACAGTGGACAATTATCTAACGAACAGCGTCGATTTACATCGTTGATCTATAAATCAGATTATACGCTGTGTTATACTGCGTTTTTAAATTTTTAATTCAAGCATATAGAGCGTATCGATCATTTTAACTACCTTCCCTCCGGGTGATCAAATAGTTGATTCAATACGAGATTGCTTCACCATTGCTTTACCGTAGTTTCTCTATAGCTTTACCATAAATATTAAACGATACTGATAGAAAAACGTACGAGAGACCATGTCGCGCGAAACACGTGAAAATAAACTTCATTTCTATGATAATACGTCGAGGCTTTCGAAGCTGGTCTGTAAGAAACGCGGTAAAAGGACAATCGTAAGAGTCGGAGAAAACAGCACACCCGGCGGAATCCTGGTTCGATCGTGACGGAAGAATTCGATGGAAAGAAGTTGAATCTGAAAAGTCTGGACTAAGAGGAAGCGCTGGATCGATTGCAAATTGCGATAGCACCGTAGCCGTTGTATGGCTAACCTGCGCAAAAGCAGAGCCAGGCTTCTCGGTGACATTCGATCCACGCCGCTAATGTACGAAATACAGTGGCACACGACGTAAAGTCATTTTGATACACTTTAATGCACGGAAGCTACGGTATAGTGTTTACGTTCACCTAACTCTCACGAGCTAACGTGGAAGTTGTACGAGTGGTAGCCGGCTGTGGCTCGCTCGGAGGAATATGGCCACGCTGCCCGAGCATATATCCACCATGTATACATGTACGTGTTTCCAGACGCTGGTGGAATCGGCACGAATACCTTGGAACTATCCGCACACCGACGTCGATGCCTCGTACACGGCCATCTACTTACTTTAGTGGTCAGCGCGGAAGAAAAGAATTAGTTAGACGGGGGCGCGTCTCATCTAGGTCACCCACACTGGCTCCCAGCCATGCCCGACACTTACGTATCGCATATACATAGACGTACACACGTATTACACATACACACACTCGAGGAGCCTCATTACGGTGCCACGGTGGCGAGGGGTGTGCAGCAAAAGAGGCGAGCGTTAATTAAGAACAGACTCGCCACCCTCTAAGTAAGGAGCACTGACCAACCCCGTTCCCCGTCTTCCCCTCCACGAGCAGCTTACTTCCTACGTTCGACTCGCCTCTGCCCGCTTCATGCTCTCGCCTTCGCCGTGGCCTCACACCCTTCCCTAACCTTCATTCTGTAAGAGGAAAAGCCGAGGATTGTGTAAGAAGACGGAAAATGAGGGAAATACGGGAAACGTGTAAAGAAGGAATCGAAGGTAGATGAGACTAGAAAGGGTGAAAAACGGTGGAGGAAGATAGACCGGCGGTGAATTAGCCGGAATTCTTGTATATTATTGCACAGGCTCGTCCCTGGAGAATATATGTTTATATCGCAGTTTTCTTAATACTCTCGTCGTTAGAACGTTACGATATTTTTTGAAGTTTTCGTTTAAAGTAGAGTGGAAATAATACTTTTACAAGCTTCGACGCTTTGCAACTTCCAGAAAGAGATAGAAATTCTCCTAACTACAATTAACTTAATTCCTTGGTTTCTAATGACGTCTTACTTTGACAACTTTGAACACTTTGACAAGTATGTGGCAACGTGCAAAAGATATAATCTGACACTAAAACATGGCGTAATTTACAATGACACAGTTTTCATTTTTTCGAATTAGCCCGTTTAATCGACCGAACACGTTGTGAAAGTTCTCGCGTAATCGTCGATTCGTTGCGTTGTAACAAGAAAAGGGAACAAGAGTTGCATCTTCGGAAGCTGAAGAATCGCGGTGAAACATAGTGGAAGGATGATCGGGGGATCTCATCGTGACAACACGGAGGCACACATGTTGCGAGTATCGCACAATGGCAGCTCCTCTTAGGCCAAAAAAAAGTCACCCAACTGTTCATCCCCTTCTGAGCGTTATAAGCTCCCCCAACCAAGGGTGAGCCGTGGCCGATTGTTTCCAACAGGTTTGCCAGCTTTTGTTTCAGTCCGTTCTCATGCGCGCCGGAACTGGTCATTGCTCGAACCCTAAAAACGGTTGAACAATGACCTTCATGGCCGTTACATTGCACTGCAATAACGACCCCTATTTCCCAGAGTTCCGAGAGAAAGAGATAGAGAGATAGAGAGAGAGAGAGAGAGAGACAATGCGTAATCTCGATAGGATGGGGACTCATTCCATCGCTTTAAATGCTATGCCATCGGCGTTTAATCGTCGATTTTACTCGTTTCACGCGACCTTCTGTTACCGTTGCAATCTGTATAGAAAGCACGCGAATGAATATTTTGAAAATTAGTTTACCTCCACGATTTCCTAGTTTTGACATATTATTTTTCTTTTTCTTTTTTTTTTTTCTTTTTTTACCTTTCGATATATCCAATCCAGTTATACCTAAATGTGTTTACACCTAACTTATTGATACGTAAATGTTACGATACATGGTTTTGTGGCCATCGTAAATTAACATCGAGAATAGATTTGACGCGTAGAAGTAACGGAATTTCTTTAACGAACCGTTTATCGTACAATCGTAGAGTTAAATGATTTTCATCCTCTGTATGTAACAAAATAATAACTCCACCTTTCGCTAATCTACCTACCATTGCTGGCAAAGTTACACGAACAATTTGGTACGTTTAAAGAAGAAACTGTCGTGCTCTCTTAAGTTCATGCCTTGGAGCGTAAAGAGAGGCAAATCCGCTCTCGTGGCGAGGACAGTTCGAATTTGTTTCCAACAGAAATATGCTTCTCATGCGTTTTAATAGCTGTCCCTTTCGTATACCGGTGGCCTGAAATTCCGCGCAACTTCTTCATTTATTTGGCGGAAAGAACGGCTTAATGAGGCGAAAGGCTGACCCGTCTCTCTCCCGTCTATTGGCAGAGGAGAGAACGTCGCGTCCCTTATGTAATTGTTCGTCTCATCGAAGGATCTTCCACATTGTGGTGGACAGCTGGTTCCGCTCCGCGTATTTATGTGCATGGGAATCGACTGAAATGACGTTAACTGCTTTCTCATAATCGCGTTGACTTACGTGACGTCCGCACGTCACGACCATTACGATAAAACATTTCGCTCGTGTATGCATTGTGCCAGAATTATGCATGCCGAGGAATACGTGATTTCCTGATTTTTGTGCGCACACAATGAAACGTATTCTACCCGCGAGTCACCGGGGCTCGCTTGTTACCAGCATGGCGCTTCGTTAAAATTTGCTCGTATTACGGATCGAATGATTCGACGGAAACACTTTTACGACATCGACGAAAGTTTTGTCCACGAAAGAATAAAATAGAACTGTAGGTTTCGTAACGAGGCGTGTATTATGAAAAGCATTTCCGTGAAAAGAATACCTTGTCACCGTGCAGATGTATTAATATTTTATAGGCTTTAATTCATTTTAATCGATCGAGCAATGATTACTACTTTGCACAATCTCTCGTTGTTCTCTAGTGAATTTTCTTTTCACCTAGTTGATGTCCAGTGTTTAAAATTTATCCGAATCGCTTTCTTGCGAAGAGGGTAAACAGAAATTCACTATACGTGCTGTATACGTATGTTATATCGACAAACTTCGTTAGGACGACGTTTCATTTACAGGAATAGCGTCCAATAGTATTTATTGCCATAAACTACAAATTCAACGTATCAAATTAACGACGGCGTATCTATCTAAATACAGCGTTTGAAATAAATTACAGCCTTTATGTTTCATAGAACAAAAACGTATTCAGAAGTTCTCTTTCAACGAAGTGCATACTTCGCTCATTCAGAAGTGCAATATCATCAATGTGCAATGCTACCTCACTTGGAAAAGTAATGTATTTGCTACGTCTTCGCACTGTTCGATAACTTTCCAACATCCACCCACAGACGATGAGAGGAGGAATGACTTTCACGGCCCTTCGAAATAATTTTCAATCGGCACGATCTCCACGACCTTTAAATGACTATAGATATCAGCTAACGTAACATAATTATTATTTCACGTTGAGGGTAATAATATTTGTTCGAAAAGTCAGTAGTATCGAGCAATTCAAACATAAATTCCTTTGAAAACGATTATTCAACGATTATATTCGAAACATAATTGTATGTTAATGTAAAAAAGATCTAGAAACAATTATGACCGTTTACGTAGCTTGCTAATTCTCCAAAACTACCGTCGCATCTTCGATGAATCCAACTATCCAAGATTTCTCTCTTTGTATTCGCCGATTCGCTGACGCTAGCTAGTTGAGAGGCACTGGGCGTGGAAGGCGCAAGCAGACAAATCCGCAAATTAAACAAACACCTTATTGACACGCTGATCCTTCGGCATAGAGGTATTCCTGGACCTAAAGTCTGTCGCGTGGGTGAGAAAGACAGAACGGAAAAACGATCGTCACCGTTCTCCCTCTCTCACGAGTCGTCGGGATAAGAAAGGCAAGGGACGAGAAATCAAAGAGAGAAAAGGACGGAAAGAGACTTGGCAATCCGAATGAACGAACTACACCACATACAGGGTCTTAGCGGGACTTAACGAATATTGCCGTCGATATCCAGAAGCCCCCCGTACGACTCTTCTTCTCCGTTCTTCTTCTTCGTCTCCTCATCCTGCTATCGAATTCCCTTTTGTCCCTGGACGGTAAGACGCGTTACCGAGCTTCGTCGCTCGATTCGACGAACGGCCGGGTTAATTTAACGCGCAAGTTAATTTGTTCCCTGAGATTTCGTATTCGAGGTGATCCCGACCGATGGTCGATTCAATATCTTTCTAGTTCTCAAATCCTTTCGAGCATTTGGCTAATCTAAAATTTGCCAGGACGAAAATGTTCTCTCCGTGCGTGGAGATGTAACGCTTAAAAGGAAGAGTAAAATTAACTTTCTGGTATAGAGAGATTTGAAAATCAATTCTTATCGAGATGGAATTAAACGAAGCGGATAGTGTCGTCGTCGTCGATAAAATTTGTCAAATTCGTCGCAAAATTAATCCTTTGCAAATTATTACAGAGGGTCGTGTTTTTTAGTCGCTACCGTAAGTTCTGCCGTACATTTGATAGGAAAATTTCCCAGTAATTGGTCGATTCCGTGCAAATTGACTCCAGATTGCCACGCATCGTCCCATACCGTTCGAATTCGTCACACTCCGTGATTAATGTACCGAGATTACAAATAAATTGCTGAAATGTATGATGCTTAAAAAGACAGGGGAAAAAAAGGAACGGCACGGGAAAAGAAGCAGAAGGAGCCGGCGAGAAAACAAGGAACGCAGGCTCGAGGAGGATTACATCGAATTACATGGAACGAGGACAATAAAACATCTCGGTTTCGCGTTCAACAGAAACGAAGGCTCCCAGTTATTTCGTTACGCCACTGTTTTCTCCTACGTACGTACAATGGACGAGAAGGATCGTGGTCGGATGGTTGGAAAGAGTCGGACGACAAGGCAGATAAATTAGTGCTAGTAATGAAGACTGAGTCCGGCGCCTGATTAAACAAACACAGGGAAACACAAATAAGTGAGAGAAGCGCGAGAGGGAGGAAAGGTGAACGCTTAAAGGGAGCGAAACGCACGAAGGAAGAAAGGAGAAAGAACGAATGGGTGGTGGAAAGAAGAAGAATCTGCGAGTCTTGCTTTAGACCTTGTCTTATTTTGCCTCTAATTAACTAAAGTAGCGTAGTAAGCACGCTCGAAGACATTGCCGGTGACCTCTTTTTTTTTCCTGCCACGGTGTCTCTCACCTTTTCTCATTTATCTTGTTTTTTAAGCCTATTCCCGTATTCACCGATGCTTCGGAGACGCCGCCGCCGAGGCCATCGACGACGACGACGACGACGACAAAGACGACGACGAAGACGACGAAGCCGACGAAGACGGCGAAGACGACGAAGACGACGAAGACGACGAAGACGACGAAGACGGCGAAGACGGCGAAGACGACGAAGATGGCAAAGACGACGAACACGACGAACACGACGAAGACGACGAAGACGATGAAACCGACGAAGACGACGAAGACGACGACGCCGATGATGATGACCGTGTGTCACACGCTAGCCATTCGTAGAACGAGCGTTGTTTCATTTTCGACGCACGTCCTCAAAATGAAAATGTATGAGAGTGTATAATACATAGAGAATAGTTTTCGAGCGGGTCCGGTTAGCGGAGCATGAATCTCATCGAGGCACTCAAGGCTAAAGCTCTCGAAATTACGCGGGATGAATTAAAAATAGCGGTCACTAAATCGTGAAAACAAAATCCGGCCGGATTTATGGACGCTTTTTGAGGTTTCCAGTCACGAGCTATTAGTCGTGGACGTTTGCGAAAAATACCGAAAATAATCATCGGTCGTTACATGCTCGCTGGGGCTGACCAACTACCAACAGGCTCACGGATGAACGATTCTTTTTTAGTTTCTTCTTTTGCTCGGAACGCTTGTAAATTTGATTGTTACGGAAATATACGTATGAATAACGCGAGTTGGGCTATTAAGAGATCGCGAACAGTTGTTGAAGAAGAATTCATCGAGAGTCAAAGTATCTATCGATATCATGGTAGGATCGATATAAAAATAACGAAACTTTTTGCATAGAGGATAATATTTACAAGTTGCGAGTACAGCGGTAAAAATTCTGTAGCCTCGATGCAGGACAATGATGTAAGAAAATAAAGATAGGACAAGGTAAAAGAAATACGTTGTTAGAGTCGATGATATATTAAAGACTACGAATCTAATAGCCAGCCTATGCTGCGTCGTTTGTGTCGAACCAAACGAAAGATTCTTCGTTATTATTTACTATTACTAAAACATAAGATCCAAAAATAATATGGGTACGTCCTTCTCGTTCTCTTGTATATTAGTTAAATATAAATATCTGCTGTTAAATTTTCAGTAATATAGCCTAATTTCACCGCGTCTCAGAACATATTTCGTCCTCGTGATAACCTTATGCGATAGTCTTTTCCTTGTGAGGAATGTGAGAAATGTAAAAAATCTATTATCTCGACAAATAGGACGATATCTTGCTATAGTTGAATACTCCTAGTAGCTACAATAATCAGAAAATCGAAAGAACAGACTCTGTGCGGAGACGGTAGAGACGGGGCAAAATTTTCGAAGGAAAGAGAAGAAGACGCCAGGTGGTCGCCGGATGATGTGCGCCGCCGGCGTATCGTGATGCTTGCGATTCAAATTATTTGTAATCCTCATTTTTTTAACTGACCGCCAGAGAGAGCGAATTAGCGTTCGTAACGCGTGGGTACTACACGGCCGAACGCGATCCAGTACGATGAGGACGCTAGGTGAAAAAATAAGCTTCGACGATAATAATTATTATCGAACCGGCCGCGAAATCTCCGTGGTCTGCCGCCTCCGGAGCCGGGGTAAAAAAGATACGAAT
This sequence comes from Bombus haemorrhoidalis, assembly GCA_014825975.1. Lineage (NCBI taxonomy): Eukaryota > Metazoa > Arthropoda > Insecta > Hymenoptera > Apidae > Bombus > Bombus haemorrhoidalis. The sequence continues at coordinate 4,712,718 of CM026171.1, forward strand.
CCGTGACGTTGGGCCGCCAGGCAAGGACGTTCAAGTTTAAACGAAAATAAAAATTCCCCTGTCCGATACTAATTATAGAATACCGCTCATCGAGCAAACGCCGCTTGAATTACCGATATACGGTGCGCCACTGGATTATACCGGGTGTTTGTAGGTGAATGAATTTAACGATGCGATGTAGACTAAATCTCTACGTAAACGGCCGATAAACGAAGAATTAATTAATAAAAAACACAACAAGCCAGCAACTGATCCTGCATTGTAAGACTGTCAATGACTATTAGTATGTGTGTGTGTGTGTGTATAGATATATATAATAGTAGTGCAATATTTTGACGAGGGAAATGTAAAACGCGTGAAAAAAATATTTTATATCCGCTAGTGACTCGATCCGAACTGGACCGATAGAGGATTAGTCGTGCGCGAGAGGAAGGTCTGTAACCGAAATTGGAAGGAACACCCGATAAATCGATACGCCGGTTGTATACCCCGTCTCGAGGAAAATTAATATTGTTTTTATCGACGAACAGCCGGGATAATTAGATCTCGGTATAGGCCTGTTTGCACGTCCACGGTCAGACCGCCGCGTAATCGAGGATCGATCTCTTCCCCTCTCTCCTCAATTGCCTCGTGACGCGTCGCAAATTTATTTCTCAACGAGGACGATGCGTTACGCGTTTCGAAGTTATACAGAGGCTTCAGCTCTTCGATCCAATCTACGCCGATGATCGACGATATTAACCGCAAACGACCCGCACACCTTCCGCGTCCACGACGATGTAGCACCGCGTGAACGCGACAGATTGGTAACGAGCGATTTTTTTCTGTCTTTCAGATTCACGCGAAGAATGTGACGTCGGCAGAAACGAAACAGAGAGGCGGGAAGACTGTGCAGAGCACCGATCCCCGGAATGGTGAGTTGGTAATTAATCAACCGTATTCGTTCAGGTGTTAATTACTTGGCTTGGCAATCCGAGTAATTAACGGTCGTTGAAGCACGCTCATCCTGTTCACGATTATTAGAATACATAGGTATTGGAGAAACGAGGTAAACTCGCAAGAAATCTAATTCAAAACCATACTCATCTCGAGAGAGAGAGAGAGAGAGAGAGAGAGAGAGAGAGAGAGAGAGCCAAATTGATCAGCGCCACTTTATACGAGTATATGACATACGATTAACATCAACCTTTTCGACGAACAAGTTATTTACTGCCATACATTTATTTATTGCAAAGTGGGACAATGAATACAAAGTGTCGGGAAGAAAAGAAAAGTGAGGAATGTAGGTAATGTAAGGGATGGACGGAATGTAGGGAATGCAAGGGATGGAAGGAACGTGAGAAATATGTACACATATGTAAAAAAAAGAAAAAAAAAGAAGTAGAATGAACGGATCAGAAGGAAAAGCACAAAAAGAACGGAACTCTGTTACTGCTGATTTCAATATACATCATAGTACACCACGTCGTCGTGGAATTGATCGTTTCTGTATTAATATCGTTCCATTATAACATTTCGTGTTAAACCAATAAGTATCCTGATACTTATGAACAGGGATTTACACGAGATCCATCTGCCGATGTGAATCATAGCGCGTTAGCCGTGGCGTGTCGCGTTTAAACTGGCCGCGCGCGAACGTATCACTCGGCAATCGATGGAGTTTTATGTCGCGAAACGACCGTCCAACGCCGGTTGTGTGTTGCATGCCCGAGCTTCGTGCGGAAGATCAATCCGGCATATAAATGATGACGTTAATAATACCGAGATAAAGCATTCCATGAATATAAATACGCGGCTCTCTCTGTTTGACCAGGCGTTTCAGATTTCAGTGAAGTAGCGTTATTAGGGAATTCAGAACGACCTCGATAACGTTCCGCTTTTCGACGGAATTTACTCACAGAATTTACTTTTCGAAATTACCGAGAGATTACGGGAAAGAATTATTGAATCCGGGCTCGGCTGGAAATGGCGGACACCAGGCGGTATCGCCCGATCCGGTTTAACTTAATCTTAGTTCGATTTTCTCCGGGTGCGATTTTTATATGCGTACATTTAGGGCAGCCGAGGTCTGCGCTTTTCGAAGATCGATGCTTGTTAAGTAGCTCGAAGTAAATTGCAACTTGGGACTATTTTACTACATTGTGCCCGATTGTGCGCCGGTTTCATGTTGAAACGACTACCATTTGCCAGTAATTTCACTGCTCTAATTTCGTTCGATACGAGGAATACCAGAGAGTGAGTTAATCGGGATGTACTTTCCTAAATTTGAATATCAATAAGTAAGTAACTTCACGTATTCGTTTATTTTTCTTTTCTCCTTTAGGATGGTGGAGGTATTTTTGAAATTGATTTTTATTATTAAAAATTAAACGTATCAATTTTCCGCAATTTTTTTAACCATAACGTACAATATCTTTCTTTCTTTTTTTTTTTTTGGTGTCCTTGGTTGGCGAATAAATTTCAAGCGCATGATATTACAATGTTTAACAATGGAAGACAAGTATTTCAGGTCGTGAAAGTGCTTGTAGTCAAAACCTGTAATTTGCATAACATATGCTACGTTACGAAGTTTTTGAAATATTGTTATGGGTACGGTAAGATACAGCTATCAATTTTACTAATTATGTAGGTATTACTCGAAGAGGGTTATATTGCAACAATATTGAAAATAATTAAGGTGGTAACATTTTCTAGACAACTTTGTACATCCCCTTGCTTCTCATGTCGCTGATATTTAAAGTAAATTCCTTATAATTATTATGTATGACATATGTGTACATACATGTCCCCTTAGAAATTTTTCCAATATAATCGTAGTAGGTAATATATTTTTACCACGATAATTATCAACATGAGCTCAATCCTTTCGTAATTCGTTGTACGGCAACGTTTCTATCTTTATTATTATTAATTATTCCAACGCAATATCTATATTATATCCTTACCTCTATGTATTTATTTTGCACGCCGTATTCCAACCTGCGCTATATCCACTGTGCTTGTGGGTATTTAATACCATAAAATTAACTAACTTGACGTAAGTTGTCGTGGTCTGCCATGACTGAAAAAAGCAGTTCATGTCCATCCACTTTCGAAATCGTTCGAATTATAATTATATATCGTAGCATATATCGCGAATCCCACTCAAACCTATCCCAACGAATATACTCTCGATCAAATCGCATTAATCATACTCGCATTTACACGAAAAGCTGAGGCACGAGCCACTTCCACGAGAAAGGACCTGTGCAGGTCGAGCAAACGGTTCCGGTCGGAATGATCGATCGGATTGGTAATAACGATCGAAGGAGGGTTCGCGCGAAAAGGAAAGGACCGGTGGTCGTGTGGAGAGTGCGAGGGAAGAAGGTTCGCGCGTCGAAGACGGCCTCTTCGCAGCGTTCTAGCCCGGAGCGACGCGGAATCACTCAGACCAGCACCGGCCGTTACTTCATTTTTGCGGACCGTTTACAACGTCCTGTCCACTCGCGTGGCATCGTTGCTGGCATTTCGATGCATAATAAACGAGCAGTTAGCCCTGCTCCGTGGCTCACACCTCTGGCCCCTTCTTTTCTACGAGTCAAAGGGGGATGTGCCCCTCTCCAGAGAGCCGGCAGCCTCTTTTCCTCACGGTCGACCGTCAGGATCCTCCTTCTTCCTCTTTCCGTCTCGCGCCCGTTCCGTAAGCTGCCTCTCGTTTGTAGACTTTCTTCTTTCAAGACGAGGCGCGCATAACGAGATGCGAGAGCGAGACCAAGCTATATCGTTGGCCGAACCGTGGAGAGCCGAGCGACTCTAACGAAAGGAAATCCGATTTGCACGCCGTGTTCAGAGAAACAGACAGAGAAAGAGAGAGAGAGAGAGAGAGAAAAAGAGAGAGAGACTCTCCCGCCCTCTTTCGAACGCACGCCCACCCCTCAGGTACACGCCGCGCGCTAGTTTTCATGGAAATTCGTTTGCCGCTCGTTACGTGACGCTGGCATTTCCTTTGCCGGATTCTTGCTTAGTACGCCGCCCATTGCGACCTAGACAACTCTATCGAAAGACTTATTAAAGTTGTGCGCTGGGACCGATGCTGATATTCGTATGTAATAGGAATGCCAACTCTTTTACCTTTTTGGAGAATTTGAGATTTAGATGGTTTCTCAGGAATTTGCTCGAAGGTTACTTCTTTTATACAGTTGTCTTCGAAGGTTCTCGAAGGAAATTCCTGATATTGCGAATTTCTATCTGCATCTATGAATTATTGACGCCAACACATATAGCACACGTAAAGCACATGTCTCTACGACAAGGATTGTAAAAGTTGCAAGGGAATATTGAATCGTCTATCGAAAGGGTATTCATAAAATCGATTTAACGTTCCGATGATTATAAGCGATTAGATGCGACATTCGACGTACCATGCAAATTTAAATCGTTAATGAACTTCGTGAAACTATAAAACATACTTGATAAATGTGCATCCACGAATTAATCATTCCTGGTATATTTTATTTTTTCTTTTGCCGAAAAAGTTAATTATACTTCGTAAGGTTATACATAATGTAGAATGACTCAGGAGTTCAGCGTGTCAACAGCTAATAGGCGATTTTATAATGACGATTATGATTATGAGTATGGTTATGGTTATGGCTATTTATAACAAGCCATATCCACTCGGAGAGAAAGATCACGAGATATTGGTACATAATGATAATAATAATTATACTTCTTTATCGAAGTTGCATACAGTATACCTTAATAGAATCGATAGAATAAGAAGGAAAAGGGTGAAATATTACACTTCGCTCTAACCACCGTACGCAAAGACGTAATCGAACCTAACCCGACTCGCTGTAATGACGCAAAAACATAACGATTTACAATTTTTAAACGATGAACATCTTAATATGATTGATTCGCAGCTATACGCGCGTATAAAATTGTTTATATTTTTAATGTATTCTATTCACACATTAAATTCATCATATTATCTAGCATTCTGAGATATATCGTATCCACAGGCTCAGCTAATTTGAAACGTATTTTGAAGTAGAGAAAAATCAAAGGAATACTGTACTAAAATACCGAACCATTAACACATCACGTTTCACATATATTCGCATTTCGTTGTATTCCACGCGACGAAAAAACCGACGTGAAACGCGACACACCGAACGAATCTTGTTACGATTTCGCTAATACGCATCAAACGAAACGCACTTGAACCTACCGATCGATGATCGATGCCACCTGCAGGACGCGGCAATTGAAAAAAACTGGAAGCGGCGCGCATCGGAGCGATTATTTGCGCCGCGCGACGATAATGGATACGGAAAGGCGGTTTGAATCCGGCCGAATGGGCGTATGAATGGTCGCCGTTTAGCGTAATTATTGGCGCATTGTCTACGGCACAATACCGGCCGCGAAATTGGCATGCAAAAATCGGATGCGATCCTATTGTCGGCCATTGTACGATCCGTGGCTGCGTGGCAGCCTCCCCGGGCTCTCCAGTTTTCGAATATTTCGCCGTCAATGCCGCCGATTCGTTCACCAATCGAATTTACCTCGAACGACGCCAAAAGGAATTCACCGGTTCCACCAATTACGCGACGTTCCAACGTTTTTCTTCCTTTTTCCATCCTTTTTTCCTATTTTTTTTTTTTTTTTTCTCGAATATTACCGCCAAACGCAGCGAGACTGCGTTTCGGCGATTCTGTCACGTTTCGATCGATCATTTCAATATTCCAACGACTCTTTCAAGTTTCGATATTTAATCCGTTTGCTGAAACGGAGCTGGAAAAATTGATATCGCTGAACGATATTAATAGAGTTGAATCATCTGACTTGACAATTTTCTTAGAAAAAAATTCTGTCTCCTTATGAAGATCGTTTCCAGGAATTATTATGGGAATATTTGTTATGTAAATAAGAAGCTAGTACCTAAAAAGTGGAGCGGATAGGTTTAACTTCTTAGAGGATCGTGTACAAATTTCAGTGGGTCAGCCGATTTCGTTCTACTTTCTTCGATGTTTCTCAGAGTGGAAGTTCGACGACGAGTTACGTCGGCGCTCCGTTGCCTCGAGGTGAAAGTTCACGGATCGCCGTGTCGCGAACACGTTTCATCGAAGAGAATTTTAGGCCTGCCGAATACGAGAGCTAGATTCGTGATGGCTGGAAAGGACGAGTCGAGAATTTGGTTGGTTATTAGGTAGGGGACGTCGGCACGATTCTAACTCTCCTTCGAACAGAGCAACCGCGGGCTTTTTGTGCGGTCAGATTGGCGGCCATTATGTCCCGAAATTGGGCCTTAATTGTGGCAGCGGTAATGAGTCGGGTTGCTCTAATGCAACGGCACCAGCACACGTTGTGCCTTAAAACTTGCTTCGGTGCCGTCTAACGGGTGATCTATCGATAAATTTCTCTTCTTAAACACGACGATAGAATTGTGCGTTTTCTCACATTTTCGTATTCTTTCTGATTCTTGAGATTGAAATCGAGCGAAGTGGATAACTGGATTAGAATTTAACGTCGCGTTCATCTTATTCGATTATTCTATACCGTCAATAGTCCTAGACATTTGTAACGTAGTAATAATATTATAGTAGACATTTATGAATAATTAGGACGAAGAAGAATCCCAAATTTAATTTTGAAATTCAATTTGCAATTGTAATAATGGTTTGTCTAAATTTCTGGATAACCATCGATCGATCGACGAATAAACGATGTCTAGGTTACCATAGACTTGAATTTTCAATTCGCGAAAGAATCATAAAAATATTTCAAACTTTTCTCGCGAGTATTATTGAAACCTTTATTAGATTCACACTTTATACAAGTATCGTAATTAATTCTCTATCATGTTATAGTACCTATATGTAGAATTACGTATGCGTATAATACTCGTTCAAGCATACTCGTAACTTTAGCGCGCACAAAGTTCTTCGATGGAAAACCTCTTACCTCTTTCTCCGTTTCTATTGCATCGATTTATCTTTCATTTTGAACGTCACGATTATCGACGATTCGAATAATCGTTCAGCTACGTTCTACTTCGGAATTAACGTGCAGCTAGATTATTTCAGACACCCGGTATAGAATAGAGAGCGGTAGGGAATACTACTATGTGGCGACGTAGCATTATTTAATTGCTCTTCCGTTGTTTTTTCGTCGCCAGATAATTTGTGTACCTGCCGGCGATCTCTCAGTTCCACCTGAACGTTCTCTTCTCTTCTTATCCTTGTCTCTCTCGTCGACCCGATAGACCCGATCGCTTCGGGTTGTCTCGCTTCCACCGATTCCATAGGCTTCTTGGCTTCGTATGGGTTTTCTCGTTGTGAGAAGTCGGCACAAGGGGAAAGCAAAAGAGCGGAGCAGCGAGAGAAAGGACGAGAAGGACGGGACGACCGGTCGGCCTACTCCTAATTGCGCGTAATTATCTATGGAGGCCAATTAACTCGGATTGGCTGGACGGATGATCCGCGACTAGCCCGAGGACTCGAACATCGTCCAAGAAGAACCTCTTTCGTCTCTTTACCTTGGCTAAACACACGCGAAAGCGGCCACGGAATCGTCCTCGTTTTCAGAATCTTCGCCCTCCTCCCTGCCTCTCATCCGTCGTCGATGCAAAACGCGAAAACTAATTGCCGTAATCAATCATACGAAGTTACAGGAGTGAGTTAGAACTGAAGTGTATTAAGAGCGTATTGTTTTGCACCGGTGGTACGAAAGTAATTTGTTTCCCTCTAAACGAGTGTTCTTGTTGCGATGGTTTAATATTTTTGAGCCGATGCCGTGGCAGGATACAGCAGTTATTTTCTTTTCAAGAAATAACAATCTCTGTGTAATTTTTTTAAGCGTATCTACGTAGAATTTCGTAGATGGATTCTGTTGTACGAAAGATACGAGAAATTAGAAATTTCATTCTATGGCAATGTACGAAATTAACGATAATTAATTAACAGTAATGTTTGTACGACTACGTATTGTGTATTATTTTATATTGTCCTTATCGTTCATACGTATGAAATATCGCGCTTTCGAAAAGATACTAAAAGCGTCAAAGCTTTTGTTTAAGTACTTACGAATATTTTTCATTTTCTTTTTTTTGTTTTTTTTTTTGCAATGAACGTTAAATGATAATGTAACGTAGCAGGAAAGGTGATTAAATATAGGAAAATATCCATTTACAGATATGCTCGAGTGTCGCTATAGCGCAGTTTCCAAGTGCAAACTTAGAAAATTTGCAAAAGGAGAAACTTTTAAAGAAACTGTGGAACAGAGGAAAAGCGTCCCTCGTTTCAGAAGTATTGTCTTCCTGATGTTTTGACAGATTTCTGTTTACCACCGAAAACTTCGTTCTTGCGTAACATCCTATATGAACACGCTGATAGAAATCATGAAATTCTTTCGGTCTATGAACTTCGAATATTGGAATGCTGCCGGCAGGGCCATGCTCAACGATTGGAAACAGTCGATTTATTTCTCTTCGATTTATATGAATGTTTAATACATAAAATTTCGGTCAACCAGCAAAATCCTCGTTGTCATAATTCAATGTAGGAAATATTTCCAAATGTAAATTTTTGGTTAGATTCGCATTTCCATTTGACATTTATTTATGAAACGCGTATCGGGGAATATTAGATTTAATAAAAACAGTTTATCGATCAGATTGTGTCTATAATAGCTACATCAACGTGCTTCGTATTATTGTTTGTTATTCAATATCAAACTACTGGACAGACTAGTTTGACAGATTGTTAGATTTTTAGATCTATACGAGACTCCTATACAAAAATTTCTGCTAACAGGAACTCTTTAATATCGCACGAATCAATTTCAATCGTAATAGAGAAATCTTTAAAATCCTTTATCCTGGCGAAAGTATTTTCACGCTTTCATTTTTTCGCAATGAAAGCTCGAATGAGAACGAGGATTGCGATATTAGCAAGATCTGTGATCGCGATGTTCCCACGTTCCTTTTACAATTTTTCTCCCTATATCGAGGAACGATTTAATGGCGGTATCGATGTTTTGTGCGTTTCCACGTTACATACCGTTTACCATAGCGCCGTGCTGTAATTGCATGCCTCTAATTACGCGTGCAGCACTGTGTCGCTCGCCCACCTTCACGGGTTTATTTGTTCTACCGTTTCCCAGAGCATCGGTACTAATACCCCGGGTGTTTGCAATCTCAGGCGATCATAAATAATCGCACGCACATTCGCAGCCGGTACTGGCACATACGTAATGAGCAATTAACGATCGAGTTCCTTGCTGGTAATTGCTTCATCGACGCGGAAAAGATGTTACGAAGCGGTCACTACGCGATGCTTTTCCATATCTGCTGATCGTCGGCTACATCGCGGTCATGTTCATGAAAGTTGATGCCTATATAACTCTCGGCATACCACTCTGGCGATGCTGGATTATAGATTCTGAAATGCTTTACAGTTTGTTCGGTTTGATATCCCTGTTTCTTGCTGCGAGGATGTTAAGAGCAAAGGTTGCTTCTTAATCGAGTAAATGTCGTTTTTATCGCTAAAGGCTCCAAGTTTCTCATGTTTCCTTCGTAATATTAGCATGTTACACGATATAATTGGTTGAAAAGTAAAAACTGACGGGCAGAAAGTTAGTTATTTCTGTTGAGAAATTTTACATGTATCGTACAGTTCGTTCATCGATAAGTTTGCGTTAAATGTGGAGAGGATAGAACGACGATACAATGGAGCTAATAAGATATTATCAGAACTAGCTCAGTTAATGCCAAAGTATAACCAAATGACGTTCTTTATTAAACCCTGGCTTCGCTTCCATCCGATTAATATTCCTTTCCGTCTTCGTCGAATTTTTTTACCATTCGTCGAGGATGCCTAAGCCTCGCTGAAAATTTACGGTGAGCTAGCCCTTCGCCAGGAATAATACGTCTCTTTCCTAACTGCAGAAAACATATATTTATCTGGTCTTTACATAAGCCGATTCAGCTATTGTTCCGTATCCACTTTTCAAGATTCGAATCCTCGGGGACTCGAAACGTCGAGATTCTAACAGCGAAAGAAAGCGAGGGGGAAGGGGGTGGGAAGGAAACGCGTAGACGAGGACGAAGACAGCAGAGGATATGCGAAAAAAGAAAATCGCGGAGGTGGAGGGAAGTGACCGGATCGTCGAATGGCTGAGGGAGACGGGACAATTCGTCATTAGTAAACAAATAGTTTAGCGACCGATCGGGTCAGGCCTACATAAACTAAACAACAATGAGGCCCGCGGCTCAGAAAGAAATACCGACTCGCTACCCTTCGAGGCGAAGCACACCTGGCTTCACCTTCGTAGCAGTTTACCTGCACACGGGTGGGTGTTGAAGAGGTCAGGGGCGTGTGTATCCGAGCCGGTACCACGCCACCACGCCCAGTCGCAGGACTAATAATGATTTATTTCACAAGCTTAACGATCTCGTCCGATTTAACCTCGTCCACCGGCCCCTTTATCTTTGTCTTTGATCGGCAACGGGTTGCGTAATAATCGTCGAGGCCACGCTTCTCCACGCTTCCTTTGATAGTCGCTGGCTTTTCATTTTCGGCCTTCGATCGATAGCCACTCTCACGATGCTGTTTTCTCGTTATTCTGTCGATCGATTCGTTTACCGATTGCATTTAGCGCGGTATGAATTGTATTCGATCGTTATGTAAGATTCGCGAATTCGTTTCGGTTTTGCAATTATTTTTTAATTTCCTCCTTTGGTGCTTTTACTTAAAGCGTTATTCGAAACACTCTTGTTACGAAATTGCAAAATTGTACAACAAAATCACTTTCCACGTTGATAAAAATTAAGTAAAAACGGGCAAACATCAATTCCACGACGATGTAACGCTTTCTTTTTTTTTTTTTTCTTTTTTTCAAATACGCAGGGTATTTAGCAACGTGGACACGTTCCTGATCGGGGTACCGAATTTTAGTTCGGCGAGGATCTCTCCACCTGACCGAGTCCGATCGGTGTTAAAAAGAATTTTTCAGATTCATTCGTCACTTCGAATTTCACAACACGATTGACACTACGGACACATCTTCGGGGCGGTAGAGAGAAAGAAGCCTAACCGAGAAGTAATGTATTTTAATAATACGATAATAGGTTGGAACTTGCAGTTTCTTTGATTCTGATCCTTCCTCCAGGAACGTTGAATTTAGCCGGTAAAAATTCGCCCCTTGATACTTTTAACACGAAACCAAGACACGTTTCTGCTTTTGTTTGGTCCAAACAAAACGGAGTCTGGTTCTCGACCAACGCTCAGGCAATCGAGAGTATTTGTTCAGAAGATTCCTATCGATCTTGTGTAACTGTACATTTCACGTGAATCACGTTGAATTACCAATTGCCGCTCCATCCACCTAATCGTACCGATACTTTGTTTCACTTTCGATACTTTGGCAAAGCGCGATGTTTAACGGCTCGATTGGTCTTGCAGAGAAACTCGTAAGAGAGACGATATTATTGGGAATCTATGTTTCTAGCGATTAACAATTTTCTTATTTTTCTTGTACGCTGCAAGCTACAAATGCAAATCGAACACTACAGGGAAAGAGCAGGATAGGTCGAATCTTCTATCTTTTTTCAGGAAGTCGATTTTTAAATTTGACAGTTCTGTATGTAACATTTTTACGTCGTATGAAATCGTAAAGTGACTCCTCCTACTTTAGCATACCGCGATATTAAGGTCAGAAAATCAACAAAAATATGCTTATAATATCTTGTCCTGTAATGTTCAGTCGTGACACGCTCGCAAAGTTTAAGGAGAAGAATTGCAGAAATATCTAAAGAAGTTAAATTTGCTGTTAAATACACCAACAACCCACCACAACGTCAATCTTCGTTTCCCCTTAAATCTTTCATTTCGAATCAACGCCAACGTCAACGTCAACGTCTCGTTTACCGCTTTCGCTGCCGTTATCTTCTAGATCGTGATTTTCTCGTTCAAGTGTGCGCAATATGAAATATAAAAATCAACCTCCCAGCCAAGGGCGCCCGGATCCACGTAGGACTGGTCGTCCCTTTGTCCACCTAAGATCCTTCGTCCTCGATCCTTCCTAAACTATAGGGAGAAGGAGCATCTCGATGGTCCCTGCGGCGAGATTAGCATGACAATGCGTTCACCAGCCACTCATTATGGCCGTTCGTGATCCAACGTTCCGTTGCAGTGTAAAACAAAATTCCAGCCCACGAAAATCTCGCTAGGCGATAGGGGTTGACACCTTCGATTCATCCGTTTCCGATGCTCCCCGTAACGCTCGTACGTATACCACCGTGCTGCTTTAGTCCTTCGTTTCATTTTTACCCCACCATTTCCTACATCTTGTCTCTTTCTCTCTCTCTCTTTTTCTTCAGCCTCTATTACCGCCGACATCATCCCTTGTCCACCCTCTTCCAGGACAAGCTAGCCTTCTCCCACGGCTCTTCATTCTTTCGTTGAATGAATACCAAAGATGGATCGCTTCCCTCTCTGCACAGTCTCGCCGTGCTCGCTCTTTGTTGTCCAGAAATCGTGCGATTTTCGATGAATTGACGCGTCCCAACGAACGTAGTTTACACACGATCGCGACGCACAGGGATCCTTTAGATCGGTATCGATGCCTAGAGAATCGATCTATTCCCGATGGAACGTCCGCAGATTTTCGACGATCACGCTACGACACCGTGACTCTTTCTTCGATAAATAATGGTTCCTCACCTTTTCCTGGAACCATGATAGCTTAGCGTCTTCCGTCTTTTCGTTCGTTGTAATAATGGCTCTCTGTTTGGAGATTCCTTATGGCGTGATATATGGTTGGAAGATGCAAAGTTTGTGTGGTATTTTGGTTACCGGTTGTATAAGTGAGAAAAAATTGTAGTTTCAGAAATCAGTGTAAATTATGGCGATATACGCACTAGCCTGTACATGTTTGTGCGAATTTGTATTTTTATGAATATAACGAAATAGATGGAATCTAGAAAATCGTTTTATCTGCTATATATATATATATATATATATATATATATATATATATATATATATATATATATATATATATATCGTAGAAGGTACCTTGAATATTTTTACATAGGCGTATATTCTGGACATTTTTCACCTTTGGATTATGAGTAAACTTTTAAAACTCCACGGTCTGATACTGATCACTGATAAAATTAAAAATGGTCTCGTTATGTTACTCATTGGAGCAAGTTTGAAAGCGTTGAATTTTGTTAAGCAATTATCTGCAAGCAGTAATTTTCGTTAGAAACTGAAAACAGCGCGCGATCTTAAGAATACGAGATTTCACTCGGAATGGTCAGGATCGACGAAACACGCGAGAGAGATCTCGTTCCATCTTATTTGCATTCGCGTGAAGAGAAGTCCACTCCCGAGAGCATGATCGTCGAAAATCCGGCAGAATCTCAAATTACGATGATTCGACGAGCAGCAGAGTGCACCGCAGATGTCTGGGTAATGGTACATAAAGGGGATGCAGATAGAACGATACAAAAGAGAAGCTCGATATTCACGGGACCAAAGGGAGTATAATGCAGATCCCGAATTTTTGGAAAACTCTCGTGCTAATCGACGTGAACGACACAATCGGGTTTACCTGATGGACGGTCCCTTTCGACCACCGTGAGAAACAGTGTTCCCAGTGTTCTGAAAGCGTCTCCATCAAGAGAGAGAGAGAGAGAGAGAGAGAGAGAGAAAGCGAGATGGAAAGAACATCTCGGTAGCCTCTTCGGGAAAGAATTAACCGATGAGAAAGAGAGGTAGGGCAATGTTAGAATGCGTGAACGAAATCTCTCTTCTCCACGTTTTTCTTTCTATAGCTATTGTACTTTGCACTGGTCCGTGTTGCTTTAGAATCATTAACTGGAATTTTGTTGTTATAGATCCTTTTTATCATAGATTATTGTCAAGGAAGCATATTACATAGGTACGTTTGTTATTTTCAACGTGTAATTAGGCGGAGAAAATTAAAAACTCTTAGGTAGGAAATAGGAAATATTAAAAAATTCTTCGAGAGAATTTTTAGAATTCTTAAATAATAAAATGTAGAATAACTGTATTTTATTTATTTGATATTCTGTTTCATTCGTAAGATATTTCGTTACTTCAGAGGTAATATTTTAATTTTGGTAAGAAGGCAGACAAAGGTTTTTCTCTAACTTATGTATGAACTGTGGTAATTAGAGATCTTATTTAAATTACTAATAAACGAAGAATTGAGAGAATCTTATAAGGGTACTTGGTATAAAGGAGAATCTTAGGGATGGTTGCGTCTTTAACAAGCCATTTGCTTCAATCCGCAACATGAAATCAAGGGTACTTCCTTAGAATGTCCAAGAAGATTCTTGAAAGTTGCTCGAAACCCTTAAGGAAAGATCTTGCTCATCTTTGATTGGTTAAAGAACAATGTAAAGTCGTTTCCTCTTTGCGGACGTTCTTAAGACTCGCTGAAGATATTGGTAAAGTAAACGGTTCAGACGGTAAAAATGTAGCAAAATGTACTTTTTATGCAACTCTTTATCTCGTTCAATGTACAATCCGTATCTCTTAAATTTATTGGGAAATATAGATATTTCTTATGATTAGTAAGAAAATATTTGTTATGGAATACATCTTTATTTAATATATTATACCGCTTTAGTTTGAAGTACTTGCTACAATATTATCGAATCGTATCTATAACAAGTTCTCGATCAATTATTGGTAGAAATATCGAATTATTTTAATTTTAATACTAAATTATTTTATAACGTTCAATAACAACGAAACCCAGAGTCTTCAACGACTTTTACCTTTACGTTGCGTTAACGTTTTCGTGTTAATTTCAAAATTATTTGCCTATATATTTCACAGTTATTATCACAGAAAATATTTGACACATTCTAAAACATAAATAACAACGGCTCAAATATCTTTGCTCGCGTTTTAATCTAAAATTTTTCTCCAATTAATACCGTTCGCAATTTCAACGAACGATCCAACCAGTTTGGACCGTCATCTAGCACGTACTCTCGTAGCTTTATCCTATCTTCTCGAGCTTCCTATTTCCATAACAATAGTCGGCGAACAATGAAAGTTCACGGGAAGAATAATTAAGCTCGTGGTAATCGTTCGGCACGGACGATGGTCATTGCGACGCATCGCAGCATTCGCTCCCATTGAAACGGCACAGTAAGAATTCCCATCAGCTGCAACGGTTCCTTGAGTCTACCAACACTAGGGGTACATTAAAGGGAGGGTTTCTGGAGGGTGGCGAATTAATTTATGCAATAACGTACCGACACAGTACCAAGACTCGTTTCTTTGACCAGGTGATGACCGGTCCACAACGGTCGACCACCCTTAACTTACTCTCTGTCTTTCGTGTTTGTTCCCTCTTAACTCTCGGAGCGTGTGAAAATTCGCGCGATTCTTTGTCTTCGTAGTTTTTCATCTCCTAAACACTTTACTTCACACCCGTCACTGATTTCGTTTGCATTTGTATTTAACGATATGATAATAACAAGGAAGTAAATGATTGGAGAAGAGGAGAAGATGCAGTATGAGAAAAGGAAGAGAAAATGTTAGGGACCTCGGGATAAACGGGAGTGTTTGGAAAAAGATGAATAACTATGTTATATGTATGTTTGCCTTTGTTGTTATTTTGAACGTGAACGCTGTTCTGGTTTTAAACACGCGTTTGTATAGCTTTAATTAGGCCAGCGTTATCGTTTAGCTAACGCTCCTCCGCTTTGGTTTACTTCTATGTGTCGTTTAGAATAGAATTTCCCTGTGTGTATGATCGGAGCTAGAATCCCGAACTCCAGCTTCAGAATACTGGAATTCGTATCTATTGTACTTTCAATGTAACATCATCACGTCTACGATTCAGAGACCGTAGAAAACGAACCGCTGAATTAAAAATGAAATTAAGAATGACAGTAAAATAATTTAAACCCCGTTTAAACGGTACTATACAAGCACGACGATTACACAACGATTACGTTAAACTTCCGCCCGTCTGTGGAGGCGGTAAATATTATAATTACAGGCCAGAGACATCTTCCAAGTTCGAGTTCTTATCTGGAATCTCGATCCATTGCCTTATTTACTTATGTTCCTCGTTTTCTTGTCGAGAGCGAGCGACAAAAGCGAGGATCGCAATCGAGCGTAAAAATGTAGAGATGCCCCGAGTTTGTTAATCTCTTTTCTTTCACTTTCGCGGTCCGTGTTTAGGGTACTGGTGGTCTACTGTATCGAGGAAGAGAGAGAGAGAGAGAGAGAGAGAGAGAGAGAAGATCCGTCACAATGCCCTTTTGTCTAGCCCTCTTGCCCCAGTTTCCTGGTGCGTGGCCAGTTCGGCTCCTTCCTTTGATACGCTATAATTGAATCGTCCGTTCGAGAATTTCTTAATATTTCACTCGTAATTGTTCCGCCGAGTATCTATGGTGAGATTTTAGACGCCCTCTACTTCTTTTCGTTGTTTCATTTGAAGCGTTGGATTGAAATTATAGTGCAATAACTAGTATAACGGAATTCGATACGAACTAGCCGCAGACATTGCCATTTCATTACAACATTTTTAATATTTAATTCCAAATATCTCGAGAAATGAACAATCCTATCAAACCTGGAACGTCTACATACGAATCTACATACGTCGATCATTCTCGTTTACCGGTCTTTTCATCTCTGAAATATCTTCCTTAACCTTAGACACGTCAACTACCGCTACGTCGTTCCTGTAAAAGTTCAATCTCGACGAAGCTTGGTGTGCAAACGTCGAAACATGTCCCAATGGCGCGCGTTTCACGTGGCCAGCACATCGAAAAGACTGCGACGCGCGGAATCCACGGGCTTTCAGTGGCATTGAACTGAGCGAGGGGCGCGCGCCAGAGAAAGAGAGAGAGAAAGACACGTGGTCCCCATTCATGATTGCCGCAGCTATACTACTACGGTTCGAGCACGTTGGCTGGAGGTCGACTAGGAGAAGGTGGAGGTCAAAGGGAGCGACTGGTGAAGGGAGGGGAAGGTAGCACGGGTGGCGGGTAAAGGGTACCAGCGAGCCACTATAGGTGAGGGTGAAACGAAGAGTCAGTGGGGCCGTCGCTACCACTACGATAGTATAGTCAACTACCACTACCAACAGCGATGTTACCCCTCGAGTTCGAAGGGGTAGGTGGTGGTCCCGGTCTCGTGTCGGTACACGCGTCGCGATTCTATGCTGCACGCTCGTGGAGGGCTATAACCCACGGCTGTAAAACTTACCAGAATCCAGTTCAGTCGATCTAACGGCCACCCCTCTGTAGCATCGGTTTCCTACGCTTTCGATGCTCCGGCCTCACTGGGTCACGACCTCCCTATAGATTCTTTTGGTTTCGATCTCCTTTCGAAAACGCGTTCGCGATTGTTTTCTTCCGCGAAAGTAGCAAGCAGAATACGCGTTTTATATATATATTTTAGCAAACAGATTGATTTCTTTTAAGGATGACGAGCGTCGAATGTTTGTCGTTTCGTGCTTTGTGGAATGATAAATCAGTGATAAATCAATTTTATGGGGATCTGTATACTTTCTATTAATCCGTTAATCTACATTTATATTAATATCCGTCATATAGGATGTCAGATATCATATTTGAAATCAATTTTAAGAGCTTTTTATCGTTTATTTTTTGTTGAAATCGAAATGTTTACTGGCACCATTGCTGGATAAAGATCAGCGTTACAGTGTCATTGCGTTTCTCTACGGTTCTATTTCTATTAATATAATATTCACACGAACAACTGGCCAGGAATAGACCGAATTTACATCTGAAGAAAGTTGAAGAACCTTAAAGGTTTCGTGCAAGGGGGTCACAAATACAATGAGCGTATATAGGATGCACGCGCTTAATCTCTCCGCTGCTTCTTCCCATCATCCACTCTTTCTCTACGCAAATGCGGGCTACACACAGGTCAACCCCCTTTCCTCTCTCTCTCTCTCTCTCTCCCTTCTTGATCTTCTGGCTGGCCTGTCCTCTCGTGTTCGTTTCTTCCCTCTGTGCACTCCCTTTTTAGTCTCTCTCTCGCAAAAGGATTTTGAACGATAAATACGCCGCGCGTATAACTCAATATCGGGCCACGAAAAAGAAGGCAGCAGGCAAAAATGTTCGTGGATCGACCTCGAGGGCAGGCCGAGCGAGGCATTAAAAGGGAGAGGACATTAAGAACCACTACAGATCTTGTGTATAAGGATCCGCGGCACGGACGGGGACGGAAAGAAAGAAAGGGAAAGGGAAAGAACGATAAAAGGGTGGATAGTGGGAGGATAGAGTGTGGCGAGGGAGACGGAGGCAAGGATGCTCACGTATGAGGCAGGACCTCATAACTCCTTATAATGTCCTCTTCTGCGGATGCCTAGCATACACCCCCGTTCCCGTATGCCGTCTCAGGAACACCGTGAACACACCATTGACCCTCTTCTTCTTCTCCACCTCCTTCATCGTCTTCTTCTTTTCCTTCCTCTAACTCCAACTTCTTCACCCTCCTCCACCTTCTCCTTCTCGTCGTCGTCGTCGTCGTCGTCGTCGTCGTCGTCGTCGTTGTCGTCGTTCTCGTATTCCACGTTAAAGTGTGGGTGGTTTGTGTGTACGCGCCATAAGGCCTGCCTCGCAGCCTTCTTTCGCTCACCCCCTCTACTACTCTTCGTCGTTCTCCTCATCCTCCTCTTGCTTGCCCTCCACCTCTTCCCTCGGGAGTCTGTGTACTTTTATATGCCCTTCCATACCTTCTCCAAGGGAATAAGAGAGTTAATCTTGATATAATGGCCGCGACTGTCGCGGCCCACAAGACAATAGTCCAAGATATATCGTTAGCTTCGCCCTTTCGCATCTCGGCGCCATTATACTGGCACGCTCGATTCTCCTTCTTCTTCGTTTTCTTTCACTTCTTATTTCGGCTTCACGGGGTGTTACGAGGCGCGCGCGAGGCCCCGCTCGCTTTCGAGGCAATGATAATGCGACTCGCAGCCGATTCGCCGCCGATGCTTTCGATTATACGCCGACTGGAATGTATATCCGGCTACCTCGAAGAGACTCTCGAACCTTTGTTGCGTTTTCGCGACCACCGATTGTCTTCCCGTGACTTTAGTCACCATCGTTCCGTGATGGAAATTCGTTGTACGGTTCGTTTATATTTGAACGTTATAGCCTGCGTATCTGCGACAGCGATCTCGCGATACCGCGCCAGCCGCTCGGTGCGTTGGTAAATTTCGATTGAACTTTATGTCCTGACCTTTCGACGATGAGAAATTTCTTTGTTCTGCGAACGTTGTTTAGTTATTTAATTGTGTTCGTTGATTGATAGATATATTTGGTATTGTTAGGTGCTTCACCTTTTTTCCTTATCTCTTTATAGACAGATTTTACAAGCAGAGAGCTTGCTATTATTTACCACTCGTAAGTATATCGCAAAATAGGGACGAAATATCGCAGAAATTAGATATTACGTATCTCGTGTTAATTACTCTTCGGGATCCTATTCGTCGACAACGGCATTCTTCGCAAGAGTGTAAAATCTAAAAATCATGACCTCGGTACAGAATCATCGGTCACGGCCGCGATACAACGTTTTACTAAACGCGATTCAACCTTCGTCAAATCCAAATATCGCGACAGAATCTAATTATAAACGGCACGATGATCCCGTTGACTTCTCTTGAGTGGCATTTATCGCCAAGAAGGGAAACGACGAGAAGAGGTTGCTTAAAGTTAAAAAAGAAAAAAAGAAAAGAGAAGAAAGAATAAGAAGGAAGAACCTCTTTTCCACGCGATTATCTCAAGATCAGCGTATTAACCGCGATCCATTAACGAAGACGAAGCCGGGGGAGAGATAAAGAAACAAGACGCGGATCCGTGATCCAGCCTGCTGGAACTCATAAAGGCCTCCGTTACTTTCTCTCCGTCTTCTCCTCGCCAGCGGACTCCCCCGCAAAATCATAATCTGATCTCGTATTAAGCATCTCCTTTCTGACCCCCTTGCCCTCTCTACCCTGGATGCCTCGTCTTTCTCTCCCCCTCGCGGCCCTGTGTGTACCCCTATTTTTATGCAGATCAGAAGCGAGAGAGCGCCCTGAGGTGGGAAGCCGCGCTATAAACGCTTTATAATCTCGGTTTCGCTGGCTCGTACGTGCCGTTCGTTTCGAAGGGCAGCTGCTAGTGTTCTTCTTGTAGATCCGCGTGCACACGCTCGTGACTGAAATCGATTAATCCGAGAGAAAATGAGGGGCCACGCGAGAGACCGGCGGATCTTCGATCGCGGAGATTGACGAACGAGATTTTGTGTGTTGCAAACGATTCCCGGCGACGCGACGGTTGGTACGCCGTCGAAACGGCCCGTGGGAGCCGCGAACCAGCTCGCTCGCTCGTTAGATTCTACTCTGGATGTGTGGCGCGAAAGGAGATGATGAATCGGTGTGTATCGTTGCGACTCCGACGATGCGACTGCTTCGGTCTCGAACGGCCAGAGAAAGGATCTCTTCGTCGGTTTCGATTCGAATCATTTTTTGGTGCAGTCCGGTTGATTAATTGACGGGTGTTAAATAGGTTGCAGGTGTTTGTAATTGTGTATAGTATCTAAGTGGATGTCTTTCTCGATGTAGTACGTCATACGCTAATATAACCGGCGTCATTGCGCATATAACGCGAAAATCAGCTTCGTAACAGGAAAAATGTTGCAATTTATCGTTTACGTGTATCGTAATTATTTATATGAGAGCCAGTTTTCAAAATTTTTTGTTCAGATGCTTATCCGATCCTCGAGTCTATCGGGTCAACGACACGATTCTGCAGTTTCCATTAACGTATCCGTTAATACAAGAATAAAAGAATTCGTTACAAAAAATGGAGAGTTCCAAGCTTCGTGCTCATAATACGTCCACGTTTTGCGAGCATACTTGTGCCTTTTCATGTTTCATGCCGCGTTTCCATTACGGCTCCAGCTAATAAAAATCGTTTCATTCGCGTGTGTCTTGGCCCGGCATTGTTGGAAGCCCAAGGCGTCGAAACGAAAGAACGATGTCCGTTGGCGACATTCATGGGCCCGCATTAAACGCATTCGGACGTTACTTAACAATGAATTAACCACCCTTGGGTCGGTTGGTCGAGGGGCAATGGACAAGACATGCGAGGATTTGGCTGCTCCTTCTTTCATACAATAGCTTCCGGGCTCGTGACATCGCTTCCCGAGGGGAGAAATTATCCATGAAATATTAAGGGACCTCGCGAGCATTAACCCTCGCTTCAATTGCGCCGCGAGTACCACGTAACCAGTACTTATGACGTTTAAGTCGAATGTACAGGTGGGCTAACGTAATTCCATGCTCCGAGTTTTCGTGTTGCATCTGCACGGCTGAATAGTAGGAATTTCTCGAGTCGCTCGTATCGTATACCCGAATTCTGATAATACCCTTTTGCGGTGGAATAATGGAAAATTAAGAGCGTATGAAACGAAATTGCAAATTTTAGCACGGTTCGCATGCCCGGTCATCAATGGTCCAGTATAACATATTCTTTCGTCTGTGTTTATGACGAGTTGACCGGAGACTTTACGCGTTTATGGAAAATCGAAAGATACAAAAGTACATAGAATGTGCCAATATACAAAATATCCAGAGTACATACGGTACCCGTTATAATATTTAGCAAATGAAACAAATCTTTGCATAGATCCTATCCTTACGGTTGTACTCGTAAAACCATCGATCGAACAAGATAACGATTCGATCATTTCGCGTTAAAACCAGTTTTTCAAACAGCGGAGAGAAAAGAACGAAAAAAGTGAATTTCACGATACAAACTGGAAACTAAACAAAGTCGAACAAAAAGTTCCACGATGCGTGTATCTATTTAAAAAGACCGACGTCACCCTCATCTTAGACGCGCACTCTAATCTTCGGGACAGTCTTAACCCCTGTTGGACGAGCAGGAACAATCGTGGTAGTCGACAATATGTTCATTGTTTTTCTCCAGCGAGGCGGAAGTCCCAAGTGGAAAATCGGCCGATAGATTCGGAAATGTTAGTGGTGATCGAAGAGCAAAGCCGGCTATGTGGACGGCACCGTTCTCACGGCGAGGGGGTGAAATGGCGGGGGGAGGAACGTCGATAGTAGTTATAAGAATCTACTTGGCGTTGGCCGCGCAACGGCGCATTTAGAGAGAGGGCGCCCTTCTTCTTACGGCATCTCGGAGGGGTAGTTGGCATGGCCATTAATTCATCTGCTCGTTGATTGCCTGCCCCTACCCCTCGCGCCGCTCTTCACCGTTCCAGTCTCGTATCCAGGCCGTCTCTCCGCACTTTTCTAATTAATTTCTAACTCGAGGTTAGTCCGTAGACCTATCGGTCTGCCGGCGACCCTCTGCTTCTCTTCGCCCGCCACGATCCAACAGGGGTGGAAACGGAACGTTCGTCGTCACTTTTATAGGGCGGCGTGATCGATGCGAGAACGACATAGGAGAAAAGAGTAAGTCCGTGAAACGAGCGGGAATATCACAGCGTTTGGTTCCTGTTAATTCGTGTTTCTGGTTAAGCGCCATGTAAAACGTTTCGTTTGTTCGTTAGAGGATAATGGAATCCTTTCGTTGTTACGGTTATCCTTGAACTGGGCCGTTTTACGCGGTCGTTGAATTAACGTTACTAGGGAAATTTTCAAGCCACGAATTAGCGACGTTAATAAACATTCTTGCGCGACATATTGACAATTTTGACGATGAAACGAATGATATTTCACAAGTAGGTCGGTTATATAGCAAATTGTTCAGTTACCTTACCATCTGTCGCGATACAAAGACGTTGATTGTTATATCGTTTCAGATATTAAAACGCATATCAAACGCAAATTGCATTATGAACATGACTTGCTTTGATATACTGGAATCATAATTTATGTCATCTGCATGACGAACGTATTATAAAATGGTAGGTTACACGTATTGTTAACAGGTATTTACGTAAACGATAATAATTAATAGCTAATTAAAACGAAGTACTAGATACAAATACTTGATATTCGCAATATTCGATACACTTGTACGATCACGCGAGAGACGACAATTTTTGAAGATAGCCGAGAACAAATCAAATAACCAGACCCTCTAGAGTAAACATTATTTAAGAGTAACAAATTTACCCACACCTTGGCATTCTCTGAAACGCTTCCATAGCACGATGCAGTACAATCTTCTTTGTATTCGACGCTAATAATTCACGCTGATCCTTCCATTCAGTCATAAATCTTTAAAGGAACGCAAGCTGCTTACATAATTCGTTGTGTTCGCGCAAGGCACAGATCACAGGCGTTCCAGTCGCGCGATTAAAACGCGCCCAGACGCAGCTTCTCGTTTCCTATTCCATCTCTTACGATATTTTTCTCCGCGTCTCGTATACACTCGATTCGACTTAACTGCGGAAAGGGAAGCGAAGGGAAGATATTTTATTAATTAAGTCGCGTGCAGTTTCTTACGTAATTACAAGGATCTTTAACCGAGCGATAAAGTCATTGACGCAACGCGGACACGCGTTGGATAATGTTCAGCGATTCAGAGCGAGGATAGCGTGACCGGATGTGTAATTTCGAAAAGCGACGTTTCGTAGGCCGCTCGTCGCGGAATTCCATTCTAATGGTTTGACCAGCGAATGATTCGACTGGTAGAAATCGAGATTGTTGAAATGTTTAATTGAAATATTAATGCGATACCACCTCGGAGACCACGAGTAACTTCGAGATAATTGCTGGTTGCTCCGTTCTTAACATGTCTAGCATTCGCTATACAGAGATTACTACATACATAAGCTTTTTTCCGTATCGCAACTATGTTGCGATTCCTATCGATTATTTTATATGTTGCTACGTTTCCTAACGGAATATCGATTTTTTTTTCATGTAGAAAATTAAAGTCTGAGAAAAGAATTACGATTTATAGCTTCCTGTAGCGAGGAAATAAACACTGGGGTGGTTTCGTATGTATTATATGTATGTGACGGTTGTATAATAATAGGGCTTCCTGTGTATAATTTTGATATGTATCATTTAATGTGCCCTGCTACTATACGTGATATTTAATTTCCTAAAAAATTAAGCAATCCTTCCTGAGATAATTATATCAGGAGAATTTTATTATCACCAGCGTATAAGCGCTTTTATTCAGCTTTCTACGAGGAAATGGAAACTTTGTTACAATATTTGTTGGTGTAAGATATAATTTTCGGGACCTAGAGAAAATATCTTTTGATAAAAATAAGAATTTTCAAAGCTGAGATCTCTTTAGTGAATTTTTATTTTTAAGATATGATATTTTCGCGCCGTTCTTCTTTTATTTTCGTGCAGATGAAAAACGTGCAGTAAACGTACAAACTACTTTCAGAAGAGAACTATATTTAAATGGCTTATATTTACAAAGAAATGTATCGTAGTACAATATTCTGTGAAACGTTGATTATATCTACCAGATGTACCTCTTCTTTTTTTACTAAGCGCTTCTTAATTGCTTTTTAACGCGATAATCGTAATATCTTCATCCAGCTCTTTCTATTTGCATACAATAATTTATCGCAATTTTTCAAGCTATTAAGACGTCCTACAAAATAGTGCATAGCATTAATCACTCTATTGTCGGTTATTCTTAAACCATTCATCGTAAGAGATTACAGATTGATTCATCGTTTCAATGATCTTTCTTAGTGTCTTGCTTCTCCATTGTTCGTATCCTATCGCTGATCTAATATTTCAAAATTTATGGAACTCTATATTTATGGGTTTCCAAACAGACATCCTAGATGAGAGAGTACAAATTCCTCGTCAACCGTTTTGGAAACGTTTGATTCCTCGTCATTAGGCATAATTTCGTAGTCGACCGCATCCACTTCCGTTCCCTGTCCATGGATCCCGCTACCCGCAGGACATCGTCGACGGCAAGGCCTCTTGGAGTGCACTTGGTTCACGGATCCGGTGAACAAGATTTAAAGGGTCGGCGTAAACAAACGGGCTGCCGTGCTAACCGAAAGCTGCAACACTCTTTTTTTCCTCGGCCGGCACTCTCGTTCTCCCGTTTCCTCTTTGTGCGTGTCTCTTTTTCGCTCTTGCACTGTCGGCTAAGTGCCATTATGCTGGCACAGGCTACACCCTGTACGAGCACGTAATAAAGCAACAAGGGAGAGCGAGAGACAAAGAGAAAGAGAGCGAGCCCCGAGCCGCGGTGGGCAGAGTTCGGCATTGTGATGCAAATGTGTCTAATCGGCCGAGCCAGCCGACCATATGTCCGTTTGTGCGCAACGAGCGTCAGCCTCGCGTTGCACCGAGATGAACATGCTAAACCTAACCATTAACCATTATTGCGTACTAATGACGATCGCGGGCACGCTTAGTTAAACATATGACGAAGCGTCAAGGCTGCCTCTTCGACAGCGCCGATGCCTCACTCTGAACGACTTTGCTTCGATCACGCGTGACGAGCCTTTTCATTCGTGATATCGTCCAACAAGATTGATGTATTCTCTTTCAGTTTAGTACGTGAATAGCTTGGTTTTTGGTAAGAAGGAACTAAGATTTAGAGGGTTTTTCTTCTATTTGGAATACTACGTGTATTAATCTCTTATGTAAAGAAAAGTTGATGCTAGGTATACGAAATAACGATTTCTAACAAACATGGTTCAACAGATATTTGCATAATTTCTCAGAAGCAATATGCAGACTTATTATGAATATGGCAAAGTAGTTAGCAGCTAATCAATATTACAAATCGCTTAGTATAAAGCAAACACGCGGTATGTTTGGTATGTAATTATAACGTGTGTACATTAGACGAGGTGCTAAGAGGTTAAGAGAACGGGGAAAACAAGTTGACGAAGAGACTATTGGAAATATAATTTATTGTTTCAGCGGATCTTGGCTTTGATTTATTGGCGCTTTACTTGCATGCCTGGCTTACGGAGTACGATATAAATGCTGTCTCCTAGAAACATTTTTTACATCTTCTGAATACTCTACTGTCCTACTATTATACGAATATTAATGTCTTTTTTAACCTATCTATTTTCGGTTGGAATTTTATTTCCGTAGTCGTTGAATCGACGATTTAAAAAGAAACCGTATCAATGAGAGATTTCGAACAATCTACTTTTTCACATCTACTTTTTCACATCATTAAATTTCCACCAACCTTGACTCCTCTCACCCTGAAACATTCTCAAATTCCTATTATTAAAAAAATAATACCGAACCTAATAAATCGTCCGAGTACCTAACAATCTCGAGCATACACGGACAAGAAACTGCGTTCCTGGGTCGCGCTAGCGCAACATCCTCTGCGGGAGCCAAAGAGAGAGAGAGAGAGAGAGAGAGAGAGAGAGAAAAAGACGGGAAAAAAGGAAGAAAAACGCGTGCGCACTATTCGCGAAAGCGAAGACAAAAAAGCGTAAGAAAAGAGGATGCGTGTAATCTAATTTCTGTCGCGTTTGCACGCGAGCCTGCGTCTTCGTTTTCAAAACGACTTTCCGTCACGATCGCCTCGTCATTTCCTGCGTGCTATGGCTCGCAGGGCCCAATATTACCGATTCATTACGCGACTGTCCCAGCCCGCT
The DNA here is from genome assembly GCA_014825975.1 of Bombus haemorrhoidalis. NCBI lineage: Eukaryota > Metazoa > Arthropoda > Insecta > Hymenoptera > Apidae > Bombus > Bombus haemorrhoidalis. The sequence continues at coordinate 4,739,312 of CM026171.1, forward strand.
ATTTAGCTTTTTACAATGCCGCGTGGCGTAGACAAACGACGATGAAAAAACGGCGGCGATCGACCGATGGAACTCGGCGAACCGATTTCCGCTCGCGTTAACGGTCCGCGGACAGCAGTTGGTACGCGAGCGAAGCTTCACGGGCATTACTGTGCCTCGACGTATATTTAGGCCCGATTATTTATGATTACGATTATTCCGGACGGCTTTCGAGCGCGCTTTATTGAATGTTTAGCATGTGCTGGCCACGCTAATTCTGAACTGAACGTTTATAGCATGAGGGTATCTCCTCCTACGTGCTCTCCTTAGACGAGCGAAAGCTCTGTCGCTAATTCGCCCCGTTCGATCAAATTACTCGTTCGCGAAACAGCCTCCACCCTTCCACGATCTTTCTTCCCTCGAGCTCTTCTCCGGTCTCTTCGTTTTCCTTTTTTTACTGCCTTGATTTTGCCCTTTTTTTAACCCTTCGCCGAGTTAATGACCATCGTTAATCCCCCTTCTTAACCCTTTGACCCGCCTGCTTCTCAGGATCTTCGAGAGATACCTACCTCTTACAAGTTTGCTTGACAATTACGAGTGAGACTTCTTGCTTGGTAAAAACGTATAATGATAGGCTTTGATGGTTGATTGTTTGATTTTGGAATGTCGAATAATTCTTCGTTATTATCATTAGAATTATAAATACGTATGTACCTAATTATAATATACACTGGATACAAGAAAGTATTTTTGCACACAGCCGTACTTTTCAACGAGGTGTTCTTTTTCTTTTTTTCTTTTCTCTTTTTTTTTCTTTTTTTCTTATCAGGTGCTACATCTCAATTTCACGGCATCGAATTTTTGTAATCGCAATGACCGATCATCGTTGTCAATCTTTCAAGAAACGTTCGAACCAAAGTGTATCGATTAAAGAAACATCTATTCGACGCGAGAGCGTTCGACTTGGAAAGGACACGAGATCTTCGACAAATCCTTGGTTTCGCGAGTCCGATGCTCACGGCTCGTTCGACCTTGCGATCTAAGAAAAACAATGAGAAGTTAGAGCGTACAGACGCGGCCTGTACGTGACGTGGACGGGTTGGTTATTTCGGTTCTGAAATGTTTCGCGTTTCGACGTTAACGCCGCGACGACTTTTGCTCGACCGCGTAGGAGGCCGACCACCATTTATTCAAAATAATTACTCCCGTGATACCTGATGGCGAGCTCGAGCTCGCGAGCGCTCGCTTTAGGTATCTAGGACGCCGCGGATATTTCGAGCAACAAATGTTTCGCGCTTCGACTTTAATTAATCGACCACTTTTGCCTGGCCACGGCCGTCCAATTTATTTAAAATAATTACGCGGTCAGCCATTGCCGTGGCTCGTCTACGGGAATGGTAATAACTCGCGCGATAGCCGACGATGAAACGACGAGTCGTAGGCGAGAATCGCGCATAGCTCACCCGTTCGTGGCTCACTTGTCGCTCGGGGAAATTTCTGACGGTGAACACCGGCGTGTAAACGGCCGCGTAATTTAATCCCGCGCATGCCATCGCGGCTTTGATCTCTCGAAAAATACCGGACCATCCGTGCATCGGAGAGCAATCGATTTTCTTTGGTGTTCTCCGGTGATTCGATCGTTCGAACGAACGTTTCATTAAGTTCGGTATTTCTAGGTTAAACGAGTCTCAGAAGATCAATTCCATTTTTTGTTAATTTCTTAATCTCATTACATAAGCTGGCAATCGATGTTCAATTCTCAAGAAATAAACGATCTGCTCTCACTTATTTAATAAACATACACTTTTCAAGCTTCAATCACGTACAGTTCTAATTTAATATAAATAAAAGATATTTAGTAGACACTTGCTAGGTTGTCCGAAAAGTGTCTTTCTTTTAGAGACTCGTCTTTTACGACAACGCATCTTTATACAAACATGAAACCTAATCTGTCGAACGTTGTGATCTTTAGTTCGATAGAACAAAATGAATCATACGTAATTCGATGAAATAATATGGAACGGAAAATCTTATGCATCGATTATTCTCTTGTAAAACGAAAGAAGCTTTTCGGACGACCTAATAGTTTACATATATTCCATTGTAAAAGCAAATCATTGTCGTGTTTACCTCTCTAGTCGTGTTAATGCCATTTTAATAGCAGCAATTTACAATAGCAGCTAAATTAAGCGATAAAAGATATCGTAGCTGTCTATTGTGAGTAAAAATATTAAGTATTGTTTCGAATGTAACAAAGAATCAGATATTTTGATCAAAGGTTAATGCTAATATCGATTTGAAAGTTAATATTAAAGTACAAAGATAGGAAGTAACAAATAAGGTGCAAACGAATAAGAGCAGCGAAGATCTAGTTATAGAAACTTTGATCTACACGGAATATACGCAAATATAACTAATGAAACAGAGCAGCTAGCTATCAGTTTTACGACGTTTATTAAATTTCTATGAATAACTTTCCAGAAGGTTATCTAACTGGCACTCAACTTTGGTTCGATTTACTTTTGAGTAACTACGGATGGTGATAATAAAGCACGTTTTAATTTATGAAACTAGCGTAGTCCTCGAAATTTAGATCACATCTTTGTAACATCAATAATTAAAGAGATACCTCGTATCCTCGTTCGAAATACTTTTGTATTTTCTTTAAAAAAAAAAAAAACCTAGAATTGAAATTTACACGGTCAGAAAGTTTGTTTGTATTGCTTTCTCTTTTATTATATACATCTACCTTTTTTTAACCACAGTCGACTTTTCACTTATAAAATCAATTATATTCAATAATTATACACATTATTGAAATTATATTATTATTAACTATTTTACCATCTATAATTTTCTCCACCATACCCCACGTAGAATTTGCATTCCTCCGCACCGAAGAAAAAAAAGAAAAAAAAAAGGATCTTTTATTCTTCTAGAATTTACATCGTTTACCATTTCAGCTCCTCGATCAAAAGCACTCGTGTCCAGCTCTCGAGTTTCGTTCACTCCTCTCCTGCTCACAGGAAATAATTATCAACCGTTATTGCGAGTCTCGTTACAACACATCGGTACGAAAGCGTGCTGGCAGTCGCGCGCGCGCATTAGGTGTCGAGACCTTTCGCCCTGGCGATTATTGTCGATGGTATCGCGTGAAAGGTGTCTTTGCACTCACGGCGTTTTCCACTGACGCAGTCACGTGCTGTAACAGGGAAAGAGAGTGCGGCCGCGGGGCGTCGTCGAAAAAAAGGAAGGGGCTAGTGCGCGCGTGAGTCGTACGCTTCATCTTTAAATAGCAGTTGGACGCCGCGTCTACCGACGCGGCGAAATCCATTTCCAAGTAGCTTAGGACGTACCGAACGGACCACCCACGGCCCCATCTCATCCCGTCTATCCGTCTTATACGCGGAATCGTCCCGCTGATCTCGCGGTAGAAATTGCAATTGAATTTTCACTCGTGCCAAATTACACTGGCCAAAAGCATCGTTCGTTTGTGGTCCCATGGATCAACGCGTTTCGTGCTTCTTCGTGTCGCGACCAATGTTCGTCGCGTCGGTCGGTTACTTGGAATTTCGATTTCAACTTTCAGAATGGTCCTTTTTAATTTTATTAGAAGAGAGAGTTTTATTGCTTTCTTCTCTTTGCGTGTTGTACAGGTGTTCATAGTTGAGTTATTCATATGTACAAAAGTTAGTAATTTTCTTCGTTTTACTGCGAGCTTATGCAATTGGTAATTAATTATTCAGAAAATAGACGAATATTTTTGAGAGAATTTGTCAAGTTGGTAGTCGCGCGATTTAATTAACCAGACAGTTTCAAATCTACCAAGATCAAGAGTTTTCAAAATCTGCAAAGTCTTCTCAATTTCGTGAATCTTCGAATTGAAATCAATTGCATAATTTAATTCACGTTCTGAATATATATGATATCAAAGCCAACCATGATTCTCGATTCGGTCTAAAAAGCCTTTTTAAAGACGTATCTCTGCTCCAGTAACTCGGACGATACGCGGATGCGTCGGGAATCAATAATATTCCCAGGCGTGAATTACGTGAGTACTTTTCAAGGGGAGCGCGGTTATTCTTGACGTCATCGAGACGTTTGTTTAATGAATGCTAGCAGCCTCTCCTCCGCGTTCTCTTCGCTCGGCCAGAAATCGAGCAGACTGCGAGCAGCGATTGCGTGGCGGTCGTGGCAGCCATTATTTACATGAAAAAAAAAGAAAACAAACTACATGATTTTCGATGAAGCGACGATACTGGTGAAAATACGAGCATCTAATACAAGATCGACGCATCTTTTCAACGATTTACCGATACTTTCTTGCGCATTGATTACGTATTATCTTATATTCGAAAAGCGAAGAGTTGTTGACCTAGAACTTGAACTTGCTAGATGAAGTCTCGTAAATGCGTATAAACAAAGCTTTGTTGAATTTTCAGATCTTGTTGATTATCTTTAAATATGTATTTGTACTGTTTTATTTTTTGTATTTCCGCCTGTTTTGCAAATTGGTTTTGCAAATGACATTGATATATTGAAATTATTCGTTAGCGTGTGTCTTCGTCATGGTATATGACCAGTAATAATAATTCATTCGATATGTATAAATTATTCTCATCGTATGGATAATAAGATTAACAGGAAAGTTTTTATCATTTTTTGCTACCAATCTATTGCTATAAATTGTAGTGTTTATTATAAAAACACGATTATACCTACTACTTAACATAAGAAAGTAATCACATTATTTAGCATAAAAAACTGATATCGCATTGTTGCTTAATCGAATCTTAACAATAATTGTTTGCGTTATTCTTAAATTCATAATTTAACCTTATTCTTAGACAAAATTATTTCCTATAACTCGTTTTGATCGAATTGCATTTTATTATCATGTTCCTATCCTACCTTTCCTTTCATGCATATCTGTTCTTTTAAAAATATTTAGAATTGCAAATGTTTTAACCGAAGTCGTTAAAGCAATCTCATGGATTCATTAACTATTCAGTAATAATTATCGGATCGTTAATTGAGATACGTACGATCATTGGAAAACTTATAAGATGCCGGAAGCATCGATGTCGATTGCCGTACAGACGTACAGATTTTTGACTTGATTTCGTGATTCCTTTTGACGTCATCGGAAAGTTTGTTTAATTAGCGATTACCAGCCTTCGCGTAGGCTGTCATTGATCATAAGATCATGATTTGATCGCAAGGAAAAATAAGACAAGAAAGGATCATAACGCTGCCGTGTCGTAACGATGGCAATAAAAACTCTTCGGAATTTGTGTCAATGAACTGCTTTAATACCTGTGCGAACTTTAAATTAAGGAGTATGGCAATATGACGTAATGTAACAGACTGAAAATTATCCAATATTACGTGGAAAATGCAAATTAAAAAATTTAATGTTTTAGGTTGTCGAGTGTACTATTAACTTGGCTTTCTCGGTATTAATTTCCATGTAATTTTTATTTCACGGAATTTCAGGTTTTTAAAGAGTGCGTCATGAATGCGATGTTTCGAGCAAAACAGCTATCGATATAGTGTTAGACTAATATCGGTAAAAATATAGTGGATACAAGTTTCACTTAGTAACACATACACTACATAAAACATTTTTGGAACACGTTACATTTTATTAAAATTCATTTATAATTAAAACAGACGAAATTTTTATCCGAGAACTAGATTTCCACTCTCTTGAAAGCTCTACTAATTTTCAACTATCAATTTGGTTATCTATATGTCTGTATACTTTATATGTCTGTATAACAAAAAATTGTTATATCTGGTTGACATTGATTTTTACGTTTCTAAAATACGCGCAATCAAAAATAAAACTAAAGCGAATTTCATTTTGTAAGTGGACCAAACGGACATAATTCGACGTGGTTTCCAACAGTTTGATCGACAAATCACGATAAATCGACCAAAGTAGGAAAGATCGAGTGATCAGTAACCGCTGCTAATGGTATCGAGCGATTTTCGATGATCCACCGATGCTTTCTGATGTCATCGAGATGTTTGTTTAATGAACGCTACCGAGCTTCGCTGCCCCAACCGGTGTAAATATAGAGATCACACTGTACACCATGCGAACACGAAGGTTTACCGTCTGAAAACGGAGGACAACCTGTCTGCGTTTAATGTGACGTAACGTTTTATAAGCTGTTAAAATTCCCCCCTACTTGCTAATGAATCTACGTAGTATCATGTCACTTATGACTATGAAATCTGCATTTCTCGTTTTTGAATGTTTAACAGTGGAACCGCTTCTGCCTGTTTTCACTGTTTCATCGCTGTTTTTAATGCTGGCACGTCGATAACTGTTCTCATATATCAGTAATATTTCGTGTCTTTTTAAAAATTTTGTTTCGTTGTATCTACATTTCTTGCGTATCGGTCATATGTCAAACACATTTTATTTATACATTTTATTGAAATAAATTCTTTTTGCGATTATTGCTAAGTTAATATTAGTCGAACAGTCGTGGATGGAGCAACGCGATTAAATAATTCACGAACGAAAGACGCTAATTATTGAAATCGTAACTATTAAGGGACTTTGCAAAGTTATATTCACTTTCGGGACATCATGATTCAAATAGACATCACACATCGAAATCCTACCTCTTCACCTGCCGTCAAATGTTCATTCTCGGAACATTTGAAGTCTGAAACCAGAATCGCGTTCGAAGAGCGACCAATTAATCGGAGTAAATCCGTCGACGGAAAGTTGGTCTGGTTGCGCGCAGTTCGTTCTAAAAATACGCGGCAAAGGATTAGCAGAAAAGTTTCCAATTAAGCGATCACCGGATGTTGAGCGCGACCGACGCGCGCGCGCGTTCCTCAAATCTACCGTATACCTACTATCCGACGCGTGTGCAGCGACGGCAGTAGAAACAGACCTTCGAACCGGACCACGTTCCTGCAACTAAGCGGCAAGTAGAAAGAGTTAGACCGTACGTACAATGAAAAACCAGTGACGTAGCGAACGATCGAGGGATCGATCGATAACTTGCGATGGTGTTTCCCAGCCGCGACGATTGATTTTCGATGGTCCCGCGATACTTCCTGACGTCATCGAGGCGTTTGTTTAATGAGCGGCTACCAGCCTCTCCCCACGTCGTCCCTACTCGAACAGAAATCGCGGCCAGAGGGAGACAGAGCTAGCGGAGTTCGTGGAGGGGGCGTAGGGAGAGTGAGAAAGAAAGAGAGGAAGGGGAGAGAGGTAGTATCGTGTCGGACGCTGGACGAGGCGCACGCTCGATGCGAAGCAGCGCGTGCTTTCACGCGCGGAAAGCAGGAAGCGGTGTGTGTACCAGGACACGACACGGTTGGTCCTGGACCCGGTGGTGTCCACGCGGTCCTGCCGGCTTTCGAGGTATCGTCGCGTCGACAGGACTGGCCAGCCGTGGATCGTGCATGGCCCCGCGGACCAGGAAACAACGCTGCTGGTAGTAGTCGTCTACAGAGAGGAACGAACACGTCCGAAAAGTAGTCGCGGACCGTACATCGTCGACCACGCGGCACACGTGAGCGGAACGAAGACGAACCGCTACCGAGCGCGACCGAACGCCAACGAGTCGCCACGATCGTCTCTCTCGGGGTATCCTGGCTCACCGCTGATTGGCCGAAACCTCGAGGAAGTGGTCACCGTCGACGAGGGCTCGGACCACATCGCCACGTGAGTTCAGCGCCGTATCGCGAACCAGGATATCGCGCGCGCCTTTTCACCCGATCCTGCAGCTGCATTTTGCCGAGCAACCCGCCAACGTCAGCTTTCCGAGCTCAGACAACAGGATCGCTTCGAACGATCTTCGAGTCGACTTTGCCGCGGTGTTGTCGAATCGACATCGCGGACCACGATTACCTATACGGGATTGTTTCTACTTGTAACATCGCGAATTGGTGGTCTTCGCTGACCACGATCGGCGGTATCGTATGTCCATGAAAATTGAACGACGATGTTGCCCCGGTTGATCGGACGGTGTTTGAACGAAACTCGTAAAAATCGAGTGACAAGTGAATAGAACGAGACACTGGATCGTTTCGAATGCACTGGCTGTAGAACAGGCGTACGACGAGATCCTTAAAAACCGGAACGTCAACCATAATACCAGGTCTGCTCGGCCCTGAACCGGAATCGATCTACGTCATCGTAGTCATCACGTGGTGATCCTGACCTAGGCCAATGTCTTTACCCCATATGACGTTGCGCCTTTCAGTCGGTGTCATCTAGACACGCAGATCCTACTTCCCTTCTAAATATAAAAGCATGCTCGACTCGTGGGCGAAAGTCTTCGACCATGGAAACGACGAATAATCCGCGGAGCCGCGTTGACGAACGGCAAGGATCATCGAGACCAGTCTCGAATTCGATCTTTCTCGCCAAGTTGAATCCTACGCGTCGAATTTAACGTCGTAATTCGTAACGTACTGTCTTCTATCGATACAAAGGAGAAAGTTGGTGTCTTCGAGTGTTATAAATAGAAGTGAACAGTGAATAAAACTTGCCGGTCAAGGAAAATCTCTTTCCTCTCGAATCTCTGGCCGTTGATCGCCGAAGATTTCTGCGGCGAAACTATTATTCCCAAATTTTAACGTGATCCACGGAGTTCGATGACTTTGTGTACAAAAAGTGTATACTATTGTTTCGCTCGTTCCTTTTTTCTATCGTCATTTTTACATTCTCTCGAAACGTAAATATGACAAATGTTATGTAACGAACACACCGTGAAACTCGTAGATTAATTCCGTGGTTGTTTACGGTTTAACGGTAACGATATTATAAGAAAAAGTTGTGTATCGGTCGACGAGAACTACGTAATTCACCGAGAGTCGATGATAGAGATCCTTTTCTTTCTACTTTAGATGCCTCGCGCGTCTAGTGTGTTTAATGACAGTTGTATCTGGTAACGGTACGTGTTTATATTAGTCGTGTCGAGGAAGAGATCAACGAACTAAATGGTGCGTCGTGAACGAGTCGAAGGGTAAACTCGAAAGGAATTACATCGCGCAAGGTACACCTCGGATAGGTTAATCGAGAGATTGTCAACGATGATTTACTTCGGTTGAGGACGGGTGATTAGGTGATTCAGCCTGGGCAATCAACAAAAAAGTTACAATCTCGTGCATATTGCAGAAGACTAATCACAGACCTATCGACCCACCTTCGCTCGGCAGGAAATTGTTCTTCCTGATATTAACAAAATTTCTGCCTTCCACTCGGAAACGAAGATCTTCCTCTTTGGCTTGGTATGTGACGTTTTATACTTTGAGAATATCTTATCGGCAAATACGTTATTATTGATAGAATTGTTTCGTTACTTATCTTTGCATAAATTAAACATTTATATTTACCGTGATTTATTTAATTACTATCTGATCTTAGTTCTCGAATTAAATATATTAACTTATTATCTTTCGTAAATTAGTAACTCGCGAGTTTTACATTACCTTCGAAAGAAAAACTCATAAATAACACTCGGAGAAATCTATTAGACCACGCGAACTGTTATAAGATATGACTGTAATAAAGAAATCGATAGTTTCAAACGGAGATTATAAACACGTTTTTTCTCGGTTCTTAATGCACGAAACAAGATGACTACCGAGTGCATGTAATTGGAGGGGGAGGTGGAAGAGCAATGGTACGCATGCACTCCCCTCCATGGCATTCTGCAGAGCATAAAATTCAGGATCGCGAATGCTTTAGTGCCATCAATCAACAGTGCCACACGATCTATACAATTACTCCCTTTTTAATATAAGCCATTTTCCTAGAAAAATTGTTCAACAATCTTAACTGCCTCGTCACACGAAACATCACAACAGTTACGTACGGAAAATACCTGAGAAATCAAAAACATTGCTACTCGCAACGCTGATTTTAAAAACACCGCTATTTTTGCAACTAAACAGACCGATACTGGTTCAACAAATACAAATATTGCCCTAGACACTTACAAACAAATCGATACTAGTTTCGCAAATACTAACACACCTTGAGACACGAAAATAGCAAAGTTTTCCTTTCATAAAAACAAACTTTAGTTCTTTATCCACCTACATAGGATATCGATTTACATCGCGAAGAAACCTTCAAACCTTCGACATCGTTTTCTCAACGCGATACACGTATCGACGATCCGTAGAATTTCCAATATCCGCGCGCGATACGAAAACACTATCTCGCCAAGTCTGAATGAATAGATCCCAAGTACGCCGGCGTTTAGTTGGCGAAACATCAAGCGTCCGCTTGCCAGAAATTTGCTTGGTACACTAAGCATCGTAAAGACCGGCTAACGTAATTCCCGCATCGTTGTAAAAATAAACAACCATCGAGATAACCGTCGCTACGTCCTCGCGGAGATTCTTCGCGCAACACGAACACGACGACGACGACGACAACGACGACGACGACGACGACGACGACGACGACGACGACGATGACGATGTCGAAGAGGAGAAGAAGCGATGGCGGCAACCGCCTCCGAAATGCCCGCCGACACGAAGCTCTAATCTCGCTTCGCTCCGTAAACGGCCGAGCTAATGACAGACAGGAAACGACGTTTAATTAAAGTACGCACTTCCGGTAGGAACGTTTTCACGAGACCGCGTCGCTGACCACCGCCGCGCTCCAACTAGCCGTTGCGTAATTCCGAACCGGAGATAAAGGAACGAATTATCGCGCCGTGATGTTCCCACGTTTTCCTCCATGTTCGATTTGCAGCAGTTTTGTGCGGTGTATTTTAGAATGTCGAAAGGAATATAGGGTGCACGGAGGGTAGGTTGGCGGGGGGGGGGGCAGTTGATACGAAATTAATATACACCGGCGATGCGAGTCGTGGTAGCCCAGCTCGAAAATTTGATGCCAATTACGTTTGATGGCACTTTAATGAGGTTGCTCAGGAATGCGATGTTTCCTTGGCGCGATAAGCTCGTTCAGTGGTCACTTCGTTTTGGTTTTTTGGGTGGCTTGGCCGCTCGCTTGTTTCGTTGAAGGAAGTAGGAGTTAATTGAAGAACCGAAGTTTTGCTGGGCTAAGTTCGTATACTCGAGGAACTTGCAGTTTCAATTCTGTGCAAATTTATTTGCTTCTTAAACCTAATATATCTTTAATGTCATGTATAAAAGATGAGGATACATTTTGGAAATTCATCTTCGAAAAGACTCGTTATTTGAAAAAGTTGTGTTATTTATTTCTTAACGCGTAACAAGTTGTTGATAGAAAAATTGGCTAGTGTGTTGAAAGCAGTATTATTTGAATTTTGTATAATTGTATAAAGTATCTTTTACAATATGATTCTACTGGTCTTAATACAAATAACGATCGATATAATAGGATATTAACCTGTTCTACGCGTTGTGCTCGTTCCTCTCTAAAATTCCACCCTCATCACACACTGACCAACCCTAACGATAGTTACCCCTGCACATGTTCGAACGTATACACTTGTAGTCGTCATTCAGCCACTCTGACGCACGCACGCATTCTTTGTGTTTCTGTTTCTATCCAGATATTTTAGCAACACTCCCCAGGAACATTTTTCTTCTGATGTCATATCTTTTTATACGTTCTCCTTTCAATCTATATAACGTTTATAAAAACAACGTTTTAATTTATCATTACATTTGCAATATACTCGATATTCATACGTACTGTATACATCGTTGCATCTCGAAATTTCTTCTAAATGCATAAATATCCGCAATCTATTAATAATCATCATAGTCATCTTTCTGTACAATCATGAATATATTAACTGTAATTAACAGTGATTTTTTTTACTTTCGCCATCTTTATATACTTTAGACGCTTTATATACATGTCACGTTCGTCTTTTCATTTTGGTCAAAGGAAACGCGCTACAAAGTATAGACAAGCGATTCACGATCGACAAAGTCATGTTCGTACAATGATTGTTACAAGAAACGTGACCCGAGGGGCGAGTAAAAAGCAAGTGCCGAAAGTGATGGCGCGAAGAGAGAAAGCGATTCTATGGATTATAATGAGCGCGGACGGTCTGTTGCTGGGTGTAAATGATTTTATTGCTAAGCGTTATAACTGGGATTAACGTCCAAGCGATTATTTCATCGGCATCGGCGTTCGGTTTTTATGCGCGATCGATTTCTGTGGGAAAGGCAACGCCGTTTTCGGCGCACGGAAACGTTTTCATTGTGGATCGTTACAATGTGCCTGATCGCTGCGAACCGTTGCACAATTAACGATCGATATAACAATCGTAGAGGAACTGGTTAGAGAAAACCATTCGTTTTTGTCCTTAAAAACTCGTTGCCACGTTTCCACGTTGCGATGGAACGATCGGAGACCGATTCGTGTTCCAACTTCGATCGATTCGGTTTTCCACTTTCACTTTAATTTGCGTGAAAGTAACGATTGTGTCCGTTCGGCAGTCGTTAATTTTGACGTATGGAGTATTACTGAGCATCGAAGAGTGGCCAAATATACGTTGCTGAACGTCATCTTGAAAAATGAATTTAATACGTAAATCGACAATAACGCATAACATACAGTCTCATTAAAAATATAGGAAATGCAAATCTCTGGTGGTAACAATTCTCTTTCTTTCTTCTTTATTAAACGAAATAACTTTCGTATGACAAATATCTTCACGTATTTAGCAAACGTTTTTTAGTATCTTTATATACCGCTAAATATTCGATTAAAATTTTAATCGTGAAATATCCCATCAAAAGGAAGAAAAAAAAAGTTATTTTTCAACAACGTTTTTTGCTATATTGCTTGAAATATCCAAGATACAGAACGTTCATGATACATCCTAAAAGTATATAAAAATGTTTAAAATAGAACTGTTATTTTAATACTCTATACAGTCGCGCAATATTCCCTTGTACTTTCCATATTGCCAAGAAAGTTTCCGCAAGCTCCACCTTACCTTATCGTAAAACAACGAGGAAAGGGAGAGAGAGAGAGAGAGAGAGAGAGAGAGAGAGAGAGAGAGAAATTGGATGATGCGGTGGAAAAAATGTCCGAGTCAGTGGCAGTGCATCCGGTAGTTCTTGTCAAACAGCTGTCGAACGCGCGGAAAAAGCGCGACGCCGCAACTGTTCGCGTTCACGTTTTTCCGCGGCTGTGGAGCCGCGGTAAATTTCGAACTTGTTGGCAACAAGTGTTTCCCTCCGTGTTACACGATTGCACGGCTTAAGTTTCAGTCGCGGACGTACCAAATTTCCGCAACACCTGTTGCGAAACATTTCGAATTTGCCAGCCAGACCGAACTTTCCTGCATCTCTCACACTCTCTGTCTCTTTGGCTTGCCTGCCGGTGGTGGTGGTGCTTCGAGTCGAGGCTCGGCTTAATTTCAGAGGATGATTATTATTATTATTCCTCTTCAGCATCGTTCTGGGTGCCTGGTCGCCTCTATTTTTAAATATTATTGCCAGGCCCCCCACCCACCATCGAAGCTTCTTCTTGTTCTCGAATTCCAGAGTCTGCTCTATCTTCTGCCCCGCATTATTCACCGGTCATTTATTTTTTACCGGTGTTAATCGTTCGTTATTCGCCGGCTCCTCGCGACACGTCCGACACGGATAGACGACTTTTTATTGAACGATATTTATGCACGCTATAAATTTCGATGTTGCCAACATTTTCGCACACGAATCCTCCGACGAGTCTGTTTTCCTTCGACTGTCGTTAATCGAAAGCCGTAGCGGAGTATACGTGTTCCTAATTTTTTAACGATTTTGAAATATTTATGGGCGTGTGAAGATTATTTATGCGAGTCGAATACCTTATCTTCTTCCTTCGTGTAGATCTTATTTCGTGTATACATGTTTTCTATATAAATTACATCTTTTTTCTATATAAGATAATGCCAGTGAAAGAGAAGAAGTTATTAATTTGATAGAAATTGAGATTTGTCAAGCCGACAAGAACCAAGTTGTTAGACCGAACGCAGAAATTAGATTCGTTAAAATACAGAATGTATAAGTTAAAAGTTCTAAAACGATATAAATAAACGGTGATTCTAATTATGCGAAACTACCATCGATGAGCTATTCAATATCCTTTTTCAAGAAACGATAGTTACATAAATAACGACTAATATACCATCATTGTTAATTACATGTAGTATTAGTCATACTAGACAGACAATAAACGGACTGAATTTACTGTGACTGTAATGTAGAAAATGTTAAAAGCAAACGAAAATGCTTAACGAAATATACAAGCACACCGAAGCACAAAAAGATTCTAATCGAGGAACTAGTGTTTGAAAATGTTCAAATGAGTTATACGAGAATTCCTTTGATCTTTGATACCCTGCCACTTAAAATCGCTTTGAAATTTCCGATATTACTGATTCGCGAAAGCCTACAAATACTTCGACTCTTCGATTAATTAATTATAGCAAGCCTGGATTAAAAGTATACCTTACAAAAATCGTTTCGAATTTAACAGAACGTTAAAATGAAAAATACGATGCCTGTTTCACCGAACGGTTTTCATACTCCACTTTCCTGACGATCTATTAATTTCCATTTGATATATCACGCCGTCGCGTTTCATCAGCGCTTCGGCACAACGTATCCGTCCTTCGACCGCGGCAAATGACGCAGATCATGACTAACGAAGCGTCTTGTTCACGATATGCCGTAATCGTCTCCTCGTCAATTAACACCGTGCCGAACGCGTAGCGTTCATTACGCCACCTATAAATTATGCACACATATAAAAGAGTAGGAAATACCGTGGTCGACCAACGTATGACTAATTCTTTCTTTGGAATCCAAAAGCGTGTCATCCTCGTGCCTCGACCTCGCTCCACAATTCGCGCGAATCGTTCGCAAATTTCGTTTTCACCGCTAGCTATTTTCAAAGTTTCTTCTTCTCATCTCTTCGTCCTATATTCTTCCGTTTCTGTCAAGTTAGAACGATTTTTAAACGGAGAAGTTCGAAAAAGGAAAAGATGTTGTAATTTTCGCGTGGAAAAATCACGTTGGAATATTTAATTACCCGCGAGAGAGATATTCTGAATGGATAAGAGGTTTCAAATGATTGAATAAATGAATATTCAAAGAAATCGTTGCCTCGCGAGACGCGGAACGATCGAATGGAATTTAGAGGAATTTTAATACTTGTGTAATCGATAGTAGCTGGTCCAAAAAAGTGCTGTAGCAAAAAGAGAGAAAAGGATAAAGTTATCGAAGATGCGAGTTGAGTAGAAACATCGGTGCTACGACCGTGGCTGATTCATTATTAAAAAATCTTTGAATCGTTAAGTACCGCGCATACGAATTGCCGATAAGAATATTATTAATTTCACACCACAGGGAATACGAAATTAAAGGTGGAGATAAATTAAGAGCTTTGCATTTTGGAAACACTCTCGAGCCACCGAAAACATTTACAGAGATACTTTGGTTAATCAATTAATAAAAACAGGAGTAGCTAGGTTTTTCGTTTAAATTTACGATCAGACTCTGATAAAATTGATTGAGAAAGCCTAGAAATACAAATTTTCATATTTAGATACATTCGAATCCATTTTATTCTAAGCAGCTCGAAGATAGAAATATTTGCTAATTTCAGATTCCAATTTATTCCTTCATTTAGGGATATCGACTTCCGGATTATTCTCTGCTCGTTCTGTTCCTTCCTAAAAATATAGCGTGTCGAATGTAATTCAGTAGACAGTATTTAAATGACTAAGTTAAATAAGTGATATGATTCAATATACAATATATATTTCGAAACCATAAGCCACAAAGTCGTTGAACTTCAATAACACATTCAAGTGCAAGTTCAATTCAAATATTCGTGATTTAGGAACGAATCGCACGCATCAGATTCTACGAAGCAAAATACGGCGAAGACGTTCGTATCTCTTTTAAAATTTATCTTATAAAAAATTCAAATTAATAGCGTTCCAGCTAAGATAGAAACTGCACAATCAGTACGAGTTTTCCTTGAAATCAAGTTCGATATGTAAATGTATGCTAAAAATCAGCTTTAATCTCTTAATGCAATGTTTTAATATAACTTTTATATACAGTTTCAGTTACGTTCCAAATATTACCAATACAATCGCGATACTCGTCTTTCGCTACAGCTCTGATGGAATTCCAAAATGTAGACTTTCGTATAACGCGTATAACATATTCGTAAAAATTCTCCGTGGTAAGTGTCGGAATACTAATTTCTTAATCAACGATACTTCAATTTCTCAATTACGGAGAAGAAAGCGAAAAGAGATAATGAAAGATCGATCGCACAGAGCTTTGAAAATTTGAATTTAATCGTATCCAGCTGGAAGAAAAGTTACGGTTGAATATCATCGACCGGCAGGAGCAGAAACAGTTTCACTATCGACACACAGGATACAGTCGCATACTCGAAATAGTTGCGCGACAAGCGAGCAACGTTGTTCGTCGTCGATATTTCTGTGATAAAGGTGGTGCGTGGCCTGCCACGGAATTGCCAGTGTATTTCTGTTCCTTTCACAATAATTGGCTCGTAGCGGCACTTTCGTACGGTAATTATCGCGCCAGTAAAGTCACGCACTTTTAATTCACGTGGTCGCGCGGTTGGCGAGTGGATCGATCGACCAGGCGAATCGTGGGCGAGGATTTTACCAGCGATATCATCGATACCTTTAATTTAGCCTCTCGTCCAGTCGGTTGTCCTTCGACTAAATGTATTCTAACAATAAGTAGCTCATCGAACGGCCTTTAAAGCTCGCCTTGTTTAACTCGTCGACGAAACGTCATAGTCTAAGTTACAATATGTGAAATTCTCGGTTTCGTACCAATTTTCTAAACCTTTCCTTTCAACAATCATGTTTCTCTTCGCGGATAATTTTATAAGACTTTTGAACATTGAAGTTTTTTTTTCTTTTCCTTTTACGTTTAACTACGTTTGTTACACATTTTGTGTACGTGACCGTATTTTTCTTAGGATTCAGTGAAATATGAGACGTTAAGTGTCGTTACTCGCGCTTTCTTTGATTAAACATATTAGGCCTATCAAATAGAATTAAACGCGTTAGATGTTGCTAATCTTCGATATTTTCTTTCTACATCACTCTTTTGTTTCGACGAACGTGTAACTAAGCCTGCAAAGAAATTTCTGTTTAATTCGAAGTTTATGTTTTATCCCAAAGAAACTTCGGACGTTATAATACAACACGTATCAATCGTCATCTTCAGCTTTATTAACAACTTCCCCTTAACGATCAACTAATCTCGATGTTACTATCATTGAGCGCGCGTTACGCTCAAACCGAGCATAATTCGAATCAGCGGAAGCAAAAAACCTCGCGCCTCGTCCTAACTAGCCGTCGAATGCAGATTTTAAAGCGAATCGGCTCGATAGATTAGCTAAAGCCGTTTCCTCTATACGCGGCCAATTTATTTGCGTTACAAGCGTATCGCTTATTCCGCGTAAGCACTCTCGAGGCTTCTGGCCTCGGAAGAAAATTTTGTTCTAACGCAATTTACTGGAATCGTTACGCTAAAAGACCAACCGACCAGCTACGATCCCCAGCTTCCGTGATTAATACTTTTCTCTTTTTCCTCGGTTTTGATTTTCTTTGTTTTCCTCCGTTTCCTTTTGCCTCGATCATTTAAACGAGTTTATGATGAGCCACTTTGAGGTTCGTGCCAGAATCAAATGAGGTTGCCTGGATATTGGAAGCGAGGCAACCCGTGCAGTGGATATATAGAACGTGCAAGCGGAAAAGGAATAGTTTACGAGCTATAACGAACGACGCTGGAACGTTGTGTCGAAGGTTTTTGCCGGACGCATTTGATTATTGGCTAATGAAGTAGCAGCGATAATTGCAGTGACGTTTTTACTTCGCGCCCGCTTCGATTTTATTCGTTTATCCACAGCGTACCGATATTAGTAAGCTTGCACGTGCAAACAAAATAGGAATACATAACGCTTGCTCAATATCTAGGAGCCAATAAAACGGATGGCGAGAAGTTATGCGTTCGCGAAACATTGTAATTCCGCGGGGCATGTTATTATTGTGCGCTACTATTTTCAGCAGCGCGACTACCATACGCCGAAGCAAATCTATGCCGCAATGAACGCCGTTAACTACGTTTTCCTCACCCACGCTATATACACTCCGTGAACTTTTCACGTTTGATGGGGTTTCTTTTGTGCTTTCTTTGACATTTGATTAAAGTGTTGCTAAAGGTCATTTTTAAACGAAGACTATGTCATTAAGAACGAGGCAACACGAAATAACGCGTAGAAGTTGGATGAATGCAACGTTATTAAAAATATGTAGAGTTAGTAAGTTATCGTACCGTTTTGTCAAGATACAAAATGTTGCTACCAGAATAATAGATACATTACAGAAACCTATTGTATAAATTTGAGGTAGAAAATGAGATTCTATAATATGAAAAGAAAATAGTTTGTTACAGTGTTCGAAGATATTTCAATTTCTTCGGACTTTATACAATTTTAGAATCTGGATAGAAGGAGAGACAGTAACGAAAAAAAAAAAAAAATTGCAAATAATTTGAAAAGAAAGTAGTTTATTATACCGATCAAAGATACTACAATCTTTTTAAAGATTCTATAAGTTAAATGAAGAAACGATAAAACGATGAAAACGTTGAAATTCTCGGATTTTCTGTTCATAGTTACAATAGAAATAAATTCAATTCAGATCAATTCAAAGGTATAATATAGCGAGGTAAAAAAGTAGCTTATGCAATCTGTGACGTCAATTCCACCAAAATAATTGATTCTCTAGAATAGGCAATTTAGATCAATGAGTTATTCATTACCGTCGTTAGAAAATCAAAGTAATAGAACATTTTTGCAATCACATTGCACGTGATAGGATACGCAGAAAACTACATTGTAAAAGGTATGCCTATGATCTGACACCTTTTACAACACTTCGTAAAATATTTAATATACTCTCGGTTTAGATTACACGTGGACATTTGTTCGATATCTGCTAATGATAATAAAGCTATAACCTGAGGGAATTCACACGGTTACATTTTGGGATTTTGTTATATATCTGTTCGTTTTCTGTTACTTAAAGATAGAAAACATACTGAAGAAACGTCTTTCGTTTCTTACGGATCGGTCTTCTATTAATAACCGGTCTTTTATTAACGAAATAATCACTGTGATTTTCTGACTACAGGATGAGATAGCATGATTCGTGAATTTTCTAAGATATCAACTTTTTGCTTCTTAAACCTCCCACAGTACCATCTCGTACATAATATTGCTCGTCCACCTTTCTTCCTACAGAATTTTACTACATTTTCTTTAAACCTGTTTTCTATCAACACTCGAAGTACAACCTGCTATTAGTCACAAAATATTATCTATTTCTAGTATACGTATACAGTAACTACTACTTTGATATTCATTTCGTTAATGAAGCGATTCATGATAAATCTACTAGCATATTTCAGATCTTTTCTGTAGTATCTACCTCTCTTATCTTGTATCCTGCGCATGCTTGTTTAGCATATTAACGGTACGCCAAATTAATCTTTGTCGCAAAATCTCTATTTTATCGATGTACGTTCTCCTTGAACACTCGATCCAATTACGCTTCACGTAAATTGATAATGCCATTATTATCGTATAAGATTTTACGTATCTTCATTTCGCTTAAATGTTTCTTTGAATTTTCGGATTTCTTTAATTCTTTCGCAAATTCTTTCGATTCAAATGGTAAATACGAAATCTTCGCCTTTCGTTTGACAACAAAACTACTAGTCATCCCAGTGAAAGCCCATTGCTAAAAATTCATCGAGCTATCCTAGAAAAGGATATACACATCGTGCCAACATGTGGGCGGCGTGAGAACTTGCACTGCACGCTTACACTTCCCTCTTTCCAGTTTTATTTTTATCTTATATACATAGATAGGATCTATCAAACGTGGACTCGAATTCTCTACAAAATTCAACATATAGATAATCGTACACGTATCTGTCGTCGTTTTAGAGGAACACTCGACGACACTGTAAAAGTAATAATCTTTCAAGAGACAAAACAAAACAATTTTAATGATTAGGTAATAAAGTAGCAATGGTAAACGACCAAATAGCAGTCGATAGATATACGGATGTTTTACGAACTCAACAGAAAAAATGACACCGAGCTTGAGATTTGTCTCATTTTGAAGTTCTTAATATTATAACGTGTGCTTGAATATTTTTCCGTACTACCATTTATCGTACATATAAATTTTCCATAAACGTATCAACATCCGCGATGTTCAATCCGAACGCTAATCAAAAAATCAAAAAAGATACGCGACAATGTTGGAATTGTAACAACTGTTGCTACACTCTGGCAATCTTCGTCGGAAGCGTAAAACGTTTCTCACAGCAGCATTAACCACGTTACCCGAAATATTTCAATTTTTCTGCATATTGCCATTGTTCCTCGCCTAGAAGAGGATATTACTTGCCACGATCTCTTGCTGGATCTTTCACGAATTCACACCGATTCCCGGCGAAAAACCGCAGGTAGACAGATGGAAGCGGTGAAAACGACGTCGACCGGATGAATCGTTGGTCCGGTTCACGCGTTACGTACCGTCCGTCAACGTCCGTATACGAACGAACTCTCGTCGCGTCCTTCGTTCGTGGGTCCGAACGAGCCAGAGAACGGCTAATTACTGGGCCGCGCATAATTGCCGCAAATTAAGGAATTTAAGCCGGGAACGTTCGAAGCGAACGCTGGCCGCTCATTAATTGGCCCGCTTGATTGCCACTTGCTTGCGTCGCTAAGCGCTAGATTGTAAACACTCGGCCAGTTAATTGTCCGGCGAGTGTCGCGCGAGTTGTCGTTACCGCGGCCCCGAGCCGATAATTAAGCCTCCCTCGGCCGCGCCAGCCGGTCAGCCACGTATATAACGAAACGCCGCGAGCGGTGTTTTCGATCTCGCCAACAGATCGCGATCTCGAACACGAGAGCAGAATCTTAACTTCGTCGCGAGTGTTTCGTTGCGAGTCGTTGCACCGTAGAGAAGATAATGGAGGGTAATGAGGGAGAGTACGAGAGTTACGACGCTTTTGGATAAAGAGAATTGCCTGGGTGGTATGCGATTCGTTGCTGGTTTACGGATCGGTCGGAGGTGGGATGATAGGTTTGTTGGATGATTTTAGCGAGTTCGATAAGGTTTAAGTATATACGAGGGGAGGTTTCTAACATTCACAAATAGCTTACGTATCTTTCTACTTTCGATGGGATAATTTTTTATCGGTTTCACTGGATTTCGTAATGTACGAGAAGGTGTTACTGACCTCTAAAAACGTCTCGACGCTCAATTTGCATCTCGGATAAGAATCTGAGCAATCTGTTCCGAGAAAATGATATCCTTTCGTTTTTTTTTTCTTTTTTTTTCATCGGAAAATGAAAAATATTCATTTCAAAGGTTAAAGGTTTACATCTTACGAGGAATTCTTTTCGTTAAAAGGAAGCTCTAGTCTATCTACGTTCTACATATATCAAACGTCATATTACCGTAAGAAGTAGAAATGATTGAATTTGAACTCGACGATACCGTAACTCGGTGATTTCAATTCTAATCAACGACCGTCTGTTAGTCACTCGTCATCAATATATTTAGACTAATATTCGGGGAATCATCTGGCGCGAGGAGACATGCACGAGCAACGTGTGAGAAAGTTCGTCGAATGCGCGGTAAAATCGGCCGAAGGCGTGTCTGCGATTCATTCCGCGTTGAATGCGTCTCGTGAAGCACGTATAGCATAGGATACCGAACACGAGTAACGTAACTGGTTGCAAGCCGCGCGATTTTAAAGTATTATTGGATTGTGATGTAATGAAGTATATATGCATGCATTTCATTATTATACCATCTTTTTTTCCCTTGCGTTTAAATTAAAAATACGTCGAAGAAGAAAATCGCGCATATTCCATACGTGGTGCTTACGTCTTTTCAAGGTATGTACGAATAATCCGTTGATATCTAAGATTATGCGAGTTTTATTAAAAACTTTCAAACTTCATTTATCGATCAAGTAGTACGACAAAGTAATATAGTTATGTTCCATTGTACAGCGAATGAAACAATTTGGTTTACACGCGTAGAGAAATCTAGGTTATTCGATTCTGTGAATTCCAAAATAGTATTTTCTATAGCTGCGTTATCTAAAAGCTGTTTAAGTAGTAGAAAAAAAAAAATAAAAAAAAAAGAGAAACATGGTAATGGCTGGAAGATCAATCTGACGAGCGCGATAAACCAGGCGGAATTTACACAGTGTCAAATCTGAAATATGAACTGAGGCAGTATGACGAAGAGGAGTAGGTGTTGGTCTATTAACTAACACCGTGCCAACGAAGAGACACCGTCTGATAGTTAACCCGATGGACGAAGAAATTCTTTATTGCCGTACGCAAACATCGCGAACCTACTAACAATATAATGCAATATTATTTGCGAACGAACTCGAGCTCTGGAATATGAAACATTTATTATGATTGAACGTTTCTTAAGTGCAGACAGAAGAAAAGAACCTTCGTTTAATGTATAAAATAGCAAATGAAAGTTACTTCGTGTAAAACAAATAGAAATTATATTTTTATTCTGCGATTGGAAGAAGAAATATAAGCGAGGAGGCAAAAGCGTTTACAAACGAACACGGACGGAGGAAGAAGGAGAGACAGGGATCGAGGGTACAAAGTGTCGCGGTGAACAGCCGGATGCGCGCTTCTGGTCCCGGCAATTAATAATTAAGAGCCCCCGGCCGACGAGCTAGGTGGGGAGACGGGCCGTTAATTAATCGAAGCTGCGTGGTCGAGCGAGCGCTAATTACAATTTATAATTAAGCAGCTTAAGCTCGCGATGCCTCGTGAGCCGGTCCAGAGCCGTGCCGCGTGCAATTAATATGATTAATCGTTCCGCGAATTGTCGGCCCGGACTGGGAGTGTAACGGCTCGAGATTCGAATTTAAAATCGGCCGTCTTGATCTTCCGACCGACTCGCTCGAGATTGCTGGGATACGCGAAAGAATGCAAACGTTCTGTTGGAGCGTGTTCGAGGCACCGTTGTCAGGAATCGAGTTTTGACCGAGCATTGTATCTTTAGTTTTAATTGTTTCTTTTTTTCTTCTATCGTGACATTTATTTCGATAAATCGAATTTATTTCCACGCTTGATTTTTCTACGTATAATAAAATACTTTGAATTTACGCGTTATAAGGTTATATAGACGAGTAATTAGAAAAATGACACGTCTTATTCTTTCCTTTTTCCTTTCGTATTAATATTTGAAAAATTGTGCTGTACTTAGAGAAAGGATTTGTACACGTATATTTCGTTGAAGCAACGAGTAAGATCTTTTCTAAATCCTCGTAATAGTTTTCTTTCTAAATTAATCAATTGCATCATGCAATACTAGCTGATAGAGATAAATGAAGATTTTACGTGACAAGCTACTACACGATGGGTATATTAACATTCAGTGTTATAATTAATTCGTGCAGCTTTTATTTCAATAATTTTTTCAAGTTTTATAACCTGTCCCATTGATCGTCTTATGAATCAATGTGCTATATAAAGTTTTACCGTAACTACTAGCTCTTCACTTTAGTTTCGTAGTTTTCTCATTTCACGTATAGACGATCCCCTTGCTATACTTTCTCTGTTCTATGTTTGCCTTTTCTCAATTAATAAATATCGATATAATGATATTTAAATCGATATTAATGATAATTAATTATAAATTAATCGTTCCAAAATACACGCGAAATGCAAATTAAAATGTGCAACTTTCGTCTTAAGTAAAAGATAAATAGCACTGGTCTTTGTGCAAAGACTCTGTGTAAGAATTTTAGAAAGCCAAGCGAAAGCCAAATCCCGTTTATTAAAAAGAGGACGGACAGACGTTTCTCGAAGTCTCGGTCGTGGCCGCGATCATTAGAAGAAAGGTTAATTACCGACGTGCGTACGTTATAAAATACCACGTCACTCGGCGTCCCGTGCAACATCCACCGAAACTAATCAATCAGAGTTATCCTGCCGGCGCGAACAATACGTCTTGTATCAATAAATGTTGCATTTATCTTCCTTGGCGTTATTTAAACGCTGCACCTCGTACGATCTCGTCCGCAGATTCGGATTTTTATAGGCGCCATTACGAAACGTGCCGTCTTCGCGATTGCGTTTCACGAAAGACGGAACCCAGGTATATGAGAGATGCGAAGTATGAAAGCTTAGCAACGCCTCGATCGGTCGTTCGCGACCGAAGAAACATTAATTACGACGACTTGATGCATGGAAACGCCGCGCGCCACTACGCCGTGTAATTAATCGCTGCAGGTGGAAGATGATATCGATTTTGTGGCGCTCGTCCCGACGATTCGTCGGATACGCGCGATCGCGATGCCAAGCTACGGCTAGAGAAAAGAGAAAACCCTTAAAGAGAAGTAGAACTTTGCGGGGGAAAAAGTATTTGTTGGAATCTATGCCTCGTTTCTCATGGTGATGAGATGCTCGAATAAATTAGATCGCGAATATTTCTGCCACTTCATATCCTTATACGCGTGATTCGAGAAACGGAATCTAAGCTGAGATCTATCTCGTCTATAAATATTTAAAGAATATAAATATTTTAAAGAATATCGTACTGTGAATATTTACATAATGATTACTAATTTCGTGTATCATAATTTCACATTATCGGTGATCGACGATCGACGATCTTTTTCCTGTTATGCGAATACTTTTGTCTCTTATTATACGTATCTCGCAGCACGCTCGAGCGATTACATCATCAAAAATATAATCCTGCCGAATCAAACAGCGTCACCGCTGCGAAATCACAGTGACATCACGTCGCTTGTCTCTATCGAGTCTCATTCTTCTTGCCACGCGTCGTGTAAAATTCACGAGATCGTAAATCCATCGCTATCTGATTAAATCCACAGGAATTCCAACATTACAAGAATTGCGATGTTGTAATTAATAATAATAAGCGATGTCAGAGTGGAGTTAAGGGCACGACGAATATTATTTTTCTCTTATGAGACGTAACAGTATCATGGCGACCGATCGCGACTGTTACGCTAATTAACGATGTAGATCATGCTTCCGGGTCGAGTGGGGCTACCATAAATCTGTAAACCGCCGTGGATTCCCGTAATTTATCAAAACTCGTACGAACGTCGTCGTCGACCTCCTCGTTTCCTCCTCCTCGTCGAGACGACGAGCGGTCGTTACGCGATGGCGCGGAATTATTCCGCGGAAAATAACCGTTATAAATTCTCTGAGCAATCCTATAGTGAAAAGTGCTGACACGAGCAACGCATTTCGAATCGAATGATAAATCCATCGGAGTTAAGTAAGGTTGGATATTAGTGTGTAGATGAGGGAGATTAGTGGAAGGGATTGGAGAGACAGAAAATGAAAAACAAGTCTGATATTAATAAGAGATCCTGATTTCTTCTAGCTTAACGAAGGTACACAGTGCGAACCTTTGTCTGTGTTTATTTGTTGAACACATTGTATCGATAATAAATACCATGGGGCACGCGTAAGCGTGAGCGTGAGGATATAATACAAGGGTGAGTTTGTATAAAGACGACAGCGGAGTGTGGGAGATGAAGAGAACCGCGTTGATTGTATTTTTCGAAATCAATATCATTAATGTGATACAGCAGAGAGTGGTTGATGAAGCCACCGCCCGTTGGGGTGAGAGGTTCCTGGCCACTTCTTTAATCGCTGGCTCTTCGGGGGTAGAAATTGAAACGGATCTGATCTGCTTTTCTCTCGCAGATCTTTATTGATTTAAAGTGTAGGATCAAATTCCTGGTTACTAATTCTAACGAATTTGTGATTCAAATCACGATTAAGATTGGGACGAAAGTATTTTAGATGAAATGCGAGCAACCATACGAATAATTTTATTCCGTCAACATCAAACAGGACATTCGTACTTGTAACTATACTCTTTTAAACTAACAATCGAGCTTCGAGAATATAAAGTTTATCGACCTTTGATCTATTAACCTAAATTGCCTCGATCTCGATATTACTCTATCAGTAAAACTAGATAAGTTCGATTAATCGCTTTTATCATCCCTAACATCCATATAACATCGCCAACAAAATTTAAATCTGTCGGCGACATTAAAAGCAAAATAACTCTGGGAATATTGAGATCGTCCCGATATTTTTCGTCTATCTATCCGTTCATCCCGCTCGTGATTAGAGTGTCAACTCGCATTAACACTGTTGTAGATATCTGGCGTTCTCGTCACGCTTTATCGCCGCGGAGGCGCGAGGACGTTTCTTAGGTATGTAATTCATGAAAAGAATATTCAATGGAAATGCTACGGCCATTGGCAATGGATATGGTCGACGTGCACCACATTGCAATTTACGACGATCTAATCGCGGCTGAAGTTCAGGGCCGTACAAGTATGCCCGTGGTACCCTGGTCGGTGATCCCGCCCTTGCGATTGCAACCGGAAACGAGGACCTGTGCGTGCATCGAGATGCTGCCGGAACGCCATTAATCAGCACCGGAGACGATCGATCAATGTTTTTCGTAATTGGTCTTGCGTACGTTATGGTACATCGCCAACGATTAGTACTATTTCATCGATGTAGTACGATGCGTGGGATGCGTGACATTTGACGAAATTTCTTTGCTATTCTGATCGGAATTGACGTGTTTTTTATTAGTAGGATGTTTACGTGTCTATTAATATATGGTATATTTATAGTATATTTATAGCGTAACGTAATAGGCAAAAGTATATAGAACGTTCAGAATATAGCGCTTTTAGTAAATAGTAATTTATTAGATGTTATCTTTTTTAGTTGATAAAAATATTCATTTGCATGAATATCCATAGTCTGTCTGTTAGTCAAAGTATATATTGTGATCGCGTTGTAATTTGTAAGATAACGTATACTAATACATATTTGTTCGATTCGTAGGATATTTTTAAGTTATCGTACGAAATACTCGTTTTTGTACTCTTTTCCGTTTTCAAGAATTTGTCGATGTTGCGGAATCGGGTATGTGTCAGTCGATTAAGTCAGTCAGTCAAGGGGAATACGTCGTTCGTGATCGCACAATTAAAATCTCGAGCCATAAACAAAGCTTATAAATGCTTCGCCATTATCGCTTCTCCGTACTATTCATTGAAAATCAAGGATGCTGAGAACAATCGAGATAGAATCTTCTTCAATCTCGTCGTATTCCGAATCATTCGCAAAATGAAGCATCTTGAAGAAAATTGAAACATAGCCATCCAACGTTATAACTCTTTCTCAACGTTATAAACTCAACGGTTGAATTATTAGCGTCGGTATAATGAAATTTTCCCCGGATTATTACCCGGTGACCTATGGTGGTGGTGCATCGACCGTAGAAGTCGACCTAGCGCAGCCACCTCCACGAAGAAGGTCGCCCTTGCGTTCGTGAACCTCGTCCACTTTCGACGAGGGACACTGTGCACCTTGGTCAGGTGGGTGTGAGTTAATTAGAGGCCATACTGTACGATGGAGCGCCCCCTTACGGTCTCCGTTAGCGGTTTTCTAGCCACGACCGTCGTC
Source organism: Bombus haemorrhoidalis (assembly GCA_014825975.1). Taxonomy (NCBI): domain Eukaryota; kingdom Metazoa; phylum Arthropoda; class Insecta; order Hymenoptera; family Apidae; genus Bombus; species Bombus haemorrhoidalis. The sequence goes on from CM026171.1 coordinate 4,766,880, forward strand.
AGGATGGAAGAACACCCTGAACAGGGAGACGGGGGGTGCAACGCCTGGCCTGTCGTGGTAATATCTAGTACGTGCTACGTGTCGACCGCTTATTAAAAACATCGAGCCTCGGCTGGCGATCCCCTTCCCAGCCGGAAAGAACCGCAAACATACACGTACGGTCGCATAAGTGCGCTTACATGTGTGTACACGATGAGGTTACATGCGTGCATCGGGGGTTAAATTCGCGGCTTATTACGGTTCCTCGGACTTCGGCTACGGAATTATTAACTTTCGCTATTTTACGACCAACGCAACGGTGTGGATATTGGCCGTGTTCGCGTATTTAAATTCAGTGAAATGCACGCTCGTGTTTGCGAGTGACAGCGCTATACTTGTGTCGCGACGACAACGATCGAATTTTGTGGTGTAAATAACATCGTTTCGGTTGATGTGATTATGAACGTTTTCGATGTTGGATATTTGGCACGTGTGTTTCAAATCTTTAATGCGTGTACCCAAATATTATACGCTTTTACAGGTATTTCAATTCTATTCTTGCCGACTATCATTGAACCTGTTCTTGTAGTATTTCAGTGTCTTTTGTATCGTTATATTTCACGCTGTTTGTACGTATGGTAGTTTCCAAATATTCTGTACGTTATTCGATCGTCGCGCAACTTAGGTAGACATACCTGTAATTTTTCAAATTCTCAAAATTCGAAAGTTAGTAGAAATCTCAGGCTATCGCTTCGTCGTATAACAAAGTAACCTTACATAATTCGAGGAACTCGTTCTTCAAGAAACGAAAAAGCTATATCCTAACAAGAATATCCTGTTGTCTACTTCCACTAAATAAGTATGTAGTGTACTAGCTTTCGCAAGATCTGTCAGGTTTGTAACGTCACTCTCGATTCGTCAACGTAACGATATTAAAGAACTAATTCGTCACGACGACGTAATCGATTCAATATTTAAATAATCACCGTTCAGTCGCCTGGCAATCGATAAATTTACGGCACGATCGGTGGCGTTAGAAACCAACCCTCTTACGACCTAGTCGCCCCTCCACCGGGTAAACACTGCAGGAAATCGTAGAAACCTGGCATGTCACGGTAGCAGCAGCTATTACTGCCTATCCACGTTCGTAATTCTACGTATGCACGGTGTAACGACGCTTTTCACAGAACAATAGAAACGACACGAGCTTGTTTATCACGCTCCTTGCCGCAAATTTGCGCCTACACCGGAGAGATCAATTTGTTCGACGAAAGGGCCACGGTTGATTACATCCCTCGCGTCCATTTCGCTGATTACTCGCGCTTGCCGTCCCTTCTTAGCCATGCAATCGTTGAAATTTACCATAAACAATCTTGTCAGGTAATTTAGATGACTTTTGGTAAGGGTAGCACGCGTGCAGGTTCTTACCGTGGTCTTAATTTTGTGTATTACTACTTGGGAATGGTGCGAGCTCGGATGCGACTTTGCGCGTAATTACCTTTATACACTCGAGCTTCTGCACTTTGTTAACTTGTTTCTACCACTTTGGAAAAATTCTTTAAATTAGGAAATTCTATAGCTTTATTCGAAATTACATACTACTGGAACTTTTAGATCTATCTATCTTGCTAAAGTGCTAGGAATCTCTGATGCTAAATTATTTATTTAGGTTACGAATCATTGAATTTCGAATATTTTTAATTTTAGCAGAAGATTGGCCCGATTTCTTTGGTAAATGTTTCGATAAAATTCGAATTTTCACCTCTATATAGGTAATATCGTAACACATAGGTGGTTGTATTTAGTTCAATGCCTTTTTTTACTCTTTATATACATCTTGACTTTTCTATATCTTGTGGAACACGCGTGTTTTTATATTAATACGTTTCAACAATGACATACACGTAGAGAGGACGTAGAATCATTAGAGCGTACCACCACAGTGAAACGTCGCTTTAAAACAAAGCTCGATGCCATTAACACGCGTGTTCCAGCAGGCAGAAACACCCGTATCGATATTCACCATTAATCACCAAGATAAATATCTCCGTGCACCCTAAACTATCCGTGGCTCGAGGTTCCGTTTCTTTCTGTACCGAATCAACGAACGAACCAACCGGCGCGCAGTCCCACTTGGCGCAGCTCGGTCAAGGAAAAAGTTATAAATAATATATTTCTCGATTTCGAAGCCTTACGCGGCGAAGCTTCCATCAGGATGGAGCAGCGTGGTTTCCAGCGTGATGGCGCAGCGGTAATGCAGCGTCCCTCCAGGGGGTTGGCGGAGTTAACGAGACATCATAAGGGCCAAAGTATAATTGCGTCAAAGGCGTATAACGGTAGTAATCGTACGGGCGCAGTCAGGCTGCAACGAGGTTCGTAGAAACTGAGACGAACGACGGCGGATAGTTCGACGGGGGAGAAACAAAGACGAAAGTATCGCTGCTCGCAGCGTCATAGGGGAATGAAACGAAATTAAGGAAAGAAATAATGCGATAGGAGAAAGTAGCGGCGACCAGAGGGGGGTTATACGGTTGGTCGCACACACATCCACGCTGGTACGCCATTGTAACACTCTCTCATCGAGAAAGAAAGCTTGGTACACGTGTTGATGACCGAGACTCATCCCTAATTGCGCCTGATGACACCGTGTCCTCGGGGGTGAAACCGCAGAACGCTCTCTTCTTCCTCAGCTTCCTTCCTCCCCCTCGCCATCCCTTATACCGACCATCCCCCGGTGGACGAACCCTCGCACGAAAAGGGAAAAGCCTGGACGGACGGGACATGTGTCGTGCTCAAGCATCCGGAAAAGCACACCGGGTTATCTAGGATCCGGACCAAAATACACGGCACACGTTCGAGGGTCGTTTTTTTCGTTCTTCGAGCCACGATGCTCTCTTCTGTTGCGAGGGCGACGATCCTGTCACGTTTACCTGGATAAGGGCCAGCTTTATTGGTCCTTTAGCGATAGTCTGGCTGTCTGCTCTCTCGCTAAACGCTCTCTTTGCATCTGGATAGGTGCGATTAGAGAAAAATTTGATTCGAAGCATTAGAAAAGGTCAATCGATCGATCGACAGAAATGCGGTTCGATAAATAACGGAAGATACGTAATACAAAAAATGCATGGATATGATGCATAGCACGTGACATAAAATATTAGATAATCCAAACACGATGTAGAGTGCCTAAATAAATATATAGAGTAGGATATAATAATATAAAGTTTTGTTCGCGGAAAGGGGAATTCCATATCCAATGCTCCTTAGGCTTCATCGTTGAATATTTTACACACATGTATATCAATTCTAGAAAGTGTTTTATTAATTCTACGTCTGTGTCTCAACTTACATATGCTTCAACATGCTGAGATCAACTTAAGGAACCTTCAAACGATCAATATTATCGTCAATGTTTAAGATTCTCAATATTATCGTACGTAAAAGAGCCTCTAAATGATCTGTAGATATTGTCAATACAAGCTGTTGAGAAGCTTCAATGTTGATAGTAATATTGACAACATAACAGTAATATTAACCATCCGAACGCTCCTTTACAACCCCTGCGTACACAAACTACCATCGATGTTTCGCCAAATATCCATCCACTGACATACAATGTAACGTACGACCATTCGACGTTTCAACCTGCTCAATCAACCTACAAATCCGCATCAACTTCTCGATCATACCTCCACCCTCCTGCTCGAGAACGTGCCTCGGGACGACCCCACGGATCTATCCAAACAAACGAATTGCCCAAGTTATCCCCGGCATCTGAGCGTTTTTAACAGGTACGCGGCCCGGATACGCAATCAACGTTCCAACCCTGGCTCGCCTCGCCGCCTATTCAATTACGCCGGAATTTCCTGAAATCGAATATCGTCTGAGGGCATTTCCGGCGCGACGCGTTCTTAGAATCCGCCAATTAATCGACCGTCAAGCTGGAACGCAGCGCGACGCTGAATCGGGAGTGGATTTTGGCTGGACAGAGAAAGAGAGAGAGAGAGAGAGGGATGAACGGTGGATCGGGGGTGAAGAGGGAGGGCTGCTGCATGGAGAGCAGCTACGTTATGAATACATTATATCTCCGGTTCTAGGGATGCTGGCACATGCGCCGACGGGGTGGCTCCACCCTGTCCTCCTCCGGGACTCGCTGTGTTTCTCTCTTCTCCTCACCCACCCTATTTCCTCCTATTCCTCTCGTCGCTCCGCGCCGCTCTCACAGTCACAGAACCCTCCTGTCTGTTCGCGCTAATTATACATGCGCTAACCAACCCGCCTCCAATGAGGCCGGGCCTGTCGCCCTCTCTGCAGAGAGGGTTCAACCACTCTTGTCCTCACTCGTCGGAGTCTGGGTGGAGCATGGACCTATCTCCGTGCACGGCACGCTGTTGCTTTGCTTAATTACGCGGAGGCGTTAACTAGCTTTCGACCAACCCTTGAACAGCAACCCTTTGCCGCGAACCTTAACCGTTGATTGGCTTCCCGCGGTATTGTGACTTCATTTCCGTCAGAGACAGGCTCGTCCGTTTGGCAGGATAAATTAGAACTGCGGATTGTAAATTGGTGATACGAATATCGGTCTTTGAAGAATCACTGTACGAGAGTCGGAGATTGATTGTTTTAGGAGGATAGTTGAGTTTAATGGGCGTGGAAGAGAGAGCCATTAGAGGAAAGTTTGGAGTTTTTGATACGCGTCGTACGTGTTTGGGTTCTTGGCATAGCGAGAGATAGAGAAAGAGAGAGAGAGAGAGAGAGAGAGAGAGAGAGAGAGAGAGAGAGTGTTACGAGATCGTGAATATACTTTATGTGCAGCGGTTATAGCAGAGCGAGAAAGCGTCGTGAATCGATATCGTGGTCGTCGATACATAGCTTTGGAACGCGTAATCTTTTTTTCTGTCCGGTGTTAATCTTGAAATCTCTACGTCGAAGTCGTTTGATATCTTCTATATTGCTCGCTAGTAATAAAGTTATACAAACTCGGCTCAGACCTTGAACTCGAAGAGGTACTTTCCAAGAGGTACAACGTTTTAATCGGTTGCCGATTCAAAAGTTTCCTACTTAACTTCGAAATTATTTGGTTTCTACGCTCCTGAACGCAGAATCGATTTCAGTCCACTTCCTCGATCGCGCGAGGCTGTCCACGCCATCAGTTTCCCGTGGATAATTAACCGGGGACGACACACAAAGAGGCGTCCTATTTTATATTCATTGCCTTCAATCCCATTAGGAGCTATCACCGATTCAATATTCCTCCACCGCGAGGCCCCTGGGCTCGACTTAATCTCATATTCGCAAGACAAACACTCACCCTCCGGCGATCTTAACAGACGCTCCGCGGGAAGTAACGACCTCGCAATCTCCAATTTACGAGCGGACCGCTCTCCGCGAGCGTGCAGAGTACGCTCCTCGAGGTCAAAGATTTCCTCGGCTCGATCTTCGTTTCCATGGTGGAAATGACCGAGACGAGGTTGTGCCGGCGCAACGAGATAAATAAGAAGAAGCCCGAGGAACAGCCGGCGAGTAGGAATGGTGAAAAAAAGACAGAAATATACGAGAGGGAAACGAAGAAGGCCGGACTAGGGAGAAGACAAGAGGAGATTCGGGAAAAGCGAGGGTGAAAAAGAGAAAGGCAGAGAAAGGAGAAGAAGAAGGGTGGTTATTTGGATGGAGGGCGAAGCAACGGACCGAGATTCTCTCTCTCCCTCTCCCTTTCTCTCTCACTCTGTCATCTATCTCTTTCTCTTTTTCTTGCGAACGAAAGCTAGAGAGCCGCGGAACGCGGATTCGACAAATCGAAGTGTACCCCTCGTGCGAAAGCAGCCAGGTCGGGGGTGGAGAGGGGTTTCTCGAGGAGATAGAGCGTCGCTGCAAGTCAGAATAAGAGGGTGGGTGGCGGTGTGTGCCGCCTTCGACGCGCAGGCCCTATGCAAAATAGTAAGGCTGGTGGGGTGGCGGAGCCGTTCGAGACCCCCCAGCGGGGCAAACAACCCCTTAGTTCTGTCGTAGCGGCCGCAGACGCCCCCACCACGTGTGTGTGTCGCGCGAGAGACGCCTCTCTCGTCGTCGTCGTCGTCGTCGTCCTCGTCCTCGTCCTCGTCGTCGTCGTCGTCGTCGTCGTCGTGGCCGTCGCCGTCGTCGTGGTACGTCGTCGTCGTCGTCGTCGCCGACGGCAGCGCCACCACGCTCGTTTCCTTATTTCGACACGATTTTTTCCACCGATCTCTCGATCCCTCGAACGTCCGGTGTGCGCTTCTTTCTGGTTCGCGTGAAAAAGCGCGCGCGACCATTTGGACAGCTCTCACAGTGAAAACGTGCTCGAGCCGAAACAACGACGCCCTCCCGCGATACGGCCGGCAAGAGGAACCCTTCCGTTCGGATGCATCCCTGATTTCAAGAGTAAGAGCCACGCTTGTCCCTTCCTAAAAGAATATAGGAGTTCTTTTTTTCTTTTTTTTTTTTTTCCATTAAAAATATACATTACGTATACAGTGCGTGGTTCGCGTTTTTCAACAAACTGTACGACGGTTCTGACGATGGTACGTGCTACCAAGAGCGGTTTACTTGATCCGAGGGTAATAGCGGACGTCGTTCAATTTCGAGGTAGTTAATTGATGAGTGAGTTGATCGATTTTATGGCTGTGATCTCCGTAAAGAATATAAATTTCTTTGTTCCATTTCTTTTCGTGGTATGCTTATTTCTCAGCTGGTAAAAATGAGTAGTCGTAGAATCTGCAGAAAATAGTAGCGAAACAGTTATCGAGGCTGTGTTTTGTCCCTGGATTTTAAAGTTGCTATTTTTATCATTCAGCGTGTGATTCGTTTGGACGTTAACCTTGTACGAACACATTTCGGTGAATATTTTATGATTCTGTTTCAAGAAACGTCTCAACGTTCTCCGTTCGCTAGTCCATTTAATATCATTCTTGAGTGCTTAATCCAATTAAACGTTAAATGTTATTCGCTACTTTAGAGGCATAGAGACTCTCCCTTCCAAAACGAAATCCGTATAATTACACATCCATTCGATTTATCACAAAGCGATTCGCTGTCAGTTCTACACCTCGATGTTCGTAGTCATCACTTCCATATTTCATTCCCCAATCAAGTTCACGACGACTCGAGTTCTGTTTCTTAAATTCCGCTGATCATCTCGCAATTTTTCTCCTCCGAAAAATGTAAATTTCTTCGATGAGATATCTTAATAGCGTGACCATCGAATAGGCATGATTATGTAGAAACGAAAATTCACGCTACGAGGTCACGTCACAGACATCCAGGTAATTTCAAACAATTATCGCCTTTATCCTTCGCGAGTCGCACGGTTATCGACTGCGAAATTAATACGATCCTCTCGATCATTAATCACCAAGCTTCCGTCTTCGATCGTGTAACCGTTACTCGAACGGAAGATCGCGGCCTGGTGTTCCGGCAACGACGATCCACGCAGCGTGAAGTCAGCCACGGAATTACCTTAGCAACCTTGAACTAATAAGTCTCTCTCTCTGGCTGGCGCAACGACGTCGCGGCGCTCCTAGACGCGTTAAACGAGAAAACGTTCGACACGTTCCGGGGCAAGTCTGATCGCTTTATGGACACCGATTCCGGAAAGTCGTAAAAATGCGGCGATTTCGGTACCAGGTACATTTACGAAATCCTAGGATCGCATAAATCTTCGGTCGCTTTCGAGCGGAATTAGCGGTGTAATTATCGATATTTATTGGAACCGCTCCTCTATAAATCTCTTTTGGTACTGTTAATTGCTTTTACACGGTTCATTAGGATTGACACATTTTTTCTTCGTATTTTATTCGTACATTCGATCGAGATGTTTGCAGCGCTTGTCTCTTCAAACCTATGAAAGTATGTACTTTGTTTAAAAATTAATCGAATCGATGGCTAGCTCTCAGCGTTTATCTTAGTCAAAAGTTCTCTGGAATTTTTAGTTGCAATCTCTCGAGTGAATCTATTGCTTAAAGAAGATTCGTCCAATTTTTACGATCGAAATATACGTGTTAAGAATGTTATACATTAAAATTGGTATAGACGCGTTTTCTATGACAGAGATGGTACCAGCCATCTTGATTCGATATTATTTCAAAAACGTGTAATTTGACGTTTGTGTGAATTCCAACGATTCTCAATTAAAACTCGTAACGCGATTAAATGGTTTTAAGTTATGCAACGTGTTTACGATATTTGTAGTTGGGGCTCGATCAATGTATTTTAGTTGTTCAGAGAATGTGATTGAAATGTCAGACGAAGGATACGAAGAATAATTGCCGCTTTTTTACTGCTTCAATTACGTCACCGAAACTATTAATACAAACTTCTTATTCCCATTTTGCAGTAATTGCCAGACATGTAATTAAAGGAGCATCCATGTAATTTAATTGCAAACGTAACGTATAATAACATACATATTACTTTCAGTTCGATCTTTACTCTGCGCGGTATTATATTTAACGAACAGCTCTGCAATTAATTTACATTCTTCTACTATTCTCGTCGTTAAACGAACGACAACAGTTCCCTCTTTAATTTATTACACGTTTATTTTATTTCATTACGGCGTAAGATCAAACGATCTTACGATGTAACGAAAAGATCGCAGAATCCATACTCTAAGAATCTTTAATAATTTATATAAACTCTAAAACGCTCTTCAATTTAAATACATTTCTCACTCTATTTTCTCAAATAATTGCCAATTTCGTAACTATCGTCGCAATAATCTGACTACTTGCTGTATAAATAACAAATAATGCAAAGATACCGGGGAATAAACAGATTAGTCAACGACATTCGGTAAAGAAAATCTTTCATCAACGATTGCATCTCAACTGTCACAAGCTAATACAAAATTACACAACATCTTCGATCAGCTTGAAACTCATTTCTAAAATCAAAAGGCAGTTTCGTTGACATTTCCTCCGTCGAAAGAACGAAGGAGGAGATCTAGCACTAAATCAGCCAGCCTTCTATTGAATTAAACAATTTCAAGGAACGGCGTGTACACTCGTTGGCTCATTAATTCATCATTCGTCCGGAGCGGCGGTACCAGCTACCAGAAAGCATCACGAGAAAGTATTCTATCAATCTTGTTACGAGTTTCCGTCGGTGTTGCGCGCGGCAGCGTTTAAAAGAACAAATTCCAGCCGACCATTAGAGACGCGTTCCGTGACGGGCGTCGATTCGGTGGTAATTACACAGTCACAGCAGCGGCTAAGGAGGGGGTAAAGGAAAAAGAAGACGCGGAATCGATAGGGAAAAAGACGATTAAGGAGCGTGATTAATCGTCGATCAATTAAAAGTCGCGGCTGCGCGACGATTGCGTCACGCGTCAGATTCTCTCATTAATTAATTATTAATGGCTTGCTGTAGTAATTACCGATGCAAATCAGCCCTCTAACAGACACTTCTATGCGATTGTTCGTATATTATCGTTGGAAAATTTCATAATATCGTTTGCACGCGCGAAAACGATCGTCAAGATAGAAGGCGATCGAAGAATCTCCTTTAAATAATTGTCGATTCTCCACTCGATTCGATCATTCTCCAGAATTACTCCAGATGAGTTAAGTCTTGGAAGAATGATTTTTTTAAATCGAATAAGATACGTGTCACAACGATAGGTATCATAAAGCTAGGCAAATATAATTTTCGAAGATCCTCCCTTTAATTAAATATTTTTATTTCACAAAATGATTGTTCCTATTAATGCTATTCGATTTTTAAAGAAGTCTTCCCATGATGTATCACGAGGTTGCGTAATAGAGTATTTACATTAGAGCTGCAGATAGATAGTACTCGATGAATCGGCGCAAAAGTAACGCGAATTTCATTGGAAACGTGTATAACAAAGTTCGATCTAAAAATATCTGAAGAATTCGGTGCAGATCTTGTCGAACTACGTAGGTAGTTATACTTGGTGCAGTTCACTTCTTCTAAAATTAAAACAATCGTGAATCCGTGTTTTTTCTTTTTTTTTTTTTTTTCCCCCACTGACGATTCTTCTGCGAAGTAGAGAGTAGTAGGACGCCGAAACGTTGGCTAAATATTCGTCGCGTTGGCGCGAAGGCTACGCACGATTATTTTTACGAAATCTTCGATGGCGCCACGAAAATTTCCACGCGTCTTCGCTACGATCTCTCTAAACGGGCCGGCACGCAGCACTTCGAAAGCCGACCGATGATCATTAGTCCTTTTCAGGAAACAAAGAGCCCGCGAAACCCAGACGATACGGTCGGCGCGATAGTTGAAGTAAGCAGGCAAACGCGAGAGTCGTTTTATTCGCTGTGGCGAACGAACACGGCAGAGAAAACGCGCGCGGCACACCTCTGCGCTCTCGCGTCGATCATTTTCACGATCTACGATCGATGCTGGTCCGCCACTGGCGGCAACCAGCTACGGCGCGCAGCGATAATTACGATAAAACCGGCGCCGGCAAAGCGGAGTTAATTATTCAGTGCCGTGCGTGTGCCCACGTCCTCCGTGTCCCACAAAGGGAAATGCCTCGAGGCAGTTGCCCTTCGATGTTGGATTTCGATAGAAGAACAACGAGTGCCTTTCACCTTTTTCAATTGCTCATAGTTCGCGTCTTTCTGTTTATCTTTCTGTTGGCGTGTACCTATAGTTTCACCTTTTTGCTTATCTTCGTATTTTCGAATTATCCAGAGTTTGTCTTTCGCTGTAACAATCGTGTGCGAAATATTTTTTATTTTATTAATAAAATTGAAGTGTATTTAGTATGCCTACGAAAATCGAAGAGGAAGAGCATTAGTCGCGTTCTCCGCGTAATTTTTTACTTGAACTCAAAAAAAAAAAACGAAGAATTAGGAAATGGAATTGTGGAAATAACGATATGAAAATATGGAGAAATATGTGTACTTTACTAATAGACGAGTAGAACACGACAGGAACATAATCGATAAATCAAAACGGTTGAGTAATTTAACCTGACGGATTAACATAGTTTCGACGACAATATTTGTGTTCGGTGCTTCGTTATTGTTTTTGGCATACTCGTACAAGTTTGCACGGCTGTGTAATAATAGATTTTCGAAGCTTTGCGGATTTATTTGTCCCTGATTTTTTTTTTTTTTTTTTCTTTTCGTGGAACAGTTCGTGCAAGTGAAACGCGCGTTTTTCTTTAAGCTTCCACGGCGAAATGAAAATAAACGCAACGCTTTTGTGTTTAAGTGTACTCAATGGTTTGGTTAGTGGTTGTTTCGAATATGTGTCTCGTTTTTCGTGCGATTGTTGGCTTTGGTATAAAACTCGGATGCTTGGAATTTCTGGAATTTATTCAATCCCTGTCGTACATGTTGTAATTCTTTCAGAGTTACGAGATCGTTAGGTCTCATCTTGATTACGCCACAGGTACAACGCATTAATACGCGATTCAGATAGAACTAGCAGACTCGAGAAGTTTTCTGCTACTTCTTTATCCTCTATAGAATTCGTAATATTTATAGATGACAATTTGCAGATGGTTAGTTCAACTTTTATTACATATGATTTCCTCGTTGAATAATTCCGACGTGCGTCGCATATTTTTCCAACTTTAAAATGATTTATATAAAAGTTACTTATTATCAGAGGCAACATATTTTAGCGTTATTGTTTAGATATTGTTAGCTATCCTGACACAGTAATCGTCACACATGTCCTACATTACCAATGCATTCTATTTTACATGATCGTTGCCTTCCAATCGCCAAAGTATTCATCGTCGGCACAACGAAACTACTACAGCCTTAAAGCGTACTCTTATTTCCAATCTGCAAAAAGAAGCGAAGGATAACGCAAACGTTATTACCAAAACTCGAAAGCCTAAAGAATCTTTAGAATCTTCACGAATTCGGCTCGTCAACGATCGAATCTCCGACCATTCGAGCACGCTCGCGATCATTACCGACTAAATTAAAAAAAAAAAGAAAAAGAAAAAAAAGCGAAGAAACGGAAAGAAAGGAAAACAAAAAATCATTTCTCGAAAAGTTTCGAGCAGGACGAATTCAGAGATCGGTAACGATCGTGGGGCAAATGATCCACGGAGGATTCAGCAGCCTCCGGGAGGGACACCGCGGGCGGTCCACGATCGGGTAAGAACGAGGAGGAAGGCGCTAGGATGACGGAAAAGGAGGGTCGCCTCTCGAGTGGACGTTGTACCTCGCGAAAGAGAAACAGAGATAGGCAGAGAGTATGAGGGAAGGCGAGGAGAGAGGAATCTTTTACGGATCGACTACCAGAACGATGAAATCGGTGACGGAGAAAGGGGCGGACGTAGGCGGTCATTTGTTGCTGTTTATTAATTCGAGGCGAGGCGAGATACGTCCACTTTGTGCGGTTCGGTTGCTCGTTTCGCCCACGCATAAATTTCTCTCTATGTGTTTCTCTCTCCCCGCAATAACGCGCGCACGTAGGCCACAATGGCGCGCGCGTCCGCCCGATGATAATGCAGGACATCGTAAATAAAATATGCCCCGATGGCCTGGCGGTAGGTGGTGGAGGAACGAAGCGGGGAAAGGACCCGGTCGAAATTCCGGAACGAAGCTTTTTCGTAGCGGCGAATCGGTGATTCGTGGATCAACGACGAACAACCGGACGAGGGCCGAAAAGCATCGTAAAGGCGGTAATAAAAGCGTTGCTACTAACATGTCGCTCGCGCGGCTTTTTATTGGCCAGGAAGGACAAGACGTTACCTCCGCCCGGATCTGGCCAGGACATTGTTTTGAAAGGGAAGACACCGTGTTCTCTTGTACGTCTCGCGAACTCGCCTCTGCAATAGGCCTGTGCAACGTTGTAACGAGCTTTCCGACGATTTGGAAAGTTCGTGACACGTTCGATCGCTTGGATGTACAAGAACGGTGATTGTGAACTATGGTGTGGTAGGAATCGATCGTAACTGCGATTTAAGGTACAATGTTAAAAGCGCTGTGTGGTGAACATAGGTAGAAAGCTTGTAACGCTGATTTTGATTCCGAGTATACGATCCTTTTCGCATTTGAAAGGCTTTTGTATTTTTGGAACAGAGAATAGAAGAAAGCAAGAGAATTCTTCATTGACGAACCATTAATCGATATCCGGTGTATCGCAATTAACGCGTTAAGAGTAGCCATTTAGAGAAGTAAAACTTTTAGAAACAAAATAGTACAGATTTTTTAATAAGATACTAAATATTACTTGTGGAATATTAGAACATCGAATACTTTGCCCAGACTCGAAAACGTATTATTCGAAATATGGTAACACCTTTAACCTCGGCCGATTATTACGGATGAGGCGTGTTACGTGTTCGATAATAGCCAGTGCATACACGACAGATAACCCAACTAAAAGAGTTATCGCTAAAAAAACTACCTGTTTGATATCGTACATGTTGAACCAAGCGTCGTACGTACTTGTATGTATATCGCAGCTGACAAATTAATATCGCCGGTTCGGCTCGTCCAGAATCAACGCTGCAGAGCCCTTATCGCGATCGATCGAACGGCGTCGAATTAATTTCGGTAGCACCTGTATCGATTATAAGAGAACGTTCTTTTTCTCTGTCTGTCCGTGATCACGCTCCGAGGCAACATTAAAAATAACCACGGTATCGGCCCTCGTGCAACGAACCACCCACGTCTCTCGGTCTCACATTACGATCGCGTATCTCTTTTAATACGGTGCTTCGCCGAGAGGGCATTATGCGAAATTTTTTGAATTTTCAACGAACGACGCCGCTATTGACGAAAATAACCACGCTTGCCCTACCCTCCACCATCCGTTCCATCGGTAACCGAAGATCTGGCCAGCGTGCAAATCACATTTATTATGCGAAAAATAGAGTGGTTCGTCCACAAGTTTTCTCCGACCATCGCAATGAGTTTTACCAGTGCTGATTATCGCGATCTCGTAAAGAAAACTGGTATGAATAAGACATGGGATTCCTCTCTATGCTGATATCGATTTCGATTGCTCTTGAACGCTACTTTTGTAATTAGATCGTTGGTATGCTTCGAGGAAGAATTAGGAAGGATTATAGATATCGTTTTTCAAGAAGAATGTGCTTTCGTAAATTTTTGTTGCAACGAATGACACGACACATTAAGGAATTGTTAAGGAATATTAATCCTTTTGTTACGAATTGTCTTTTCTGTTAAGTTTTAACGTTAGTGGAGTGTTTAAAGCAATAAAGTATATTCACGATTAGGATACGTTTATTATCGAAGTCTTCACGAAGGTTAGGAATAGATGACGATTTATTATGAAAACTACAGGGACTAGTTGCGGCACAAAACCATTAAATTAGCATTTGGTTCTCCAATTGCGAAGAAAATTCGTAGATATTCTTGCCGAAGGGAAATGATTACTGATTTTGCTAGAATGCACATTAACATTCACAAACTGGAATCTTTCTAGCTCCGTGCATATTTCTGTGTTTCTTTTACGCGTATAAGCATTCATAGGATCGAAATTGTCACAAATTTATTCTATACAAATAGAAAAATTCTATTTAATCGATGAAACGATTCTTTGATTTTCTTGCAACAATTTGAAATTGTGACAAAGCGATCGTACCAATTTATCAGACAAGACATCATTATACGTAGGTATGTAGCTCATTAGTCCACTGTCTTATTGAAGAATAATAAACACGGTAAGGATACAGTTTGCAGCGAATAGCAAGACTATACAGAATGAGGTTAGCTATACATTACATCCCTCGCGATGACGAATTTGACCTTAAGCGACCATTTAATTTTGGACGAAGAACAATACACGAAGCTGCGCAAATATTTTTACATCAATACAGTAAGATAAAATAATACACGTTCGGGCTCATCAGCTTTCGTTATCGAATCAGAGATCAAAGAAGTTTCTCGAAATCGATCCGCAAACTTCTCTAAGCTGCCATTTTATGATAGAAATACGTAGGATAATCTACCCAACAATGCTAAAAGCAAAAAGTAAAAAAAGTTAATTCCATCGTTTTATTACGCCCTGGAACGCAATAATAGGACGAATATCTTTAATCCAACACCGTCAGTCCGATATTGTTCGAGATTGTTTCAAACCTGTCATTTTCTCTTCCATCGAATCAGTTTCTTCGTAAATTTGACTCAAGGCGAATTTCACTTAAAAAATCCTTAGAAAAAATTCCAAGAAACCACGAGAGAAAAGAGAATAATCGTAAGCCAAAGTCGATCGAGACGTTTCGATTGGAGTACCGGAGACGGATAACAAGATCGAAGCTCGAGGCTGGTTCCATGCCCGCGGAGAGACATCGATGGTTATTATGAGCAACACCATGGGGACCCGTAATATAGCCGAGGCGTTGCTGTAGGTCCGCCGCTTCTCTCCGCACGCACACCAACCGTGGACACTCTCCTAACGGCTGTAAAAAATGATTCTCGCGGCGAAAGACATGTAAATTTATGAAGGCCCTCGAGGCCCCTCTTCTGCCTACGTCCCTGCCTCCGACACAGATGCATTGTTGCGCTAACAATTAATTAATGTCGCTTTAATTGTACCTGTACACCATGCTGGTCACACTTCCACTTTGTTTCGTTTCCTTTCGTCTCGCCTCGTCTTGCCTCGTGTCGTTTCTTCCCTCGTTGGGTTTGGTCCTCGAACTCCTTTTGTCTTTGCACTCGGTCGAACGCACGAAATTATGCTGATCAGCCGGTGCCGTTTCGTCGTATTGTTCTTCCTCGAGGATATCTCGAGATGAGCATTTCGAGAAGCGTGTCCCTTCTTCGTAGCCACATTGTTTCGTGGCGAACGCATTGTGAACGCGTTGCGGACGGCGAGGAGGTGTTTGCTAATGTGGGACACGTGGTATTGTTAGGCTGATTGATAATTGTTTTTTTAATTAGACCCCTCGGGGAACGAAACTCATTACGATTCCGATGAATCGTTTCTGGCGACGCGTGTCGACCGTTCGCCGGATGTGAAAGCGTTCGGAATTTTTCAAACCTGTGAAATTGCGAGTTTGAATCAGCGAGTTGGCTCGTTGTTCTTTTTACATTTCGAAAATGTTATTTTTAACTCTGTAGCGAAGAGGTTTTAACGATTCGTAAGTTCTGCGATCTTTTGCTATTGCAGATCTATTTGCAACATAATAATATAATATAATGTCATCATGATGAAAATGATGAAATTATTCATACTACTTATTAATATTTCTTCATACTACAAACGTGTAAATGAATTTGACAATAAATCTTCCAAATAAAAAACTACAATACAACGATACAGCACGCTTCTTAAATCATGTTCCTACGATTTTGTGACACATAAAAATTGACAGTTTCAAAGTTTCGCTTGGAAAATTTACGTATTTCCATCTTGAGACAAAGAATCAATCAAACGAACTTTGTTAAAAATTCCAACGAAAGCGCAGGCCAAAAGTATCGAACACATTATTTCGATCCATCTAACTATAATCGCGTCACTCTAAACGTATGCAAGGTACAATGTATATCACTGGGCGATGATCGTTCGCCTGCAGCAAGCATTTCCGCGAACAATTTTTGCGCAGGATGTTGCGCTTATCGCGCGAGAATCTCGCCGGATGATCGGCGACGCGTTTAAGCTTCGGAGCGTCATAATCCAGTCGGTGAATTTCACACCTGCGCGATATGAGCATTAATGTTCCCAGGTTTTGTTATGTTTTTCACGTTACAAGCTTGCGTTCGCGTGTATTTTCGACGGTTGTATTGGTACACGTGGTGTTCAACGTATGCCCGTATTTTTCTGTTGCAGGATATAAGGGAGCGGAAGGAGCGTAGATGAGTTCTACTGTCTGCGTCCTCGGTAAGTCGTGAACAGCGAATATAAAGATAATATAAAATGTCTCACGACCGAGCGCACGGGGTCTTTATGACGTGCACGTATTATCCAACCTGTACGGACTTTCATTTAACTAACGAGGCTGCGCCTTTTGAAATTTATAAATGTCGCGGTGTAACGTTACATTCCTTTCAAAATGATACGAGCCTCGGTAGTTGGCTTTAGTTATGAGCTGATCGGTTTTATTTTAACCAATTAACTTATAAATTATATCTATAGCTATTTCGATCGTCGGAGATAATCTTCTTTTCGAAAGATTTGTTGCTGCTTTGCTTTGGATAATTGAATCGGTAGGTACGAAACAAATTACGAGTGAAAATCAAACCGATCCACTCTACGTTTAAATAACCACCTATCCTTAACATTGTTTATAACACATTGGTAAAAAGATTCGACGCGTGTTCAAATATTTCGTAAGCCGCTGTATCTTGATCAGATTGGTTAGTCTTAAATTTCTCTTAACAAATAACAGTCCCTCTTAATAAAGATGTCTTCTGATTAGAAAACGTACAACAAACGCCTTTAAAAAAAGACACAAAAATAATACGGAAAATTTCAGCGAAAAATTATGTTCAGAGCGTCGACCACAAACCACAACTACCCCCAATCGTATGCTCGGAACCGATAATCTCTACTGAACTTACGAAGCGACATCGGGACAAATTTTCGAATGGAGACGATTCCTCGCGAGACTCCAAGCCAGTCCCGTATCGCGAAGAAAGAAATACAGATTCGAGAGGAGAGTAGGAGAGAGACAGGAAAGACTGAGACGTGGCAGCAAACTGTGGAAGAAGGAAAGAGGCGAAGGATGAAGGAGACAGGCCCCGGTTGCCGGACTACCTCTTCTTCCCCATAAATACGGATTTAGTCGCGCGGTTTACGAGCGAAAACGTGTCGAGCTTCGCGAGGCTGGCCGCGCCTAAATTATTAAAGTCGTAAACGATCGAAATCGTCGTTAAGCGGCGCGCGAAGAAACCCATCGGACCTGCCTCCGCGTCTCCACGACGACGACGATCATTTTTCCCGGGCGGCGTTTCATTGTTGGACCACGGCTGAGCGGAGCTCCGTTGGTCGCGTTGCACCGTCCACGACAATAAACGAGCTTACTCTTGAGCGAATACGCGCGACCAACCGAGCCTACTCTTCTCGCGACCATGGTGACGTCCGAACCGAGCATAGATCAGACTGCAGGGTTATTGGCACCGGTAATCTGGAATGGCGCGAGTAATATCGCTCGATGAGTTGTTAACGCGAGGCGTTACACGAATAAAATATTCCGCGTCGAGATCGCCGTCAGATTTATCGCCAACGCGTTCCACGCGCGGTTCGCCCACCACAATTTCGACCCGGCGCGAATTTTCATCGTTCGCGCTTTCTGATTGGACACTGTGGACGTTTATTACATATATTTAAAAAAATTACTTTTTTCTCACAAATCATTATATTTTTGGGAATACGATCGAGTAAATGAAATTTAAGCGGTGAATTATTTCACTTGCTAGATGGATCGCATTAACGATGATGTCTTCTTGTCTTCTTTCATCCAATAGCTAGATTTTACTTTTCTATTCTACTTTTTTTCTTATCAATGACATTTTTCATCCGACCGTGTTCCTTCGGGAAATATGTAGTTATTGCGATTCAAATAATTCGCGCGTTTTATTTGCACGCAACTCGAATTCATGCGAGTAAGTAAATCACAGGTGCTGGAATACCGCGTGTTTCGCGTTAAATATTCGTCATAAATAATTAAACGCTGTTATCAGGAAATAGCATTTCCTTACGATTTCGAACATCCAGCGATAAAATAAAATAGACGAATCGTAGAAATTTACAGTCGTTTATAGCATCATAAATTCTATCCGCTTTGGCCGGGTCTTTGATAGATATTTTAAGCAGAATGCCGCGATAAACACGTTTACTTCGCGGAAAATGCAACGAACGCTATTAAATCTACTGTAATTATTTTTCTATTTTTCGGCCGTGTTCTACTTCTTTCTCTCCCTATTTTCGCGCTATTGATTCAGAACTATGAGTAGAAAATATTCGATTAATAATAATCTATCGTTGTTACTTTAAAATATCTTTCAGAATTTATCTAAAAACGGAGCTATTTATAGTAGGATTTTTAGAAATCGGAGTTTATCAAATCGAGGAAAATTAACGAACAGATTGTAATCTTTATTGTAATCTCTATATCGGGACTTCATTATATAATTAATTAATTTATGAATTAATTTATAGGAAATTATGTTTGGGAAATAAAAGGTCTTCCTTGTATCTATACATGTCGTTTCAAATATATAAAATCGTTCCTCTCGTTAAACTCTCTTACCTTTTTTTCAAACGATTTGACGAAATTTTTATCTCACGAAAAATCGTGTCGTCTATCAACGAATCGTCTTAAAAAATAAAGTATGCAAATGATCGACAATAAATAATGAACGTATGAATACTTACCATTAATAATCTTTACAACATATGCTTCGTTAATGATCTTATACGCAATTAATAATACATGTTTTCTGCATTGCACAATATTGCTAGTTGCCTTCTGTCGCCTTATTTAGTTCATTAATTTCCGACTGAAAGGAAACGGGTGCATCGTTTCTCAGAAATAAATATCCTCGTACAGTGTCGCCGTAATGAAAGCAATTTCGTACAATCTCGTACGTAATTCCGTGTAATTTTCTGGCTTGTAATATTTTTGTCCTTTTTCCGTGGAATTTAGAGCACCGTTTATGGAAATTAAGAGGATTAAGGTTGCCACTGTACAACAGTTAATGATCTCTACAGGTACTCGCGTTTCTTGTCCACCGATAAGATTTTAATCGCGTCGATCCTCTAGTAGGTAACGAGCAAAACGTTCGTTCGAAGCTTCTTCTACTAATTAACATCGTGCCGCGTATAATTTTCTCGCGCCATTCTGCTCGCTTTGAAACACTGACTGTATCAAAATAGCAGGTACAACGCTTAATTAATCGGTGGAATTCGCGAAAAAGCAGGCAGAAGCATTTGTAAATATAGGTTCGAGAACTGGTCGTTTAGCAATATTTCTTCAAATTTATTTCATCAGAGGCTTCTCCGGATTAACTTCTGCTCACGAAATGTGATTCAAATGTAAATTCTTCATTCTGGCTCGAAATATTAAATTAATTCTTATTAATGGTATATATGTATATAAATAATAGGCGATATCAATGGTTATAAATAAAATATCCATTTTCAGGAAGCCTCTATTCCAAAATTTGGTATCATTCTTAAACATTGAATCTCAATTTAAATTAAATGAAAATCGTTGTATCTCGCGTTTGTTAAATAATTTGCAGATGTAATTAGTGTATAACAATAGGAATTATTCGTTTCTATGGAATATCGTTCGTGTAAATTAATAAAATAAAATTCTAACTGAAATAATAACTGAACAAGTGTGTGAAAGACAGCTTTAGCGGCATTATTTAATTTACTCGATTCTGTACCGGAACAAAATCGTATTCTTCGTAATAAAAATATTTCGTTATCTCGATTTTTTAAATACCTGCTGTCAAGCACGAACAAATCGCGGAAGAACCGACTTAGTATTGGTAATGTTAAAACCTCCGTGTACAATGTTATTAGCCAAACGTAGGCAGTACACTTAATATATTCTGTCTATCTGATCGAAACGCTTTAATTGCGAGGTGATTATCTGCCATTATCGAGTGACTAACGCCGGTTTTGTTGCTTAAAACACCAATTTACGTAATCAAGCTGAAGTCGAACGTTCATTAGAGACGGAAGTCAATAATGACGTAAAAGAAACGCGCAAATTTAGACAGGACAAGCATAATTATCGTTTTAATGAACCGTATGGTACAGAGAAAAAAATTTTCATGGAAGAAGATCAAAATGTCGAACCATGAACTTAACAAAAAATTAATGACAGAGAAGATGAGAATTTCACTCTAACGTATTTGTTCATTATTACAATATGCGCGCGATACTGGTTTTGATATAAGGATAAAGATCATGAAATTTTTAAAAAAAAAAGAAAAAAAATATAGAAAATAATAATTCGTGCAATGCACACGCGTAAAACTTTATTCGACACATTTCAATTTTGCATGAAAGTCGTCTGTTAATAAATGCATGACTCACGTACAATACTATAAATTAAAAGGCAGAGAAAAGCGACCGTGTTACGAACATTGTTCCGTGAAACTTCATGCTTTTTTTTTAAATTGATCACCAATCACATAGCTAGGTAACGAGTTCGAAAAATGTGCAACAAGTAGAGTTAATTACTTTGACTTACGAGATTCTTGTTTCCTATCTATATATAGATGGGGAAAATCCAAACAGCAGTTAATAATCTATTTACCATTTAGTTATATGGAAATATTTGCAACAGAGCGGTATAATTTATATGTTAAACGATGGAAAATAAGATCTGAATTTAAAGTACGTTGTTCAAACAACTAACGCTTTTCATGAAACAACGATTTATCGAAGACGCGTGTTCGTAAAAAGGATATCGTTTTTGGAAAGAAAAAAAAGAAAGAAAAAAACACGAATTCGACATGGATAAATGATATTGAAACGAACAAAATACGTGCCTATACGTGGGAAACGAGCAAACTGATTGTTAAATCGAGGATCACAAAGTGTTCGCAGTCACGGGGTCAGAATTTGATGAAGCACATTGATCACTCATCGGACGAACACTCATTTGACCACTTTTATTTCGGATGATCGCGCGAATGACCTGTGTGAAACTAATCCATCATCCGTTTGTATTAGCGATCAATCACGTCAAATGGCACGGTTTTGAAAGTTTGCACTGAAACCTGGATAAAATGCTCGCCGATGATAACGATCTTATACGGGCGAAATAAATCTTTCGATTAATGTAGCTTAATTGCGGTAAACGAGAATGTCGGTATAGAAATCTTGTATCACGTTGATTTGTTAGAAGAATTTTTTTCATGCAAAGTTGCTTATTTTTTCTTTTTTTTTTTTTTTTTCTTTTCTTTTCACGGCGAGCCATTCGTTTTCATTTGTCAATCACGTTAAACGATTAACGTTCGTGACTATCAATAACCATGGCGTTAACCCACGTTTATTCCCTCATAGATGTAATTTTTCTTTATGAATATTCTTGAAATTGTTTATGAAAATCCAAAGATCACAATATACTCAGTAACGAAATTGACACTTAATCATTTCCTCAGCTGCTTTCCTTCATTCACGCGTATCCCACACTGCAACTGTACACGTAGGCACTCAAACATCGATCGAAAGTAATCTTATCTCTCGACAGCATTTCTCGTTTTGTAATTCACAGACATTTATTAATTTTCCAATTAACGATTATCTTTCCAGAACCTTTGATTACAATCGAAAGCTATATTATTTACATATGAGAGTAAAACATGCTGAATTTCCAAAGTCGCAAACAAAATTATTTTAATCGCGCGAAAATAAAAACTGACGACAACATCGATTAAAAGACGCAAGAGTAGCCTTGCGAGAACGCATTGAACGAAAAAACAAGAGAACAGACAGTCGCAAGAATGTTTAAAATCACGCGAGAAAGATGTGAGTTTTTAAGAAGAAGTCCATTATGTATATTATATTTTAATCGTTATTAATGTAGAATTATCATATAAATTATACTTATCATGCAAATCGTTGCGGAAAGCGGAAATTGAATTTTTATCGTGAATCGTGTTACTGACAAATTAGTTATGGTTTAACGTTTTACGCGCTCGACATCCGCGTCATGGCTGTCAATGAAATTCGTCACGCTCTTGTAAACAGCATATGCAGTGTCTCTTATTCGTAAATTTCGCGTCTCGAAGATGCGGCGTCGTGTTATTCCGTTAGAGAAATCGTCAATCAATCGAATAGAGTAGTCTGTCCTCTTTGTTGCAGATGATATACTTATATAGATTACTATCATTATACGCAATGAAATCTTATGTAGTACAAGTAGGTATTTGGATTTTCACATTATTGTGCGATGCAGTGACGTGTAATTTGCGCTTTTTTCATCTTATCTCAAACAGCCATATCCTATTGACGATAAGAATAAAATATACGAGAAATTTGTTAAATATAGAACAAAGAAATAAATCTAAGAACACAACAAGGCTGGAAAGTACGTATGTAAATATTAAAAGAAGCTTAAATAGGATTATTGTTCGTTTAAGGATTTTTTTATCATTATCGTCGTTTTTCGTTCACTCATCTTATTGCCTATAGTCGCTAAAAACTTGAATGAACCGATCGCATCGGATAACCAGCCAAACATTCTAACTTCCATTAATTTAGATCGCTTATTGTGGACTATTTTTATGCTTTATGCACATTACGAACGATTAAAAGTATATAATCTTTCTGCTAACGAATGAAGTTTAATCGAATGAATCGTTTAATGCAATCAGTCGGTTGATTGTAAATTTGCTTTACCTTGCTAACAGGTCTATTTTTTTCGAATGAAAAACAGTTCGATTATACAAAATACCCTGGGATCTTATAATAAAATCTTGATAAATTAAGTAAATCCCTAAAGCCATTATGTTTGGCATTTTTTCATTCATAAATTATATCGATCATAAATACAATTCAATTTCAATATCACATTAAAAATCTGCTAGAAATATTTTCGATACATAATATCGGCATCAGGCCAAGTTTATAATTATTCGAAGCAAGCAACGGGCAATCTTCGCTTCTCAGTCTCGATATAAAACAGCAAAAAGCAGAAAAAGCAACGTTTTAACTGTTCCTATAACAAACGATCCATTCGCTGATAAAAAGCAAGAGAAAACGAAGAGACGTGGGAATTAATAAAAAGCGGCGCGCCGATACCGCGGTTTAATCATTCATCGGCCGTATCGATCCTGCTGGAAAGCAGAAGTTTATGGATTTTCCCGCGCGAACACACTGCAGGTCTCCAGCACGTCTGAGATTAGAACCGTTTCTGGGAACGTTGCGTGGCTGGATTCGCGTCGATCCTCCTTGTTACGTATTGAAGATAGGTGGCACGCACTAGGTGGTTGACTACAAAGAAGCGAAATCGATTTGCAATTGAAATCCCGCGCGTCGTGTAAGTACGTGGCCGCTGGTCATCCGATTACTATACGCCAGTGTATACGGTCGTTTCTCTGAACCTGGATAGCTTCGATAACGGACCGAGTAGAGATGATGAAGAGGAACCACACGAGATCGAGAGTCGTTCGACTGCATTGCGAATGATCGTGAAACCGACCAGGTTGCCGACCCTGAACAGGGACATCCATGGAATCAAAGTGATCGAAGCGATATGATCCTAGTTTTATTCTATTTTTTATCATCGCGAATTTTTAAACTCGTTCGACGAGTCGCTAAACAGTTTTATTTTTTTCGTCTCTTATTTTCTATTATATCGAGTTTCTCAGATTTACGGTATTTTACGGTCATTTGGTAAATAAAATAGTAATTTGTAGTTTAATTATAAGCGTGATCTACTTTCCTATAGGTCACCTTAATCTTTTAGTTTTTTCTTTTTTCTTTTTTTTTTTTTTTGTTAAATTTTTTATTCTCGAGCGACTTGACGTTTCCAGGTTCGATGGAAGGTAGCGATGGAAAACGTATAATGACGAGGAACTTGTTGAACTTTTTAAGAAATACACCTATAATATCATCTTTTGTACGGTGCTTAATATTATAACTGGAATTATGTAATTGTTATCGTTGTATACTTGTATGATCCTAATGACTGCTTGCATCATTCCACGAACCTAGAATTCTTGCTCAAGTATATTTAGGTTGAGAATTCAGAGTAAAGCATTAATATTCATGAGAATGTAAATTTCAGTTTTCCTTGTTCGATTGTTTGCGAGAGGATAGAAATGCAAGGGGAAGAATGCCTTGCAATTGAACGAAGATATATAATTGCTTGCATTAGAATTTTCACGAAAATCCGCCACAGCGAATCAAACTCATTTTCTAAGTAATTTCTGTTGAAAACAAAGAAAGATATCCTTTTAACGGAATCCTATCGATGTTGGGGAGAGAAAAAGCGTCCGGTAAAAAATGGAAACAGAGTTCGTGTAAAGGCTCTCTCTAATTTCTCCTACACGCACTTAGTCTTCGAAAACAGACACGTTGATCCCCGAATTAAGAGACTCGAGGGGCTGAGCACGGGAAAGTTTGGCTTGGAAGCGTCGAAGAAAAGTCTCTTCGCCTTTTTCTTGCCGCGTCCCTGCCTTTTTGTACGAATCAAGGTGGTTCTTTAATTGCTTTTTGTTGCGCTAATCGATCGCTAGACATTTCAGTTTCTCGTTCTTGCTGAAACGGTCGAATCTCGAGATGCGTGTCCATTGTTGCGTCAAAATACTTCGATCGATAACGATTAATCCGTTTTTGATCGTTTTTCTGAATCGACGAGTAATAACTTTTTTAACGATCAACTTTTACTTAAGCTCTTTCGATTTCGCAGGTCTTTCTATCTACGATTTAACTTAATAAATTGCATCGTAGATAAGAATTTTTTGAACGTCAACTTTATAATCGTTATATTATAGATTATCGCGATTAAAGATCTTATTTCCCTCATTCAAGGTCGAAAGATTCAATAGAAATTCGAATAGCAAGCATCCCTCGTCGAAAGAACTTTTCCTAATTGTATTCGCCCACTAAAAAGGCCTTAATACGCGTGCAAAACCTAATTTCATGGAAGTTCGACTTTTTCTTCGTTTTCATCCGCTAACAGCGTCCATGCCTGTGGATAACGTTCCAAACAATGAAGGGAACGATCATCCTTTTAAGGGTTCCAACGTTTGAGTACAACATCCCCCTATGCATTTTTGATCCCCTTTTTCTCGTCTTCTTTTTCGATATAGTTTTCTATGACTAACTCGTTCCCTTCAACGATATTTCCCTATCGATTGATCTTCTTTCGTGGTTCTGCTTCATCCCCTTTGACTAAGCTATAGTCTTCGTTCCTTTCATAGGATCCTTTACTTCGATAAATTTTCCTATCTTCTCTATCCGTTTCAACAGGGCCACGACCCCAATTTCACTCTTAATATTGTCTTATACAGCTTCCTCAAATAAATTTCCTACTTTTTCGAATACAATGTAATTAGAATACAATAGAAAAGATATTAGCCTATTTTTTTATCCCCATTTCTACAACATCATCGTACACTATACATTTGAGTATCTATTCATATATATTCCGTACGTTATTGACCAAACATTTGAAACTGCTATGCGTTCCATAAAATTATTTTGGATCAATAACGAAATTAACCGAAGATTCATACATACAGCTAACAACGAGAGGACTTGCAATTTCTCGACTAACGGTGTGTATCTTTTCATATTATAAATAATCATTCGCACTCTAGATATGATAATCTCAAGACACCATCCAACAATCCTTTCCTATCTGCGAACTCTCCGAACCGAGCAAACTCTGGTTTTCCAAATATTCTCTGATAAACCTGGAAACGACGAAGAACCTTTCACAGCTCGATCTCGTGCATCTCCGGACCTATACATCTTTGGATCGAAAAGGCCGAGGTCACGAGGAACACGAGGACGATTACAAAAGCGGGCCGGCAGGTGGTGGGGCCCAGATTCGTCCCCACGTATCGGCAAGAATATCGAGTGTCGACCTTCCGGAGGGCTCTGCGAACCGTTCGAACCGTTTTCGATCGGTTCGATCGGGCCCCCATCGTGCCTCTTTCTTACAATGTTTCTCACGTGATTCACAGACAAAAGCCGACGAATTCCAGCGTGAAAATCCGCGCCGCTACCGGGTCCACGGTGTCTCGTGACAAAGAAGGCGAGCACGGGCTCCTAGAGGAGGCTGGCAACTCCGCCGTGAAATCAGTTACGAAATCACGGGGTCCTATTCGAGCCGAAGCACGAGTACTCTCTTTGCTCCTCTTTGTTCCGCTGGTTTTCCTCGACATCCCCCCCGCCACGGAGTCGATCATTAATTTATAACGAACCAGCATCGCCTGTTATTATTCCATAGTTACACGATCGCGTGATTACACGCGTAAAGCGATTGAATCGACGAGTTGAAATTATAAACGGTGCAAGTGTCACGTATTTTCGATAGGGGTAAAAATACTGGATCTCCGTTAAATTTCACGCGTGTAATTTTTACCGCTTCGATGCTATCGACTTTTATCGTTTACTATTTTTATAAATTTTAAAGGAGAATAAACGATAAAACACGTGTTTCGGATTAGTTTCGTTGAATAGCAAAGGAGCTGCTAATACTCTGTCGGCTATATTGTGATTTAATATCGTAAATCATTGGAGCGGATATTAAACTAATCCCTAGAATGGATTAGAACCGATAAACTATAAGTTAGCTTGTGTTATAAGAAATCGTAGATCAACGAGAAAATAGCTTTCACCGACATATGGTCCTACCAATGAAAAATCATATCGATCGCAATCGAGCAACTTGAAATTATAACGCGATAACGATCGTCGAAGCGTGTGTCAATGAAACAGTATGGTGGGCGATTAACAGATTCGATCGGTGTGCAAACATGGCCCAGGTCAAGCCACGAGACTATCGATTGGCCCTTCCCGGAAGGCAGGGGCCGTCGTGTAATCCGACTGCCGCAGCCGTCTTGAAATGGAATTATTTCGACATCGGTTTCGATCGTCTACCCTCGACAGGGCTATCGTCCTCGTCGTGAACGTCTCGTTTGTTGTCTACTCGAGGAACCGCTCTATACGTGCGCGATCCGTGATATCGTAACGATCGATGGACAACGATGTTGTATAAATTCTTGGAAGGATGTACATAATTGAATCTCGTGTGTACGATACAGCAAAAAGACATCGAAGAGCATAGAGGAAAGAGATGTTAGAGATGTTAGAGATGTTGGAAACTATAGAGGGTAGAAGGTTCGGATAAGCGATGTTTGTAGAATAACTGAACGACTTCGGAGAAAAACTCTCACTAGTGACGAAGTTTTTATTTTCGAAAAGCTATAGAAACAATTTCAAATTTATTGGTAAGACCTACGTGCTTAACATTCGGCTTGTAGTTTCTTCTCTCTGGTCTTATTCCGAACTTAAAAATTGTCTGATTTAAAAATAACATCACGTTGAATTAAATTTTAAATTTCGTTTCTATCGAAAAAAAAAAAATCTTCCAGTTGTTGCAATTATTGCTTAAATGTATCGTGTCCAGTGTTAAGCTTCGATTGGTGGAAGAAGAATCTCTTCTTGAAACGTACGCATCGAAACTCAATCAGCTTGATGGAAAATGGCAAACGAGCGAAGCAACGAGTGACCACGAAGGGTAGACATAACCAAGTAACCGGGTTACGTACTCAGGTTCTTCGACGAATCGGTTTAGAACGTCTAAAACCGTCCACGACTGTTGGCCGAGGTTCGCGTAGTCGACGAGAACGAAATGTTGTTCCCTGTATCGGACCAGAGATCAGGGTAATTAAGTGCTGACCGCACGGTAATTCCATTATCGCTGCCATCGTTGTCCAGCAGACTCGGGAAATCCGATTAACCGCGGTCGACTCTCGACGTCGCACATCACCGCGGCTCCGCTGAATTTAGAAGATTTGTAAATGCGTTCGCTGCTCTTTGCGGTACTCTCCACGAGTACGCTACCTAGTCGAGACGATTTCACGCGATGGAATGGTCTAATATTTTTGAAATTAGTATCACTGTCTTGCTAGAAATAGTTTATTAATGTCAAGCTTAACGCGAATATCTATTTCTATATTGACTTATTCCTAATTAATATCTATTTCTATATTTCTTTTTCCGACGAAAATATCATAAAATCGCTCCAGCTTTTCTGTTTTATGTTCGTTATTCCTTTTATCGATAGATTTGCTTAACAAGATGATATTCTATTAAAAGTTCGAAGACACTTTCTCTTATTTTTAGAACAAGTTGAGGTTGTGTCAATTTCGAAACGAACTCTTGATATATTACAGAACAAGATTTCACACTTTAAATCCTCCTTACTTCTTTCTAGACGAAACAAAATCTATGTAATCATTTGTATATTTTGAAAATTATCTCTTAAATTTGTAACTCGTGACATGTACAAGTCACTTATTGATTAGCGTGAATAGTTAATGTTGAAAAAGTTGCATCAGCTAGAAATTACAGTCCTCGTATCGTGTATTGCTGTTTCACCTAAAAACGCGGTTTCATCGGTTATTCGGACAAATCAATTTCCGATAAAAGCGAACAGCAAAACGCTCGGTCGTCGCAATTAAAAGATAGCCTCGATTATATACCATTTTTGACGTCCATTTGCGTTACTCTATCGAACGTCGATAGGAATCGTTCGAACATCATACTCGATCGTTCTTTCTAATGATACATTTCGATGCGTCTATTAATTCGCCTTGCATGCACAAAGCGATCGAAAAGCAAATAATTTAAAGTTCTAAAGACGTAGAGTGCGGACGAATAAAAATTCGTATTGATAGAACTTGAAAGTTTAAACTGTGCGACTCGTCTACGCCATTTGCATTACAAATTGCGATACGTACATTTCGCATTGAGTTAAATAAACGGACAAAGGGTAGGAGGTAGAAGGATACTCGGCTACGAAGTGCGCACAAAGTTGAAGATTTATACGGTACTGCTCACGTAAGAACTGGTTTACAATTGAAAATTAAATTAAGAATTTCATCGATGGACGCGATGAGAAAGAAAACGTATAATATTCTCTGAAACTCAAATCTGTATAACGAAAATTGACGATGGTCAAAAGCGACTATCCTCAACTTTTTCTCTCCTTCTTATTCCTACAACTGCTTCAAATTTGGCTTATAACAGTTATGGTTTCTGGTTAGAATTCTATGGCTGTAATAAAAGATATCGATCTTTTATTTTTCATCTGGCGTTACAAAGCGATATAATTTTCCAAAAAACCCAAGTTTAATCTACTATAAGGTCTACTTATTAAAATCCTAATAAAAGCTCGTTCTTCTGTCCATTATTTGATACGGCCAAGCAGCAGAATTCACTAAATAAAATAACTGCTCTACATCCTGTTCAAGATTAATCGAGGGACCTGTATTAATTAAGCTCTTTTACTTACTGTGAAGAATAATCCCTTAAATTGTTAGAGCTCCTCTTTTAAATCACCCTATGTATAGCTGAATGCGTTCCGAGAAACTGGGCCTGCGTGTAATCCGCGCTCGTCGCGACACCGTTTAATTGCAATAATTACGATAATTACCGAGTTCCGAGCATGCCGGCGTAGCAGGCCTCGCATTCGGTCACCGTTATGTATCCCGTCACGACACGATAACAGCGATTCGTTTTCGCTGGCGTTTTCGTTTCGTGTCATCGAGACGGCTCGCGTGAAACCCTGAATTGATAAACGAGAAGATAGGATTCCTCGTCGATTCGGGCAAATATGACTCAAGGATTTTCATTGCTACGAAACCGACGTTTAAATTGAATATTTTTACCCCTCGCGTTGCTTTGGTATAGTATACTCATTTATTAATATTTCTGTCTTTTATCAGCTTTATATTCGTTTCGATTTCTTATCGCGCGTCGACTGTGACGGAAGGTGTAAAAGCGTGAAACGCTTGAAAAAATGTACTAAATCGAATTCTTCGAATTGTTTCATTCAGAAAAAGACATATTTTGTGATATCTTTTTACGATCGATATTTCCAAGTAGGGGGGAAGGAGAAGAGCAGCTTTATCGGAATGAGAAGTTTCTAAGTAAGTTTCTTCCGAAAGAAACATCGTCTGGTCAATGTAAAACCGGCTGTATAGCGAAACAAACTCGCCCCTTCGTCAATACAGTTCGCTTCGAAATAGAATTGCTCGCGCTTACTTGGAATCGTTCGTACACACTGTTGCGGGAAACAACTTCAAAAATGTTTAAAAACCCGAAAAAGAAAAACATAATGAGAAGACACTAAATGGAGAACTTTTATGCTGTACTTTTATGTTGTATGTGTTATACGAAACATTTTGAAATTTCGTTAACGCTGTAATAGGGCACGATAGCCAGGATTTTATCGGTAAAATCTGAAAGCAATCTGAAAATATATTTTCTTATTATAGATTTCCGACTTATGGAAACGAACAGACCTGTCCATGTTTTACGAGCTCTACTGTTCCGATTCACGAAAAGTCGTAATCGTTAACGCGAGGCGCTGATTCGATTTGCATAAAATCAGCTGAGAAAGAATCGTAAGAGAGTCAGTGTATAGGGAGGACGAACATAAAACTCGCCCTATGGAATATTTCGTTCGCACGGTTTCATTTCAATTAACGTTCCCTCGTCCCATGGGGTTTGGTATCGTCTTGTATATATGTACACACACACACACACACACACACACATATATATATATATATATACGCACAGACACACATACAGTTCTAGTCAGTCTATTTCGATGTCTCACCGATAATTGCGACGCGGTAACTCGAACGAGTTAGCGGCTCCTTAAGGGATGGATTTCGAAACCGGTTTCGCATTATCCGCCATTCTCACCCTGAGGCGCTGTTCTGTAAGTTCAACCGGGTTTTTATTTTCAATGGTGCGAAGGGGTGGTCAAGGAGACGAGCCGATCGATTTCAATGGCCGCGTTAATTTTGGACGACGGTTGATCGCAACATTCCTCGACCGGTCCTTCTAATTTGAATAAATTAACCAACCCTTTCTCGAGCAAGGAATCTTTTACCGCGCGTGTAATTGATTCTTTCGTAGAGCTTCATTCTCGCTTTATATCTGCGAAATTTCTCGTTCAAAAATAATTGTATTTCATTTATTGTTCAGGGATCTATTCAAAGTTTGTGCGATACAATTCCATGTTACGGTTAATTTACGTGAAACTTCTCAGTCTGTTCGTGAGACATTTAAGATTACCAAATATACGTTTATATGTGTTAACAATTTCATTATCAATGTGCATTATCTTCGCAGACTTCGTATATTCCTACACCTAATCGTGCTGACACACTGTTCAGATTATTCTCTTAGCCGGTAACAGATCGGTCGCCGCTCGGAAACGTGAAATATTCAGAAAGCGTTGAGCCAATTTTCTGGGACATCCTCTGGACGATCGGTTAATCGCGTCGGAAAGGAATGAGATTTTGGACGCGAACGGAAGCTGTGACTCCGGCGATCGGCAACAGAGTCGCGCATCTGGCAACTAGTTACCAATCTATTCCTGTGCAGGCATCAACGGGGCAACCAGCGGCGCATACCGGCCTGTCACAATGCAAACGGTGCATACACCCGTGGATTTCAAGTGCACGTACACGGGCTCGTGGTGATTCGAAATCATTTCTAATACAGTAATTGCCCCCGAGCGGTGCAACTGGCACGGATTCAGATCGCGTTCGTCAGTCGACTGCCTCTCGTTCACAGCCACCTGATTTATACATTCCGTTTTCATCCCGCGTCCTCGTTTTGCGATACCGTGGAATCTTCGCGATACGTCCGACGCGTCACGATGGTTCGAAAGGATCGCGAAATTTTCACATCGATTTCGTTCCTCGAATCCTGTTAATTGGTAGAGCAGTCGGCCTCTTTCATTTGTCTTTATCGATCATTGCTGGACTGTACGTATAGGTATGTATTAATTTTTTGATAATGTGTTTGTGTGGAATAAAGTTGATTTTAGTAAGAATTATAGATATCGTTAATTATTGAAAATTTCTAAATGATTATGATATTATGATCGTGTTCCTTTTTTATATTTCAATTGCGTAGCTAGTGTTTGATGCAGAAAAAGTGAATCCTCTTTTTTGTAGAAATTAATTTTCCGTCTATCACCAAATCTTCCTTTTTTCTTTCGGAATTCCTTCAAACGAACTTTAAATTACGAAATATTTCATACGTTTCAAATACCAGAGTAAATATATTCGTACATGCTATATTGAATTAAATGTTTCTACTCGCGTTAAATGTCATGTAAAACGTATATAGCAGTCATTAACAACTACTATAACCGTTAATTTTACATATTCTTGATAAAATCCTTAAATTACAGCGAAATATACACGAAATAAAATAAATGTACTTCTCTTTAACATTCAAGTACCGCTGCAATTCCAACAAATCCAACTCGCTGAGCACAAATTATTAGCCATTCTCAGCCAAGTTCTGGCTACTAGTAGTCACTAAAACAAAAAGAAACAACTTCTATTCCCCGTCGAGGAAGCAACGTTCGGTAGAAAACAAACGGGGAGGGAAAACCAGGGAAGAAGTCGATCCCCGAACGTCGGCGTTCTAACCCCGCGAAACTCGTTCTAAGCCCAGCAGACGCTCGGCACCCCCGACCACCCTCCTCGTCCAGCTTTCTCGTTTTTTTTACTGCAGTGCACGAGGTCTAAGAAACACGACTTCGCCGGAGTCGCACACTAGCCTCAACCGTGTAATTATGCCGCGCAGTGATTGGCGTGGTTCGTGGAAAAGAGGGTGGAAGCGTGGCTAAGCACGAGGGTAGCACAGTGTGGCTGTGGCAAAGTAAAAGAAAGAGAAAGAGGGAGGAAGGCGGAGAAATTCTAGAGGGAGAGAGAGAGAGAGAGAGAGAGAGAGGGGGGGCCAGGAGGTGGTTGTGGGGCAGAGAGGTGGGTTTTTAGCTCGAATTCATTAGAAGTAAAAATCGATAGGCGACGCTCTCGCTGCCTCCGCCGGCAACGTTTCGCTTGGTAAAAAGAATGTGAGAGCACCGCCACCCCCTTTCAACCGCCCTCTTTCTCTCGGCTACACCGCTCTCTCGCGCCCCCGTTGTTCTCTGTCCTCCTCTGAAAGCCACCCCTCACACTCTGCCGCTTCTTTTTTCCCGCATGCTTGTGGCTATCCTGGCTCCTTCTGCAAGACGATACTCGGTGCTCGAAAAGAGAAGAACCAACGGCGACGGAATTTTATCGCGCGTTAGCTGCCTCGCGAGTTATAAGCTTTCTTCGACTTGATATTTTTTTTCCTTGTTTACTCAACGTTTTCACAAGCGTGGAAAGTTGCGGTGCAAGCGTTTATTTTCATAACGAAGAAACGGGCAAACGAGATGGATCTATAGGTTCGACGTTTTGATGCTAAACCGAGATTGGAATCTTGCCTTCGGGGAATGATGCATCAAGGGATAGTTTTGCGTTTCATTTTAAGTAGGTGTGTCAAATTTCTAGTACAAACGTGGATTAATTCGTTCGCTGCAACGTCCACGGAACCGAAAGATCGCTTTTTATACAGATTGGAACAGTTCCTGTTATTACAAAAATTTAAATCAGCTGCCTACCTCTCAAAGTAGCTCGTCAATTGCCAACGTCATTCAGCTTACATCACATCGTCCATCAAACCATTCTTAATGACAATAATAAATCATCATCGGAACGCAATTCATTACGATAATTCATACCTCTGCCAAGATTCCAATATCTCGTAATTTTAACACGAAGGTCGGAGAAATTCGTCTACATATTCCACCAAACATGAACCATTGTCTTCCGTTCGGTACATGCGACTCCATTAAAGATACATGTCACAATAAACGTCGAAATTATTCATCACTGGTGGCATATTCCATATTAATAGGGATCCGAAACGGGCTACGCAACTCGGCTATATCGTCCGGCGATCGGTTAAATGCGTTTACTTAGAACGAAGAACGATGATATCTTTCGTAACTTCTGGCCACGGAACGCAAGCTTGACAGTTATGCAAAGTACATCGGGGCTGACCTTGGTGTCAGAGGATATCGATCGATCACGATCGGGCGCGTCGATCTTCGACGTGGCTGTTGCTACGGGTGATCGATCTTTGCACGCCTCCCTACTCTTTTCCGCCGGTTCCTCTCTCTTCCTCGCTCCTTCTCTCTTGTTCTCAATTTTCTCGACTCCTCTTTGTCGCTCTCTGTCATTGTTTTTCTGGGTCACCCTATAAACACTGTGTAGCGGGTGTACGAAAAATGGGAGAGGTGGAAAGAGAGAGAGAGAGAGAGAGAGAGAGAGAGAGAGAGAGGGAAAGAAGTGGGACGATAGGGAGACGACTGCGGTGAAGAAGTGGCCGGGAGGAACGCGGGGTAAAAGGGGGTGGGCCAAATTAACGGTAACCACTTCGGCTTGGTCATTAGGGAAAAACTTTCTTTCCACTGGCGCCAACCAATCCGACCCCAAGGATCCACGGACCTGAGAGAATTTTCAATCGAATCGCAATCCTCGAAACGCTTTCGCCCTCGTTTTCGCGTAACGAGGACGCGTCCAACCCTTCGCTTCTCGCACCGTCCCATCGTCTCGCGCGCGCAACCACCCCGCCACCTACGAATCTTCTGTCCGTTGTTTCTTCCCCGAAATACGCAATTCCAATTCCACTCGAAAGAAATGCGGGGATGATTGAAGAACGAAAAGCCACCCGAAAGTTCGGTATAGTGCATCGATGGATATTAGAAGAGCTTCTTCTCGAGATAGAAATATTTGCTTTTCATTTTTTATTATATTAATGATATCCGTTCGTAGGTATTCTTCGTATATAAATACCATTTATGTAATTTCGTTCAAATTTATACGTACATAATGGTCAAGAAGAAAGTTGATCATCTCGAAATAGAGACTAAAATTTAAAATATGAAATATGAATAAATAATCTGATACATCGATGATATCGTAGCCCGAATTTTGTTAACTTCTTTCTACTAATATACATTCTGTAAAACTATGAGAAACTCAAATACTCGTAGACAAATCGTCCAAGATCCAAACGACGAAATTCTTAATTGAACGTACGTAACGTGGATGAAACATTAATTCTTTCCACTACGAGAAGAAGATTGTCGAAAACATCTCGAAAAAAGGAAAAGAAAAAGGAAGATCGAGAGGATCGCGGCAATGAAAACGGAAAACCGTTCTAGTTGGCCTAGGATTCCTCGACTGAATGTCCTCCTTTGATGAACCCACATCGGCTCCATCCACCGCGTCTTTCCTTCTCTTAATTACGATCCCCGGAGGATGGTGTAGCAAGGGGGAGGGACGGTGGCAGCTATTAACGTCCAGCGATCGAAGGAAGGAACGCGCGCGAAAGCCAAAGGGGTGCAGGACGTGGAGCGTTTAGGGGGTGGCGTGGTGTAAGAAACGGAAAGGGGATGGGGATGTGGTTGATCGGTGGACGAAGAGAGAAGAAGCAAGTCGGTACTTTTATGTATTCTATACTCAATGTGTGTGGTTTCACCGATCGAGAATAGCCCCGCGACCATGAGGGTGGCTAGTTGGAGAAGGGTGAGACGAAACAGAGGGGATATTGTTGGAAGCATCGATGGTTGGCGGGGATAATTAGACGCGGCGAGAAAGAGACGAAAAGGCTGGTTCGGCGAGAAGGAAAAAGAGAGAGAAAACGCGACTTCTGGGTAAAGCGGCGCCAGATAAGACTTAATATTTGATCGTGAGCCCACCCTTGCTTCGCTCTGACTCAACCCATACACACGTATACATACACACACGTATATACAGACAAGCGTTTGTAGCACGACTCACACTCCGATTCTTCGCGATCGATCTGCACCCCTTCCTGACCACCCCCTCACTCTCGACACCGTCCTCTCTGTGTACGAGCAACTATCAGGGGCAAATCTGTTGACACTACCGGCCGGAACCTTGTTTCCGATTTCCGTGGGATCGCTGATCGCTTCTGTGGAGATCCGCCTGCGAACGTCCTTCGCTCGGTCGACGCGACCATCCCTGACGTCAGTGACGCTTGATTAACGCGCACGTGTCCTGCACTATTTCCTCCAGTCGATATTGCCGTGTGTTCCGACGAAGGTTGCACTCCACGTGCCCTTCCACCGACAACTTCGATCATTATCACCGACCAATTTAACTAAGATTTCGCCAGATCGCGTCAATTCGTCAGATCGCGTTATTCGCGATCGTCGCGACGATCACGACTTTGAATCTTTGGATTTGGTTCAACGATTTGGTTATGATTAGTCGATATATGGCTTTTGTGTTTGGCGACACACGCTTCTCGTACTTTTTTAAACGCGGTTTCAGACGATCAGATGTGTAGGTTAAGAACTACAAATGACACGCGTTGGTGAAAGTTAATTTTAGGTACGTTGCATTTATGAATAATACAGATCGAGTATAGTGTGACGTATTTTTAGAATATAGATTGTGGGTGTTTATAGAACCGAGTAAGACAAAGTTAAATTAATATTGTAGTATCGATTATTGTGACGCGAGAAAGGGACAGAGAGGTCTTGGTCGAAAGTTTATTCGTAGGAAAAATTTCGCTTGTTTTCCTCAGATTCTAAGTACTGCTATGAATAAAGAAACTGATACGATTGATTGTTGGAATTATCTGGTTCGCAAGTATGTGGATTTGCCACGAGTGAAAGAATCATCAAGGCTTTTAAAGTTTCAACTTGCCAAGCTTCGAAGCTGAACCAAAATGGACGTGTATATTTTAACACGCGTTGTTCGTGTCAAACTTACAAAGTAAAGTATTGAATAATTAAAAACATTTCAATACATTTCGTTTTACTTACGTTTTGCAGACAATAAAACCGAATCGATTATGATGATTTAATTTCAATTCAAGCATCGAATTCCACGAATGCTTGGATTATCCTTTCGTAAATTTAATTTGCATCTAATCAAAAGTAAATTGTCTATAAATAAAGACAAAGTTAAAATCTAAATGCTTCGACGTAATAAATGATAGAAGAAACGATGCTCGAAAGTTTCAGAAATAACGTTTCACATCTTTTATTGTCTTCTTTGTTGTCTTTAGGGCGTTTCAAGTTTCCAGAGTGATCAAAGTTTTCCAAAAAGGAACTGTTTCTTCGGTTGGAAAGGAACAAAGAAGCTATATCTGGCTAGTTTCTTTTAAAGTCTATTCTTTTATGGCGAATGGAGTAGAAAATCGCTAGAAGGATGTTTCACGCTGTTGAGACATCCCACGGTGTGAGTTTAACAACTATTTATCGCTTTTGTCTTTGTTGTTTCGTGGTCGTCGTGAAGTCACGAAATTGCTTAATGCGCATAATGTAAATAGATTTCGTGACTTCGAATGCGTTTGTTCGATTGCGATCATTTTATCGGGGACATCGTACTTCATAAAACAACAGCTTGTAGCTGCTACTTCCGAGAAGTCGAGTCGGTTTAACTTAGGGCAACGGATTAATTATTCTAACAACTGTGGCAAACAATTTGTTGCTAATTCGTGGAACTTTGATAGAAAATAGGTATAACTATTTCGGTTTGACAATTATTTTCAAGGATTCAAAAATTCGCTATAAGAACATTTTCAGCTGCAATAACCATCGCGATATCCTTTACGTTATACCATTAAAATGTGAATAGTTTATATTTAATTTACTTTTGTCATCTTATATCGGGCCGAATAGAATATATACGACTATGTATACTCCAACTCCTCCTATTTCCCCATCGTACACACCACTTAAAGCTATAAAATAGCTATCTCTAATAACGATCATGGAAAAAGTTGTAAAGCAACAGATTAATTAGTCCTATAACTTTATTGGTCATATTTTTCGACACCATTAATTCTACCGCGAAAGCCAGTGTCTTAAACACTTGAGCATCAAACGAGATTCTAAAACAGCAATAAAACTTCCAACTATCGATAGAATCAACGAAACCCGATTTTATTATCTTCGTGTTAATCTCAATTTTAATCCTAAACTCAATGTTCAAGACGTTAATAGTCCTTCGCGTAGCGTTTAACAATCCTATAAATATTTCCATTAATATTCCACACATATACTCGTGCTAAAGGGACGTAGATATATACGCAACGTAAAGCCTATTTAATGAGTAATTTACGTAAACGAAAAAGCTTACGACTAAAAATATCTTACTCGTAATGAAAGGATTCAGCACGATCACGGTTAACATTCATGGGCTCTCAACGCGTAATCCGACGTTAAGACAAATCGAAGGTGCAGCTCGCCTCTGCCTAGCTGAAAGAGCATCGTCCACGAAGATCGTGCAGCGGGTGGCTTCCACGGGTAGTCCCACGGAATTTTCTCGTAGATGCTAGGTGTTGCGGATGCAGGGTGGCCGCGGGGCAACCTGAAAGAAATTTCCATGCCGAGGCGGCGAATCGATTAGACGCCGGTCAACTTCGACCCTGTCGAACCGCAGACTCGATATTCTCTATTCCTCCCTCCCGCTGGCTGTTCGCTCTCTGTTTCTCCTGGGACTCGATTCGAGCGTATAATTATCAGAGGCACGCGAACCCAGGGACCCTCCTCGAGAGGGCCTACGACTTCTCTTCCTCTTGCTCGTAGCTTTACTCTTCGCTGTTTCTCTTTTTCTCTCGGTTCTTTCTTTCGTCCTCTTCTTGTTCTCCGCGCTGAACTACGTGGTTGGCTGACTCGCTAATACTAGGAAGAAAGCTAGACTTACCGCGGGCTTCGCTAGGTTCCTACACGGGCTCGACCCCATGCTGGAGGAGCCACGGTGCCCCATTACCATACGATTTTCATGTTAGCGCCTCCGGGCCCCCAAAGCTGCACGACCGCGCATTATACTTAACCTAACCCAAGCCGCGTGCACGTTCACGTGTACACACGTGAGTTCTACTACGTGGACGGTCTCGTGTGGCCAGGCGCTGCTGCGACTGTGTTTCGCCACTCGGGGCGACGCGGACGTTCGCGTAGGTGTAGGTGTGGCAGGACCATGGAATCCCGGCGTGGGTAATTGTACAATGCTGTAAACGGTTTACTTCTGCACATTGGCGTAGTCATGCGGGGTGGAGCAGGCGGCTTCTACTCCGATGTTGTTTCGAATGGACGAATGTTTTGATGGATGTTTCAAGGGGTGGACGCTTTCGGCAGTCTCGTAGTATCTGATTCCATTCGAGGACGATTTGCAGATGTTAAGCAGATTTTATATCGATTAACTGGTAAAAAGAAAATGTTAATTTGACGAGAGGAAGATCGTACGGTGAATGACTGTTTTAATTGAATATTAATTTCGCTTGTATAATTTGAACACGTTGAACGAGATTCGTAGCAAAGTCTTAGGAATTATAAGCTTAGAAAAGAGAATAATTGCCGTAACGCATGTATTTTCTAGAATATTAGTTTATAATATCTGTAATGTTAAATGACATATTATTTGTCAACGAGTGTAATAAGTTTATAAAATAAAACGAATATTCTATGTTTTCGCCAAGATGAGAGTTTATAACGTAGAAATCAGTTTTCTGTTTTTTTGTAAATGTCACATGATCTTGAAATCTACAATTCGCGACAAAAGCGCAGATTACACGAATAATTCGGTGAAATCACACGCAGGCGTTAAACGAGGCATCGATGAAAGAAAAATCACGAAACGCATTACGTTAATCCGTATGAAAGTCAGTTTGATTAATGTAAAACATCCATTGGACGCGGTAGTGACGCGTGAAAATTCCGATCGGAGTTCTTGTCGGCTGCTGTCTCCACTGGCCACCCATACACTCAGCCAAGTGTGACTACGCGTGATTACGTGTGACTGCTGGGAGGCATTTGCAACAATCGCAGGGATGCACTGACAGGCAGCTTTATTTACCTAATTACCGGATTTAACCGGGGAAAATAGTGGTGAATGATACCTCGCGATACTTGAGTTAAGTACGTGTACGCTGGGCGTGTTTTTCGTGCGCGTGTATGCGCGCGTTTATATGTGCGCGATGAATATTAAGCCAAGAGAAGATTAGAGGTTTTCTAACATGTATCTCGTTCCATTCCCCTTCTATTTCATCGCGCTAACGTTCCTATATCTTTCATTTTGCTTTTTCTTCCTCCTTTGTACCGGTCCTTCTTTTCGTTCCTTCCGTTTTCTTTCTTTTGAAAAGATATTATCGACTCGAAGATCGAGGAACAACAACGTTTCCGACGAATTTGTACACGTGCAATTCCCTATTATTCCTTCGATCCCCTGGCAAAAGCGGCGGTAACAGCGTCGTAAAGGGGTGGGAACAGGGGAAGGGAGTGTTCCGTGTTTAGAATCCGTAAAGCGGCGAGCGTACGCTTGCATGGTGCAAAACTGTAAACGGCGATCGTAAGAGCATACGGAGCTGTCATTACTAGATAATTATTTCCCCATAAAGCAGAAATAACAGTGACGCAGTAAGAGTCCGCGTTAACCTTCAATTAAAAAATTTCAAGTTTGCACGTGGCGTGGCGAGCCTCGACGAGGAGGAGCACTTCATACGATTATTTGGGGTAGCAAAATGCCGAAATTAATCGTTAAAAACGAGAACATAATGGCTGTTGGGAGAAGAAATGAGTAGCTTCGTTCTAACGATCCAGAAAGTCTTGTTTCATTATTGGATTGATATTAATCGGACGTTTCGTTTTATTGATCTCGTTACTTTCTCGATAATTTACATTAGCGCGCGTTTAACTTTTAATTACTATATTAAAGAAACTGAAAGATATACGTATATATATATATATATATTTAATTTGTTCACTTTTTCTGTAGTTGCACTTAGTGACGTTCGTGACTGTAGTTCCTTGCGACATTTACGAAATGACGATCATGATTGTACTAACCAAATTGAAAATTAATCTGCAAATGTTTATAGAAATTACAAAATGTTTATTGCAAACGTATATTTAGTAAAAGGTTAATATACAACATGACGAACAGTCGTCTTAAGGATATAGTAAGCGTCAAATATGAATATATAGCTATTTATTAATATAACAAATAATTGAAGTTTCAAATAGTTTTGTGATCTGCTCGAAATATATAGTCTCGACTACTTCCATTAAATATCTTACAATTTCTATGCACATCTTTGGATTTGTCAAACTTTACTAACATAAATAAGGCAGACAAATTTCATAACGCAACTAGTGAAGTTTCATAACGTTACACACAACACACATAATATATTCATAAAAGGCCATGTGCACGACTCGTTATCAAGTGATACAGGGTATTCTAATTTTACCGAACAAATCGTAGAAACGTAATCCACAAATGAAGGTGAATGTAGATTAACGTACATCTACGGTGTTCATTGCGCAAAAGATTAATATCGGTCGATTCATAACTCTCGTGTCGTTGAAACGCTAATTCGGTCTAAAATCGCAGTTAACCCTATTACGTAATTAACCCTATAAAATTCCGAGCTACTGTACGGGCCACCCTCGTTTCGAAAGACGGAGAGCAGAGTGCAAGCCGAGAGGAAAACAAGCGGACAAGGGTGGGATGTCTCGTGTTTAGAATCCGTAAGGCTTCGGGCGTTCGTTTGCACAATGTAAACGGCGATCGCGGAAGCAGCCTGCCCAGCCATTGTTCCACGATTATTTGCCCTCCCTTTTGTTGTCTTCTCTCGCCGGAGTACGGATACACATTGTTGATACGCTGTCGTTACGAAGTTGGCGAAGACGCCATGACACCCGTGAAACTTTAACAAACGTTCCTTTCGTACGACGATTTTATGAGAGGCACGGATAGTAATCGACCACGATGTTTCTGCTCACTGTCGAACGATCATCTTTTATCGACGTGAATGAGGTAAGCGTATCTTGAAATAGAATTATTGGAATTTTCGAGGCTATTAATGTTTTCCAGCGTGTTTTTTTTGGTCGAACTTTATTGATAATTGAAGACAGTAAAGAACGAAATTGCTGATATTTCTGGGTAGCTAGTAAATAGTAGCTGAATGGCATTTATGCAATTATCGATATGAATATATTTAACGTTCGGATATTAGGTATTGACATGCCATGGTAATATTCGATGCATTAAATGTCTATAATTTCGTCAGTATTTTAAATATAGTGCTTGAAAGCTAAGAATTGAGAATGCAGTCTCTTAAAAATGTACATTGTTGTGAATATTTTGCAAATTTATTATATATTTCTATTAATCACCAGAAACGAGGTACCATATCTGTTATAATCTACGTACTATGAGTTGTCTCTAATAATCATTCACATTATAATACAGAGGAGTGTCCGTATTCTTTGAAAATACGCGTTTAATATTAATAAGAAGAGAGCCCCTGCAAGTTCATCTTAAGCATCATGTACTTGATACTAATTTCTAGACGTGTTTTATATTTCTCCGCTTCATTTAAGATTACATATTCCAAAATCAACGAGAAGATCGTTATACTAACAACCCATCCCTAATCCTAAAATATTCTAAACCGATTAATCTTGCAATTAATAAATGTCATTCGACTTCCATTCAACTAAAAACTAAAGAAAGTATTTCATAGTGACGAGATCGTCACGATCCTAAAATTCGACCAAGAACACGGATAGATTGTTTGATTCTAGTTACGTTTGGAGCGCACTTTTGACGTTGTCCGACCATCGAATGCGTTTCGATACGAGGAAAAACGGGTTCGTCGCGGGGGACTACGTAATCCACGGCAATTTTTCCTGAGCCAGAAGTGGCCGTGTTATACTAGCGACCCTACGACACACGAAGCTGCAAATGTCGCATTGTGGACCAGCCAATAAAGTCGCTCGTTCGCCCACGCGAGCCCCGCTGGACGGTCTCGTGGCGAAGAGAGAAAGAAACGATTGAACAGGATCTAGAGGAGGACAACGAAAGCTTAGAAGGGACTATTGGAAACGCGGCTTGTCGTAAATGCCTCGAGTTTGCGTCGTTTCTTTCTATTTCGTTCGGTTTCTTTTCCTCCTATGGGTTCGTTCTTTCTTCTTTAGCTCGGTCGCTCAAAAGACGCAAGATCGACTCGTGGGTGGCGACGATAATAATTATTGCCTGGGGGTTCGAACGATCGATCGACGATCTCGGATTCGCCGTGCCAAGATCACGGCGATCTCCTTTATTTCTTGTTGGAACGCGGCTTTTATCACCCGACACGACCGAAACGGTCAACGTTTTCACTCGTTCGAGAGAAAAAGAACACGGCAGGAGGCATATATACACAATTTTGCATTTAATACCCGCTGTACTTTATGCCGATCAAGAGAACGTTGGTCCTCTCGTCCCTCATGCAGGCGCGAAAGAGATTTTTACGACGGCATAGTTTCCACGGGATGCGCGTTCGATGTTGTTGAATGGCCGGCAATCCGCGAAATGTCTGCGTCCCGCTTGAATCGTAATATTTTTATCGATCGAGCACCGAAGGCACAGTAAAAAGACTATAAACGACGGGGACGCGCGTCCTCCGTTTCGCGGAATTCCTGAAATTCTACGCTGCTTGCACGAATTAACCCTAACTTCTTGACGTTAACGACGTGTTTTCCTCGACATGATCGAATTTTTTACGTGATTACGATTTTGACGAGAATTATACGTACAAGTTTTAGGGACCAGTTCGTAACGTTTTTTCAAAGAGAATTAATAAATTACGGGAAGGTTTCTGGAGTACGTTTAACGTTGTTTGAAGAAGTTCGATGTTAAAGTAAGTTCGTAGGTGAAAGTGTATGGATTATTTTTGTATCGGAATATCGAAATGTAGTTTTATTCGTGCGTGAAATGTTATCGTTAAATCATAGATGAAACTGTATGATTATATTACTCACCCGTGGAATATTTTGCCAAGCAATGTAATCTACATTTGACTAATATGTCAATTGATAGAATCTTGCGAAGACAAATTTATAGAAACACACGACAGAATCAATTCGAATTAAACTCCATTGTTCAATTTCCAACGTTTCCATCGTCGCGTCCATAATCGATAGGCACTGGACGCTGTTAATTTATTTATCTTATAATATTCACTTACTCTAAATGTAACAAACATATTCCGTTCCCCTAACCATATAAACATCAACTTCGTCAAACGTTCAACCATCGTAACAACCAACTAAATTATCCCACTCGTATTCTCCTTCACCGCACCTCTCATCCATTTACCTATAAAAGAGAAACGTCGTCCACAACTCAGCATCTCCCAGTTTCTTAATTTATAAGATCGTCAAGCTTATCTCGCAGGAAACATCCCATACGTTCTCTTCG
Source organism: Bombus haemorrhoidalis (assembly GCA_014825975.1). Classification (NCBI taxonomy): domain Eukaryota; kingdom Metazoa; phylum Arthropoda; class Insecta; order Hymenoptera; family Apidae; genus Bombus; species Bombus haemorrhoidalis. The sequence continues at coordinate 4,811,615 of CM026171.1, forward strand.
CAGAAATATCAGTAAATTTCCGAGCAATCTCCCGGACACACATTAGCGTATCTTAACGATAAGAAGCATTCTCTTGGACAAACCTCTGGAAACGTAGTCTCCGTTCGTAGGAACAGGGAAAAAACGAGAAACACGTCGATCGTTGCTGGATCGTCGGGGGCGGAGGCAGTACCCGAGGCGAGCGTAACTTACCGGGTAATTTGTCGGAGGTACACGTGAAAAATCGTGATAGCTAATCGATTCCTGGCTGGACGTCGATCGAATGTCCTGCGAATCGTCCTGTCCCGTGGGCAGCGCGCGTCTTCCACTCCCGGACGATCTTGGATCGCGCAATAACCGTCGATCGATACCCGTGCGATCCCGCCTCGGTGAAACGACCGATCGTTCGCTAACTCGTCGAGACGATGGCGATTTTTTATCGCGTTAACGAAGTTCCATGGACGAAGATCGCCGCGCGACGATAGTAATAATCGTCGTGTGTACGAGCGATCGATCGGTCGTTCGCTGTGTCTCCGCGCATTTTACGCGGCCCTCGATCAGTCGATCGTTCTCCGCGGCCTGCGTCCGATCGACTTTTACTCCGTCGTTGGTGACGCGTATGGAAACTCGTGGGTGACAATGACAATAATTGTAGGCTCGTACGCGCGTCCTAAACTCGCCATGTCCCCTCGTCGATGCCTCGAGACACGAGGTTCGTTCGTCGTGCAAGAGCAAGACCACGGGTTCGTGGGTGACAATAACGATTCCAACAGGTTTATACGGGGAATTCGTTGCGATCCATGTACTTTAACGCCGTTTTATTCGCGTGATTTCGCGTCACGATGGTCCCGCTAGATCGTCGGTTCAATGATGAAGCTGCGTAGTGACTGGAACGGAACGGGTCCAGTTTTAGAGGGGAGGTTTTATGGAAGTGATTCGGCAGACTTTTGTATCGATCCAGCGGTTGTTTTTATTTCAAGAGCGTGACGTCATTTTGAGATCTCAGTCGGATGAAATATTAAACGAATTTATATCCGAAAAGATAATTTGGAGTAGATTATACTCGATAAGTTGCAAGAAGATGCGATCAGATTGGAAAGTGTAAAAGGTGATTAAAGAAATCTGTCCCGTTTGATAATCTTGGTACAATCCTGCTATTAATATTTCATATTCCAATTAACAAATGTTTTATTCGCTTTATTCTACTGTACCTAATATAATCTGAAATATAACATAATCATATAATATTTAATTCTACAGAAATTCGTAAAACAAAAAATATAATTATGCTAAGAAGGAAATTCAAAACTTCCTCCTTACGCTTCTCCTCCATCGCTACACTTTCAACATTTAAATTTTCTCAGCCTCTATCCACCATCGAATAAATTTATTCAGACGATGGCAACGCGCGCAGCGTTCGACCCGTTGATCCGCTCGTTCGACTCACCTCGAGTAACGTCTGGTATCAGATCGAGATTTATTCCGGCACGCGCGGAAATAAAAAAGAAAGTAAAATGATGCAAATCAGAGGAGGGCTCGCCAGGAACGAGGAGAACGAAATTCGGTCGCGTGTGCTCGATGATCCCGTTTCCAGCACGTTCTGTGTCGCAAAGTATAGCGTCTCTTCTCGAGATCAAACTCGAGGGTGAGCAACGTTATTCAAATTTGACTCGTGGAGATTAGAATTAGAATCGACGATTTTTGGACACGTGCCTGTGCGCATCGACGATCGTTCGAACGGGGAAAGAGAAACGTCTGAGAAGAAAATATTCAAATTTTTTTCCCGATAGAAGACACGAGCCGGAAGTGGCGCTTTGTTGCCTGCGATGATTTATTTGCATGAGGCGACGGATACGGCACACCGCTACAGCCTCCCTGGATTATAATTAAAATCGGGAACACGAGGCTGGAACGTGCGATCGGAATTTATTTCCATGTTTAAGTCGGACCAAAAGGCAATTCGAAGGCAGCTATATGTTTGATTAGGTGGTTCACGCTTTCCGCTGGGACCTCGACGTTCGATGACTCGCTTTGATAGGGTAGAATGACTTGCGGGTAACTGTTGAGACTGAATACGTTTAGGTAAAGAGTTTAAATAGAATCGAAGCGATGAATTAGTTAGAACCTTTGTAAACGTGAGATGAAAGTTTGGTGAAGTTTGTGATAGTGTAACAGCTTGAAGGATCGAAAGGAAGGAAATTTGATCGGAATGAGAAGGATGTATATAAAAATACGCGTCGATCCGAATGTGCTGAAACTATATTTCTATCGCATTTTGTTTGAAATATTTCTTACGAGTGTTTTAAAGACTATCACAAGAACGATACTGTTTTCCTTGTAGGTGGAAGCGTTAGTGGGATATTAAGGCTGCTTTCGATTCTTAAATGGAAGGCTTACAGGGCGAGTTGAACGATCTACAACACAAGGTACGTACCCAAATCAAGATATTCTGATCTTAATCTCCTAGCACCGTGTATTCCTATAAAATAATTTTCAATCTTCGTTCACGCTAACTATCTCGAAACGTACCTATGTAATTGCGTGATTCGAAGAGTCGTTGTACGAATCGAAGGGTTCGACAATCGGGATCAAGATCGAAAACCGTTTAAAACCGTGACCGTTACGCGTATCGAAGGAATCGAACGCCTCGTCGTAGCACGTTCCCGACAAAGGCAGCCACGGGGCTTTCATGCGTGCCAAGGACCTTCCGTATGCAAATTTCACTCCTAGATCCATAGCAGCACGCGACCCGTCGCTGCTTCGAATTCACATTCAAATTTCCCACTGCGAGGCCGCAGCGCGTTTTTTTGCATCCTTAATTTCCACGTGAAGCGTGCACTTGTTACTCTCCAAGGGGTAGAAACGGGGAAGGAAAGAGAGAAAGAAAGGAATATCTGACTGGCAAGGAAGTAAGGGATTTTTCAGTCTGTTAATGACGATAGAGCAGTCACTCTACGCATCGTTGTTGGTTTTCATTCATCGGTAATCTAGCAGCTAGCAGAAATTTTACCTGAACGATTCGTCGAAGGAATGAGGGGAAAGTTATAGGTGTTAGAATATGTACGTTAGAATTGAACCTGTAGAGGGGAAGAAGGGGGCAAGTAACTATGATTAACGTTTTAGGCGATATTACAATTTTAAACATTCATTTTCGAACGGAAAATTGTTTTTTATTTTAGCTACTTTTTGTTCGAGTAAATGGTAATAGAGTGAATGGAGCATTCCAGTAGATACGTGGAAATTATGAATTTAAAGCTTGCAAAAGTATCATAAACCAAAGATTTCAATAGATATATTATAGTCTGTCGCTTTTTAAATATTTGTAACATTCTGTTCAAATGTATAATGCGTTCCTGTAGAAGATACTGCTACTGTAAAACTTTCGTTCATACGTACTTCAACAAGTATTACACAAATATATAATACATTATGTTCTCACGAGCATCCGTGAAAAGATATCCGCTATTTCCTCCTAGTTTCCTCTCAATGTCATTGAAACGTCCTCGTATACAGAGAAAGTATTTATAAGTATTTGTCTTAACCGTCTTACTAAAAGCATTCGTACCATCTTAAATCTACGTGCTCCACGCCTTTTTGCTACCGGTTCTCTCTACGTCCAGCAGATCCAGCATACGATCATCAAGAAGCATGGGAATAAACTTCAAGGGGTGATCTCGACAGCATCCCCCCTCTAGCAACCAACAGCAGTTGGAAATCCTCGTTTCTGCTTCCTCCATATAACGAACGGACTATCCGTCTCGGTATTAGTATGCATTCTTGTGAGAGTCAAGCCGGGTCGCAGCTCTGTTTCACCCGGGATTCCCACACCTATGACGATCCATGCCCTTAATTCCCGGCATTGTCGCCCAGCTGGTCCAGACAGATACATCGAACGAAAAGAGAGCGGAGAGATATACGCGGAGAAGTTGTCACTTTTTCGATTCTTAGGCCAGGTTGACGGTAGGAGGGAGGAGAGGCGGATGAATACGCGTGGATCGGTTCGTCAGGTCTGCTTACTCCAGGTGAATAGAGGTGTGCGCCAGGCTTCTGAAAGCGAAGGGGCTGCTTCCCTTTTGAGACAATAATAGAAACAGTGGTAGCACCCTTGCCGCGACCCAAATACCTTAAAATACATGATACACGACGAGCCTCTGCTCTATTTCTTCCATTTCCCTCCCTTCGTCTCCCTTTTGCTCTCATACTCTGCCTGTTAGTTTGCTAGATTTCTTCCTCTCCTTTTCTCTCCGCCTCGTCTCAACGATACAATTAAAGTACGTTGCGGTCTTTAAAGCTCGAACCATCCCCCTCTCCGATCCCTTTTCTTTAGGTGTTGTTCGTTTGTCGTTCGATTTATGTCAGCGAAAGGGGTGAAAGATGAAATCTAGCAGCAGCGTACCCGAATTCTCTACCTGTTCCACCGGGTCTAGATTATTTCTTTCTCCGTTATTATCCTCCTTTTCTTTTCTCTTTTACTCGTTACATCGCGTCTGATCCTCGCTGATCAGCCAATCGATCGAGTCTCTTTATTCCACCGGCATAACCGAATCTTCATCACCCTTCGATTCATCGGTTCCGTGGGGTTCGAACGAAACGCTTCCATGTAGATTCTTTGATTTGTGGGATCGGTTAGTCGTTGCCCCACGGCAAGCATAATTCCGTTTGATTATCGTGAATACGTGGCACCCGAATTGAGGTCGAATAGGCTGGAAATCGTCCCCTCCTCTGTGTCCCAACATCGGTTACCTATTTAGCCGGTTCGATTCCGATAGATTGAGTTTCTGTCTTTTGTGACGAATCCGAATTAGCCTAACGATTTTTGTTTCGCAAGTAGAACATACGGTTGGTAGTTTCCTTTTTCCTTCAACAATCGTAACTATCGATCGAATAATTTTAGTCGTCTTCTATCCAACGTGAACGCTAATTAGTGCGTTCTTGCTGCATCGTTAAAATATTTTTACTTTTCCCTTTGTAGATTGTAGGTCGTGGACAAATTTTAGAAGTTAATACGTATATTATTTTAGCTTTCGCAATGAAAATAAATTGCGTTGATGATTCTCTGGCTAACAAACATTGTTACATTGAACAACTTGTTTCGAAACTTTCAAAGAAAAACTAACGTATCGGTTGTGTTGTGTAGCATCAAGGCGTTTTGGCTAGCCGAAAATGAAATATTGCTATTGTCATGCAGCGATTATTTAAAATTATAGCTCATTCTGTAGTAACGTATTACACCGTTTTCTTTAGCAACTGTCACCGTCTCTAACTAAAATAGCATTTCGAATAAACCGTGATTCCTTTCTTTATTATGTCAAAAGTGAAACAAATTTTCATCGAGGCACTAACCTTTTTCCTTTAATCGATCAATCGCTTGTTCAGATTACTCCGTCGGATTAATCACTAATAATTAAAATCGCCATAGATGGACTTTCGCCGTTTTACAAAATATCGATATATATATATATATATATATATATATATATATAGCTTGTTTTTCTTTCCCATTATTCAAGTGCTACGTTATACTTTATCGAAATCTAAACCATCTGTTTAGAACGTTCTAGATAAATGGATTCCTTTATAAATAAAATATAGCTTGCATTTGTTTCAAGGCGCAAATTCGTGCAGCTCTACTTATTCTTGGCCACCTAACAGTAGTAAGGTTAATGCATTCGTTATTTCTGACGCAGCCTCGAAAGCCCTCGTTCCAGAACTCGTGGGAAAAGGCAGTCGCGCGCGCCAATCGAAGCGGTGCACATTTTTCGCCACATTCCTCCATAATTCATTTTCGCTCTTCTGTTGGCCTCCCTCCACGTTCATTCTTCGAGCGCGACACGCTCGATTCGCGTTTATTCATTCGAATTCCAGGCAGTTCGCGAGTCTTTACAAGCGACGCGAACTTCTCGCGCTTCGCGTACCTGCCTAAATCGAATTCTATATCTATAAATCACGTGAAAATACACCACGCCCATCAATTCCACTGTGCATTCGTACCGTGACTCGCACCGTGCTGAATTTTGGAACTTTTCCTCGATACGTTCGCGGCTGATTGAATTTTTGTTATCTCCGATGCTGAATAATAAATTATTTTTGTACAACATTTTGTTCTATGTCGCAACATTTTACAAATTTCTCTACCGTACGAAATATCATAAATATCTTCTCTTAAGGTTCGCGATTTTATACCTCTGATCGGTGAAATTTTTTTATTAAAGGAAAAGACGTTACGGATCTGTGTCAATCTTTTATTTTTGAAAGGACTAAAATAATTTTATGGACGTTTTGTGTGTTTGTGTGTGTATGTGTGTGTGGGGGGGGGTTATTTTTTGAAATTATTTTTATAACGAGGATAGAGTGAACAATTAAACTGACTCGTTAATTCAAGATAGAAAGATATTCAAGATTAATTTTAATCAGAATTTTAATTCCAAGAAATACGAGAGCTATGATGGATTGAAAGAGAAAAGATAAATGGATTAAAATGCCTGCTTGAGACTAAAAATTGCTAAATCGATAGGATTTATTCCAGAATTGGAATTCTTACTTAGGGTAATAAATTAATTTACACGACGGTTATCTAATTTATCTTAACTATATTCCCAGATAAGGCTGGAATTGAAATTCATGAAGGACCTTGATTGTTCTAGAAAAAATCGACTTCCAAGTTCTATGCTTAACCTCGCTTTGTACTATTAATGACGAAGAAGGTAATTAATTATAGTTCAGAATATGCAGCATGAGAAAGACGCACGAAATTTGCATATTTTTAAATAAAAAATTATGAAAACCAGCGTATCAATACGTAATCTCGGAAAGTGCACATACATTTGCTTTCATTTCAATCCATTAAGTGTACCGCTAAAGTAATAATCGAATAAAATGAGGTTTAAAAACGAAATAGTCACGTGCAACTTTTAAATTATATGATCTTGTAATAGCTGAATTTTTAATTACGCAACAATTAATCGGACAACGTTAGTAGTCAGTTTTGCAATAAAAAATTTTAATTACCGCCATGTAGTAGTAGAAGATTCGAAATCTGATCACCTTCAATTGCAAAAACATTTTCACAAACAGATGTATCCATATCATTAAACGCAACAGTCGTATCACATCGGGTAAATTATTAAAGTGCAGTGATTTTATAAGTGAAATTACCGAGATCTAAATTAATGGAAAAAAATGCAGACGCCCGTGATTAAAATCTCTGCTTCGTATATCGGAGATCCAATTGTAAGTGTAATTCGCAATTCTTTCGTCACTCGAATCGTCTTTTCTTCGAAGAAACAATTCGTACAAATCTTCTAATCGATTCAAATTGTCTTTCATCTACTCCTTCCACTAACTCGACAACACTTATGCTGGTATTTGTCATCGTACGAATTCACATGGCGGAAATATTCGCGTGACTTTTCTGCCAGCGTGCCGTCGTTATGGTCATTATTACGGTTACCATTATCGCGAGTACGATCGGCAACAAGAGAGAAAAACTAATCACATTAGGGGCGATACCGCGATCGAGATTCATCGGTTAATTCGCCGCCAAATCGATCCGTCGTGCGGTAAATTTTCGCGTTTATCGCTTGTAATTTCGCGCGCACGCAACTGATCGACGATTCCTCTGGACACGCATCAATGCCTCGTTCCCATCGTGCTTGATCGTCGATTCAAATTCGAGCCTATTTCACGTAGAGAAGAATCGAACGATCCTTTTGCGAGACACAAGAGAGAGCGCAGGCCTGTCTATGGATTCTTCGAAATTAATGAACCGCGAGATTCGAGGCTATTTACGAACAGAGAACGAGTATTGCTACCTACTTCAGTAGAGCGAGGCTAATTGTTCGCGAAAATAAACCGTAATTTTATTTAGATGACGATAATGGGCTGTTCTTGCTTCTTTCTTTCCTTGGGTTTAGGTGCTTGAATATAGTTAGGTATCTGGTAGCTATTGTTGGGAAAAAATATTTTTCAATTCTATTTGTAGTATACGTATAGAAATTTTGTATAAAGGAAGATATATTTGTCAGGAGAATGTTCGAAATATTTATTCGTAATTTTACCAAGTTGCTGGTTCTACGTTCGAAGAATATGTTAAATATGGAATTATCGTTTTAACTAAATTTTTAGAAATTTCGCTATAAAAAGTATTATTTTACTATTTAGACTTCGTAGAAACAATTTCACCCTTTATATCATGTGAAATACAACATCCCCCTAATTCACAATTAAATTTTCGTCGGATACATATCGATTATATATACTACCCGATCATAAATGTCCAAACAGTTTGGTTGATTTATAACAGCAGCATATAAATATTGCTAATATATGTACATAAATTAACGACAAGTTAATGATCTATAGTAGTAGTGCTCGTCAACTTGTATAACCGACAGATTATACATGTAAATTATCTATTAAAAAGTTGAATAATTGTATATTAAAATTAACGACGTTGTGTATCCTTAATGTATATTCATTGCTTTCAAATATGTTGTTGAATGTACTCTACTGTGGAATATTTAATTCTAATCTGCACTTAACGTTGATCTTTATCTGGTAGATCGCAGAATTTAGAGAGAAACAGAGTATTTTGACTATGAACTATAATTTAATAACTTGACTGAAGGCATTGTGAGTCATCCAGTATGGAAACATATCAGGTGACGATTAATTCACATCGTACGAAAACTTTAAAAGGCCCAATACGTGTAAGTACTTGAACAGAGTTAAAAGTCGACTGTATGTAAAGTAAAAAAGAGTTTAAAATATATAAAAATATATAAAACATTTAACGTGAAAAAACACGTCGTAATATCGTATTTAATAAGAGAAAGAAATCTCCATTTAGGTTTCATTTTCTCTTCTTATAAAATTATGAATTTGCATGAACATCTCCTGTCTACTATTATCTAACCTGTCAGTGTACGTATAGGCCGACATACCACGCGTTACGAGTCTACTCTAACTAATTCACATTCTTCTGGATAAAGTGTCATCGTGCCAAGATCAAACCGCGAACCATGATACACCATTCGAAGCGCGGTTTATACTCAGATAGGGATCTCCGAGCGCGTTAGATCAGTATCGTTTAAACGATCGTAGGACGTGGTGTAGGTATCTCGTGTGGCTCGCGGACGTCGGGCGATTTTTCTAGGTGTAGCTTCCTGTGCCTGACGTCACAATTAGCCTGATTATAATTACGGATAGAGAAAGACAGGCTGACCCCGAACGTACGAGAAACGAGAAACACGCACAGATACGATCCACCGGAGCTAGGAACGAGACAGGAACGAGAAAGAAAGAGACGACGAATAAGAATAGCAAACGTGACAGAGCGAGAAGGCAAACGTGGAATGCGCAAAGGAGAGGAGAAGGGGAGACACGTATTAACGGTGTGGCGAACGACGGTCGAGCTGACAAGCGAGATAATTAGGCGGGACGAGACAGGACGTGCGCATTAATTAATTAGCCCAATCTAAGTCCACTTCGCTTATTGTGCGCGCCCGTGCACGAACTGGACGCGACCTCAAAACCTATCCGCGCCGATTTCCAGAGACACGAACCGAGCAACGGACGTGTATTGCGTCTCTGATTCTACGCGTGTTTCTCGACCGATCGCGCACAATGACGCAGGTTTAATTAATTCGCGCGAGCGCGGGAGTCCACGGAACGGACCGCTTCGCGTTCGTCACCGATTTCGTTCCGCGTTAATCAAGCTGAATTTTCGTTCGTTAATTCGAGCCGGATGTCCCGTTTATCTCTCCGTCTCCCTTTCTCCTCCAATTCGTCCCGTTTGATCGTCGTCTTCTTTCCTTCCCGTCGTTTTCGTGGGTGCAACTGTGTAAAATATTTCTTTGCTTCTTCTCGTTCCTCGTCCTCTTATTCTCGTACCATTGCGATTCGAATCGTCCGACATCGATGCAAGGCGTTCTAGCGCGACTGGTTTCTCGACTGGATTTCCATGTGCGGGGGAAGCAAACGTGGTTTTCAAAGATTATATATACGTCTTTCGATCGGTAATTTTTTTAACGAGCGCTCGACTCTATACGCGTTATTTTTATACGTTCGTTGTCATTTGGTTTGTCCTTTCAGAACACTCCTATCTTCTTAACGTTCAGAAGTATGGCGTTGTCTTTCTTGTAATCGCGATCAACTGCAGTAACCCATTAATTAGCAACGTTCTGTGCAACGTTCCATTTGCGGTTCTTCCCAGTTAATTAACGTTATCGAGTTACGTTTCTTCGCGGTGTGGTTGTGAAAGAGAATTTCAAGGATTCCTTAAGACTAACAGAGCATGTTTCTATTAGCGAAAATTTAAAAAATCTCTGGACTTTGTGCACGACCATGCGAAAGGCGCACAATTTTCTCATACTTGGTCTCCTTCCTTTATTATCGTTATTCGAAGTCACGCCTCTTTTCACCGAACCTAGGCCTCGCTTCACGAGCGGCCATTCTTCAGCTGAATTACGGCGAATATCGATTCCAATGTGACCGGAAGATAATTATGAAACGACTTCTTACATGCGAGGTAATTACGAACACTTCGGGAGCACCGCATTGCGGTGTGCAACTCGTAGTAACAATCAACCAACCGGTGTCTCCGGCTGATATTTCTAAACGGTTCTGTCCGGCATATCTCAACGTTCCCTTGGAAAATAATTAATTTATGCTAACGAATGAGAAGCGTAACGGCTGGCGCTCTTAAATTCGCGCCATTGAGCGGCCAAGTGTCCGTAAGTCCCTCCGCTAAGCGTCTATCTTTCTCCCTTCGTCTCCTCTCCCTTCCCCGAGTCCCTGTTTCCTCTCGCTCGACTGGTTTCCGTCGAACTGTTCGAAACTGGTTGCAGCCCGACAGGACGTGGCCGTCCGCCTCCCTCCGGGAAACGAGGAAGAGGGATGCGAGGACCGGCCGACATCCTCCAGGATCTCCTCTATCTTCATAATTAATTTCATTCGCGCGAATTAAACCGTGTCCCATCGGTTTCTGCTTTCGCAGAGCTTCGAAGGCTAGCCGGTTCGTTTCCTTCGAGATTTTGTACAGGGAAATTATTTTGATGTATTTTCTACCGTTTCATAGCGAATAGGAGATGTACATGTTCGGGTTGGGTTGAATAATGCGAAAGTATTATCGATATAGAATTAAAATGCGGTATAGAAGACTTGCAATATGATATTAAAATTCCATACAGAAAAATTGCGATATAGGAAAATTGCAACGTATAGTTGAATTACAGCGTAGAAAAGTTGCAACATAGAATTATAGAATTCAGGAAAATGCCAACGTAGAATTAAAATTCAATATAGAAAAATTATAATGTAGGATTTCGATTTAGAAGGTATTATATTATAATTTATCCAATCAACTGTTAATATTCACGTTATTTTCACGAAAGGATCGAACGTTCCATAAAAGCCTTGTCATCGAAACGCAACTCATAACTCATAACTCTCGGTTGGTTCTAACAACGAGCAGCCTCAATATTTTTCAAACAGCGAAACGCCGAAGAGGAACGAACGAGTTGTTCGCCTTTGTGTTCCTCGTGTTTCGTTTCATTACTCTCGTCACTGGCTACGAAAAAACATTCGCCGAGGCCCGAAAGGATTGACCAGCGGGCGACGCACAATTAATCAACCGTGAGTCGTTTAAAATTCGCTTAAGCGTCGCTCGTCACCCGAGAACCGGTGGCGAGGTGAACGAATAAGAAATCCGCTGGGGGAAGAAAGAAGAAAAAAGCCTTTTGAAAGGATCCGTACCAGCGACAATGCACCGGTTAAGGTAACAATTTCGAATATTTTAGAGGCTTTCCGGGAGAACGAGCGCGCTGCATCCGTCCCCCGGCGGCCATTTTCGCTTAATCTCTTTTCTCGGGAAAATTAAGTCGAATTCAGGCGCAGTCGTTCGAACATAACTCAGTAACAATGCGTTGGTGCGAGCACGGTCTATTCTGATGAGCAGCCTTCTCTTTCTATCGTTTCATCCCTCGAACAGAAGAAATCTCGTCGAACCACCCTCTCTTACCTGTACCGTGAAAGGGACACTTTCGGTATGGTATTTCATTCTTTCCACGAAAAGGAGCTACTTACGTAAAACTGCAAACAAAATTTTGAAAGGGAAATGGCGCGAATCCCGATGCTCTCGGGATATTTCTGATGGTTTTAATCGATGAAAAGAGTAGGATAAGCAGCGTGTTCGTTCGAAGTGGAAGTTTTAACTTTTGCATACTTGAAATTCTCATTAAGCCATTGAACAGTGCCAGTGAGTTGATCTATAAATTCTCGTATCGACGAGCTTCCTGAGAAAACGGTCCATAGAACAAAATGGTAAATCGTGTAAATTTCTTCTTCTTTTTTTTTTTTTTTTAGTATTAGTCGCCTCTGAATTAATAATTGTAGCGGTACTTAAAGAACTTCGTTCTTTCTGCATTTATAAGCTAAATAAAAATTTGATAATAATTCGATTATCTGTCTATAAAATACATGATGCATGTCTATATACGGTATTTACCATAGACCTATAAGACCTCAATTATTTTCTTTCTGCGATGTGTAAAGAAGATTGAATAGTTTCTGGTAAGTTTATGAAGAGAAGCTTTTAATGAGTTGATACTCTGTTGAAGGTTGTTATTACTTTTAATAATACCGTGTAAAGTTTATCGAAACAATGTTGGGCGAGTCCTAATTCGTAACGGAAAGTTACGATATAAATAGCAGTTTTGCACTTAATAAGCCAGTAAACTAGAGAAAGGAAAGAATATTTGTTCGGTACACGTGGTATTCTACCGTGGTCGTAATAATTTTTTAATGGCTGGATAAAGGTTCGCTGTAATTAACGTCAGTAAGAAGAAAGGACACTCTTAATTAAATATAGCGATACCTATCACGGTAGCGTGCCGTACAAGTCAGTAATTTAATCAAGCTGTTGTACAAAGTTAAAGCAACGGCCACGTACGAAGATAGCCGTGTTTCTTATCGAAAAGGATGAATATAGTGTTTCCACTATCGCGTGGATGAACATTAAATCTATCGAGCATCTAATTGTGTAATTATTCGCTGCTTCGTCTAAAATTAAACGATTAAACTTTGATCTTACATACATCATAAAGTATAAAGTGGAAGTTACGTATGTTATAGTAAGCGTGTAAAGCTTGTAGATATATGGCGAGCGGAATTAATTTATCTTATCTTTTACCGATAAAGGAGTAAAGAAGACTCTTACACCTTTGAATATTGTACCTATAATATTCTATATTTGATGAAATTAGCTCATTCTGTTATTAAATATACAAAGTACATTCTGTCAAAAAAAAAAAAAAAAAAAATGTGGTTTTGGTAAAATAACTTCAAAGGATAAATAAATATACAATCTGTAATATATACAAACTATAGGAATGTTAGGAAGCAGTGCCACAAGATCGTTGAAAAAAAGTGAAATAAATGTTAAGAAAAAGGCAAACAAAAAATACTTCAATTTTAGAAAGACTCTAACGATAATCATAGATATTCGATATAAAAATATGAGACATCGGTGGTACTAACCACGACTAGAACCAGGAAAGAATTCGACGAAGGGTGACTAAAGGTAAAGAGTAAACGAGCACATCGAAGGTCGGTAAATCACTCGAAATCATCCCTCCCTTTACCGTGCACGAAATTTCCAGTGTGCATCCGGGATGAACGAGTGACAGGGGTAGGTGGGCGGGAACGAAGGAATTTTATAACGAATAAAATTTTAAGCGCCTTATAAAACCTGGCGAGTGTGCAGTAGCAGTCTGTAATATGGCTCGTATATCCGTTACCCGTGCCTTGACTCGTGTATATAAAGTCTCTCCCCGATTTTCTCGCTCCTCTTTCGCTCACCCTCTCGCAACCCCTTTCAACTAGCCACTTCTCGAATTTTCATACGTCATGTTATACTCCTCGTTCTTTTCCATCGTTGCAGATATCATTTTTTAGCGAGAAGCCTTTTTTTCAGCACTGATTTTATGATCAATGAAAAGTGCGCTAACTCGACTCTAAAATACAGGATGATTCATAAAATTTTAGACAAAACAAAACTCTTATGGAAGTGAAAATTTGTGATTGATAAGGATTACGCGTTTGTATCTAATTACAGATAGCGTTTTAAACGGGAAGGTTTAACAGTGTTTTGTATAATAATGGGGTATATATGCAGTAAATATTATATAGCTGATACAAGATATATCGGATGCCATGATTATTGTTCGATATTTCTACCATTTCTAGTTTGTCTCAATACTTTGTGTATTTCAACCAGTTAAACTACTATCATAATTGTTATATGCGATACACTTTCAATGATAAAGTAATTCATTGACAAACACGAATTAAATACAATATTTCAATACTTTTATTTTGAAAATAACTGTATTTTAAAACGTAGCAACTACGTAGATTATAATTTAACGAGTCTATTATTATTAATCTCACGAATCAATTGAAAGATCGCGAGGCTAAAAATATTCGCCAATAAGGGAGAACCGCATGAGAAATTTCAAATAATCGAGGAGCTTGTGTTCCGTGTAACGAGAAACGGAAGAATTCTCTCTAGTAATATAATATTAAACTATGTGGTAGCAACTTTGTACGATACGTGACGACGTAAAATGATAATGTCTGGAAACGCGTCGTAATCGATCGAGCGTTATTAAGAATAAACGTAGAACGCGATGAAAGGGAGGGAGGGGAGTGCTGTGAATGAGAGAGTACGAGAGAGAGAGAGAGATCAGAGGAAGCATGGTATAATGGCATAAACCGGTCAACGAGTCAACATCACGCGGCTGCAACCGTGGGTGAGACGTGGAATATAAATCAAAACATTCGGACGTTTGAAAAAATCGAAGAGCGCAACGTTAAACAAAAGGGTTGCTTCGCTCTTTTTAAATTGCGTTATACGTCGAAGAAGAAGATATAACAGATTACACGTACATAGAAAATTTGTACTGCGAAATTTATTGTAAAGTACATTCGTACGAATATTTTAGTAAATCTTGACTCGCAATGGCAGCAACGTTTACCATTAAAATGTCGCAAGATACGTGAAATGTATGTATCTTCTCTATAACAATGTTACATCTATATATTTCGTTTAACATAAGAGTATCGTTAAATCGTCGATTAACTTTCTTACTTCCTATGCTAAAGGATATGCCTCGTTAACGAAGCGACTAACAAACGGACTTTTACGATCGCGCTATATACATATTTCAAATCTCCAATTTTTCCATTACGTTAATTACGAAACAACCGACACAATGACAAGAACTCGTTTTATGGAAAAGTGATTACTCTAATTCCACGTCGAAAACGCGAGCTATTTTCCCTTCGCTCGGTGGCAACCTCCATCAACTTTTCATAGGAGCTCTCTCATCAATTTTGCTTCGACTATGCCGCAACGATCGAAGGAAAAACAACGCAGAAGAATCAACAACGATGAAACAAAAAGAGCGTGAGGGGAAGGAGAGAAAATAAAAAGGAAGCACTGTCTATGAGTAAAGCGTCCAAGCGTCTAATAACGTGGCGGACGTAGTGGCCGGCGCACCGGTAAACACTATAATTACATCGTGTAGGAATCAGCACGGCATCGAGTGGCTTACGTTCCCCGCTCTTTTTGATTCCGTATTACCATAAATTATTAAATCCGTGACAAGGGTTACGCTAACGCTGAATAATATTCCGGCGTTGCGCGCTATATACACGAGGCCTTTACATTGGACATACGACGAGGCCTCTGTTGCGCCCGGTTAAGCGCTAATATGAATACACATGTAGCTACGGTGCTGCCCTTAGGGCGACCGCACCTTTCGTCCCTCACTGCACCACGTCGCGTCCGTATCGCGTCGCGTCGCGGCCGGTTACACTGAAATTAAGGGGCTTATGTACTCGGACGTACGCATGTAAAAGCGATTTAACGATATTTAGGAACGTCGGACCAACCTCTAATTGACCAGCCGGTTATCGTTTCCCTCGAACGCCGGCCCATTTCGCGAAAAACGTCTATGCATCGCTCCAAGTTGGCGGTACCTTGTATTTTAACCCCTCGCACTCGAATCTTTCTCGACGATACGTGAAAAACGCAAGTTAGATCATTTCTCGATGCAGACAGATTCGAAGCTTTGTCATTTGAATATATTTTATTATCTTCGATAGATAGATGAACGAATATCTTAATCCTATTGTCATTTTAATCGAGCTAGTGCGTTTAATAATTGCCTTATAGTAATCAATAAGGTGATTTTTCCAATGCAAAAGTCACCTCTTTCCTTTGCTAACCGTTGTATTGGCCTGTTCTGCTATTCCAGCATCGGACTATCCAATCATTCGTACAGTAATTTTATCTTTCTACAATGTACATGTCTAGTGATTCTGTCTGTTAAAGTCTAATTTAAAGACGAAACTTAGCGTACCTGAATTAAAATGCCATCAAATTCATTCCTACACGCAGAGAAATCATCGAACAAATGTAACTCACGCTTCTTTCGTCCGATCGTGATATTCCTGTTCGATTATCGCAATTCGAGCGCACGTAGACGCACATGTATATGAGACGCGTTCGCTTATTGAGTACATGGTGATGAACGACAGAGAGAGTGAGAGAGAGAGAGAGAGAGAGAGAGAGAGAGAGAGAGAGAGAAAGGTGGCGTGAAAATGAATAGAGAGCCGGAGTATTCGTTAATCTGCAAAAAGAAGATAAGAATGACGGAATGTTTGCTCGCGTCGATTTTGGAACGTGGCTTTCGCTCTGATAAACGTGTAGGAACAAACGGAGATATGTGATGTTTGATGAATAGCGGAAATCTTGTCAAGGTTAATGAACGATCCAAAGACTAATCACGACATCGATATTACTGAGAAGCTTTGCGACGCTGTTACCGATCACAGGTGTTTCGTGACTGTCTGAATTTCGAGAGAAAATAGTTTTGTAAAGTTTTAAGAGATGCGTTACAAGGATCTGTTTCAAAATTTATCTTTCCCGCTGAAAAAATTTATTTTTCAAAGTTAATTATTATAATATAGTATAGTACAAATATCTCTAGTAGTATGTATTTAAACTCTAGTTTCCTCTAATAAATTATTCACTAACACATTAAACGCGCGCACATGACAATATCACTGTAACAACTTCCTGAAACTTCGTACAACTTTCAAAGAAGTTACAAAGATGACTTAACTCTTTCCTTAAATATCTTCATTTCGTTTCGCGCTTCAAAATCTGCTCGTGAAAAAAGAAAATACGAAGGCCTACAGGCGAGAAATTGACAGAAAAAAAGAAGGACTGTTCGTCAAACGGGGAACGTACAATGTACACACAATCTTATTAATCTCGCGGCGTGACTCACCGTGGTGGCGAACGCGTGTATGCAAGCGTGTTTGTGTGCGGCGAAGCTGCCAACGAAGAAAAGCTCGCGTCAGTGAATCGGCTACGAATCGTATACGGTGAATCCAGTCGATATCTCGGATGAAGATCGACGAACGAGCTTCGACGGCGGGTGTAATTAATTACCGAATGAGCATGAGGCCCGGGGATACCACCCGGCGGGAACTAGTCAGCATATACTCGTCATAATTCCCAGAAAACTCCCTTCCACCTTCCCTCTCCGATGAGTTTGAACTTTTGCTCCGATACTTGACACTTCCACAGCGTTCGCGTCACGCACTTAAATGCTAACCGATATCGCGCTTCGATTTTATTAATGATGCGTTAAAATCCTGACAGAACCGGTGTCCGTCGAAGCCGAATCCTCCAAGACGGATGATTGATAAGTTTGAAGGAATTTGAAGAAGTCCAACGATGTTTCGTTTGAAAAATTCGGGGTAGAAATGATGTATGGCTTCAGGCTTGGACATGTGGCTTTCTGTTCGTGTGATGGTTTTAATAAATATTTGAGTTTTGGCAGTTTTAACTGATAATGACGGTAAAATGAGTTCTATGATACCTTCGAAATTTTATATCTGTGACAATTTAGATAAATACTACATTTTCGTCGCAACGGAGTTACATTATGGTACATTGATATATTATCGTGTTAACAGTTTTTTAATTGACATTATTTGAATTATTATACACCTTGATTTATAAACGCTCCATTACGTATTTATGTATAAAAGTATCTTTTAAAGAAACACAAGACGACACACCGTCGATTTTCAATAAAATCAAATTATCTGGTTCAGGCAAGTGGATATCATTCGCTTCGTTACTTAGATATTTATTAAATTTAATATTACCATTTAATATGTAATATTCCCTAATAAAATCAACGAATTTATCAAATAATATGCATATAAAATAGCTTGTAAAATATAAAAAATGACGCTTGTCTCTATTTCGAACGATTCCATCAACAATAAATTAAATTATCAAAACGTACAATTCTAATAGAACATCGAATCCATATTGGTTCTTCAGATCGAATCGCTACTACCTTTCTGTTACGATAAATATACTATTTTCCCCCGTAAAATCAAAGGCACATCTCGTAGGAACGCACACACCTGCGAAGGAACACCTGCTACGAAATAATAGAAAGAAAAGATCCACTATAGGCGATATGAAATTTAGGTGCCGCTTTAACGCTACGCATACACGTAAAATCTATAGAATGGAGAAAAGGAGAAACCACTGGTCGTAGATATTATAAAAGTGCCTTATGGTCCGATAAATTCCAGTCAGCCTACTGGAATCCCCGAAGATACGCTCGAAATCTGTGCTCGCTGGGTGGAATCACCCCCATGAATGCCATCACATTATCTGCTTTGTGTAGACTTAGCTTATCCGACGTATAATAGCGACCAAGGAAAGGCTTAAAATTGATACGCTATGAATACTAGTACAGAATGCACGTAACGTGCAAAAATTACAAGAGAATTTTAATCTAAATGATATGGTAATAAGTAAGGGAAAGGAACTTTTTACCCGGTTTTGGACGTCAATATCATTATTATGTATCTTCCGTAACAATCGCTGAAAGAAAATGTTCGAAACAATTCGAAGAAAAATATGGAATTAAATCACAAAAAAAGGCAATGAAACAAAATGAGTGTCATTAAACAATAGGTAAGTGACAAAGAAAGAAGCTACAGACCATGAAGGGAATAGTTTCTGGCTAGGGACGTTATCTACGTAGAGGGTTAATTTATGGAAATGCATTCGAAGGCCAGGATGACCGATGTCATCCAGGCCGACAGGCTGTGACTTTTCATCGGCCTAGTAAATCTGTCTCATCGCTGCACGAGATCGTCCCATACTGAAACACTCGATGCACAGTCTGATTTCGTTGCGAACCGCGCGTCTCTTCCGGCGTTGATCTTTCCATTCGCGCCCTCTTTCAGCTTCGTGTCTCTCTTTCTCCGTCTGGCAAGCTTTTTCACGCGGAGGCCTCTCCACACACTCTGGAATCTTCCGGCCTTGAATACCTGGAAAAGTCCATTCAAAGAACGGAACGATTCCCTTTTGTGTGTCTCCAACGGTCGTCCTTAGGAGAGCGAGCGTGACTCCGGCAGGTCACAGTCGCGCCTGGATTGCGAGGATTATTTGTCGAGATTATTTCGAGGGTTCGGTGAGAAGACTACGTCTTGTAGTTTCTGTTTCCCTTTCATTTTTTCTTTTTGATCTCTCGTCTCTTTTTTATTCCTGTTTCGAAAACGTCGTTTTCTTCGCTACATCTTATCGGAATTGTTTAAACGTCGAGGAATGTAAGAAAGGAGGAAGCAGTTTGTGTTACGTGCTATTTATTGTTACGTGAATGTAAAGCGAAGACTACAGAGTAAGTATACGAGAAGTTATGCTTTCTTTCTTCGTACGACAATTTTTTAATTCAGTACGTTGCTGTACGTATTACTAAAATGATCTTATTTGATTTTCGAGTTGAACATCCCCTTCGTAATTTTAAAAATGTTGCTTGTTACGATATCGATAAGTATCGAGGACGCTAGAACGATGCTTTCCTTGATAATTGGATCTCTAATTTTTACAAAATTTCGTCAACTTGGGAGCTGTTAACTATGTGATATTAAAATATAATACCATTCTTTCGTCATAAGATGAGATTGAAGTCGGAAACAAACATGTAAACGTAATTATCGTATCCTTTACCTGATCCTCTAACTTTGACAAAAAGCTACAAAGCTTGTCAATAACAAGCCCGAAAGCTTGAACAGCGCACATAAACGTCATGCGTTTCCATGCAATACCCGCTTTAATATCGTAAATCAGCACGGAAAAGAATGCCACATTTATCGCGGCTTAAAGAAGCTCTCACCATAGCGCGCGACAGTTATACATCCTAAACCTTCCATTCTCAAAACCAACATTTCTGTCAGACAGAACCAAGTATATACAGCGACCTATAAATCCCCCATCGTAAATCTCGAAATTAATCGTTCCACCTCTCGCGAACCTATCGTGTCCCAAACTTTCGTCGTGAAACACGTTTTTCGAACTTCGGTAAACAGGCTGATCTTCGAAGCATCGCGGTTTCCGCTCTTCGTCAAATAAAATATTTCCCTCGGCCGACTATCTCTTATCGACTGTTTCCCCGGAGCAGGAATCGTCCGGTGTACTGGTGACCGATAAAACGTGGCTATCGCGAGCAAACTCGTCGTTGGTGCCTCGGGGAGCGTTCGTCGAGCATCCACGCCTCTAATTATTTCTTCACCGGCTATCAGCCGGCGGTGATCTCGCAAGCCGTGGGTGCTTCACGCCTCGAAAAGCCGGGCAATCGGCGTGGCGCGATCTTTCTCTTGGCAGACAGGCCGAAACCGCGAGAGATGCGCGTCAGATCCGACGAAGACGACGACGATCGCCCGGCGGTCTTGTCATGGCGAAAGTGACAAGACTTGTTTACACACCTGGTCGCGGTGTGCAAACGGTTCGCCGTAGTAATGCAGACTTCGCACGAGAACCACCAGAAGTGCACGCGTGCACGCGTTTCTTCTCTCGTCTACCTGGACCGTGAGTTTGAACGAAGATCAAAGGCGAGAGGAGGAGAGAGAATGGAAGAAGGATAGAGTGGTTAGAGAGGAGCGGAGAGGGACGGTGGACGGGAGGTTTTAGCGAGGAAAATATAAAACTATAAAGACAAGAACCTGGAGGATCGTGAGCCGGCAGAGGGAGATAGGTTCTTTACAGGCCAGTTGGTAGCACAGACAAGACAGCCGACATCCCCGCCCTTTCGCGGGCCAGATTTGTAACATTAGCCGGCAAAGCGGAGGGAAGAGATCTTCCTTTTCCTTCAACCGGCGTGTAAGATATGACGTGGCCGTCTGACCAGTATGTAGAAGGCGAGGAACACGGAGTTTACGTTGATAAGCTCGCGTTAAGCCTGATAACGGGTAATGGATAGGCGGCAGGACTCTCGTTTTCTTTCTTTACTCTGTAATTTTTCTTTTTGTATTGTTGAAAACGCGTAGAGAGGCGGGAATTATTGGAACGAACGAAGGAGATATTAGGTCTTTTTTTTTTTGTATGGGGAAAGGAAAAAGTCATTTTAAGGAAATGAATTGAAATCTATTCGAGGTTTTGGTATCTCGATTGAGATACGTTCAAAGTTTTTTTTTAGCTGTGGAAGAAAATTACAAGACCGATCAAGCCGCGCTATTATCGATATTTACATGATAATGAGCAGAGTGTTTGAAGATGTTATCTTCTCTCAATAAACCATGTTTGTCTTTCCTTTCAGCGATAGGTTTTTTTTTCTCAATGAGGAAAATTGTAAAATTATCTAGTGCTTCGGAATATTATTTAAAATATGAGTTTTCATACGAATAAATTAGCTTCGAGGTAGGAAACAACACTTATCTTAAACTATCTTACGTAGTTTACAGAATATCCAAGAACTGCGTTACTAATTTACTTTCGTAAAATTTTTGATAAAAGATCTGAAACGAAGAGCTGATGAGACCTCGTTAGTTGGAACTCGACTTTGTGTAAAATATAGCCAAGATCTCTAAAACGACGCAAAGAAGCGTCCGTAGTTTTTCGAGTATCCTCGAAAGGTTCGCCTTCTTGGCTGAGAGGTTTCTAAAAGGAATGTTCTAGCCTGTTTACTCGTGTCTAACTGCATGCCGGCTATATGGAAACGTAGCAGCTGGTTATTAAATTATAGGTTTGCAAGTTCCCCAGTAAGAGGCCACGAGGTAACGTTCACGATGCTTCAGACAAAATCTACAGGTTTTGCGACGATTCGTTGTTAATTGGTCGGTTCGTACAAATATTGAATTAATCGATATCACATTCTCTAAATCTGAATCGCCAGCTGTAATTCCTAATTTATCCTTCAATCTCATTACACGGAACACCCTGTATATCGTAAGCAATCCTAGCTGACTGGAATCACGATTCATAGGGGAAGATCTCCAAAGAATGCCAATTGAAATTTTAATCAACCGGAACAATATGACGATATATTTTGCATACGAGTAGATTATACATTTGGAAGTAACATTTTTCGTTAAATCATCGCTAATAATTAATTTTCAATCCTTTGCTATAATTTGTAAAATAGCGTTAGTTCGTAGTCAGCAATTACTGCGATAAAAAATTATTATTAGAACGGTAATGCGATCCAAAGGACACAGTTACCTTTATAACACCTCTCGTACAATATCCGACATATGAAATCAGTTTGAGTCAATTTCTTCTAACGAATGATCGCAGACGCTGTGTCGAATGGATGCCAGTTAACCATCCAGCGAAAGGATCTGTAGCAGTCGTTTTTCTCGAATCGACGAGCTCGAATTCTTTTTAGAGTAGGCGTAACGTCGAGTCGAACGAACTGATCTGGCATGCACGCAACACGCGATCCCCTGTGTGCACGCGTGAAAAGAACGGTTCGAGGTTTCTCCGGGTAATAATGTTTGATCAGCCTATCGATCCTTCGCAGCGACGTGAAGCAGCAATGCATGCGCTACACGCTCGGGGGAATTGGCTTCAATCTAAACGAGCCGTGGCTACAGACACGGCCTAATCACTACAAGGATATTAGCTAATCTCGACCAATTAGACGTAATGGCTGGATTAAGACGGGTCGCACGCATGCTAAAATTGAATATTATATAATCCCTGCCAGAGAGCAGAGTGGCCGTGTTTCCCACGTACGTGCCACGAACTCGGACGTTGTTAGCTGTTTGCCTGTCGGCCTCTACCTACTGTCGCGTAATAGCGATTACGTATGTCTAAGACTCGAAGAAAATCGAAACGATTAGATCACGCATTTGTGACTTTTGGAGTTTCGATCGCGGTATTAGTACGTTACGAGTTATCCTGTCAGATTTCATGAACATTTTAGTCCGCTACTTGAGAGCAGTCCTCAACGTGAATAGAGCAAATTTTCATTTTGTGTCTAATATTTAATAAAAGTCGTGTTCCATCTACAAAGTAAAGATAGTCAAGTAAAGTACGACGGAGTAAATTTAGGCAACGAGAATGCTTAAATACCTCGTCTATAACAAGATACAAGTCCAAAGATTTTTAATAATCGCATAGTTTTCCTACGTACAGGCCGTGAAACATAAAACGCACGAATCCATGTCCAGACCGAAAGCAAATATCAAAGAACTCGATATGACAAAAGCGGACACGGAGTACGCATAGAGTTCAACCATTCAGCGTTCACGGAATGGACAACAATGTAATAAAAAGACAATTGTAGGCGATAATTAGAGAGAGAGACAGTGAGACACGTGTGGACAGAGAGTTGCAAGCGCTGTGAGATGGGAGATAACACGCGAAAGCGCTAATTACGGTCGTAAAAATGTCTGTGCGCGCATTATGACGGCCCACCGTGAATAATTATCGGCCGGGACAATTATCATTGTTGAATTTTATTGGAAGACATCGAGGATTCCGGGAAGTTGACGGCGAATTTCAACAAAAACCCGACATGGAACGATGATGTGCGTCATGGCGCGAGATCGTTTCCGGCAACCTTTATTAGATGTTTCTCGAAACAGGTCTTGCGGTTCCTACACGGTTTCCTTTCCTGTTTCTAATTCCACCAAACGAGATAAGAAGGAAATTTCATCGGATCGAACGCATCTGTGTTTGCCGTGGAACGCTTTTCCAAAAGAGGTGGTGCCAGGTAAACGCTAAGGGCGCCATTATCGACTGTCTAGAAACGTATCTCACATTCCGAACGATAAGCATAATCTCGAAAGAGCTTGTTCTTAAGACGGAGGAAAGGGCATGGCCGTCGATGGGTTGATTAGCGGGTTTGTCGTCGAAAGAGACGGAGAATGTGCGAAATTATCGAATAATCGACACCCCGCGGCGAATCGAAATCGACGATGGCGCGGTTTCGTGTTTTTCCATCGTGCGGGGCGCCCCGGTGAACTATTTTTATTCCTCGCGCCATTTGAAAGGTAGCGAAGCAGAACGTTGTACACGCGCGATAAGATAAACGCAGCGTAATTTTTATAACGCGCGTTTATCTGACGGCAAGAAGTTTATGCCCTGTAAATGAATTGACTTCGGAAACACAGAAGCATTAGAACGGCCTTTGCTCGGTCGCCGATGAAACTTTATTTCCGTTCCAATGTCAATTTATCAGAGTGCGAACGTGTATTCATCCGATAAAGGGAATGGGGTTCGCACGCTATTTATGTCTCGAGTTTAATTGATTGTTGATAAAATTAGCGCGATTTCGGACGTCGATTTCTCTTTTTATACCATAAAAGCGTGCTTTCATTAGCAAACAGCTTGATGTATTGATCGTATCGATATTGAAATTTAATCCTTATAATCAAATCCAAATATTAGACCACGAAATTAAATGTAATTGGCAGTTCTTTGAAACACTGACTAGTCAATTCTTCGGAAATTTCGGCTAACATTTCCAAATTTATTTCATCCCAGAGAAATATTATGACACTCCTTTACGATTCCCGATGCTGGATTTCCCGAAATGACCTAACTATCGACCCAACATCACATCCTAGAATTCACCCCATCGATCCAACAAACCAAAACACACGCTCGCTAAGCTTTACACCTTTCAAAAAGTCTGGCTAATCTCGTCAGATTTGATCACGGCCACTAATTCGCTGACCGATACACGGGTTCGAATAAACGGACGAGGCCATCGCTTACTGACCTCCGTCAGGCGATGCGCTCGGCGAAAGAAAAGAAAGCGGACACCAGAATCTCCAGCAGCCTCGAATTCCTCGAGGCTTGATCCTGCCGTCCGACAGGATAGAAACATCTCTCATTCTCTCTGTTGGCATGGTTGGTTTGTCGTTGGAGCGGCGACAAGCGTTCCCCAAACACAGAGGGACAAGGCCAGCCCCCGGGGGTGGAAGGCAACAAGTGACCACAAGCCAGACACACACGGCCATCAGCCTCGTTCCTGTTCGCTTCCCCACTGGTTCTTGTGGTCGTCGACCAGTCGGTAGTTCGTCGACGACAATCGATATATCGACCATCCGCGTCGAGGCAACGTTACGTCGTCATCGAGGTGCACGTGAATCGCCTGAACGTGCGTTCATGTGCGTGCGCTCGCTCGCGCGCATTCGCGACGAAGGGACGAGGCGAATCAGTGTCTTACGTGGGTTGCGGTAGGCCACGGACGTCCGTTCATCCGTCTTTCATGCGAGGACCAGCTACCGACGTTACGTTCTTCTACGCCCTGAAAACCGACCGCTTTCTTACCAACCGATCCACCTTAAATATACATGAGCCACTTGTTTGTTAAATCGATTAGCTCCGGGAAACAAAAATCGGGCAAATTAATGAAATTATATAAGATAGACATGGAGCAAGTGTTTTAACGCTAACATTCCTGAAATTTTAATCACTTTGGTATGCGAATGATTCGGATATCGAGTTCTAACGTCTAGCAAAGATTTCTACTGGGTCGTCTGTTTGCTAGAATGATGTACTTACATACGTACACTCTTATGTGCTGTGTCTAATTAGGTTTATCGATGGCGTCATTGAGACGCAGGGTAGTCGGAGTTCGGAGATAAAGTCGGTCGTCGATCGATTAGATAGGAAGTTGGAAATGGAACGAATACGTGGTAAGTAGTTGGTTGAGAAGTAATTTAGATGATTGGATTGATTTTAATTGTTGGGAATTTTTCTACTTATTTTACATCGGATTTCTAGGTTCGTGTTCTAACTTGGATTAACCTAAGTAAATTGAATTTGTTCCGGTATTGCAATAGTTTCTTTCAGTTCGTACGTAATCGAGACCAATTCGACAAACTTCAATCGACAAATCATAGATAAACAAATTATCGTCAGAAGCCATCGCAACAATGATTCACCCTACTAACCCTCGAACCAACCACCTCAGCGTCGGGGAAAACAGCCGAACACCCACGATATAGCCTCCTACTCGTCCCCATCGCTCGACGAACTGTTTCCCGCGTAAATTTGCTAACGAATGAAAACAAAGCTTCCAAATTACCCAGGAAATCCATAGAAAGCCCAGTATCTGATGGAACGCTGACGAAAATTCGTTAACGTAGACCAAGAAAGGGATGTGACAGGGTGACCGAAGGAAAACACGAAAACCACTGTTATTTCTTTGAGATTTTATACGGCGGCGTCCCGATATGGCAATGTTTTAGCGTATTGATCCGTTGGGGTTTAGTTGAGCCATGGCAAAAGTGGCGGGGATAGTTGCCACGATAGGGGCGAAGGGCGTCCGGCGGGGAGTAAAAACTGGACGGCGGCACTTACCCGCTCATAATCACCCCCCGAGCCACTCGAGCCACCACCTTCGACGCCGGCGTCGTCGCGCTTCTGTCGTAGCGCGCGGTCTTGTCCGTGTGCCACGCGGCGCTACCACCCTCAGCTATAAAGCGTCCTCTAAATCGGTGTCGTCGCCGGCGTTTAACCTTCCAAGTCCCGCAGAAAACACGGGGAAACGTTATATCAAGGTTTCGAGGTGTCGTATCTTCTTAACCTTATTGCGTTGTCATTTTCCACTGTGAAAATTGTATTTCCTCTTGTTGGAATGTCCCTTTACCTTGAGAAAAGTATTGGAAAAATATTATTGCTACGTGTGATTTTTCGTACCAATTCTAATAATTTTCAAACGTTTGAAATCTTTGTGCTTATCGAAACCAAAGTTAGAAATGAAAATTCGTCGGCTACAGGTTAGGAATTGATGATAATTTTGATACTCTCGCACTCGTGCTAATGATACTTGTTTCTTGGCGGCAGCGAATATGTTAATATATTAAGCAGACAAATTTTGTGAACGTAGAATTAGAAGTTGATACGGACACAACGATTTCAATCAGATTGGTTTCAGGAATTTTACAAATGATTAAATTATATCGTACGAAAATTAATATGTACCTAGAAACAGATACTTTTAAATAATGATATGTTTTTTGTCTTGATATTCTATGGGTTGTAACTACTGACTACAGAATAATTTATGTAACATTTCAAGCGTAATCTAATTACATGAGATGTTCAATGTACGATATCGATGTACGACTGATACGCGAGATTAAAACCGAATAACAAGATTGATTTCAAATTAATCGTAACGCAGTGGTGCAGTTAAGAAGCTGTCCAGACCGAAAGAGTAGGAGAAAAAAGTGTTCGATTTTTCTTGATTCAGGTTTATTGCACACTTGGTTTCGACGCCTACACATCAGGTGGTCGTTCAGCTTCATAGCTTACCAGAGACACGCAGAAAGTTACTTTCGTTCTGTACGATGAAGGTCTCACATAATAGCTTGAAACAGCATATATCAGAGCTTGAAAATATGGGATAACATATTTGAACCTTTTCTTCAAGTTAGAAATAAAAATTCATACAGACAAGTCAATTTCAATTTGTGTGTTCTCGTTCTTACAAATACACGCAATAAATCTTTAGCCAGTGGGGAAAGAACACGTGGAAGCCTCTCAGAAGCCAAATCGATTCACTGGACTTTTTGTAAACTCGTTAATTTCATTAATCGGGTACACGATTTTAACATGCAATTCTCAAGAAATAATGACTTCCTTTCGTAAGTTCTACAGTTAAATAAATTCTAACCAAGTGCACGATAACGAATCGAAGTTATTCTCGAAGCAAACGGTCTCGTCAAATGGAAAGTCACGCGGTGCCAACGATAATTATCGGCGAAAGGTTTATTAGTCTGCGAACAGTGGTTCCCGGAAGAGGCAAACGAGCTCGTCTCGCGAAGGCGAAGGCAAATCGATAGAGGTTGGTGTATAACGTGTGTGGCTAAAATAACTATAGCTGTTAGTTAGTCGCCGCCACCTTTCTTACATATGCAAACTCTTAAATAATTACGGCTCGTTCGTGCAAATTATTCTGGGGTTTCCGCGCGGCGCGAAATAAAATATAATAATACGTCATCGCGCGTGCGTGTACGCCACGCGAGTGTCTCTTGGCATATTTAACAATTTTGCTCGGCAGTTGCTCGTTTTTCCAGATAAGCGAGTCCACCTTTTCGAACGACAAGTGTCAACGTGTATTTAAGACCAGCGAAGCGTTGTAAAATTTCAGAGAGGGAAAGAAAAGAAAATACGAAGTGCGCGGCGCCAGTTCTCACGCCGCTCGAACGATACTAAACACTCTTTGTGGAATAGCGTCGTGAATCTTTTAGTAACGTATTTTGCTTCCAGCTATTGCGAGTCTTGTTTTAATCCAATGGTTCAAGACTAATGTATCTTTCGAGTTACGCTGAACTTTTTCTCCATTTTTATTCCAATCAAAATACCAAGTCCACGAGCTTCGCAATTTTCATCGAAGCTCCATTTTCCTTATCTCGCCCCTTGTTCGATGAAAACTATCCAATACGTCCCTAAAGCGAGATTCTCTTCTTACAGTTTAACTTAAAACAGTTTAACGCGTACGTGATAAAGTTGCATAACATCGTGTTGCAAATTCTAAACATTGAATAAGGTGTAGGTATTATTAAACTGTAATTAATATGCATCGATTACGTGTGGTAGAAGCAAGATCGCGTTACAACATTCATTAACCGACCGATGCTGCGTTAGTAAATACGTATTACTACAGATTGGATATGGTAATTCCATAAGCATGATTTTTTTATCTTAGTACGAATCTTATGTTACTTCCAACAATTACATTATTATACGGTCACTTTATATTTAGTTTGTGTCTTTGTTGCAGAAGGAACCTCTACTTCTATGCTGGCGAACTTATCTGGTGAGTGGAATCGCTAATGTTAAAAAATTATTATATATACCTGAATTCTCGATCATTGTCTCTTTTAAAGAAGTAACAAAAATCTCCGTACTAGCAGATACTTGAAAAACCAGAAACGTGTTGAAGTTTGTCGAAACAAGGTTTGATCTTTCCATGGAAATAAAACTCCGTATAATTAAGTTACAATTAAACTTGATTCGATTGAAACTGCAAATTCGCGTTTGAATCTGAATCTTCCTATCGATTAGTACACGGTCTTCAAGAATCATCAGACAGCGTATCAAACACCGAGAAACAAACTAAACGAAAAAACCTTTTCAGAATTCAATGACGCGTATATCTTTTTAATCCTTTCAATCTTTCAGATTACATATGTATATGCATGTATACGATTATAGATCCCGCATTTCAATGAATAAATAACGATTCTACAGATCATAAAATGTGATCGAAAGGTCGTAGGAAAGAAAAAAAAGAGCGCGACGTATGACAGCGGTTAAGCCTCGCGCACGCGTTGGAATCGCGCCAGAAGGAACGCGGCGATTCCCGGAGAGTCCGAAAAAGGGTCAAAGGAATTTCTCGCGTCCCGCGTCGAAGTGGCGGCGCTTATCGCCGAGGAAAATCGGAACAACCCCGAGGTAGGCGCGGCGCGAAGGTAACCGTGTAACACACTCGAGGTGGTCGTTGGTACGCGTGCGATTACTTACTCTCCATCGGCGAATTAACGACGAATCACCGATGGGAAAACCGGTTGCCCGGCCGAACGGCACGCAGGCCTAACGACTTCTCTCCTCGGCCTCAGCACGGGCATTCCAACGGCACGAGTTTGCCCCGCGACGCGAATTAATGGAAACACGCCGCGGCATGCGGCGCGCGCTGATAAAGCGGAACGCGCCTTCCTTACCTTCGTATCTCTCTATCCTTTCCCAACGAAAGCACCTCGCGCACCGTTTCGTCCCCGACCATTCCGCGTTTACGCAGATCTTCCTGACTTTTTTTTGTTTAATAGTCACGATCGTCGGTTGGCTCGACTGTCTTCTTTCGCTCTGTCCATTCGGAGCATCGTGGACCCGTTTTCCAGCTGGCATCCGCCGGAATCTTAAATTCGTGATGCTTGGCCGAGCGCGTGCCATCGGTAATCTTTCGCCACGCGTGAACAACGCGCGCAATATTTGCTCGTCTTTATCGAGAGGCGACTTCCGCGCGAATTTACCGGAGAACCTTTGGACAAGAGGTTTACCGTAGATCAGAGAAGGTTTGCGATGGGCTGTAACTGCCGTGCACGCGTCCTCTGACGAACTGTCGTTCCGACGAACGGACGTTCCGATCATCGAAACGCGTACACTCGCAAGTAGACCGTGGATTTTGATGCAATTATGGATAGTTTAGTATCGCAAAAATATACGTACATACAATGCAAAAGTAGAGAAAATAGTCGAAGCGAATTACCTGCCATA
The DNA here is from genome assembly GCA_014825975.1 of Bombus haemorrhoidalis. NCBI lineage: Eukaryota > Metazoa > Arthropoda > Insecta > Hymenoptera > Apidae > Bombus > Bombus haemorrhoidalis. The sequence continues at coordinate 4,842,213 of CM026171.1, forward strand.
ACGTTTCGTCGATTCAACGATTCCTTCAGCTGTGTTAATAAAAATACGAGATTGCATAAAAATTAGCAGCCTACTCGTAAGAATCTGTGTATGTACGTTCGATTATACGTGTAGACTTAGTCTTGCAATCTTAGTGCGCATTTACTCTTTTTGCGAGAATTTAGGTTGATCAGTTTTCTTTAGGTTATTTTTTTTTTTTTTTTTTCGTGGAAATGGAGTTACAGGGGTTGAAGTATTATTCTTAATGATCTTTTTAGTCAAATGTTGTAGTAGGTCGTGATCGATGATGATGTAGAATTGATGCGGTGTGATGAGCTTGGTAATGTAAAACGAGATAAGTTTTGGAGCTGAAAGGATTTTAGACAGTGAATGATTTCGTTTGCAGGGGTTGGTATATTGGGAGGTGCACGCGTGAAACTAGTTATTCCACTTACCGAAGTACAAATTGGCTCGATAAGTATCGACAAAAATCTGGATATACTTGGCGAGATTCTTGGAATGATGTAAATCGGCTATTTGAAGTTCTGTAATTGCTGTTTTAGATGTTATTGCTTAACGAGCACGTATTGTGAAAGTATTTTGATTCGTCGATATAATTTGTACGATTTATTCCCATGATTCGATATCAAACGGTTCTGGAACGGGATCTGACAAATTAGATTCTTAATTTATTTGGTACGCTGTGTGAAGTGTCAGCTACATTTTTCGTAGGAAGTTTCAGCTGTTGCACGAAATTACACACTCTGGTTGTACGTGCCTCTGATTACCTTGGTTCTGGAATAGAATGTGCTGATATTAATTTTGACGAAGATCGATGGGAGCCTTTATTCGTTTCGTTTGTAGTTAGTAATGTTTTGTAAAATGGTTACGCCGAAGTACAAGCGAGAGAACAAAATGGATAATAGAAAATAAAATAACGAATAGGAAGATACGTATTTAAATATTGAAATATTATAGTTACAATTTTTATGCCTTTGTCTTCTTGAAAGAAGAAGCAATTTTTTTTTAATGAACTATATACGATACGAAATATCTGTCGAGAAAAGCATATCTATATAGGCCTGAAACAAGGCTTAATATCTCACGTACAAGAACAAGACTCATCTGCGCACACAAGACATATTCCTCAAATTAACTTCTAACATCTTGCCATCCAAAAAATCATACATATACAATTTCTATTATTCCGCTCTCAGAACGAAATCATACAACAATTTCTGAACGATTGCTTCTCCAACCTGTTTCCACGGCGAAAAAACAGCCATATGTACATGCATCAAGCTGTCAAACTTAATTTGGAAAATTACGTCTACATCTTAACCTGTCACGATCGATTGATTACGAAGAACCTGTCTCGATAAACTTCATTAGTACAAGTACACTCACCGTGTACTTTTCAAGTTCTTCGACTTGGGATTGAAAAGAAAATAAAAAAGAAAAAAGAAAAGAAAAGAAAAGAAAAGAAAAGAAAGAAAAGAAAAGGAAAACGAGGGAGAAGAACACGAAAGAAGGAAAGGGTTATCGCTATCAACTGGCAAAGGAGACCGATCATTAAACTTTAAGCTGCAATAATTCTTTTCAATTAACCCATAGGAGGTACATGCTTGTTCAAGCAGCGTGCGGCAACGGATAGAAATGTCCTTAACCGTGGGTTTTTGCATTCTCTCTCTCTTTCTTTCGCCTTCTTGCCTCTCGAAGCCGCCACGATACACGGCAACGCGTCTTAAATGAAGCGATTCCGTATTCACGCATGAGCGCGATCGCAGAAGCTCGCTCGAACGCGAACACGAAGAGAAGAAGAAATATCAAAAGGAAAGAAGCTAGCGCACGAGGGCACGCATCTGTTTCCTTTGCGGTAAATTTCTTCCGCGTCCAGCGGCCGTGCACCGGTCACGATAAATGATTTCGCCAGCGGAAAATGAATATTTCCGCTCGCGGCCGATTCAATTCAACGCCGCCGCCATCTTGCGCGAATTATTCCCGCTGGATTAACTGTAATTATCGTCGCGCGTTTTACGGGATTCTTGCCAGCGTTGATTACCTGAAGAATTTCTAAGGGTTGTTGAAATGTAATCCTGTCGAGTATTATGTTCTGGGATGTGTTATAATTTATAACTTGTATCCATTTGGTTTCTACGATAATACTGGACGTAGACTGCTTAAGTAGATATGACCTACAGTGGTCAGATACCTGCTTAGTTTTGTTGGAATGTAAATTGATTAAAAGATTACGATGGATTGTTAGATATATGCGTTAGTAGATACCTGAAATGGTCAGACATTCGTTTATTTCTTGCGAGGATGAAAATTAATTAATAGGCTGCGCAAGATGTTGTTGTTTATGATCATCGCGTAATAAGATTGATTTTTTTAAAGCTAATACGTTACAATAAAATCGGAATCACTCATCGTCAAACTTTGCGCAACTGTTTCTTCGTTTGAGAAGTATCTTCGAATTGTTTAATTTGTAATTATGATTTTATGGTTATACGAATGTGATCACTACGATTAATTCTTAATTTCGAGTGATTCGTCAGTCGTATAAATCCCTTTGATTTTGATTTGACGAAGAACGAAATGAATTTTTTGCGCTAAATGTTGAATCTTCCATTTGATTTCGTTTCTCTTGAAATAATCATTCGGAAATAACGACAGTGGATGACGCGATATAAACTAGAAGTATTCAACCGCATTGACGACTATTTTCACAATTTCTACGATTCACCGAGTTTTCTCGACTTTGACATATTTGTTCTAACAGTCGTAGCTAACAGAATTAATATCTATCCCGGTGCTTTAATATTCCGAATTTAAACTCTATATTTATGTATCAGATTAGATAAATCTTCATTGAACGTTGTATGAAAAATGATTGTTACGAATAACGCCGGGTTCTAAAATGTCGCACTGCATAAAGACTAAGAAGATAATTCCACGCCAATCTACTTTGCACGAATGTTAATCAGAGGCCTATAATTTTCTTTTTCTTTTTTTTTTTTTTATCATAGAATCGCGATTAAAAACTGTAGATTTCTATGCTCGGAATTCTAATAAACCGGCATTAAAGTATAAAAAATGATGGTAATTAAAATGACACCATCGCTTTATCTTTCATCGTGGCCTCGATTGACTTTAAACGACCGTAGTCATTAAACCCATTCGAATGTAAACTGCAGTCGTGCATATTAAAAGTCGTTTTTCATTGTAAAAAGTTTAATAACCTTGAAATCTCCTTAATGCCACCGCCTGTAAAAACCGAGTCTCATAAAACAACTTCAACTTTTCCTCGCGACATTCCTTTCTGTCACCAATGTTTTTGGACGAATTCATTTATCACTCTTCGCACATTTCGCCGGACGTCGCATATTTCTTCTTCGTATGCATACGCTCTTTAATTAGATTTGACCTATGGATACGTGGCTACTTTTGTATTTCGAATTATCCAAAGAAATTCAGCGCTTTCGATCGCATTCCAGCATAGTCGGGTCTAGTTTTTCCACGCGTAAGTGAAATTCATGGCCTACTTGACTGAACTTTGCTCTCTAAGTTCATCCCGCTTTGTCATCATAAATCTCTTCGCGAATAATCGCGAATTATCGCGATTGTCCTAAATCGTACGAACGAGTAACTTCAACGCGTTATAATCTTCTTTAGAGCTTATAACTCGAGAAACGACAAGCGGCCAACGTTGAAACGGCAAGATCGATTTCATAGGGGTCACAGCATCGTTACTGATACGACATTATGGTTCATTTATGCATCGATGAATCGAGCACGAGTCCAGTCCAGTTAATTCATTTCCATTGCACCCTTTTAGTCTCGATCATTATAATGAAAGAACTAAGCTGGAAAAAAATATCTTATAATTGAAACGGAGTCAAGGTTGTGACGTACGATGATAATAAGTGTAGTTTTAAGAGGAATTTAAGAATAAAAATTCGTCGCTCTTTCGACCAAGACCTGCTACGATCTTTAAAGACGAAAGAAAAGATATCAATGCCCGATAGTCGATCGCACCTGTTCTACTGTCAAATAATTCCTATGAACGCAGATTTAAATTGAAGTTACTTAGCCTGCGATCGTTTGTTCAAGTATCCTAAATTCGACAGAATACTTAATGTAAAATAGATGCCTAAAATGTTGTCGAAAGAAGAATTTATATCTATATGAATGTTAATTGCAGTTATGAACGTATCATGAACGTAAAGTACGATCAAATAATTCGGGCGACTTGAATCGAAGTAACTTGACTAATCTAAACGAGGGTTAATAAGCGTAATTGAGCCTAATTTATCGTCTTTTTCCAGTTGGTTCATAATCGATATTTCGCTGCAGGCGCATCCAAAGACAAGGTCGTGAATTAGCCCGGTTCGTTTTGCCATTCTCCGCCTAACGACTCGAACGGGGCATTCCTATAGCACGAGTTCGTCGCGCAACGCGAATTAATGGAAACAAGCCGCACGAAGCGCGCGCTGTACGCGCGGATAAACCGGAACGTCCATTTCACGGGCCTGTTCGTCTCCTCTCGAACGCGCCGCGCGACCTGTTCGAATTAAACGATTTCGTGTTCGCGTGGCGAGAAAAAACCCTCGCCAAAGTACCTGCGTAACGTCCCACCTGTTTTCTCGTTCTTCTTCTAACTCGCCGTGATCTTTTTCTAGTCGTAGTCATAGCCATAAGATGCTGCGTGATCATTGCCAGTCGTAGCTTTCGTACATTTTTTCCCCTCTCCACTCCGATGAACTCGTTTTTCTTTCATGGCGCGCTATGTTCTGGAACGCGGATGATCAAAGAAGTCGATCAAGTCGTATTTCTGTTATTCATTATAGATTGAAGTGTGAAAATATGGTAATTTTTTTATGCAATAATCTACTTCAAATTTTTCTCAACCCTTAAGAGCTATCATCAGAGGAAATCACCTTGATTCCGTCATACGTATTTTACAAAATATTCGAATCCTCAAAAATCTATGATCGAAAAAGTTTACAAAAATGGTCTGTAAAATTTCTATGAAAAAAAAAAAAAAATTCAAATCCCTGAACAGCTATCATTGCGAATCTATAAAAATCCTATGAAAAAGTGAAATCGTTCCCACCGCTATGATACTTTCTAGCGTGAACGAACCTAGATTAATTCATCGGTTGCTCGTCGAATCTGGAAAATGATCTCGCTCATATTTCGCGGTTTACAGGCTAATTAAATCGTTCGTCGAAGATTGGTCGAAGCACGAAGAGGTCGCGCGACACGGGACAAGCCTGACGCGAGAGTTAAGATAAAGCTGACTGGCGTTTTCGCGTATCTTCCTCCAACGCGTTGCCAGTTGGTCGTCGCGGGTATTCGATTCGCGGCGGAGAATCTACCGACCGGTGCTGATCGTTAAAAGACGTTATTACGAAGAAAAACAGCTCTCTCTTTCTCTCACCTCGGCCTGGCTGACGCATTTTTCTCGAGTTTCCGCGTTAAAACGCGACACCGACGGTGTAACGCCCGGCACTTTACGTCGCCACGAACAGGCTAACGACTTCTCCCCGCTTGACTTTAATGGACATTCCGCGCCGTGATTTTACTCCGCGATTTGAATTAATGGAAACACGCTGGCATCCCATTTGCACTGATAAAGCAGAACGTCCTCTCGCTGCGATAGTCCCTTTGCCTCGTGCGAGTAACCATCCTCTTCTTCCTTTTCTTCTCACTCCTTCGTTCGTTCGCCGTTCTTCCATCTTGGTCCTTCGCGATCACGACGATTCCGCCGCGTTTCCATTGCACCGTTGGATTAAGTGATTACACGTCGCCGTTTATTCGAGCACGAGAAAGGCATCGATCACGCGGGACCCTGTGATTTCAGAAACGGGACGTATCGCAAACAATGTCTCGGCGAGACGCGTGTCTCGCTCTACGTATAATCGGTACGTACACGACTCGTACGAAATTAGATGGAGACAAGCTTGATGGCTGTGTAGCGATATTCGGAAGGAACTGGAATTTGTTAAATTTCCTTTCAACACGCTGGTAATCCGATGTCTTTGACTCTGATTTATTAACTTGTCGCGAGCAATGCAAGTTGTGCGTGTTAAGTATGAACGTTGTACAGCGATATAATTTATTTAGTCTAAATATGTAAGGACTGATATAACCAGACTGACGATGTTTATGTATTATCGAGGGATCTAAATTAATTTTACCGTTTGTTACAGTTAGATTATCTGTTACTCTTGTTGTAACTTTTAACAAATTCGTGTTTGAAAATTCCGATTCGATTCGCAAACAAACATAAGAAATACCTTGATATTAATAGAAGCAACGATAGAGCGAAACATCATCGAGTAGTTTGAAGTCTGACACACGTTAAGACGGTATAGTATCTTGAGAAACAAAAAGTTAGAGGGAAGCTGTATCATGGCAAAAATTACGAAGAAATTAGCTGCCGTCTCGATTCCCCGAGCGAAAGAAAAGAAGAAAACAATGTACGAAAGTGAAACGTTTGGACTTGCCATTCTAGGCAATTTAGAAACTGTGTAGTTGTAGTACTTATTCCATTATCCCATTATTTCTTACTTAATTCTTCCTTTAAGAAGCAATTGTTCTCATATATTATCCGCGTTATTCCTGGGCAAAGACAACGCTGACTCGGCTATAACTCTATACAAAAGTTGAAATAATTTCAACTGATAAATTCCACAGACTCGATGTATCGCGTAAATTTTTGGCTGTAACGAAACGTTTCATTGCCAATAGCAATAACATGGCAATTAAAGTAACTTCACTGTCGTGTGCTCCAACTTATAAATTACGAGTCAGTTTCTAGACGCCGAACAGGCACGTTTAATTGACCTACTGAATACTGAAATATCGAACAAGGTAATTTTTATTTTAATTTCGCTAACTTCTCAACGGTATGAATCATATAAAATACGATCTAAGTTTTCAACGGATATTTAAATACCAAATCAGATACAGCGTGTTTGATATAAAAGAAGGTATCATCTTGTTTTAAAACCCGAATCATAGGATTCGTTTAAATATTAAGTTGTTGATATAATACTTAAAAGACTGAGAAACGTGTTTGAGACGATACAAAATGTTCTACAACTCGACACGATTCTTCTTAATAGTATTCGTCCTGCCGGTAACGCCGAATTCATTAATCGAGGTTCTATCGAAGCGAGAAAATAAATCACTTTCGATGAAAATTAACGACGAATAGACAACGCGACAAACATACATAAAATATCTTCGACTGGCAAACGATAATTGGCTGAGGACGTGGAAGAAGTGAGAATACAATAATCCTGTGCCAACCGATTATTTCACCGAGTCACTCTTTTAAATAGTTTCTTTCGTATAAAATTCAACACCCGCGGATGATCGTTTACAAAATAACGAGCGTGAAACTCGTCAAAGGAGACTTGAAGAACGATGCTTAAAATAAAAAGAGAGACGTTGTACGATAACAATAGGAGGAAAATGTCGACTAAATTCACGCAAATATATACATTTATTATATTACAACATCAAATATAACATTTTCATATTATTTGTCAAAAAAAAAAAAAAAAAAAAAAAAAAACGTATTTCTTCAGAAACAAAGTCAATTTCTCCAACATGATTTTCCATGACGTTTAAGGAATCCAAAATATATTTATTTTTCTTGCAACTTGAAATTCAAGTTTCACTCGTTCGAGCAATTAATCCAAAACCACGATTTCTTCCACAAATCCATCGAGATTTCTCTACGCAGAAATAGACGCGAATATTTTAATCCACGAACTGTATAGCTGCGTCTGTCACAACAAATTTTGTCGAGACTTTCATCTTACCAAACTCCCTTAAAAAAAGAGAGAGAGAGAGAGAGAGAGGAAAAGAAAAAGAAAAGAAAAATGAGGAAATTCAACTCCTCGTATCGTTCCTCGAATGTTGTTCGTTCCCGCGCAAAAGAACAAAGCTGTCGTCCCCTCGGTCGCTTGCCAACGAGGGACAGCACGGCGAATCATAACAAAAGCGACAACGAGACGGCGCTAAATTACTTTCGACGCAAATTAACAGCGGCTGGATAAGGTAACGAGGCAGAGGAGATGGAACCGAGCCGTGGACGAGGTAATCCCGCGGACGGTATTGTTTCACCGACGGAAGTCACTCTTTTATTACGAGACACTTCCTGCTCCGCGCGGGAGCACACGGACGTGCCTGTTTACACCGTGTATACATGCCACGTGAACACAGGTAACTCCCGTCTCTTTCATCCTTCCTTTCTCTTCCTTCGCGTATTCTCCTTCTAACTGTGACCCTTTCGTTCTTCCTTCGTCTTTTTCGATTCCCCTCTGACGAGTGGATTGCGCACTTTTATCCATTTATGACAAATTTAAGGATACAGAAATTACGCGGAGTGGATACAATATAGAAAAATATATAAAATGTTCAAAATACGGTGCTCGTTATAATCTCGATTGTAACAAGCGAAACGAGTTTCTATCTCAGTTCTATTCGTTTAATTGTGTCCACGAAGATGTAAATTTGCATAAGGATCTTCAGTGTACCGATAAGTATACATACCTGCTTGATTCGACGAAAATATTCGATCTCGACGAAAGGAGCAAACCAACAAGAAGCCCTCGCGTTCGTGCAAGCCTGGCCTGGGTGAAACCAGGCTGGCAAAAGCGGTCGATTAATTAGCCGCACGCGTGACTATTAATCAGCCTGGTAATTAAGATAGAACAGCCGCGAAAGGATCCTGGGGAACGCATACGCGATACTTAAATTCCACGGAGCTAACTGGAATCTGGCGCTCACGGAGAGAGAGAGAGAGAGAGAGAGAGAGAGAGAGAGAGAGAGAGAGAGAGAGAGAGCGATCGTCCTTCGGAGGAACGCGTGGAGTCGGCTCTCGAGTCGATTAAAACGAAACGTAACGAAGCCGAAGATAATGTAATAGCGAGAGCTGCCGGTGTAATTGCACATGTGTGTAATAACGCGGTCGTGGTATTTATAATCGATACACGGCACGCAAGGATGAAAATCAAGTGGTATAAAGGAGGAGAGAAGGGCGATACACGCAACCGTGCGCCTCCTGTCCTTTGCCCGGCCTAATTGCGCACCGTGAATTCCGGTAATTATAATAATTGGCCTCGCGTCACGGCCGAATCGACGCTTGGTCCTCGTTGTGTTCGTTTCTCGTTCGACTGGACGACGACCGTCACGAGGAACGAGCGTGACGTTGACTCGGAACACGCGGGGGAATCCCAATTTCTATTTCTCGTGCGTTCTCCAAGAACGATCCTGAAACTCTGCGTCCGGCACCTTCTCTCCATCTCTTTCACACCGAATCCCTTCCCTTCCCTTTCTTCTCTTCTGACCGTTCTGATTCTTTCTACTAAAATACGAGCGGCCAGAAGCAACGTTATCAGCCGGGCAAATTAATGTAACGAAAGGGCAGATTAATGCCGCGGCGTCGAACGAGCAGGAGGAGGCGACCGACCGATGTGTTGGAATTAATTAACTCCGCCGGGCGTACGTATAATTCAGAGGGTACACACGATTGATTAAAGCCGATTTCACGACCAATCAATCTATAACCCCTTAGCGGACGTCCCTTAGCGGCGGCCATAAATTTGCACCAGCTATTAAAGGAATCCGGCGTGCGCCTTATCGTTCATTTATAACTGTCCGCGGCCGTCTCATTAACCTCCCTTTTCTCGGAACGCGATCGCGGGACTCGGAGACAAGAGCCAAAGAAATCTCAAAATATCACCGTCGCGGGTGGGACGACGAGAAGGTTGGGGCCGCTGCGACTGGGGGCTGGGCCAGTTTTTACATGGGTGTGCGAATATCGGTACGTGTACGCGTGCCTGTGATTATACGCGGCTGATCGTACGTTTTCGGCGAGTGCGATGTTCGACACACTCGGTTACACGTAAATAACGAACATGTGTAAACAATTGTCGGATTACCGTGACGGAATTAAGTCGTCTTTTGGCACTGGCACATCAGCGCGGTAATAACGATAACCGGGGCTCTCTGTTGTTCGTGCGGCTACTGGGTTTATAGTTGATGTATGTCGTTGAAGATGAACGAGAGGGAAGCTTGTTCGAGGTAGCCAACACGTATAATGATCGTCACGTGGTTACGTCTGGTTTGACGTGCCGGGAAAATTCGAAGAGGAATACGTGAACGAATTTTATAAATTTCTGACTTCTAATAACAAATTCAGGCTAATCGTTCGGTACGCTATTTTAGGAATGACTGTGAAAATCGAGATTTTTGTAAACGTTCGAATAATAATTCCTAGAGCTCGTTTAGGTATTTTATTTCGCGTAAATGAATTTGTATTTCTAGTAGTATCTAGTAAGAAACGGTATACTTGAAATCTTTGTAATTGGATTTCTCGTCCAATATTTCCTGATACAAATCGTATCCTTTCGAAAAACTGTTCTAATGATTTTCTTGCTACAGATGCGGAGATATCAAGCGTGCGATGATACAGTGATATTAAGCGTGATACTAAATCAGCATGTCATCGGACTTCGGGTACAGGAAACCAGCGATACTAATGAAACACAGAAAAACGTTTCCAAAACAACTCAATTTACGAAATATGAATAAAATTCCCGACATAATATAAATGTAGAAAAATTTTCGGAAAAAGAACCATTAGTAAAAATCTTGTTGAAAAAAATGCTCCAGAACGATGCGAAAACAGTGCTTTTATCCGTATGTCACCGATTAATTATATTCGGAATCGATTATCCAGAACGAATGCGGTGAAAGCATCGGCACGAGCTCGCAACGTTCGAGCTGCTTTTCCGGGGAAGACACATTATAAGTTTTTCCTCGGGGTTAATTTCGCCGGCGATAGCTAAATCCTTTCTTTTTCTTGCTTCTTTTCTCCCCTGCTCTTTCGCTCTTTTATTCTTGCGCCACCCTGTCCCTCTGCAGCCACCGAGCTCGAGCAAGCTCGAACTAAGAGCGGCTAAGAGTTGGTAGGAGCGTCTCTATGGTTAATTAAACGCATAGATCACCCCTCCCCCTCCTCTCGCAATCTCCACCAGCTCCTCCTTAGCTTCACCCTCTACCCCTGACTCCACCCTCGCCCTTGTCCAGTGTCTTCTCTTTTTCCAGCCACCCTGCAAATGCGCGCACACTTCTTCCGCGTTATAAACGTGCATGTGCGCCTTCTTTTACGCCGCCAGTGCTGTACCCTTCGCTAAAAATCTCGGAACGTATACTTTAAAGTACATTAATCCTTTTCTCGTCTTGTAACCTCGTAATTAAACTTCACGCATTCACGATATACATTCCACGCATCAGAATATCGCAGCAGAGATAAATTGAAAACTCAAGCCTAGCAATGTATACTCCCAATATACGTAGGAAAGCCTTGATACACGTTTTATTCTCGATGGAACTTCAGTATTTCGTGTAGCCTCAAAACTTTAAATTGCATCCAAGTTGTTTAGTAAAATCGTTGGTATATCAAAACTTTACAAATATCGTCTATGTCATATAAGCTATCAACTCGAATAATCTGTTGTTTAATTTCTTTACTCTTACGTCTTTCGAGGTCGAAGCGTATACAAATGTACAAACACAATTGTAATATACAAGGAAGCTTGATATTCATTTCATATCATCTTCTTGGAACCATCTCTAAGAATCTGAATAACCTCCTGGCAATTTTAAAATCGTACTCGAGAAAGTGTAACGAGTCACGAGTTCTTTACGACCTTCGATCGCCATAGGAAGCATTTTCCGCGAACGATTTCCCGCTCCATCAACCCCTGCACGACTTTCGAGAAGGAGGTTGCGCGCCTTGAATTTCCTACCACACGTGATGCCAACGAAGAAGACAAAAGGGGGTAGGAGGCCTCCGTAAAGCATACCGGTTTCTCAGGAAGGCGTAACCTCTGCTTGAAACTACCGTCCACGCTCATTATCGTTTACGCGGGTAATCCCGTCGCCGATTCCTCGCTTGTTCACCGCGATCGATCGTTTGACCCGTTTGCCGTGAAACCCACGCTCCCAACACGCCTTACTCGCGCGCGTTCGCTAATTTCTAACTTGATAACGTTCCAACGTCGATGTACAGTGTTTAACTCTTTTATCATTTATATTTACGCTAACCGAGAAAAGGGACGATCGATTCCCTTTTTCAAGCGGGCGTGTTTCTTAGCTGTAAAGTATATAATAATACGTTTCGTTGCAATTATAATTTTATACTTTGCGTTCGTGACATAATATTATGCAATATCGAGGGCAACTCTTCTGACATTGTATTCTTTTCGTAAAGCTTCGTAGAGTACTTTTTGATTAGTAAAGAAACACGCAAAGTTTCATCGTGTATGATAAACTTTAAATGCTAAACGATCTAACTGAAACTGGCAATTGCTGCGAATGCGAATAAATGGTTGATGTGTAGGACATTGGTTAAAGAAGAGTGTTCGATGAATCTATTTGAACAGTGAACGAAAGGTTCCATGCTCTGGTCTTGATGCCTATAAATTTCATTCGGGCCACGCTGTTAACGACGCTGCCGGGTATCGCGTGTACCGAGACGCGATATCAATCCAGAACATCTGTGAAAAAATGGGCCGACCTGTATTGCGATTTTTACTATTATTTTTATTGTTATTCGCAATTCGTCTAACAGCTGCTGCACGCTTCGCGTGGGTTCACGTGGGCAGAGTGGAAGGAAAGATGTGTTAATGGTTCTTCAAATGCACCGAAGGCAGAGGGATGTATATGAGGTGATTATTGATGATCGAGTGGAACGATTCTATTTGCAGCGAACGTTAACTGTGATACGATGTTTTATTAAATAGCATCATATTATTATTATAGCATTTGTTGTAGGTATAATAAATTTTTAACGCTCGTGTGAAACTGTAGCGGCCTCTCTGTCGCCGTTTACTGGAAATGAAAATTAATATTGATTAATGAATCATCCACGTGTTAATAAACATTTGTTCGTAAGAAATTTCTTTTACAAAATTTGAATCTTCCTCGATGAAAAAATATATCATATGTTTTATAAGATAATAGTTTTATACGATAATTTCTTCGATAGTTGTTAATATCTATTAATAGTTTCTTGTAATTCATTTTTTATTCGTTGACTTTCTAGACTCTTTTTAATTTCGAAATTACAGGTCTATGCGGCTAATGTATTATATTTAGTCAGATTAAATATAAGTTTAAAATTGCATTTCATTTATCGTTAATTTCGTTTGCACGTCAGCGTTATTCCTGGCTCTGTTTTATGCTATAAAGAATTTAATGTTTCCGATAAAACCTTATAAATGGGTCATGGTGTTACCCTCTATTATAATATTTCATTACACAAAAATATCGATCGTCCTGAATTCACGCTTTCCTTCCTTAGTTTAGCGGTGCCAGTTAAAATAACAACCTTCCGATTAAAAGGTTTTACTCAATTCTTCTAACTATAATTTCACTCGCGCAATTGCTTAACACATTGACGTTTTACTTAGAATTTCTACTGTAATCGGAACGTGTACTTGTAACGTGTATGGGATGAGCTGGTTGCTTGAAACTTTCTTTAACCTTTTATTTCCTCTGGAAATTATGATTCGAAATTAATTAAGAAATTGCTCATAAATCAAGTTTCAGAAACTTTAATTTTACTTTAAATCCGCGCACCCGATGATATAAGACAAAGTTTGAAATACACGTATTTCCAAAAATACGATGTCAACCTACGACAATCCAATAACAAACTGTAATCCAAAATCTTTTCCAAAAACTTACAAACTCTGATGTCATTTAAACCTGTCGGGAGGCAACCACCGTGTACGAAACACCCTGCAACTCGCTGTTGAAATTATGAAACAATCCTTGAGAGAGGACGACCAGACGCGAACGCAGTCAGCTTGTGAAACCGTATCGATGTCCGTCAAGGATCGGACAACGAGAATTTCCAATAGCTCGCGTCGATCTGGCGTAAATAATGCAACCGATAGATACGTCCCTGAAGCCGTAAGGAGGAGGTTGAGGAGCGAAGGAGGCGGAGGAGGTGGGTGGCCTGAGCGGAGCAGAGGATATTCTTATGAATCGATGAAAGAACCGCGAGCATGCGCGCCGGAATCTTAATAACTCATGCGATACCACCCCCTTCCTTCTGTTATCCAGGCCCTCCGCCGCCGTTATCAACCCCCGGTATTCCCCGTTTCCGCGCCCCGCCGCCAGATACGCCGTTATAATATGCGCGCGGCAAGGTTGGGGTAAACACGAGAGCTGGACATTCCGGGCGTAGTTGCTCGAATATCTCGAGCATATTCCAGCGGGTAAGAATCAGCCGAAAACGCTTGTGTCTTCGCATTTTTTTGCTGTCACCGAACCAGGAAATCCTGCTCATTCCTTCCACGCCTTCGACATTGCGTATAGGCGTCAAAAACGTAATACATACGGTGTTTGGTGCTCACGCACCTTCGCCACGGCTGTTTACGGCCGCTTTTTACGGCCATACGCGCACCTTTTTAGTGCGTGACCCGTTTCGCGCGGATTTACTGCCCGAATACGGCCGCAAGTTCCATTTTTGTTCTTCCGTTTCGAATCTCACGCGAGAGCGCTCGGTCCAGGGTTAATTAACTCTCCTACAGACATAGGTGTCGTTTGGGTGCTTGTTGGATCGTGGTTTGTCCTGTTATTCGCTTTGGAAATGCTTGGAGAGAATATTCTGATAATTCGTTTAATATTATCTGTCGTTGATACATTATCAGGATAAAATAGTATGCAATTTACGTTACTTCACGAGGCCTGTTTTTAAAGGCTTCAAAGATGGTGGTTTTTTAAAGAGGTTTAAAAGACTTTTATATTATCAAGTAATTAGGTATGTAAGAGATCAAACGATTTGGAATTTTGATAGCAAAGGTAAAAAAAGAGAGTGTCGGAGGTTTGAAAAAATATTGCCACTCAAGTGGAAAAACTTAGTAGCTTGCATTTGCCTGTTACGTTGTACGATTATAACGTTATCGAAATATACATCCTGCTTTTTTATTTCACTATAAGAATATCTGATGGTACACGTTTGGTTTCGCCTAAAGAAATGATATTATTTTAAATGTAATAACTAGGAATTGCGAAGTTTTTATACACGGTCATTCGTATAACCCCTTTATTATATTTTAAATGCATTTTCAAAATCGTAACTCCGATACAAAGAAAGCAATATAACTCGCGAAATACTTGATCGAACAGCTAGCAACGCAGTCAACGTACTAATTTTCTGATTTCCTATTAATACCATCGAATCGAGATTCCATCCTCAAATACTGAACGTATTCGCAACACGAAATTACATATAAAGTTGCGTTGCATGATGATATCGATACGGAACGAGTGGCCGTTTCAAATAGCCCCTTTGGACATCCTCGGGATGTCCTCCGGAGACGGATCGGGGAAGGTCTTGGTCGAGAGAAAAATCGTTAGCACGTCGATAAAATAAAATGGAAGTAACGCGTCGCGTTAAGAGATCTCGGCGGGTGCGCGCCGCGGGTCGGGCGGCTCAGTCCCGTATGTTTGCCGGCCGTTGGCGCGCGGGAAGAGCACGCGAACAAATTAGCCCTCTATCTGAAACAACTTCTTGGAATAGCCGTTACTCACGGCCGAAGATCGGGGCCCGTATTGCCCGAGCGAAACGGCCTGAGTCTGAGGGAACCAGAGGCGGTGGACGGGCCGAACAACGCGAGAGGAAGAGAAGAAGCGTCGTCGCGTTAGTGAAAGGGGACCAGCCAAGCGAGAAGAGGAAGAACAGAACCAACGACAAAGAAAAGAAGGAAGAAGAAGAAGAAGAAGAAGAAGAAGAAGAAGAAGAAGACGACGAAGAAAATAAAATAAAATGCCGGACGAGGCATTTCGAATTTCCAGCTCGGATCCGACCAGAAAGTGGAAGAAGCCAGCACATAGGAGAGAGAACGGATCGTGCGGATCTGCTCAATCCGGGGATAAGCGAGTCGTTCGAACAGTGTTGAACAGGAGTGAATATTTATACGCGGCCTCTTCCTTCGCACCTTTTTTGCCATGCTTGTCGCCTTCCAAAAGCCCCTTCTACCTCCACCTGGCCGTTGGATCGCCTCGCGTTTCCACCTTTAGGGTCCCATGCGGTATCTTCTTGATTACCCGGTCCTAATTAATTCCTCAGGCTTTATCTTTATTTTTCCGTCGCCACGGCGACGACATCGCGCACCGTTCTCAACAGACCCAGAGGCGGCGGAGGGAACGATTCTACGACCGTTGGAGAACCCGAGGGACGGGTCGTGGATTCTGTGGTCATCGACTCCGTCAGAAACGTCTAGACGACGTGTCGTCCCCGACCAGAGGCCGCTGAAATAATCCCGCGACGCGATAAAACAGCGTGAATGATTGTTCGTCCGCGCGAAGCCGTTTACTGCTGTCGACTTTTTTCACCGACAGCCGTCTTAGCGCGCATGCAAATGCTACGTAGTCGATGCTTGAATAAGCGGATGGTGAGTTCGTGTTCTAGCAAGTGTAAGTCTTTTGAGGCAATTGCGAATGCGCGTAGAGACGAAGAATCGAACGGTTTCGAGTACTTTGTAGGCTTCTTTATCTGGTTCTATAATAATTTCAATCAATTATCGCCCTTTCTTTATGCTTCTCATATTTATATCTCGGTACTTGTGAAAAGGAACACAAGTGTATATTCAATTTCCTTCCTCAAGTATTTCTATCTTACTTTCTACGTCTTTCCAGCACGACGGCACTAATTTTATAGTAGATGGGATTTAAATGGTAATTTCTATTTATAATCAATACCATAATCATCATTTATAATCAGTATCAATATATAATGTAATTGGAATTTGTCTCAATTTTTGTTTTTCTTTCTTTTTTTTTTTTATCGAACTACTGCAAGCGATAAGAGAAAGCTGAATATATTTTGCCGAGTTCTCAAAATCATCGGGAAACATGCTTTTGCAATTCTAATCGAGAATCAAGGTTCCACCGTCAATTTCGTGAAAGTTCAAAAGCACTTTCCGATAACTCTTCGCACAAATATCACGATTTCCTGCAACGTTCGAGCGTAGAACGTGCACAACACTCTGACGTACGCCAGCAAGTATGTACTTTTCTGCTTCTCGTTTCCTCTAGTAGAAAAGAAAACGGCGACCTCGCACATACGAAGGTAGGTCAAGGCCGAATCTTCAACTTTGGCGACGAGTTCGAATCGCTGCCATAAGGTACACAGAGAATCCGAGAAGAAAATCGAAGATACAGATGTTCACCGTACGCTCCTTCTCCCATTGGGACGATACTGGTGTTTCTTCTCTAATTTCCGATCCTCCGTGATAGTTCTCTCTCTCCTATAAACGATATAAAATGCTCCGCTAAATTGCTTCGGATCGATTGAAATTATTTTTATTTCGTAGAATTATTTTTATTTCACACTAAATGGAATAAACGAAATAATTATTTATTCATAAATCACGTTGATTTTTTTCTTGATCCTTAAAGTGAATAGATTCATACCAGCGTGACATAGATTTTCTACCGCATTTCGATTGTTGCGCTTAACAAAACGCTTAAGATACGTTTTCTCATCAGATAAATTGAATTATACGTATCCTTATGGGTATACTACTAAATGATATAGTATAAGATATACGATATAAGCGTATTATACGTTAGTATATCGTATACGTACGTTATCGATAAAGCATTGATCGTTAAAATATTTAGTACACAGGACGATCAAT
This sequence comes from Bombus haemorrhoidalis, assembly GCA_014825975.1. Classification (NCBI taxonomy): domain Eukaryota; kingdom Metazoa; phylum Arthropoda; class Insecta; order Hymenoptera; family Apidae; genus Bombus; species Bombus haemorrhoidalis. The sequence continues at coordinate 4,859,933 of CM026171.1, forward strand.
TAAGTAACATACCTACGCAGCGTTTCAAGTGGAAGATATAAATCAAAGAATACTTCGAACCGGGAATTAGCTCGTCTATTTAACCAATGACGGATGCATTCGTAATATTTAGATAATGACCGTTGAATGTTTCTATTGAAGATACTTCCTTCGGTCAAAAGAAAAATGACGAGTGTAATAATATCGGCGATACGATCTCTTTGATGAACGTGGTAACGAGTCACATGATCCACTGGTACTTATAGAGTGAGAGAGAGAAGAGATCGGGATGCAACGTATCACTTTTAAACGCCGGAAATGAGTTATTAGCGGTTGAGTCGCGCACACTCAATTGTCCTGATTTGGAAACCTCTAACCTAAACTCTCCCCCCTTCCCTCCCTCACTTTCCTCACACCGTCACTCTGTGTCCCTCATCCGGCTACTGAATTCGGGTCTTCGTGTTTCCGTGTCTCACAACTGGACCCTTTCTCACCGGAATCAATGCATCCCGCCTGTCAAAATAATATTCACGACAGGCGTTTGTTTCATTTGACTTTCCGGTGAAATCAACTGCGTATCTTTCGGCTATGAAAGTTAAGAGCTTTTTGACGCATCTGTGTACGGAAGATATTGGTATTTTAATTTGTTGCACGAATTTCGTGCTTTAGTTTTATTTCAGAGATCGGTATTAGAAATTTCAGAGATTCCGTTTCCTAAGTACAGTGGGATTTTCATATCTTGAAAATCTGTAGAAAAGACATTTTTCGAAGCAGGAAGTTCGTCCATTGTATTTATTAGTGAAAATAAAATTTTTTGCCACTTCTATATTAATATAATTAATACAATCGAATACAATCTACTAGTTAGACTTACGAACTGTAGAAAATCCGATTTGATTACGTCTCTGCCGATTAAAAAGAATTCTTAATTCCATCAAAGAAATCCGCTTCAAATTTCCAAACATTTTATGTTAATCCAATTAATTTCAATAACGAAAGACAGGAATTTCAAGAAAAATCTGACTAATATCCAGCGTTGTAAACCAGCAACTGTATAGAAACATGGTGGAATTCTCGCGACGGTAGTTCATAGCTCGTACGGTAGTGTGCTCGGTGGACAGCCAGATAGATTTGTTGTCCACACATTGACCTGCTAGGCTGGCGGCGGCGTCCCGACGCTTTTCCAAGGCGTCCTCGCCGGGCTATTAATTGTCTCTGTTGATTCATTTGATCGTGCTCGGGGTTCCCAAGCGGATCCACCGACGCGACGACACTTTCGATACGAAGGTCTTTTACGAGCGGCTTGCTGCAGTCGTAAGGCCGTCGTCCACTGGCACCGCCAGCTCATCCCCCCACCGACACCCCCTTTCTAATTCACGTGAAAGCGTCTCCCTCGATTAAAATTAACAGGGTGGACGCTGCCAGGCAGGTGGCTTCGTTAGGGTACCGTAAAGTGGCTTCGTCCTTTGAATTTCAAGCACCATCTAAGAATCTCGTTAAACTCCATCGCCATTCGACGAGATAATTGAAACTTCACGGAAGGGTTACCTTGCTAATTTACGTACACGACGCGAGGCCCACCCTCAGCCAGATGCTAATTGCATTTATGCTGATTACGGGCCCTGTACGATGGATATTATTGTATTAATCGTGACCTGCCGTTTTGTTCGCGCTCGATCGTGTGCAAGCGATCGTGAAAGAAATAATGTGTATCTATATCGTGTACTTTGTTGATTGGATATTCTTCGGAGTGTTTAAATTGAGATTTTCCGAAAATTTGTGGCGAGATTCAAGGAAAGTTTTTAAAACGTAGTACTTTTATAGGGTTAACGTTTTATCAAAATTATTTGATGTTATATTTATTAGAATATATCGAATATATGCCAAGTTAATATACCAAACATTATTTGTTAATACTCGCCTACTCGAAGCACCTCTTTCGATCTACCGAGGTTTAAACGAAAATATATTATATACGAAACGTTTTCAAACTTCATTAGCACCGAGACATTAGTCAGACATCAGAACAGAAACTGCAAATTGTATATGAAAATTACAAGATACCCATTGCAAACATTACACTTCCCTCACATCACCAAAATATTTGAATAGTCAATTATGCGCTATATTAGAGAACATAGAATGTGTATCTACTGTATATCGGGCAACGCGTATCTTAAATATTATCACCACTCATATATCATGTTAAATCAATATTCCCCCTAGCGTAAAAATCTAAGCTTGCTATTACGTAATGAAATCATTTCAACCCTCCAGTAAAGAGATTCTCGAACGCATCACGAAATACATAGCACGCGTGAAGAGCTGCTGTTTCGCGGATTTACAAATCCATAACAGGACTGTAAGCGCGGAAGCGATGAATGTCGAGGAGGGAAAATCTCTGCTCATTTAACGAACCCAAGGGTTCAACCCTTCCGACGCTTCCACCCTCCGACAATATTTAATGCATGTTTTAAGCGTAATTAAATGGCAGAGGGTTTACCGTCTCCAGCCACGTTCGCCCTCCCACGCAAATTATCGCATTTAACCCCCGACGATCTCGAGCTCTCGGCGACTGTCGCCCCACGGTACCTTCTCCACCAGCGTTTCTCGATACCTACGTCGGTCATAATGTACTTTTCATTAGCCTCGAACCCTTTCGCGAAGTGGATTCAATCTTGGAATATTCATCGCCTCGCAACCCTTCTCCCTTACCCAACACGAGATCCTTTTACAGCTTCACGAGCTGCTCGCTCAACAGGTTTTAATTAGCGTCGACACTTTCTCGATGACGAGATCCGACCCTTTTCACGCGACAACTTATTTGTTCCCGTTTCAATCGCGAGATTCTTTTGTGGCAACCCTTCGCGCGATCATCGATAGGAAGTTTAGCTGGCGACGTGACTAGTTTTCATATTTTAAACGAGTTCACTCTATTGGAATTACGTTATGTTAATTTTTAGATCTTCTTTATTCTACTTTTAAAGAAAATTATTGTCTTATTGGAAACGATATTCACGAGGAAAGAAGTAAGTGGTACAGAAGGAAGAAATATGAAAATTTACATTTAGGATTAAACGTTACTTCGCTTCGTTACTTCGTTACTAATATTTTCATATATAATGTCAAAGATGTTACTATTAATTATAACAAAGGATCGATATTTGTTCGTTTGCTTTTCGTACATCCAAATCAGTCTATTTCCAGTCTCGGTTTTCGAACCAAACTAACACGTTTCCAACCACTTCTATCATTCTTACATTGCTAATAACATCCGTCGATTAATATCGATATAGATTCTACCACAAAACACATTACATCTGTTGAAACTCGAAAACTTTCAAAGGGAAAGATTCTAAAAACAGGCAGATCGTTTCACTATCAATCTCATCGTTGTTATCTCTCGGCAATATCCAAAGCGTAGCCCGGGGCGCGATTCGTTGACGGTACGGTGCTGGCTACTCACCCTCCGCGGCCTCTCCAAGCTCTAAAGCCAAGAATAACCCTTGCTTTGCATCTCACCTGTTGCTCGACACCGACCCTCGACACTCCCGGTTGCGGTGCTTTAGGGGTGGCTAATTAAAGAGTCAGACGGTGGCTGGTTTCGCGGTGTTTAATACACCATTCCTTCACCCTCTCTCTCTCTCTCTCTCTCTCTCCCTCCCTCTCTCTCTCTCTTTCCCTGTCTGCCGTTATCCCTCACACCCCCGTTTCTCGTCTCCGGTCGGCACCAGGACAGAATCCAGAGGCACTTCAACCCCGGGGTTTTTGTTCCTCTCGGTTTCACAAGCCTGGAATTAATTAGCGGCTCCGGTTAAGCGGGGGTGGATACCGTCGCGGCGACTCATTTAAGGGATGTTTATTTTAATTTCAGCCCGGATCTGGAGGGCAGCCTGGTGACTTTTTATTACTTAATTAACTTCTTCTTCCTGTACCACGGTCTTCTTCTTCATCACCTCGAGCCACCGCAACGACGAGACTCATCCCCCGGCATAGTCCTCATCGCCACGCTTCACCACCGTCATCCCCTTCTTAAAAAAGACCACCTTCCTTTATCTCTCTCTCTCTCTCTCTCTCTCCCTCTTCTTTTCCTCCTTCTTCACTGCCTTTAATTTTCTTTTTTCTTCTTTTCTTTTCTTGTTTATCGCCGTTCTGGCTGTTCAAATCGCTCGCCGTCGAACATCAGGTACTCGAGATCCTCTGCAGGCAATTATTTCCTCGTTATTTTTCATCGTGCAACCAGCACGACCGCGCGACTCGCTGCCTAATTATCGCCGCGAAAATGATCCTCTCGATGGGCCGCCATGCTTCCTCTTCTCGCCCCCCTGGCCCCCGCGACCACGGACCCTGTGATTATAATGCCAACGCCGAATACGCGGTCCCGGCGTCCTCTCGGAACCACGGCACCGAGCCTCGACGAGGTACGAACGAGAATGGGCCACGCTCAACCGGGCGAATCGTTTCTCGTGAAATTGCTGACGGCTCTCTGCATTTCTGCACGTGAAACCACCTTCCTCGGGCGGATTCGAGCGTGCCGCTGCTCTTGGAATCTCGTAACGCGAGGAAAACCCGGCTCGCGTGTTACCCGCGCAGAAGACATTGGAAATTAGAAGCTGACGCGCGCGTATTCGCGACCTGACGGAAGTCCAGGATCATTTGACGGACGTTGGATGCCAGAAATTTGAGAACGGCGGCTGGCACGAACAAATGAGTCAAGTTGAATAATTGGGATTTCAGAATTTTTTCCATTTAAGAAAATTTTATAATTCTTCTTATTCTTCGTTATATTCTTTCTTTGCCAACAAATTTCCCAACTTTGAGAGGCTGTGTAGTTGCAGCGTCCGCCGTTAATTGTACATAGCGCTTCGCCTGTAACTTGTCGAATTTCGAATTTCCATCGGTCGCGAAATACTCGTCTTGTCAACGATAAGACGTGGTCGTGTTCTTAGCGCGCTGCACTTGCGAACTCGACATTACGTGTACAGAATTCGTATATACTATTTGTGTATAACTATAAGTATTATAAATTTCGTTTTTCCTCTCTCTCTTCTTTTTTTTTTTTTAATGATAAAATGAATTTCTCTTCGGCCTGTTCGAAACATGTAGGAAAGACCGTTGTCAATACGTGCGATTTTTCAATTTGAATTTTGTGCCGATGTTATGCCTTATAGATGCTGGTTTCTTGGAGCAAAGAATTAATCTCAATCGTAATGTGTATGTAAATTATGCATAAAATTGTTACGACATTTATACGTAAATTTATACGTAAGTAAATTAATTTGATATACAAATACAATAATTCAGAATTTGCAAGCACTCGCAAGGTCCGAACGAAGAGAATGTGTAGGAGATACTAGGTTGAGGTGAAAGTTTGTTCGTTTGAACGGAAACAAGTTTGCGCAAATGGAAAGCAATTAATCATTGGCGAAGCATTTTTACAATCGCGTATATGCAAGGGAAAAGACAAGTATGACAATGAACTGTATTTTTATCATGACTAGTTATACACATGTATGTCTATTATTATAGTAAGATATTACAAGTTTCTAACGTGTCATGTGGCATACGCAATATGCTTTTACGTGTGATTTACAGTTCCAGAAACGATTGTTTCGTCAAAGTTTTACGGGCATCGGTCTGTTAACTAATGTAAGATTACACGCGTCTATAAATGTCGTTTATAAGTGTTACCGTTGCAATATATATCAGGATTTAATTGCTACATCAGCGCAATAATTTAGAAGAATTCAATTTCATCGAATTAAAATTTCTCGATCCTTGGTACGATTAGTTTCACGATATTTATACATTTACTAGTTTGTACATTTCTTTTTCTTTTTTTTTTTCTTTTTTTACGTTAAGTGGATTGGAATTTATCTGTAGGATTACTATGACAACTCAAAGACATGCTATTACTTATGTTCATATAGTTTTATTAGCATTTCTGTGTTCAGTGGTACGTGAACCTGTGCCTGAGTTTACCTGTAAAATTGTTATGCTAATTTTAGAAAGTGCTAATCTGTTCGATAAGAATTCCAGGAGACAATAAACAATTTCGTTCAGGTATTACCAGAATTTGTTATCGTCAAAATGATTTCAGTCGCGGTCTTTGCATTCTCTGAGAATTATTTAACAACAGTTAATAATTGTAGACTTTAAACGGTAAACGATCTAAGTAGTAAGAAAGCGAAGGAATAATACTTTCGTTGGAACAGTATCTATTATGCATTTCATGTCAAATATTAAAACTTATCAAGTATTAAGTAATTCGTTCTACCTTTGGAGTGTGCTATAATACACACAAGTTTCTATAAACTTTTATAAAATTTATGATTTTACAGAAATGATTTTCAGTTTGACGATTACAGTTACAAAATATCATTTCTTCGCTTCAAATCTTCACATCGTTTACCATTTCAACTGCTGAATTACCAAGTAGAAACACTCTTGCTATCTTCATACCTATCATGAAGTCATTGAAAAAAAATTGTACACGACTACAGGACGACTCAAATTACGTTTATCGACAGTCTTTAGCTAATTCTCACGTTATCGCGGCAAGCAAACGTTTTATCAAGCTCTTGACGCTCGTCTAATTGCCTCATCAAAAGCGCGCGGCCACCGTAATTCCTCGCGAACATTAATCAGCGCTATCGCGAATATATTCAGAATTTCTCCCCCTGGCCGCAATAAAGAAAGCAACAGTGACGAAGCAAGCTCATCAAGCACGCGCCTTTAACCTTCGCTCTCCCGTGACAGGAAGTCCGTCTAATTAATTTCACCGAGAGAAAAGAATCCCTCGCGGGGGTGGCTTCTCTCCGTTAAGAATACGGCCGGCCCCGAAAAAGAAAAGAACGAATAAAAACACGAAGGGGTGAGGGTGAAGAGAAGCGAAGGGGGAACGATAGAAAGGGAAGGGAAGAGATAGAACGAAGCAAAGAGCTTCGAGATTATTTCGTTATGTCTCGCGGCGAGTCGAGATGTCGGGCAATTAGCCATCGTATAATTATTCCCCTCGCCCTTATTTGCCTAGGTAGTTCGAGGTGGCAGCTGTTGCCGCGAGATCTTCGCGAGAGACCTTCGCTCAATAACAAAGTGTAATAACCGAATGCCTCGCACCATTTATTTTAATATTCCGTTTGGTCGAAAAAGAAGGGAGAGAAAGTTCGATTCCAGCGAAGAGGAATTTCAGGCTACTCGGCTTTGAATTTCGCGTGTTACAACGAGGATTCCTCGACGATTAACGACCGGTGTAAATTGAGCTATTGGAAAACAGGGCGGAAGCGGAGGTACGGAATTAATCATTCCTTCGCGAGATGAGCGATTAATAAAAATACTTGGAGAAAAAGAGAGTTAATTAGGAGGGAGGAAGGTTGGATTTCTGATTGATATGTTGGTGATTAACAAACGCGGTATGAGTGGACTGATTAGACACTGAAAGGTGGCGGAGAAGCGTGATACGAGTGAAGTGTTAATAAAGATACGTATCAGATGGGAGGAGAAGAAAGCAGTTGCAATTATTGCAGGAAAGAGGTTGTACGTGGATCAACTAACATTAACCAAAAATAGAACGTAGAAATGAGATCAAAAATTAAGGCGAGTTCTCGTTGATTTCACAGTTACACGTTCATACCATATACAGCTAAATTTTCAAACTGTTTCGTCGAAAACTAGCGAATACAATTTCTTCGTTCATCTGGAATAAAATTTTAAAAACGACACGTATCGTGTCTTCGCATTTGCCGCAACTTATCAAACTCAACCAAAAATCGAACAATTATCGTCGATTTTCTAATTCCATGAAATTGTAATCGGAAGTTAATAAGGCTGCTGCTAAGCTGATTTCAAGGAAACGTAAAAGGGGAAGGTAAAGAGAGAGAGAGAGAGAGAGAGAGGGAGATCGAAGGGAAAGAAGTTGGTCAAGATACTGGCTCTTCACCCCACCCTCGTCTTTGTCTCGGTGAGCCGCGCTTTCAGAATTCTTCCTTTCTTGATAATTATCCTACCGTCCAGCCAGTCCTTAATCTTTGAGCTCGCCTTTCAAGGAAAGCTCCTACCGAATGAATGCCCGGCCACGGCGAAATAATATTTTATACACAACAAAAGCGGCCCCCGGCACGGCTACCGCCCTCACCTCCACCCACAGTACCGCAACCTTCGCCCTCTCCACCCTCCGCGCGATTGTTATCAAGGAGACGTTACCTAGCACCTATACAGAACTGGCTATTTTACTTTCTTCCTTCCTCCGTTCTTTCCTCGCTCGTCCTTGTAGCGATTTCCGTTGATAGCGAGCTCCACAGCGCAAATTAATCGCGATTTTATGCCCGCGAAAAAGATTCGCCGCGTAGATTGCGTAATCGCGCCACCAGGATAATTACGTCTTTGTACGTTAATTCGAGAGCTTCACGATATAGCTGTAAAATAGCAAGCGTACATACTATATACTGTGGCTCACGAATGTATTCGAGCAATTACTATAGTAAACTTTTATGCCCGTATTGTATATGTGTTCTATGAAATATTTCAAAATTTCATTAGTACTGTAATAAGACACGACTGTCATGATCGTATCGGTATAAATAATTGTACAGACGTTTACTAATTTCATGGTGAATCATGGAATCGAACGGAACTCGTTTGAGATCAATTTTGCAAATTGATCGTAGTATTTTTGATGTACGAGTAATTACCGGCTGGCTTTACAGTTACGTGTTCGAATCCCTGTGATTAACCTTGTGTATGATTAATGGAAATCATAGTTAGCCCCGTTCTACGGGAATAAATAAATAACTGTAAATTCATAGCGTATTCACAAAATTTAGCGGTTTTGTCACATATTTGGTACAGATCACGGATGTTCTCCGTTCCACGTTGGAAATTTGTTAACGCGTAAATTATTCTAAAATAATATTCTAAATCCGAGATAACGAAACTACTATGATTGGAGAAATGCAGCGTATAAGAGTTGTTCCGGTTAAGTTTATATTTCGCGGAGAAACTACTGTTAAAATTTTATTTGAAATGAAAAACGAACGCAAGATACGATGAAAGAAACCGTCTGAATCGTGAATCGGACGACGAAATCGTCGGGTTCAGAGAGGAATTCTCCACGGTCGTTGAACGGTCACAATACGCGCGGATCCGTGAGGGTCTCGCGAGCTTCCACGGCGGGGCCGGATCAGATTTCGTGTAGTCACTTAACGATTATCTCCGATGGATCACAGCCGGCCGGATTAATCGTCATTAATCTTCATCACCGTGGTTCCCGATCATTTTTCTTGGAGGGTTGTCCGCTGGCGCGTCCCGCCGCGCCGGTTCCCGCGCGGCGTCTCATTTAACCGTATAAATCACGTCGCGCTTAAAACTAAGCCCGCGAGGAGCGCCGTTTTCGAGCCGTGGCTAATCGACCTGCCACCCCCGACCCTCCTCGAAAAGTCTCTACGACAGAACCAAAAAGATGGCAGAAAGAGGAACAGACAGGCAGCCGGAGGCAGCGACACGAACGGTCGCGCGAAATTATTCGAATCGCGCATACCGACGCCGCTCGATCCTCGATCACGGTCAAGATTTCGTGGGGTCACGTTAGAATGCACGCGGCCACGAGTCGAACCGAGAGAGCAGAGCGACCAACGATGCTGTGTGGCGAGGCCGTGCGCGCGCGGTTGGTTTAAGCGCAATTAATCTTCGTTAAGTAAGCAAGCAAGCGAGCGAGCGAGCGAGCGAGCAAGCAACCAGGGCCTTTCTACTTACTTACTCGTATCGCGCGCGGACGCCTCGCGTATATACACACTTTCCACCGACGTTCAACACGCTACTATCCGTCCATGGCGGTCGTCTTCCTCGTGCATCACTACACGATCGCTACACCGCTATATACACATACCGCTTATAGGTACGGGTATACATATATATATATATATATAGTATATGTATGTATAGAGAGAGAGAGAGAGAGAGAGAGAGAGAGAGAGAGAGAGAGAAAGAGAGAGAAAGAGAAAACACGTGAGCAATCGTGAAGCAAAAGTCGCGAGCAGTCAGTCCCCGGTATCCGTTCCTGTTTCGAAGACCGACCGACCAAGTGCTTCCCCTCTCCGACGCGACGTCTCATAACTCGTCCGCTCCCTGTTCCTCTTCCTCTCGACGGTTTATATACGGTTAGTTATGCCCACGGTACCTCCGCTCGTGTGTATACGCACACGTAGCCTCGGGCTCTGATTAAATCTGAGTAATTAAGGGAGTTAACCTCGACTTAACTTGACTTAACGCAGTCACGCCCGCTTGCCCACCCCTCGCGTTTACACCGTTTACACGCCGCTTTACATTGTTCGAGGAAACGGGTGTCTTCGCGCGCTACGTCTACTCCACTCTCGTCTCTTTACTTTACTCTTTACGCTCGGTCTCGTCTGTTCGCGAGCTCACGCGGGCCGAGGCACACGCACGAGCCGCTCCTCGGTTAATTGCTATGCCCCGCTAATTACACAGCTCTGTGCCCGTAAGGGGAACCGGTGCGTGCATCGACGATCGTTTCCGATGCAAATGAAACGCGTGGGCCTCCGTGTTGTTCCTCTCGTCCTCTCTATTCGATAGACGGATATCTTCCTTTTTCTTCTCCTAGTCTTCCTTTTTTCGTGTCTCCTCTAATCGCGTCGGAGCGAACGAAGGCGACGAGCGATTCACTTTGTCCGCCGGCGAAATTGCGATTGGGCGTTGGTTAATTAAGGATCTACGCGACACGATCGGCGCCGACCAGGAAGCGGACCCCACGCGAGTATTCTAGTCGGGAATACACGTGCGCTCGCGAACGAGTCTCGTCGTTGATCGTTTAAGCTGTTCTTTTACGTGTGTACCGGTTTAACGTGGTATAGATATGTCGGCTGATTTCGTAGAAAGATAGGCTGTTACGCGAGAGGATGCGAACGTTTTAGTCGCAGTCGATTTGATTCACCGACCAAGGCTTAGATTTCGTTTCCACGAATGTGGATCTAGAATATTTCCTCGATCATGGTCGCCTGTTCGCGCAAGTATAGCGCCAGGTTGATAGGAGGATCTGCGGTCCGATGACTACGAAAATCTGATTAATTTACAAACCCTAAGACTGATGCGGATCGTTTTTTGTCGATGATGATGGATTGCGTAGAAATGAAAATATGAAATGAATAATTTCAAGTTGCGGATTATTTTTAAATGCAACTTGTAAGTTAGATACAGACTTAGCGGATCTTAAAAGATGTTAAGTGATAGCTCGTTCATGCTAGAAGTAGAATAAATATTTAGATATCGGACATTACGACTAGATAAAAAGCGAATGTAAATTATTTCGTATAAATATTAGAAACATGACAGTACGATATAAATAGAATTATAGAATTTATGTAACATAAAATTCCAAGATACGTTCTTTATTAGCGAGACATTCGGTATTGTCTTATAAATAAATGATCTTGTGATAATGCTTTGACGAAAAAGCATAACTACGTCGTTCGTTCCGATGCCAAAAGTAAGTAAATCCTTGTCGAGATGTTGTACACGATGCTTCTTGTTAACATACGTAAGATTTATAAACGCTAAAACGAAGCAATCGTAGTAAATGTGTATAGTAAATGCAATAGTAATTTCGCGATAAATATGTCTTAATAGAATCACGGCGAGAATTTCAGAACGAGAACGAACGTCAATCAAGGATCTATAAATACCAGCCAACCATCACGTGTTCAAAACTGTTATCTGCTCCCTAGAAATTAAAGTCGAGTCGTCTGTGAACATTACTTCATTTGTGCTATTTCGAAATATAATTCACTGAACAGAATTGTCGCCAAAAATCTACAGTAGAATCTTATTTCTTGTTAATTAGTCCTCTCGCTTCCGCCTACGCATTTAGAAACATTAAGTAGAACGATGTTCTTGCCAAACGTTAATCGTAGTTTTGTAGCTCAATTTTTTCCCCACCCGAGCAATTTTTACGCGTTACCAAATATCAGAATTGTTATACGAAGCGTTTATTCGCCAAATATTAGACAGAAAAATCGCAAATCAACGTTCGTGGTCATTAAATAATCTGTCAAAAATTATTATTGCAAAAATTAAGCATCAATTATGCATGTGCTTTATGATCGATGATAGAGCATTGGACGAATTTCCTTAAAAAATAGATCTCTTCTAGCGGAGAAGTACAATATATGGAATAAGTTTGAATTTCTTAGAACGAATAATACAATATAGATACCAACAATAAACTTTACCAACGAAACTTTCGAGTTTAATAATCAAAATAACAGAGCGGCGGAACAAACATTCGAAAGTTTCCAATTTCTGCAGAACTAATATCCGCTGCTTAATCGCACTTAACACGACATCTTAACATTCCATGTTACCCTAAAGCTAACCCAAAAATATCTCGAACTTTACAAGAATCTACCTTTAAACCACCCTGCATTCTCGTCAACGATACTTCAGCTCCGAACAACTTTTTCCTAACGTATCTCTCCCCCATTCTCTGATTTTTCCACAACTTCAGACACGCGATACGACAAGAGACGGCAGGCGTCTCCAGTCACGTTGTTGCAGAAACGTCGCGACGCATGGGTTCCGCTTGCATTCGAGCGTAAGAGGAGAGGTGCCTCGCCTAATTAGCCCGCTCGTGTATTTCCGTCGCGTGACGTCACGTGAGCTCGTTTGCCTGGCCCGCGGCCAGCTTTTCCGCCGAACTATAAACCATATTCACACCCACGCAACACAATTAGCCCGCGGCCAGTCGGGGAATTATAATACCCGCGAGTCAACCGCCACGACGCGGAGGAAACAACCTTTTGGTTCGAGCTAAAGGGTGCATGCTGTGGGGTGGGACGCACCAGTTCAGTGAACATCGCGATGAACGACGTCCCAAGACTTCAGTTTGTAATCTCCCCTACGAATTTCGCGTCTCTCTGCCTCTCTTCCACGTATTTCCTGCGGACGCAAATACGAGAACGTTTGGCGAGGCAACGACGATGTCTCAGACGAGGATTTGCTCGGCTTGTCGCGATGCTGCGAATTGCTGCCTCGGGAGAACGATTTTGGGTGGAAAGGTTGATTCTTGTTGTGACGGATTGGTTACATTTTTGGTTTGAAGCGTTGGAAAATGAAAATATGGTCGATAACGTTGAACGTTGCGTTTCCCCGTTGTCGTAGCTTTCGTACGAATAGGAGAAATTCTTTACTGGAACAAGCGAGATTTTGGATAGTTGACAATTGACAATTTCTTAGTATGACTTTTATTTTAATAAAACGACGCAGTATTAAGTTTTATAGTTTTTCATAAGATTTTTATTCACAGAATTTTAAAGAAGTATTATTTATTAATCGTTATTCATTGATTTACTCACTAGTTTACGTAATATCTTTTTGTATTTAAAAAATCTCTATAAAAAGATCTGTTTCTTGATGGAACGTCCATGGAGACCCAAAGGCAGGTCGTATAAATTGCATATAAACGCTCGGTGTGGATATTTCCAGACAGGAATTAAATTTGGTTCCGTCGTGAGAAGACGAATCTGCACGAAGCCAGGATTTCCTGTACTTTTTACTTAAGAGATAAGCTCCGTGTTTTAAGAGCGTTGTGGTGGAACGGTGTCGTAAAACCATGGAGGGGATGCCCGTAGGTTGTCAGGGGGAAACAACCCCTCGAATCGGTCCTCGAGTCGTGGCTGCTAGTAGATCGTGATGCCACAAGAGAAGACTCGAATTTTAAAGTAGCTAAGTCGAGACTAGAATTGCCTCTGGTCTATTCTTCTCGCGATTACGCCGTTATTTCTTTATGCAAATACCTCCTCTTATCTGAATGAAGTGCGTAAGAAAATAATTTATCTTTGTCTAATATTAATTGCGATTATTTGTCATTACGATTTACCGTGGTGATCTAGTAGCAAACTTCACGGGCTGTTTAGATAAAAATTCGAAATGATATTGAAATTGTCGCGATTTTAGGTACGCGATATTTACCGCAGATGCCAATTTTAGTTTTTCTTTGCACCAATAAAATTCCACTCCTTTGACAATTCTAATTTGTTTAAACTTTTATTTAAAGGTAAAATGTTACAAGCTTAGTTGAACAAAACAATGATGGTAGTATCTGTATATAATAACTATGATAATATTTGATATTTCGATACCAAAATTAATAAACTTACATCAGGTATAACTAGCCAATACTTTATCTTTCCAATGGCTCAATCTTTCAACACCGACAAAACAGTTCAATTCGCGATGAAGGCTGAGGAAGCAGCGTTCGTTGCTAGGAATCGCAAAACACCGAAATCGAACGAAATTAACGTGAACCGTTGAACCCGAAGATGCCGGGAACGAAGGAAAACTCGCTCGCGAGACCGATCCGATCTTCCGCTCGGCTGTGCCCACTCGCGAGAGCTTCGCAAACGAAATCTACAACGGGCGAGGCTCGCGGAAGCGTGAATTCGGCTGATCAAACGTCGCGACTATCGAAAAATGCCGTCCGCAAAGGGAAAAGAAGTTCCTCCGATAAGGATTGGAACGAGGCTCGACGCGACGAAGGGTAGAAAAGGAGCTATACGGGGGGAGGTAAGGTTGAAGGAGGTCGAGGAATAAGAAGAGAGAAAAAAATAACGGAAGAAGCAGGGAGAAAGAGACACATAGAAAGACAGTAACGCGAAGGGTAATGGGGGTGGTCGAGGGTGGTGGTGAGAGGTAAGCGCAGGAGGGTACCCCGAAAGTCCTTTCTCGCTAAAAAGGAGGACCCCGGTAGGGGGTGGTCGGGGAGAAGAAGGAAAGAGGAGCTGGCTGAGACTCGGTAGAGAAGAGGATGGGAGTCGGTTGGGGGCGGAAGTAAGTATTGATTCAGATTCAGCTAGTTAGCTATGCTCGAAGCAAGCACATCCCCTCCCGGTGGCTTGTTCGGCCACCTTTTTCTCCGGCAGGCACGATCGTCTTTTGCTTCTCTCTCTGTCTGCCGCGGCACGGTTGCGGGGGTGGACGGTTAGCGGCGGCGGCTGAGAAGACGACGCGGAAGCGCCGCAGAGGGTGGAACACGGGGGTGGAGCGAAGGGAGCCGAGGGATGCAGAAAAGAAGGCGTATGTAGAATGGGAAAGCGTGCAGGATCCGCGCGCGCGGAGGTGTAAGATGTAGGAGGTGACAAGCATCTCCTTCGATCTTTCTTTCCCTTTACTCTCTCTCTCCTCCCCCTCCCCTGCAGCCCTCCTACCTCGGCTGCCCTCCTTCGTCTATCTTTTCGACTCAACCCCCTCTGGTCCCTTGTTATCCCGCCGTTTCCTTCGCTCCCTCTCTGTCCTCTTCTAGTTATCTGTCTATCGTTGCAGCTCCCTTTTATATTCCCATGACGACAGCCCAGATGCACTCGGCAGCCATACGAGAGGTGTATGTTAAAACTTCAGTCGATATTTCTGTTGCGCGATGGAACCGGGAATGGGAACGACCGCGTTTCCGCGACGCGTCAACAGGCTGACTTTTCAGAAAATTTTGAAGCTGTTGAAACCAAGGGTACTCTGTTGCGTTCTTGGGATTCGGCGTACATGTCTCGATGTTGATACTACGTTCATACGACGTGACGATGCGTTAGGTACTTGATCTCTCGATGATGAATAAGGAAATAAATAAATTAACAAATTTGAATGATCTGTCGGGAATTGATAACTTTTAAAATATTCATTATATCGGCATACCTGAACTTGGATAGTATTTTTCAAAAAATCAAGTAAATAAAATTACTATAGAAACGATCGCGATTTACGTATATACTGTGAACGGACGTGTGAACCATCCAGGAGATTCATCGATCAGTTCCAAAATCGAAAAGTAAAGGAAACTGATAACGCTACGATCGCTAATTTTTGAAATTTTAGCGTTAATCCTTAAAATTTGTCTACGCTATCGTTTATGTCGTCCTTTTGCAATAAGGAAACTTAGGGGAGTAAGTTATTCGTTTTCCGAGAATTGAACATTAATCGTGTACCTGAGTGAGAAAATTATGAAACTTACAAAACGTAGAAGTTAATCATTACCTTCTTGAAGGCTCATATATCGAAGAATCTGTCAGCTACCGTGAAAGCAAGTCGAAACTGCAAGAATGTCAAAGAACCGAGTAATCCTTGCTCACACGTGGTTCGCTTATCACATTCTGTAAAATGCAAATTTCCCGAGACATCGCTTTAATATACATCACGTACGTACGTACGTATACATGCGTACGTGCCTTATACATGTACATACATACGTTAGAACGTAAAGAACTACACGAAGTATATGATAAATGAGTTACATCCTCGAGCAAATATAATTCGCGATGTCATGTCTCGCGTTAGATACCGTCTCTGATGAATAACTGACGACGAAGACGTTCGAGAATAAAATAGAACAGCGAAAGCAGAATCGGGCGTATGAATTAGCGCCTTCGTCTTTCCCGATTCGATTCTGCCTTGTGTTTTGTGGCAGCCAACTTTACGGGCGTCCCCATCTCGCGGATTTTTCTGCAACCAGGGCGTCGCGACGCCTTAGCGGCTAATAAGAGACGCTGTCCGAACCAGGAGGCGTCCACTCGCGTTGCAGCGCTCGTTGCAGACGCGTCCTTCCCGGAGAATTCTCCTCGCTTCGACGAACAAACATCCCGATGCTTTCAGAGAAGCCATAAATTGTTTCTGAAGTATTAAAATTTCTAGAGATATTACATAGCGGAAAATATAATAGAAATTCTGTATAAAATATTGTTTAGAACTTAATATAGGATGTATGCTCGACAGAATATCGATCCATTTGAGAAAATAACTGTTTCGTTAAAAACGATATCTTTTTTTAATTAATGATTCGATGCGAGGGACGATCGTTTTATGAAAATGTGGCAAATTTCGAATATTATTGCAGACGTAATATAATTATCAATATACAATTTTTTTTTTTTTATCAATAAATACCATAGAGATCTGTTATCTTTAACTATATCTGTTTTGCTTACTCTTCCAAGCATTGAAACAATTGCGCATCTGTTTGCATCGTGTATGTATTTTCAAAGTTTCTCAGAATTTGATATTGCTTTCTGAAAATTCCAAAACATTCAAATATCTTAGTACGATTTACATATAGCTATGTGTTAGAGAGACAACATATTATATGTTACGACCAATCCCAGTAGTATATCTAAGCAGTGTACGTAAATAACAGTGCAATCGATCACATATTATTTATCTAACAATTATTGCTCCATTCATGGAAAACACTATCTACAGCGTTTCTCGCTATGATATTTCCTTCGAACCAAATTCTGCCATCTTAATTACAGAATATTCATCTTTTCTTTAGTCGGTCAAACGTATTTCTAAATTAAGAAATTTTAAGATACGAAGAAGTTCTTTTAAATTCTTTATAAATCAATCCTTCCCTGTTTCGCGAGTTCCTTGCAAAACGAGGACGCGGAGCGAAATCGCGAGGACTATTTCGTTGGACGCGCGCGCTTCGAGCGACAAAACGCCCCGTTTCTATGCACAATCGTATTTATATTTCTTAGGCCGAGCTCGACCGCGCAAGATTTATCTCCGGCCAAGAAAAGGACGTTGATTTAAGATCACGGACTGTATTATAAAACGGCGCATGCTTTCTACCTTTACTGGCCCCCTTTTTTTTCTCCCCCTTCTATCTCTCTCCCCTCGTTTCGTGCATTAATTGATCCATGGTGATTTATAAACACGACCAGATAATTACGATCGAACGTAGCCGCCGCGGAATTTTATCGTAACCGTCGCGTTGTTTCAAAGGATCTATCTATCGTTTGTCGCCGTGAAGAATCTTTGTTAGCGATTTTTCAAACCAACAAGAACTGCTTTCACAACGTCAACCGCTTGCTTGATTTCAGCCGGTAAAGTTGCGCTTGCTCTTTTAAATCCGAACATTCCTTTTACCGTAAACCATCGATTCGATCAAATTTAATCTTAGTCGATGAAAAGGTTCGACAATGATTTTATTTTATCCTGTCAGTTGCGAAAATTAACTGTTCTTGCTTTTAAAGTAATTAAGAGGAGTAGTTGGAAAAAATACAAGGAAGAAATATATCGCGTTTTCCAATTTCTGCACGAGAAGCAATTTTAAAATTCAACGCGTTGCCAATCGATTCTGTATTATCGATGCCACCTTTGCGTATGAGCTTCATTAAAAAAAATCCCACCTCTTTGCATCAAATTTCCAATTGCCAAGAATTTCCCACTCGAAGTAAGATTGAAATATTAATTTGATACAAAAATATTACGATCCTGCAACATCTATAGACTTCGTAATATCCAGATTCTCTTGATGTCAATAATTTCACAGATACGAATGTAAGATCTCTTCATATTTCTGTCACGATACGTCCACGCAGACGCTAAATCATAAAATTCTCATCTTCTACAACGCACATTTTCTCGACCGAAGACCTTGGCTCGCAGTACACAGTCACCGCGCGATCTCACCCCCTGATCACTGTCGTGTCGAAGAATTTCGCAAAACTCGACTTGCAAATTCGCTTCGAAGCGGCAGCCAGCGGCGCATCGACCTCGTTCGATCGCGTCAATCTATCAAGACATTAGCCGGCGATTATTTTGTCCGATTACGTAGTCGGTCATTTATTCGCTGTCCACCGCTAATGGAAAACTATTCCGCCCCGCTTATTAACGATCGGAATGTCGTTAACAATAAGAAAAATTATCATCCACGGCAACGTGTTCTCCACGTATATACATGTATATGTAATGTACATAAGTGCATTAGTATATAGGCATTCAGACGCTCGACGGAATTGATATCGGTGCGAAATCATTACTGGCGCGCGCTGCATTGGCTGCAATTTGCGTAACGATAACAATCAGCTTTAAGTGGAACAATAGGCTGCCGTGACGGTAATTAGTGCCGCGTACTGTCTGGCGTGATGACAATTGCGCCAGCAGCGATGGTAAATAGTAACATTAATAACACTGGCCGATAGCGCGCAACCAACACCAGCGCTCACACAGCATCGCGTAGCTGTCGCGCGAACATAATGGACCGTTATTATTCTCTTCCGTTAAATATTTAAATTGAACGGGACGGCCGGTTGGATTCGATCGCGATCGTCAAGTGATTTTCAAAACGATCCCTCGCCGTTGTGTAATCGACGTTACCGTTCGGCGAACCGTGCTCCTCGCGTTTATCATCCCCTTCGACACGACGTTGAAACGCGATGGCTCATGCTTATCCTGACTGTTGAACGATAAAATAAAAATTCCAAGCGGTTAGATACTTTTTAGTTGATTTTTGGTTGAATAGATTGGCATTGGAAGTAACAATTTGCTTTTGGAGTAGAGTTTCTCGGTGTAGAGTTATAAGAAATTATTTATTATTTGGAATTACATATTTATCCGACATGGCTAAAAGTTATGAAAGTTTATTATACGTGATACTATTGATAACACAGTTGCAATTCTAGAAGTCAAAATGTTTGTTCAACTAAGTTATTATAAAAGGGAAAAAAATGCGGTAGACGTTGGTAGGTATCTAATGTAATGGAAATCTGGCGTAACTTAATGCAAATACAAAGAAAGTACACTTTAAAATCTTATGGATGTTGGAATCGAATTTAAATCGATGTTGTTTCAGTTTCAGGTCATGCAAGCGAAAACGGCCCACTTCAATACCAAATTTAAAGTTTCTACTTTCCGTTAAACCAGCAACGCTACTGACCAAAGGTATTGTTCCATTTATCTACTTTCATCCAACCATAATTTAAAAACATTTGGTATTATCTATACTACTGTTAACTTAAATTAGGTTGTGGTTAGTTAATTAGGGAAACTAATTCCCTGAATTCTATTCGCGCGTGATCATGGAAGCGAAGAAACCATAAGATCAGTTTATTCTAAAATTGCGAACAAGTAAATGAAAAAGCTTTTAAACAATCTCCCAACGGAACTATATTATCCCATCGCTAAATCAGCGACATTTTTCATTAAAAAGCATAGCGTTGAAAGAGTAAAGGGAATACGTGGCGGAAATCTGAAAAAATGATAAAGAACACCATGCAAATTTGTCTACATGAATTTCGCCAAAATCACATACTCGATGACTGTCACTTAAAATTTCGTTTCGTATTTCGCGTCACAAGATACAAACAACCTATCGTTTCTATATCACATCGGAAATAGAAAGATTTTCACCTCGAGAAAATTCAGAGCAGCACGTCGCGTCGTCTCGACGCGAAACGCCCGCGAGATCGTTTCGGGACGTCGATCGTGGACAAACGAGAAACGCCAGAAAGAAATAAAAAGAAAAAGAAAAAAAAAAGAGAAAAAATATCTTGGAAAATTTTTCTCGCGTTCCACGCGATGTAAGCCGGCCAGCCCGTGGACGGGCATTGAATATAGGGACAGAGACGAAACGTTCTCAAGGCGGCCCGACGACGCACGGTCGACCTTTATTGGAATATTTATGGCGGCTGGCTGTACGAGACGAATTTTTATCGATCCGTTCTGTTGCCGCACCGTCGATGCTAGCTTCGGCTCTCTCGATCTCTCGGCCGACGGAAATCGCGATATTTATTCATAAGCCTCGGTTAGAAGGCGCGCGCGGATCGCGCGCATAATAAAACCCGCGTATTGCTCGGCCGGCTGTCACTGCTTCTACCCATCGCGTTCACGTTGATTTGAAGAACGTCCGACGTCTTGCTCTGGTTCCTCGTCCCTTCTTCGTGTTTACCATCCGTTCTTCCTTATCTTTTTCCCATTTCGTCTGTTGCGGTTAACACAACTCAGGCATATGCCTCTAATCTTCCTCGACTATTCTTTAGTTTTTCTTTGTTTCATTTCGTTTTGTTTTGTTTTTTTTCTTTTTTTTTTTTTGGCTATGATAACTGGAATTGTTTATTACGCATGATAAGATTAGATTATTTTGTGACATTGTATTGAAAGGTTGACGGAATGGCAGCTGTGGAGGCACGATCGTAATCGGAAGAAACGTTGTGTGAAAGAATGAATATTTCAACGAAAAAACCGATTGAGTCGGTGTAGATATTATGGGTCGAAAATATTCTTTCGTGTGACTTGAATGGGTCGTTGCTTTAATATAGATAGGAAATTGAATTTTTGTTTGTCGCGTTTGGACTGCGCTGAACAAGAAAGTACTATACGCACGTGTTATGCCCCTTCAAAGCTATGAAACTTCTGCATACAATCTTTCAATCGTATTCAACATATAATTCGGAGGTTATTCACGTTTTTAATAATGCCGACACATAGGTACTCGCAGAACGACGATAATTATATATTATTCCAAATCTCTTTTTTTTTTTTTTTTGATGTGTATCTCGAATGAACAAATAATTGAAAGCCAAATAAATGGAACAGAATGACTCACGCATTCTGAATATTAACAAAAGGGCAAAATGAAAATTGTTACAATTGTCACAAACGTTAATGGACATTTGCGTAGTTTTTATTACGTTTCCTGTTCCCCCTTGTCCTTTACCAATTACTACACACACACACACGCAATAACTATTTATATCATAAAATCAATATAATATTCTGCGTCGATATTTTCAAGAAAACAATGTCGCTTCATTTCAGCAAAATTTAAAAATCGTAAATTATTAAAACACCCACACGTTAGGAATTTTTTCGCTACGATTATGTACTTTTTCATTTGCTATTGTCCAGAGAACACTTTCGCCGTATCGAATTATTTCGATGGTCTAGTAATTTCTTCTTAAAACGACGCGCGGTAATTTGAACCATCTACGACAAAATAGGCCTTCGTTGTTCGCCACCAATATGTTTTCCGGTGGCTCTGCCTCTTTCTTTCGCTGCTCCTTCGTTTCTTCCGCTCCTGGTTCGGAACTCACGGAGAACCGCCTACAAACTTATTACTCTGGCTCTCTCCGACGCTAGGTGTTATTAAAAATTAGGGAGTGGATTCTAGACACCGGTTGCAAGTCACCGGGGCTGAGTGACTGAGAGACGCGGCCCTGTAATTAAAAAATTACAGAGACGGCTGAGCCACCGGTTTGTTAGTTTTAACACGGCCCAAGGGAAGATGAGTGTGCGTTCCAGGGTGAAACGTGAGTTCCTTCGTTCATTCATGGCGCCACCAAATTAAGGAGTATTACGATCTTTCGTTTTATCTTTGCCTTACCTGCTTCCCTTTCGTTTGTCGTCCATTAAGAAACTATTACTTATTTCCGCTTCTCTCGATAGTATCTATTTTTCTATTCTTTTAGCCGCGTTTCACATGCCTTTGAAGTTCCGGTATAATAACTTTACGAAAGATCCAGTAGTTTTCTACATTGGTTGAATTTCAAGATTCCCTCGAAGTTCTTCATTCCGTTATGTAATACAGAATTTGTAACATTTGCCAATTCGTTTCGCGGAGATCTACGTTCTTTGATAATAATCATTTTTGTATTCAGAAACGTCGAGTTTAGTAAAAAATTAAAGAACTTAATTCCTTTCTTTATCACAATCTCATCTAATCGCTAAAGTGCACCGTTCGATCATTGAAGCGGATTGTTTGGAATATAGTACACAAATTCCGGCAAAACGTTCTCTCGCATCTTCCAAATTTATCCAAACGAATGACGAACCTAACAAAAAGCGTTATACACTCGCTTTTCCTCCTGGTGACAAATGATATCATTTCTCCATTTCCGCTGCAAAATATGCTACAATATCTATAATATAACAGCACCGGAAAATAACATCTTTCATGTTCAACCTCCGAGCGAACGGTGCATTAAGTAGCAGGATTAAGCAGCCGTTTTCATCCTCGTGCGACATCAAATCGTGTTTCCACTAGCCTCGTTGCCAGACTAAACGCGGCGTTAAATATCCATCCGCTTCTCACTCTTAGCACACCAATTCGTCATCAATCAACGCACAGATCCTGCGAGCCACTCCACAGAAATGCGACTCGTGTCCCCTATAAAGCCGGATTCACACGTTTGATATCGAATTACCGCTTGTAAATGGTATTATTAATTAATTTTAAACATCGATTAAATATTTATATTTTTATGAACATAGAAATAAAGAAATGAAACTTAAACAGAAATTTCTTTCATCCGCTATACGTCGTAGAAGATGTTATATTTTGTACGCGTTCTATAATTTTGCATGTTACATGCACTTGGCGAATAATTTGTGTTTTTAAATTTCCCCTAAATCGAAATGATAAAAATAGACGATAAAAGTATAGACGCGCGATCTATCGATGATTATTTCTATGGAATCGATAGAATTTAAATCGAGATTATTTGTAAGACCTGTCGAAAAATATTAAAATTAAATATTTTTACGAATCTATCTCAATTGAACTTAAAATTTTTACCACCTGATTTAATAATTTGTCTTGATAATTTCTTGTCAACTGACGAATATTCGATACTTCTGAAATGTCACTTGAATCCGACTGAACAGAAATACGGTTGAAACTAAAGCAAAATAATACGCGAAGTGGAAAAGAAACGCAGCGGGTGAGGGAAGAGAAAAGAAATGGGGACGAACAAAAGAGGTGCAGAAAGAAACTCCCACACGCGTAGCGTCCTCGCGGCCGAGAAGAAAGGGAAGAAACTCGCAGGTAGACCTTCTGCCAATCCCTTCGTCTTATCCACGATACTTTAATATCGGATATGGCAATAAATTACGTATCGACGTAAAAGCGGCTTCTCTGGCCCCGTCCTCTGGCAGCACGGCACGAAAACCTCTTCCTCTTGTGCCCTCCTGTGTCCCAGTCCTCGAACGTGCTTTCTTCTCCTTCCTCTCTCTCTCTCTCTCTCTTTCTCTCCATTCCATTCTCTCCTGTTCTGTTTTCCACCCCCTCCTCTCACGTTCTATCTCGTTCTATCTCGATGTACACGTGAACAGACGGGGTAATATAATCACACTTAATGACACTCGATACGAACATGTAACATCGGCATTGCACGAGATACCGGGACGATAAGGGACGTGTTTTTCGGGACACAAGGCGCTCGTAAGTCCCGGCGTTACATAGGGACCGGGACACCGCGCCGGTTCTGCACTGTATTTATGCATTGCGCGGTGGCTAATCTGGCCGGGCTTGAACCGTCGTTTAATTTAAAGTTCGCCCGGCATTCGTAATATTTAGTGCTCGAGGATATCGTTCGACAACCAGACAGACACCACAAGTCGTTCTTGACCTGTGGAATTTGCGACTGGCTCTGAGAGAGGCGCTGGAGGCTTTTGAGCTCGTACGGGCGCTATGTTGAGAGTGATTGGTCGGTGGAAAGGGTTGCGAGTTCTAGTTAAATAATTTTATATCGTTACCCGGATGTTCAGATGGGATTTAGAAATGATCTTTATGTGAAGCTTAGCTATTTGAAATAAATTAGTCTTATTATAAAATTGTACCAATCATTTGTTATCTTCGTCAATAATATTTCGATAGTTTGGAAAATGCTGTATAAAAAGAACGATGTCTATCTAACTGGCCTATCTGCCTTATATCTTTCTCAAGGAATGTCTATCCTGAAACGAATTGTGAACACCGAATGATGAAATTCATCTGGTAAGTTTAAAACCGATCAAATAACAATATGACCTAATTACTTCATACTATATATAAACACCGAGACATTAATTTACTGTCTCTTACATAAAAATTTCACAAGTGTAAACGCTATAGTTTAACAAGGATAGAGAGGAAATACTATAAACGTCGTCTTAAAAATGTACAAAAAATAAAAGATACGTTATCTGAAATAGATTTGAGATTGAACGCAATACACGTTACATTTTAGCTGACAAAATTCATCAAATACGCTGTATGAACAAAAGTTCGCAAATCACTAAAAAGCATTCGCCACATAAATCTCAATTCACTCCTTTGATTAATTTCGATTAATCATTGAAATTTCCTCCCTTCAGATACAAATATACCAATTTTACCGTCGCTATCGCGATCCACCCACACCGAACCGCCATCTAAATCAACGTACAAAGACGCGGCATGCGGATAGTTATGTGCAAAGCAGAAATACACACGATTCTCTATATTAGCATTTAGTAATTACCTTATCGAGTTGATCGGCCTGTAGTACAGCGTATCGAGCTTGTATCTCCGTTACGTCCTTCGCGCCTTCGTGGCACGCGAGCGATTATCGATGCACCGCTACGTTCATCACGAACGTTTCTGGCTCGGAGAATCACCGTCTACATGCCTCTTCTTCTTCCCCTTACCTCGCGCTCCTTCTCCCATTCGAACGAAATTTCTCCATTATTAAATGGAACGTTCACCTTATCGATCAATCTCTCCTTACTACGTACCATAAGTTTTCTCTTTTCTTTTCCGTTCTGCCGTTTTGTTTTTCGTCTGGATTTCTTGCACGTCTATGGTTATGTCTAGTTGGACACGTGTATACTTGCCGGATGAAATGTAGCGAGACGCTGGAAGCACGCTTGGATATAAGTGGCGGTACCTTTGACGATATGAACGATAGGATGTGAGGTTTTCGTTATATTTTGCTGGATTAGATTAAATTTTGTCTCGTGCAAATTGGATAAACTGGTGCTACTTGAGGAATACACGGAAGGATTGAATTCTTCAGTATGCAAGAAATTCGCTGTATTTTTGTTGTAATTCTTCCTTTGATGTGGAAAAACAAGTATAATACGTACATGTTCCATAAAAGTATTATTTGAACAAATTTCATGTTGTTTAGAACCTATAAATTTAGATTGTTTTCGATAGATTCACAGTTATGCTTTATGCGTGCAGAAATACGATTCGATCGGAATTGAAATTTATTCCAAATTTAGTAGACAGATTATTGTCTTAAATACATTCCGAGTTTGCGCTATACAAATAAGAAGATACATAAATAATTTATTTTTCTAGCTAGACTTTTCAAAGCACTATTTCGTAGTTTTGTGGAAAATATATTTTCCTACGTCCGAAATATCTTTTGAACCTATTGCGCGTATAATGTGAACATAACGGACTCAAATCATTGGGTTGTATCGCAACTTATAGTCGTAACTTTTATGTGTAGTCACGAAGGACGCTCTTTTAAATCACTTTCTCTTTGGTCTCGATCTGATCGTATTCGAAGCGCCTTCGAACATCGTCTCCCTTTCTACTTCCTCTCTATCCTCTCTGATCCTATTTTTTCAGCTTCCTCTTCTTTCGCCAGAACCACGTGAGATTCTAAATTAGAAGTAAATCCGGTATCATTAACGAGAACATAGAAACAAAACGTTTCTCTTTTCTGTTTTCCTCTGCACCCATCTTTGCTTTTCCTGAAGTAATTCCATTTTACTGCATCGCTTACCTGCCAGCTAAACATCCGCAGACCGTTCCGGAACCACACGATCGAAACTTCACGCCTCTAGCTGGCCATCGTAATCGGCTCGCAGAAATTTACTACGGTCTCAAAGCTAGAGCTCTTTCGGTCAGTTTTGTTCCCTAACCCTTATCTATGTTCCTCTGTTTAGATTGATAAATAATATAGATTTAAGAAATCTTGAATGAAATGTTTGAAAAGTATTTGGTAATACTTAAGCTTTGGGTTTCATGCAGTAGAAGAAAGATGAATGACATTTTTCCGTTTTAATCGGATAGACATAGAATAAAGTGGTTTGGAAAAGTGATTAGTAGAATATTCGTAATTTTCCACGGTTAACTAGATCTTCATTCAGAACTTAACTAATCGCTTAACTTGAGTTGAATTCATAGCATTTAGTTCAATTATTTTTCTACACCTTTCGTTGTCTTTTGCTTTTCTTTTATTTTCCTTTCTTTTTTGTTTTTTTTTGCTTGTGACTGATTACTTGTTTGTATACAAACCATTCGATCCATCGTATAAAAAAAGTTCATGCATTCTCGCGAAGATTTGAGAAAAGAAACGCTCAAAGACCAACGTATCGAAGTTTCAGCTACGTATCGTGACACATGGGGACCAGTGACGTCACCGGGCTTTCGTTTTATCACAGCTTACGAACGGGGACTTGCGGAAGGTCAGGGCTATTCTGCCGACCCCGAAACGATTTCATCGTGTGTATGTGCCGTGACCACGCATGGCCGTGGCAAGAATCGCTGTCGACTATGTTGGAGATGCGCGTATATACGTAACCACACACAGACACACATATATACATACAAGTATGCACACACATCGGCCCCGTGCACACGTGAGTAATCGTATCGCGTGTGTGCAAACGTGTACACGGTCGGTATATGTGATGTGCACCTAAGCACATAAGTATAGCCATAACCGGCAACTTCGTGAATGGAGGAGCGACGGACGATCAATGCCCCCTTACGTTTATCTACCGCTTTTATGTGCGTTTCACTGGCCACCGCGTCGTGCAGTCAGCTCCACGTTTCTGAACACGTATCCGTGGCCATTGATGTGACCACCAAATCGCCACGCAAAACCAACGCGTTCCTGATCTAGTTTTGATCACGAGAGATCGACGGTTCGTAACGTCTCTTCTTGTAGAAAGAAATCGACGTTGCGTGGTGTGAGTCAAGAGAACGACATCGGCGTGTGTTTGAAAAATTAAATTATTAGATGCAAGAGTGAGAATGAAAATCTTCGTTGAGGATTATTGCCGACTTTATTAATTATATTTTGAAGACTTCGTTTGTGTCGATGGCACTCTAGATTTCATTCTCTCGCGAATATTTAGAAAATTACTATAATTAAATACAGCGGAAGATGATAAAGGGGATAAGACTGCCCATAAAGCAGTGTCTGGTTTTAATTACTATAATAAAGTGAATTACGTATTATTTAGTTATTACAATTAAGTATCAAGTTAAAGTAACAATTAAGCAGGCAATCTTGATAATGTATCATTCGAATATGAGAAAATTGAAAGCGTACTATCTTTGTACTAATTTTAAATCTTTGACAAGTATCTCGAATATATCAAACTTGATATAATGAGAGAAAGGGAAGAAAACGGTCGTCTCTGCGACGTTGCGAGAAACAATTCTCATCCCCTGATCGAAGTCTTCAACCCCCTTTAACCGAAAAAGAGATACAAACCCGTCTTTACCCGTTCTTCGTTCCCTCTTCTTTTGTCCCGTCACACATGCACGCACGACGGTGGCCACCTCGCGAGCTGGCCGCAGAAATGCAAATAGCGAATTGTTCGCGGACCGCTCGCTTTCAATGTCCGCGCTCGAGGTGTTATTCTTGTCCGTGAATTACCCTCGAACGCCTCGCACGGATACTCCTCGAATTTGCATACCGACCGTGAAACTGGAAATCATTCCACTGCACGCCGGCTCGTATTCCCGATGTCTGTCATTAGCCTCGTAAAGATCACTGAAAAGAATCGACTTTCGTGTTTGAAAAGCAAGATCGGTAACATTAGTTGTTATTCAGGTTCGATCTCTCGTTTTAATTTCAACGATTACACCCTTTGTCGACTTTTTAACGTAGAAGAATCAGATTTTTTCCCGCCAACTCGGGCAATTCGGGATTTCAAAGTAATTATAAACCTTAGATGCAAATCTGTTGGAGGGAAAAATTGCACTATTTTAGGAGATACGTAAAATCAATTTTTCAAAATCTTCTTTTCACGGTCATTAAGCTTATTGAAGTTTCTTAAATGGCATCGTGTATTTTTAATTTCATTGTGTTGTAATTAATCTCCTACTGACAAGACAAATTCATTAATCTAATGAATATATTATAAGATCTAAGTAAAATATACTCGATTAATAATATATACTTAGAAAATTTCGATGTGAAATTCTCAGTACTTAGGTACTAAAATAATTGAATTTTATCGTATTCTTTCTTCGGTATGTAATTTATGATAAAATGAAACGTATCGTAAATCATATATAACTAAGCGTTTTGTCGCCCCACAAAACTTTTGAGTGAAAAATACGCCTAAATATCTAGTACCTTAGAACAATAAGTGCCTGAAGTTAAATAACGTCTCTAATGACTCCCCTCCCTTAAATTCCAAACGAACAAAACTCGTTGAGATTAAGCAACAATTAAGAAAACTACATTTCCCAGCGGTAACGATTTGTTGATTTAATTGATCCCACTCAGACATCCGATGGAAGGCAAACTTTCACCTGTCAACGGAGCTCGTACCTTGTTTGGCAAACAATTTTACGAGAGATACGTTTCGACGGTGCGAGTAATAGACACGTCGCCGTTTCTTTTTTATTCGTCGCTTCTCGCACCACAGCCTTACGGAGAATAAAAGAAGGGGTAAAAGTCCGATCAGGTGTACGACGATTTAATGCCACGACGTGCATCGAGCGTAAGATAATAATGGTTCGAAGGAACGTGTACGTATAGTTAGACCGGCGCTCGGTGTAATCCTGTTTACAGATCGAACACATAAACTATAATAGTGCACGATCAGCCGCGTGTTCAGCTGTGCACGTCCACGGATTTCATAAAGAGGAGATATTAAACGCGGTATAGTAGCTTCCATGACAAGCGAGATCGTAAAATCGACCAAGTGTCGAAATTTGCATGTTCCAGCGTTCGGATGAATCAAAAAAGGCCACGGGGAGAACATAAGAATTTAATATCTCGGCAGTTGGACGAATTTTTATATGTCTTATCCGTATTCTTGCTTGTTAAAATTTATTTTTTTAACTTTATCGTTACACGTCATCCACTCATCGTGCATAAATTTTGGTTTCTTAATTCTTGTTCGATTAAATTGTCGCAAGTGATTGAAAAATTATATAGGACGTTGCAGTGAATACCCGGGTATCGAAAAAGATTGAACACTTTTCATTTTGAACAGAATTATCTGAAATATTTCTTTAACTTGTTATTTCCTTGATCGAATTATTTCGAAATTTTCCTCTAGTCTCTAATGGTTTAATTTCAAACGTAGAGCGCACTATGAAACATAAAAGATTTTTGACGTTCAATCAAGCTTTGACAAAATCAAAAGTCTGAAGGAACGCTTTTCGGTATTAAAACAAAAGCGTGTACACGATCAATTAGAATCGTCGTTGTAATCCAACACTTCCCAGACTAATATGCCTCGACAACACTGCCTTTGTTCCCCCGTTCAAACTTTCACAAAAGATATCCAAAATCCCACATTACCTGCATCTGATCCTTACCACCAATAATCTTGAAAAAATTCGAAAAAAAAAAAAATTGGGCCAGATAGCTCGTGATCTGGTCTCTACTTTCTCGGAAACGGTTCATACTGTCCAACTTGCAGTTCGACGAGCCGTTGAAACGTGTTAGTTCCACTCGGGGATGCAAAGGTCGGACCTAATCGGTGCGGGACTAATCGACGTTAATTGTGGATGAAACACTATAAACAAAGGTAATAAATAACGCGAGAGGACGCGTAGTGACCATGAAACGCATGGCAGGTACCCCTATATTCAAGTCTGCCTAACGGTTACAAGAGAATTAGGATTACACGCCTGCGAATAATGACACTGTATAAAGTATCTCCCTGCGTACGACGGGGCACCATTTCTAGACTATTCGTAATCGGACAATGGTCAACCGATGGCGGGTGGTTCATTGTTATTACAGTTTTACCGACGATTCTCGAGCGATCACGGTCATCCATGACAAAGCAGGTGTTACGCGTTCTTCTTCTAACATCCTATTGGGGGTCGTCGAATAACGAAGGGTCCTCGTTTCTCTACGCTTTGTGCCTGGTCGTTGCGTGTTTCTTTCCGCTTTCCTGGTCCCGGTACGGTCGTCGAGCTGACCAGTGTCATTCGACGATGAGCCTCACGGTTAACAGGTTGCTGGAACCTGTCTACGTAACCTTGATCCTCGAATTTCTCTCTTGGCACTGCGATTCGAAAACACGATTGTTCCTTGATATCGTATCGATTCGAGATAGAGGGTTGTTTAGCGAGAAAGGGAATTTGGTATTAACACCGAATACAGAACGGTCAAGCGGTAGGTGTCTTCGTAGATTTATATTTATGGTTTATTTCTCTCATAACGTCTCTGCTAATTTTTGTAATCGACGCTTCTTATGATTTTCAATGAAAGTCGCGTTACATAATACGATACAGATGTGGCGATTTTTATCGAATCAAAGGAACGAGATTACAAGTAATTTCAAAGATAAGAAAATATCAAAATAACACCTCTTCTTCATAAAAAGCCTACTAATCGTATCGACTAGAACTAGTTTTCTGACTTATGATTGATTGGTACAGAGACTGTTATCGCTTAAATGGAATTACTCGCTTAATATTTTATCAACCTGCATGAAAACAAGAGTAAAATAATCGCTTCTGCTTCTCCAAAGTAATATCACGTATCGGAGAATATACATGAAACATATTTTGATTTTATAGAAAAATGCATCGCATCGTATCCAATCGATGATCCTTACGATGCAAGAACGATCTCATCAAATCCTCCAACTTGACGATCCAATCATCCATAGTCCTGTTGTTTCTATCCGTTAGCGTGATCTTCGCTCGGAGAGTAACGCTCTCTACGTCCTCTCTCCCCTTTCTTCTTGTTCCCTTCCGCCGGCATGGTAATCGCGGGTCGAACAGTTCCCGGTTCCCATAGTTTCGTGCTTAGATAGTTTTTCGGCCGATGCGGTTAGTCATTAAGTCTTGGCGTAAACGCACCATTCGAGGACGTCCCGGCACTCCGATCGTCTGACGGCGTCCTTTTTCTTCTTCTCCGATTGCTGAGCAGAGGAAAGAGGGACACGCCGAGCACTCTCTAATTGCGACTAATTTCGTTAATTACCGTAGAAGCAGCGCGCGGCAAGCCACTAATTCGGGGGTCCTACATTGTGTCTAGACTTTAAACTACATTCGCGTATCCTGCCGGCTGCTCGACGCCGATCCCCTCATTCCTTTCATCCTCCTTTCCGTTTCTATCTCCTTCAATTATCCTCCGCTACTTCTCAACGTCCCCTTCCATATTTGTCTCACGGTTTTTCTTCCTTCTACTAGGATACAATAAAATAGGATTATTCGAGTCACCTAAGCTTCCGCATCTTACAATTCGATCTTGAACTTTGTACACGATAATAAGACTCGTTGCGTATTATGAAA
Organism: Bombus haemorrhoidalis; assembly: GCA_014825975.1. NCBI lineage: Eukaryota > Metazoa > Arthropoda > Insecta > Hymenoptera > Apidae > Bombus > Bombus haemorrhoidalis. Next base: position 4,891,941 of record CM026171.1, read on the forward strand.
CATCATTAGTGTGTAATATACCTAATCGCGTGTACTTCTCCAATACGTATTAACCAAAGAGTAAGAAAATGTCGTGCGGTTTAGATCCAGCAAGAAAAGATATCAAATATGAGAAAATGATTGGAATAACCTTATGGTAAGATTATTTGATTCAGCGAGAAGGTATTACGTTAATAAGTAACGAATATACACACGTTACTGAATTATAAGAGTCACAATAAAGAACGTTAATGTTTATTAACAATTAATGGTTATTAAGAATATTAACTATCCTTATAGCAAGTTATATTTTCGCGGAAAACTATAGTTTTAGAATTGTCAATATACGAGATATATTTCACCTTTTATCGGTAGTTTTATAATTAATCTATCATCATACGTTTGCACGATTTGACTATGTACGATGAATTTCTTATAACGCGGAACACTACCTTATGAAAAATAACACTGAACTATCTTATAGCATTATGATTGTCAGCCGTTTGGAAATGCGTATAATTTTTCAAAAGATTTAACTTCCGATGTTTCCCAACGAGGAAAGTTGTTTGCAATAGGTATTTTTGTAGTTGGGTGTGTGGATGAGGAGGCTGTGAGAGGAGAGGAAAGAGAAAGCGCGAACAACGAGTTATGGCATCCTGGAAATGAACTTGTCGGTTCGCTCTGATTCTTATTGGAATTCTACTCCCCGCGTGGCTATTATTTTCTTCGAATTGACTTTTACCCGATGATGGAGGAAACGGAAAACGGAAATTGGTAAATGTGTTTTGCGAGCGATGCTAATTGAAGTTGGATAAACATACAATGGATTTGTTAACTTAGAATGCTTCTAACGATATTCCAATACATTCGATAAATTTCAAATCAGTTTTAACTTATTAAGCATTTAATTGAGCAGTCGGTTTTATAGCAACGAATTTAAACTAAAAACACCGATCGCGATAACGCAATGTTAATTACGATTAATCACTTGGTACGCGTAAAAGCGTACGCGTATGTAAATATCTAACGTAAAATACACCACCTGAATTTGTTTATATAGTAAACGCCATAAGAATATACGAGGCCCAAAGACTTCAAACAATACCACGATCATCGCATTTAAACTAACCATTATAGAAGTCCTAACAACCCCGCATTACCTTCATCATTGCTCGCTATTGTTCTATCAAAAAGATACGAATCGTAAGGTAAATAATCTTACGAAATCTTCAGCTCGATTCTTTGGTAGATCTAACGAGAAACTTAAAAACAACCGCTAGTTACTTATCTCATGATGGTTTTTCATGGAGCAGCGCACCAGCAACGACACAATCGAACGAACAGGTAGATGGAAAAGAAGGAAGATTTTCGTAAGAGGAATGAAAGGCTTACGGGGGAAAGAGAGGGCCAATGGGTGGCCCGAGGACGAAAAAACATTCTGGCTGGTCCTAGACAAAGAGATGAAATCTTTCTATGTTCGCAGTTCTCAGCTACGAGAACGTAAGAAAAATATTTTGCTTTGAATACCGATGGCTAACACCTGCTGGTATCGAACAATTCTATCAGCAGGTCCGGCGGCTACCTGACACACACAATCAAGGCGACTCTTTTGCCGAAATTCTCTTCTCTTTTTTCTTCTCGTTTCCTTGCTTCCTCTTGTTGGTTGTAGACCGTCGTTTCTTGAAACATCAGGATCATCTTCATAACCGTGGACACGTAGATTCGGAGAAGCAACGGAGACAATAGAGCGGACCATGCTGCGCGATTCTCTACCGTTGCTCGATTGTTGTTCGGATTTATCACAGATTTAACAGTGAAAAAGGTTTCTCGGACTCGAGCGAGGTGTTTCTCGGCGTTTGATGCGTGCGGTGGAAGAGTGATTGAGCGAGAAGCTAATTCTGATACTAATTAATCTGTCATCGCGTGTTATTTTAACATCGTTCGTGATGTTTAGGGATTTGATAAAGAGAAATTAGTACGTGACGTATCTTGTTGACGTTTATATCGATCTTTTCTTGCGGCGTAAATTAACGCTCCTTTACTCCGTTATATCAACTGTAGAATATTGTACTCTGGTTTGATAGAAAATTCTTTTAAAGAAGCGGTGATTTTTTTTATTAACGAAGAAGATACTTTGAAAATTGCAATTATCGCCCTTACGTAATGTGCTAGCTATCGCGACCATAGAACCATAAAAATTCAAATGGTACGAGAACTATCCCACGATACTATAATCGTAAATACCTTCTTTACTAAACATTCTATTCACTCTGCGCCTAAGTAAAGCCGAAGCAAAAACCACACTAATCCGCCTGAACAATCAAGAATTCTTGGGTCACGAACAACGCAGCCTCGATGAAACCTTCGAAACAACCTATTCGCGAAAGAGTCTCGCGAATTCTTCGCGTTCGTATTCCCACAAGCCCATTAAATTCTCACGTAATTCGTCACCCGTGTAACCAGCTGCATTATTTAACGAAACCGCGCACGAATCGGTGGCATTCGGACTTCGAACGGTTTCACCGGGACAAAACCTGACCTCACCCTCGCTCGGTGAACGCGAACTCGTCAGAAAATTACGTGGTCTCACGCGCGTGCACACGATTCGGAGGGTCGTCCCTGGTTGCGTGTGCATCGAGCACGTACGGGAGGGGTGGAGACAGCAACCCTCTCGAGGAAGGACGTTCTCTCGTCGACTCGTGAGACGCACGCAACGTGGCCTGTTGCCAGGTGAACGGTTCCTCGGGGCGAATCCTGGACGCAAAAGGGGTGAAGAATAGGATGAATATAGAGGGAAGAACGAGAGAGAAAAGAAAAATGTCGTTGGTGAGACGAGGAGCACGCGCTGGCCAGTGGGCTGCGCAACTTTTCAACCGGAAGGAAACCGGACTGACCAGACTGCCGGGCGCCGTGAGTTTCACCCTCCTTTTGGTCGACGAACGCGAGCCACCGACCTTCTTACCGATTCGTACACGTTACCCAGCTTAACCGACGAATAAGGATCGCCATCGTGTATTATGCTTGAAATCATAAATCTCGTCAAACTGGTCGATTCCGCGACCGTTTTCCTAGCCGCGCAAGGGGTCGGTAAATAAAGAAGGGGTTCGAGTTGCGTCGGACTTTTGTCTCAAATTAGTTGCTTTGTATTCTTGTACTGACTGATCGGACGTTTCTTCTCTCTGCGTCGTCTATTGGGTTTGGTGTTTGATTCGAAGTTGTTTTAAAGAAATGGCAATTGTAGAAGTCGAATAAACGCGAAGAACGCGGTCGGTATTGATAATATTCCGATAATCTTCTCCAGATTTTCGGCAATTTTTCGTTGATGTCGTTCTCGTTAACGAGTTTGAAGGTCTTTCTTTCTCGATTTTCTTATTTCTCGTAGATATAATTCTCATATACCTGCGTATTTACATCTATATTTGTGTCCACACTTAACTTTCTCTATATCGTTAGAGAGTTATCAGGCACACGTTTGTTCTTTCTTTACATTGATAGCCAAGAACAGGAAAAAGGATTTGTAGGTACCCGAATCAAACTAGCAAAAATCCACACAGAGACTATCGTTCACGCATGCCACCGTAAAACACACGACCCTGGAAAAGTCAAGTTCACGAGCAAGGAAGATTGCCAAGAACCGAGGCGAGCACAGCGTCGAATCGAAATCAAAGCCGGACTAGCGCGTTCTCTTCGTTCGTTGCTAGCTTTTACTGCCCGCAGAAATTTCCATAGGATTTAACCGGTGGCCGCGCGAACAGTTTCGCGTCGAGAGATTCTCTTTCGAATCGTTCGGATAGTTGTCGAGTAAAACGATAGTAATTCGATTTTACGGCCAGAACGGAGCGGAATCGTTTCGGGTTCCCAAGCGGCCGCGGCGTTTTTTTCGCGCGGAGCGTTTCCCACCGGCAGAAAGCGGATCGTCGGCTACCGTGTCGCTGTTTTAACTCTTTGTAATATTTCTCATAGTTCGGGCCACGGTCAGCAGCTCACGGTGAGCGCCTCAGCGACGACGTGGAATGCGTGGAGCTGGCCGCATACCGAAGTATCGCGGTACGTTTTGACGACCCCATAAAACCACGCGGACGGAAGAACCACCGCTCGACGCACGCCCCGATCCTTTGTATTTTTTGAGCGTCCTGATTTCTCTCTTTCCTGTGTCCTCCGTTCGTTGTCTCAGAGATGACGGATCGAAGGAAAGTGTTACGCTTCATATGCAATCTCTGATACCAGAGTAACAGGTATGATTAACCTCTACGTAGGTAACCAAAATTCCATGGTTGCAGGTGTACAAGGAAATCCGAAGCTTTAATACGTAGAACTTTTGTATAAATTTCGACGTAAAGATATTTAAAAAATGATGATCCTGCGGAAGAAATTTTGTGATGTTTCTATTGGAAATCGAAAAATTCGTAGAAGTATTAGTAAATTCGTATAAAGTTACAGGAACATAGGATTAGGAAGGGATCATCGCGCTACCATGTAGATATATTTTCCGCACCTCGGCGTTTACACACCAGGTGCCGTACGAAAACTACTCGACCATCGGAGTCGACGCATCCAATCATGATAAATTTTTGTAATACGATAAAGAAAATGTAATTGTTATATATGGATCTAGTATTCGGATATAAAGAAATTATATCTATCTATGGATGAGTTCTGTTCGAGGAACCTTGGTCACTCTTGACGAGCGAGAAGAGAATTAGATTTAATTACTTGGCGTTGGAAGTGATTTTAGAAAGGTATAAAGAGCAAACGATCTATGGCGAAGTCCGAGTGAAACGTTGGAGAGATCGTGTGGGATGATAGCAGAGATTGGAATACTTCGAGGCTTTAAAGGTGGTTTATTATATCGTATATTTTATCGAGCTGGAATACAGAAGGAGGTTGGGTCTCTTTATGCGGGAAATGTGCCGGAAATTAAACTTTGGAGGGAAGAAAGTGTTTAGAATATGGAAAAAGGAGAAAGCTACGAGGAGAATCTCGGATTTGGATGAATTTTTCATAATGATAGGTCGAGAAAACTAAAATAAAAGAAACATAAAGAGTATAGCGTTTTTATAACTTGACGAAAGTACAAGATATCGTCACGGTTAATTTAATAACGACATCTGTATCGATATAATGTGTACGTTATTCTTCCAAATCTAACTTCTTTCTCCCTGTTATATTATGAATTCCGTTATTACAAACAGTACAAAATTATTAAACAGTACAAAATTGGGGAAAAGTTAAGAGAACTCCAAAATTAATTTCCTCCTAAAGTGTCTTCTAACACTTTTTATTCGAATGAAAAATAGAGCGACCAAATTAATCGCACTTCTTCGTTCATCGTTACAAACCCCTTCGCAAGCAAACCTTCCCTCCTTTCCGAACTTTTACATCTTTTTACAACTTTTAAATCACAACGCGAACAAGAACATCACGACCCTACAATTTTTATCGCGGCTCTTTATTTTGCCACCTTCAAAAGAATCCATCCAGGATTCATAGAGAACAACGGATTCCCGAACGTCACTAACGGGCGTGTACTGTTACAAAAACGAAAAAAAATAAAAAAATAAAAAATAAAAGAAAAGAAACGGGAGGTGGCACACATCCTTGCACGAAGGAAAAGTGATTCACCGGAACGAAAGAAGGAATCGGTTTAAAGTCACTTTACGAGTTTCTCTTTGCTAGAGACGAGACACCTGGCCATCCGCGGCATCGGAATCCTGAAAGTGCAGTAAAACTGACTGAAGACAGAGCCCGGGACAAGGGGGTCCCTTTTTAAACGAACACTGCGTTCTCCCTCTCGGTCCATCCATTCACAGATATCCTCTCCTGTCCCGTACTCTTTACGTTTTGCCCCTTAAACGGCCGGTTCAACCCTCTTCGAACGCAACCGCTTGCTTTCCACCGGTCAGTCCGAGACTTCCAGCGTAAATGTTTTGATAAAATTATCAGCAGCAGGTTCTTTTCAATTGTGTAGTGGATTCTTGAGACGCGAACGCTTTTCAAAGTGGAATTAATTTCGATGTATAATATTCTAATAAGGAGACGAACTCTTTTTCCTATTTTGAAAGGATATTTTCGACGAACTTGCTTCTTACTTTTTCATTCTTTTCCTTACTACAAGTTTGTTTCTTCCACATAGACTCTAGAATCTGATGGAATTCGAAGAAATCTAAGTAGAAATTTGACTAGATTTTATAGCACGACAATGGACATTTCTCTAATTCATATGATAATGTATTTTACGATACCTACACAACGATACCTAAACAATACCTGTTTGACGTACTTCAGTTAATATCTTTCAATAGGAATTATTTCATTATCCAATGTTTAACGAGTGAAATAAATCTTTACGCGATACGGTGGCAAACAGAGTGCGTAAAATAGTTACGATACGTCGTTTAATTGGCAAAAGAAAGGACTGCTTGCTTTTTTAATCAGAACCCGATCCGAAACAAGACGTTGCAATTAGCCTTGGCTCTAACAAGTCGATTAGCGGACGGTCTTGAAACAAGACGATCGTGGAAACTTCTATGACGCCTAGACCATTTATCTTCGTCTCGTCCTTTAACAAGAACGAACAAATCGAGCTAATTAGAGGCCAAAGAGAGTCGTGAGGTTCTAAGAGGCATCGACAGTCGTCCCTGACGGAAAACGAATTTACGCGCAAATTAACGGGCAAACGTTTCGAAAGCATGAAATCCCCTAAGCTAGTGATCAGTCACCGGTAACACCAACTCCTACCCACTTTCGTAGTGCCTGTGTTAATAAGTGTTAATACACGGTATCATTACAAATAGGTGAAGCACGGCGTAACAGCGAGGAAAACATTGACATTTTTCATGATCGTCTCTAATGAAGCGCTTAAGTCGAAGGAACGGAACGATGAGTCTTCCATCGTGCTATAAAAGGACAGCTTCTTGTAGCTGGCTAAATGCCTCACAGAAACTCGTCATCCTCATTCAGAAACCCGATGGAAATCGCATTCTTGCGTTTTCTAGTTATCTTTCGCGGGAATAATCGCTGGTAGTCGACGCAGCGAGGACACCAGTACCAAGCACAATGGCGGTTGTCGTCGTTTTGCGCGAGAGGAAATACCGGTACCTACCTCGCTGTGCTTCGTACTAAACTTTTCAATTCATTCTGCGTAGAGACTTTTATAACGTTTGGACTTACGTAGACGACGAATAAATCGCACGTTTATACGAATTTGTCAATTCTCCATTGGAGGGCGTAAACATCGTGAAAATGTAATTTCCACCGGATTGGAGGATTCTCAAATATCCATCGTTACGCCGAACGGGTGATAAAGAGATGCGTGGTGAAACGGAGACGGACCCTCGTCCCCGTTAACGAGACGCGACGAGTCACCGAAAACGCACTTGCTTCTCCGCTCGACACTCGTCCAAATTGATCCGGGCTGGACGGTCGGCGACGCGAGTCACAATTTAACAGGTTCTCCTGAAAAGGAGGAAATCATGCACAGACACACCGATAAACTCTCACACAGGGACCGGGCGGGCTGGTCGAAAAAAGGAAGGAGAACGAAAGTACACAACGAAGACGTCTACCGGCGTCTCCTGCCGTCGGAAATCCTGGATCTTCGATCGAGTCGGGCAGACGATACGTCCGGACGAGCGAGCGAGCGAAGAGGGAGAGCGAGAGAGGAGGCAGAAGAGAGCCTACCCCTCGGAGAGGAAAGTTTACCGGAAAGATATCCGGGAAGTTGCAAGGCAGGAGCAGCGACTCGCGTCTCTACCCCCACCCGGTGTTCCCGGTGTCTCAGCAGAGTCGTTCGCGGCTTCTGCGCTGTCGCGGCAGCGCTGTCTTTGGCCGGCCGCAACCACGCTGAGTAGTAGGGGTAGAGACTCGGGTCGCGGTGGGAGAACAGCTCGGCAAGCTCCCCCACCAGGTAACGTCAACGCAGCATCCAGGGTCGGCGAGGCCACGCCCCGTCGCAGCGTAAGACCACGCCCAGGTTCCCCCACTGTCACGGCGGCGCAGCTGCTACGGTGCTTGAGGCGTAGAGGGGCGCGCGAGCGCGGCTTGGTGTGGTGGTGAGACGAACGGTGGGGATAGTCGGGACACGGAGCACACTCGGCCGTCCCGGTGTCATGGAGGGGTGGAAGCGGCCGGCCGCGGAGGGGCGGGGAAGCGAGCAGTTCGGCAGCGCGACCCGACGTGGGCACTTCGCTGTCCGGCCTTTCCTTCATTAAAATATTATTCCGTGCGTAGAGAGAGAGAGCCGCGGAGCCCGGCGAGCCCTCGCCGCCGTTTTCACGCCACGAGCAACGCACTCTCGCCACCCCCTCGTCACGGGCCTCGCATCGTTCGCGTTTATCGAGGGGTTGGACGCGGTCGCGGAGTTGGTTTTTTTTCTGCCGGTTGGACCGCCACACTCGTCAACGAGGATTATCGGCAAGTCCGCGCTGCGTGTGCGACCGAAGAAAACGGTGTTGCACAACGAGGATCGGTGTTTCCACGTAGTGCGTGACTTGTTCTCGGTCTCGTTCCGTGTCCTCTAGCCAGGCTGTGACGCGTCGCACGGAACTCGTGTCCCAGAGGAGGCGAGCAGAACCAAAAGAAGGGAAGGAAACATACGACTCGACTATCATTCGACACAGCAACGTACGGACTACCATCACGAACATCGTCACACGGAATTCGCTTGGATCACCGTCGATCGAATCGGTGAACCGGAAATTCGTCGCGAGCAACGAATGACCGGCTGCAGCCACCGACAGATCCTGTATCTCCTCTTCTGCGGAGTCTTGGACAACGAGTGTCGAAGTGTCGGGACGTGCACGAATCTGAAAGGATAGTTAGCGTGGTGTATTCCGTAGTAGATCTTCGGATTCGCGAGGGTTATCGTTCTCCGGCTATTATTGGCTCGTGGACGCCGCCGAAAACTGTGTGTGGTGCTTTTTAAACGTATTCGCATTTCGTATTCCTCGTTTCATCGTGTTCTCATCTTAGCGTAAATAACAATTTACGCTGGTATACGTTTCTTTTACAACCCGGTTCCTTGTTCACGACCCGGTTCCTCGTTCACGACCCGGTTCCTCGTTCACGACCCGGTTCCTTGTTCACGACCCGGTTTGGTGCGAAGCAAACGCGCGAAACGCGACCAATAAAAAGTGTTTGGACCCTCTGATCGATCGTTAGTTGTTCACTTGGAAAGAAAAGATAAAAATATATAAATATCGTGCTTCGATACAGTGTTCTGAGGGTAACAGTGCAACTGCTGCTTGAAGAGAAACTGGCAGCTCGCGGGATATGAACCCAGGTACGTGATCATCTTAAGCCTACACAGGATGTAAATCCACTGTTAGTGATCTAGTTCGCGTTACGACCAGTGATTACTATCCTTAGAGTGATAAAATCGATTTTATGGTTCTTGTTTAACTCGGCGAAATTGATAAACGTCATCCGGATCAATCGTGACGAAAATCGGACGTAACATTGTGCTGTGACGTAAAGTGAGGTTCTCTAGATGGTCGAACAAATTTGTGTGTATGACATAAATTCTTCTGAAATCGTTTTCTGGTTGTTGAATGTGAGTTGAGTTGAAACACAAAGTTTCTGTGAAGTATTCTGTGTAGAATCGTATAGTTGTTGGGTTCCCGAAATGGTCTCCGTCAAGATTGTATGGTAGTTCGTGAAGATCTCTTTCATGGTATTCCATTTTCCACAATATACGCTTTCTCACCACTTCGTTTTCCACCGTGCATTATAAATCGTTCAGTTTGGCCCAGCTCGCGATCCTGTTCTCTCGCGACTCATCATGGATCAGGGTTATCTGGAGAGCATCGGCGAAAACTGAAAAAGTGCTTGATATTCAGGGAAATGACGAACAATCTTTATCTTGAGTATTTAAATTACAGTTCTCATGGAAATTTCATGTTATTTTCAATCAGTGAAAAATGTTTTACTCTTCTATTGGCCATTAATTATGTACACATATGGGAAGCTTTATTTTACTCTCAACAAGTGAAAAATACTATTCCAAAGAAAAATCTTACGTTTCTTTATTACCTACAAATTATACAAGAAGTTCCGTTTTACTCTCCATCAGTGAAACATATTTCCCAAGGAGAAATCCTATAAGTATATTTCTTTATTATCCATTAATTGTGCGTGAAAGTATTACATTTTACTCTCAATCGGTAAAAAATCACCATTTGAAGAGGAGAACTTATATTTCTCTGTTATCCGCTAATTATATCCTAACAACGATAACGATCGTGTTTGAACGATTGCTCTCGTTACGCTCGTATCGTAATGCGTTGGAATCCGCCAGTTTCACAGGGAATTCGACGAATTCGCCGGGTGTCGAGCGTTCCTCCCTCGCGTTGAAATTTCAACCGGTTCCGGTGAACGTTAGTCGCGTTCGTGTGTTCGAGAGGTGCGTGCAACGAGCGCCGGGAACGCGTTGGAAACGCGTGCGACACGCCAGATTTCGATTCGTGCGCAGATAAGGAAACCGGTATTAGGGACCCTCTCGAGCCGGCGAGCCCGTGATACGCCCGTCGCGATTTAGATATCCAGCCTTTTGTTTACCAACATCGCACTCAGACGAAGTGGAGGTTGCACACCGCGATTAGAATCCGCGAAAAAATCCGTGTAATCCGGCTTGTTCGATAACGCTCCACTTTCAATGCCAATAACGTCAGAATCAATGTCGATCTGTCTCGAGCTGTCTCGTCGAATCTGAAGGTATCGTTTCGAGTTTTTCGTGTTTGAAAGGTGAATAAGTGACGGAGAAGTGGCAGGTATTTGAATGTAGGTAGAACCACGCGATCGTTAATCGTAGGTACGTGTTCACGAGGATGAAGTTGAAGTTTGCAGAGAAAGAATAATCTTGTGCGTGAACGCAGGTGTTTTGGATTTGGTACCAAATTAAGTGACAGTGATAATGGAAATAATAGTTACTTTGAGTACGTTGTGTATCTTTTGGTAACTGTGAAATGTTGATGTGCCTGTTGGTAAATTCTTCTTTGGTTTCCATCAAAAAGTTATTCTTACTTTTGTTGGAAATCGCTTCGAAAGTTTGAGTTAAAGAACAATTCTGCAGTTTACTAGGGATATTGATAAGTATTACAAAATTGTGTCAGATTCCTTAAAGATAGAATACGAAGAAGGATCTTAAATAAATAAAAACGATCTCTTACAATTCGATACCTTAAAAAGATTTACTCGATCCGAAAATAAAATTCTGTCAACCATTGTGCCTCTAATTCCGTCTTCTTCCTCCATCAAAACTATCAATACGTCTATAGCAGAATTTATATTTTGTTCCAGCGGAACCAAATATCCAGCTTTCCATATACCTTCCATATACCTAAATCTTGCTGAGAATTCAAAGATACCATCCGATTTTTGTTTCTCTCCTTGATCCACCCACCTAAATCCCTACAACCATGGAAGAAAACCACCCATCCAAAAGAAACCGGACCGGACAGTCGATCCCGAAGGAATTCCATCGAACGAATTTCTTTCCTCCGATTTTCACGAGCGAACTATTCAATTATCTGTATTCGGAGACGCGGATGCAAAGGTCAGCGAAGCATCGACGTCGAAGGCGAAGCGTATCCGTTCCAGGCGCTCATTGTTACTCGAGGTTGTTCGATAGGGAAGCTTGCACGCCGGTGTTTCCATAAACAGCGAATAATTCGGTGCCGCTTTCTAGCCAGCCATTGTGACCGATCTTTTTTTCCTCCTGTCTCGACGCTCTGTCTCGTTTCACCTATCGGTAACGAGACGTAGAAGTTAACTCGACCTGTGAAAACCCCTAGAGACGACCGCATAGTCGTCCTCTTAGGGAGTTGACCTCGGTCTGAAAAGTCAGGTTCCCGGTTCATTTCCCACCGTCATTAGACGATTTATTTCTCTAAATCGAAGCCCGCCGGGCTAATTAATCGTGATTAGCTCGGCCAGGCAACGTTCGTTCGGTTTCCTGGTGTTGGTTTGCCGCGCGATGCGTGCGCAATTAATTAAAGGCCCGCGCGGTTTGCATCTGCCGGGTGCTTTCTCGAAAGACAATTTACCATCGGGGTCAACGGTATCGCGTTGCTCGATGGTGCGCCGCAGCTCGTGCGTAGCCGGGCCTTTATTCGTCGCCCACGAAGCGGCCTGGCTGCCTCCAGCGGCCGACTAATTAACCGCGATTGATATACGCCCGGCCCCGCGCGCTAGAAACTCTGCGATCGCTCGCGCGCATGGCCCGCGAGCGACCGACACCATTGCAACGTTATGAAGGAATCTCGAAATTTATCGCGACACCGGACACCATCGGCAACGACGCTGAGAACGACCCGGGCGACGCGCGCCAACGACCCATTCTCTCCGCATTCTGGTTGCTCGACCAACTTTCGATCGGAGATTGGGAATCGAACGAATGCGGAACATGGTAATTAGATCGCGGAGATTTATGGAATTCATATTTTTATGAATCAAAGAGTAGATTAGGAATGGAGCAGAGTAAAAGCGTCGAAAGCGTAGAATCTGGAAGCAGAACATTTTTTTTCTCTATTAATACTAGAACTACCGAACCTATTCATCAAAATGGCGAGTTTTAGATCTTTTCTTACTATTATTAAGAGGATACGAATATTTCTGCTAAAATTAACATTGATTTTTATTTAGACGCAGCTTAATTACTATAGACATGCTTGCTTTATTTAATATCATTCGAATTATATCGATTTATAGGTAAACAAATTATATTTATTTAGGTACATATTAAGGATCGGTAGTTCTGCTGTCAAATATTACGAGTGCTACATTTTGGATATTTCATACATTTTTGCATGTTATGTTCGTTCTGTACGATTGCATCTTCAAATTTTCCACAAGTGCATAGAAATCCGCAGTGTAGTGATAATTGGCAGGTGGTTTGTCGGTCTTTTTTCTTTTTGCAGATTTTAAGTTGACTCGAATTTAGGTGATATTCTTTGAAACGTTTGTACAGCGGCTACGGAAGATGTTGCGTTTAAATATTTACTTGAAAATTAATCTCTCTGAATGTATTTCCCACAAAGTGATGAAACTTGCATAAATGTTAGTTGAATTAAGTAAAAGATGACGTAAAACATGTTTGAACGCTAAACCGTAGTCGGAAGCTTGCAATAGCTTGTTGTGTACAATATCGAACTCAAGTGAAATACATGATGCATATCTCTGATTGTAGTTCCTTATCCTACAAGGTTCAAGTAGATACTTCTTTCATGGAATCCGATTCTTTCAAATATCAAAGTACTTTTAAGTACATTCTTGAACATTACACGTGTAATTCAAGTAGATACTTATACATCTTGTAAATAGAAAAAGAGTTAGTAATCGAATTTCACGAAGTTAAACGTTTGTATTAATATTTGTCATTCAGATTCACGAACGTGTATATATATATATATATATATATATATATATATATATATATATATAGAGAGAGAGAGAGAGAGAGAGAGAGAGAGAGAGAGATTAAAGTTGATCCGATTCTTAACAAAAATTCTTTTTCTGCAAAATGATTCTTTTTCTACAAAAATTGGTGATATTGTGTATTACTGGGATCTTTTTTCTATATAAATTATCGGAGAGCAGCGAATTTTTGGAAGATCTGAAAGAAACCTAAATATGTCGTGGAATGGTAATTCTTAGAGCATTGATTATTGGTACGGTAGGTTTTCCTATGATAAGGGTCGTTATTGATATCTATGGAGGATTAGAGATAAGGGGAGATACAGAATTTGATGGAGTACTCCACCCAGTGTCTTTTTTTCTAAATGCTTGCAGCGATAAATTTATTATGAGATTATGAGTTCTAAGGTATCTACATTTCTTAGGTAGGAAATAACAAAATAGAATAAGCAGAGATTTTACAATGCTACGCTCTCTATTTGTCTCATAATCAATTTTATTTATTTCTATTCTTGCACGTCACTGACATCGTCTGTTTAATGCAAAAAGCATATTGCACTCGATTATTTGTGGGCGAGAATTTTACTGATCTCTTATCGTGAATTAGCTTGCAAACAAATATCTACTTATATAAAACGTTGTACAACTTTCTTACGTGAAGATCATTTCTATATTTCCGTTGAATTTAACTCTTTCATTTATCGCGTATGCAATTTTGAATTAAATACTAAAATATAGTCGTATAACCAGAATTAAATAATAAGTAACAATCGAAAAATAAGATGTAAGACAGTTGTGCATGAGAGTAGATAATTGTGAAATACAAATATTCGTAGTTTCTATGATAGACAAAGCTTGAACTAACCCTACACAGTATCGTATCGTACGAATGAAAATCTGGGAAATATTCTAACTTACTAACCAATGACTTATTAATAAGTAGCTTAGTGATAAGTAACTAACTAATACTACTAATGGAATAAAGTTCATGTTCCTAGGCTTCTAACAATTAGAGGAAAATTCTCCAACTAATAATCCTGTTCAGATATATATATATATATGCTATAAAAGAGGAACCATAATTTTTCCTATTTAAAACCTTAACGGTGGGCATATATCTATCCATCTGTCCATTAAGTAATTTAAATTAAAACGATGCGAATCATCAAATTCCTATCTCAATAAGATACAACATTGTAATGTTATCAAAAACAAAAAATCAAGAGCCAATGATTTTGACGTGTTAGCCAACTCTGCTATTATATGTATACTCACATAAAAAGCCGCAGTTATCTAAATGTGCAAGCAAAAAACACCACCTCAACAAACGTAGAAACTAGAAATTCATGGCGTCTCGCTTGCCCACAGATCACAAGCGTTCGAAACACGTTGATGCCTTGAATCCTAAGCATTTTCAAGTCTCGATGGACGGTCGGGAACGGGTATCGGAACGCGTGGAAAAAAGGCGAGTCGCGACATCGCATCACCGGCATTTTTCTCGCGTCCTACCTTCGGTATTGCGGCAATTTGTTTACCGAAACGCAGAAATTTCTGCGGCTGGTGGGGCTGCACGATGTTCCCCAGGGGCTAATTAATCCGCGAGAGCGGCGGAAAGTGCACGGTACATTTCTCTAGGCGGGCCGCTTTCACGATCGCACCGGCCGTCTCGCGAACTAATTAGATCCGCGAGCCGCGCGGCTCGCCTCGATCCGTGAACGTGCGTGCACCGATTATTTCGTAACCGGATTAATTAAGGGAAACACCGTTCACCGTCTCGTTAACGCTCGCGATTGCCCGTTCCTAGTCGTGACCAGGGAAAAAAGGGAAGTTGGTTCGATGTAAAAAATGGTTCCGGTAGCGCGATGAAGATCTTCGATGAACTGTGTCTGAAACGGTGGCTATTGACTTTCTAACTGTTCTTGTCTCGCTCCAAAGCAGCGGGATGATCCAGTTGGTAGGAGAAAATTAAACGGAGAAAAATATCTCTTGGAAGAGGCCTGATGACGCAAGATGATTCTAGACGAGAACTCTAAGTGCGTTTCATTGATGAGGAACGTTTCATTGGTGAAGGGTAGTTAGATGCGGTCAGTTTGGTAATCATAGTTATTTTCGTACTGTAAGATTTTTTTTATATTTACTGGTGTTATACATATTTGTTGGAATATTGGATGTATGAAATCTTGTAGTTACATCTGTAATCCTGGAGAAATTTCTATATAATTGTGTACGAATTTTAATTGCTAGCGAAGCATAGTAGAACATAAAGCAGCGGATAAAAGTTTAAAACGATTATCTTTCTCATAGATCACCGTACCATATTATACATACTGAACAACCAACAGTCCGAACTTGTCCTTACGATTACATACGCACTCGCGCTTTATCTACTAACGGCAGCGAGACTTTTAAAACGTGAACAATACTTGAGAGAATGAGTACGAAAGGCTTCGACGCTGTATTCGCTGCGGACATTAAATTATTCAAATACAGCAGCGCTCCGAATTAATCGAACGATAATAAGTCTGTTTAACGCGACATTAAATTTGTGATAACAATTGCTAAATTTAAACAAAAATCATGGATACAGTCAGCGATCTACGCTCGGAACACAGAAAAATTGTTATATCGCTACGCGAGAAGAAAAACACATTTGACAAAATGTAACAAATGTCATGGGAAAGTGTGAGACAACTTGTAAGCGGCCACGGTACCAACAAATTTAGAAAAATGGACGCGATCACGATGGATCAGGGAACTACAGCAAAGATGCACCACTCCATTCACCGCTTATCCGAAAAGGATCATTTTCGGACTGCTACTGATTTTCAAAATGAAATCTGCGCTACGAATGATCTGAACGGCACCTTCGTGATTTTGACGTCGAAGTACGCGTGTTTCGAAAGAATTCGATACTCAGTCGTAAAAATCAGAAGCTGGGAATTGCTTTCGCCGAAGCATACAAGCACCGAACGGTTCAAGATTTGGGAAAAGCGTTATCTTCTGATGAATCAAAATTTAGTAGGATGTAATAGCGAACAATTTATGATATCAATAATTTATCAGGGAGGTAGTCGTCTGAAAATTGTGTCCACTACTGTATGTAAAAGGAATATTTCATTTTTATGTTTTATCGAAATAAATCATCTTTCTAACTACTTAAAATCATTAATCCTTTAACTATTTAACTACTTTAGCCATCAAAATTATCATACAACATGATTGATTACCGATTATTTAATACTTATTTCTATAGTACATTCACTATCAATAAAAACTAGTTTATTAGTTGTGAAAATTATAAGTCGCGTATAGATTTATTTTAAATAAATCACGAATATCGTATACGATCAAAATAATTGTAAAGGGGTTGTAGGTTGAGTTGGTTCGATCGAACTTCCCTATGTATTTAGTTTTCCTCGTTAAACGAGCTATATTTCTCATGTACAAGTTGAACTTAATATTCACGGTGCTCTTCGATCTTGAAATTGGTCCCAATTTATCCTTAGAGATTTATCCAAGAGAATAACGCTTAAACAAAAGCACAATATTAATACACAAATCTCTGAGAGTTTCCGCGTAATAGTAAATGTAACATCGAGCCCTATCTTGAGCGTTCGTTTACGCGAACTCAGACGTTCCGCCGTATACAAGCGAAACAGTACGGTTATCGATAGTACGTACTCCGAAGTTTCCACAAAATGGCGAAAACTGTCTCATCTTTCTCAATGCGCCCATTAATTCCCCGACACCTCGTTTCGCAAGCCTGGTTTCTCGACAGCTCCGCCGTGTCTCGCCAGCGGAAAGGTTCGAGTTCAACGAGCACTCGCATTCTCAAACAGCACACGTTGTCAGGGAAAGGGGAAGAGATCTCGAGGGGGATGGAAGGGGCTGTGGAGGGTTGGAGCGGGTAGGGGCGAGGAGGGACGAAAAAAAAAATCAGCGAGATGCATTTAACAGTTCCCAGTCGTTCTCGCGATAAATCATTAGCGATTGGTGGAAGGAATATCGCTCGGTATAATATATTATCGTCACTCGGCCCATAATTTAGACTCGCGGAAGAACGGTCGACGCGGCGCAATTAAAATAGTAATAATTTATTATCTTGCTTGGCGCGGCGACTCGTGTTTACGCGCGAACGCGGTCGTGCGCGCGCCGGCAAACACAATATTCTCTCTTCGCTGGGTATAATTGAAAGAACCAGACGTGGATACCCGAAAAACTTTCGTCGAGGGTTAACGAGACAAACAGACAGGGAGAGAGGAAAGAAAGAGAGAGAGGGAGAGAGAGAGAGAGAGAGGGAGAGAGTAGATACCTAGAAGAAGGAGAAGCGAGAAAACGTGAGTTCTCCGATTGAAGCGAGAGCTCCTTCGTTATCGTCGCGAGAAGACAGTTCCATTGGAGTGAAAGACGAGTTATCTCGTCGCGTTCGTGGCGTGGTCCGAATCCGACGGACGCGGCGCCGCGCATTGAAATCACCGTAGCGGGCCACCAACATAGCCGGAAATAGGTGCTCGTGCAGCTCGAAGCACCGAGATCCCGAGAAACCCGTCGCGTCGCCGATCGACCGTCCTACTTCGCTCCATCCTTTTCTCTTGATTTTCCTTCATTTCGAGGTGAAACCTTTCGAAAGATGTAGCACGCTTCCGTGTGTTCACGCCACGGCACACCGCGTCTGAGTTATTTCTCAGGGTCCGGGCCGGGCGTTCCGAAGGCGTCAAATTATTAATCCCAACGATGCTCGTTAAGAGTCTACGATGCACGAGGGAGGAAGAAGTACGTACGTCGTGCTGGGAGGTCAATTTCATAATTTCCAGTTGAACGACAATTTAATTCGAACGTTTCACCCGTATTTTCCCGCGCGCCTCTCCATGAATATTTATACCGACGCCGCGACTTCTCGCGTGAAGTTATGCGAAGGAAATTGTTTCTGATGCGGTTGATTCGGTACGCTGATGCTTCTGTTGGTAGATAGGTTTAGATCGAGAGTGTCGGCTAAATTTGTAGCTATAAGAGATAGGGTTCGATGTCTGATACGATAAGCAGACTATTATTATGACACAGAAGCGTGCGTCAGGTTGGCTCCGTTGCAATTGAATTGTAACGAACGTTACATTTTATTGGAAAGTACAATCGGTTCGTACGAAGTTTCATGTACTTATATATTCACGAATTATTCTAAATCTATAGCGTAACTGCATATTCTTTGCAACCAGTTTGTCAGAAACATTCCTATACATTAGCGATTATTAGATCGCGGATGTTTATGCAAATTTAAATAGATATCTGCTTCACCCTTGGTACATTAACATTTTGTTCATTTTTATTGTACAATATCAATGTCCAATATCATACGTACAAAAACGTCTATGCTCTACTAATTCCAATCAGCAACGGTACATATAATTTAATATGAATACATCAGCATAACTTAAACACACAATTACTTATCGTCGATATTATCTAAAAAATTCTCTTTCCTACCTCACTACACTGTAGTTCCACAAAGAATATAAAAGATCCAGGAAACGATATCAGAAACGGCCTCATTGTAATTACGCGAAATTCACCAAGTACGAAGCACAAGCCGATTGGAAGGATGGCATGGGACGGGACGGGCGCGTCGGTAATCATCGTCAGGATCGCGCGTAATGATGCACGGGTTTCGCATGAAACGCGCGGCCCGATCATGGCGGCGAGATGGTCGCACGTCCCGCAGTACCAGAACGAAATCCGAAATTAGTCGAGCCGTGTGTTTCCGACGACTCGAAATGTAATCCAGTTATCTCGGCTGATCGGGCCTCCATTAAAACGGCCCTGACTACTTTCTCTATCTGAAACGATCGACCGTTTAATGGACACCCCGAGTGGCGAGTATCGGGCCGGTTCTCGATTTGCGCCGATTCAATTAAAAATGAGGGCGTCCATTCTTCGACTCGCATTTACCGCGGACGGCGTTAATTGACGTGACGACCGTGATCATCGACGACGAGGGGGGAAAACAAGCAAAAGAAGAGACAAAAGGGGGCCCATCGGAACCGGTGTGCGCCTCGGGACAGGTTGAAAGGTTTCCCGAACGTTGCCGGAATGCCGTTGTCTGCCTGAAAATTATAGCCGTCGCGAATTTCAACGCTTCGCCTTCTTACGGAAAAGGCTTCTTTGTTCCTTGAATCTTGCTTGATCTTTCTTTCTTTCTTCTTTTTTTTTCTTTTTTTGCACGTGTTTTATTGGAAGACGCGATAAAATGTCGTGTAGGTTATTGATAATAGCTATAATGAGAAAGATTGTGCTTTTGATAGCGAGGCAATGGTAATGTT